>OU343123.1:14800000-16040115 GCA_910594945.2 Amphipyra berbera | reverse complement strand
CTCCCCCCTGAACGGGTCACGTAGTATGGGTACGTTCCCTTATGTAGGTGAACTACCAATTTCCAGGGGATCGAACGCGTGGGACTAATCATAGTCCGCGCGTGAATGCTAGTCACCGCCTGCGGTATGTGAGCGGCGAGAGGGGGAGCGAAACAATAGACGCGCTCTGTCATGTCTATCGCACGCACCCCCCTCCTGCCGCTCGCATACCGCAGGCGGTGACTAGCCCTCACGCGCGGACTATAATAAATATTTTTCTTGGTTTAGGATGAACGTGGAAACAAAATATCCGAAAAATTTAAAAAAAACTTTATTTTTGGTTACCAACACTAGTACTGCCTAGCCACTAATCATCTTAATGTTTCGGCTGTAAAATGAAATTAAAAATGATATTATTTGTATAGAATTATTATTGTGATATAAAGCTGACGTTTCATAATTACACTTCACAAAAAAACAAATTTGTAAGACATAAAAAGAAATGAAGAAAATGAAAGAAATGACGAAAGAACTGGGAAACTGTAAACGTAATGACCGAACTTCTGTGAATGGTCTACTATAAAAAATAAGAGTACCTACTTTATAGTACCTAATGCTAAGAGCGATGAACTTCATAAAAACGTTTCACTAACAATTTAAACATACTAGCATCATTTCGTAGTAAAAACGCGTCTCCATTTGTTTTGTGCCAATATCCGATTTAGGTTTTACTAACGTTTTATTTAGATGGAAAAAAGGTTAGGAATTTTATAAAACATGGTCGGGAATTTCGACGATAGTTTAGCTGTGCGGAATAGCAAAAAAAAAAGCTTAGATTCCACGTTTTATTTGCAATTTTTACAATACTCACATAATGGTAGTAAATATACATTTTATGTCTTTGCTTCAGGTTCCTTTGTTTCTTGGTGTTCAAACAGATCTAATATAAAATGTGAAAGCTACATAATGTAAGTCACTGTCACGGACAGAGACGCCTCTGTCACAACACGATGTGAAAAGGGAAGTGACATGAACAAATATTACTATTATACGTACGTATTGTAAAGGAACAATATACGAGATAAGTAGAATCATCTCTGTAATAAAAACTAAACGGAATTGGAATGGGAACGAAATGGCAGAAAATGAGGCGGGTAATAGGCCGAGCGAATTAAAAGCTTAGGTACCTACTTGAAATCGTACAAATTACGGCGAGACGTTTTAATAAAGCAAATTTATTGCATAAAATAATAATGTATTGTATAATGGCTAATTACCGTTCGTTACACATCGAGACCCCTCCGTGCCTCGGAGAGCACGTTAAACAGTCGGTCCCGGGTGTCATACGAATACCTACGACAGTCGTCAGAAACCCGAAAATCTGACAACTGGTCTAACGCTAGGATATCGGCACTATCCAGTAACCAGGTTACGGAGGTCTGATGACAGTCGCACCGTGTAAAATACTGGTATCCAGCCGCATCTGGTTAAATTGGAAACTCACCCCAACATAGTTGGGAAAAGGTTAGGTGTGTGTTGGCCGCTCTCTTTATCCTCTGCGGCTGAAAAGTGGTAGGCGGCGGGCCACTAACCTAACCCGTCGCAGGGGGACCAAGGGCGCCCAGACTTGGGGTAGTCTGGCGCCCATGTGCTTGTTTGGTCCCCGGGGTGGTCACGGCGTGCCATGTGTTCAGATGCGTCAGTGATGTGGGGTGCTCCCCGCGCCTCTCAGGAGGTCGTGTGGTGGGGTCCCACAGTGGAGAGGTCCACTAGCAGTTAGTAGACTAAGACCTGCCGGGGTTGCGGTGCATACTTAGGCAAATCCCGCGACCCCGGCCGACAGTCACAAGGAGGAACACCGTGGGTTTTTAGCCAATAAGAGTCCGGCAGACACCCTCGCCTACCCCGGGCGAGGGACATCAATGAAGATTCCCCAACGATATAAAAAAAATGCAGAACAATATGTATTATATACCGACACCATCCTTTTGCGTTACTGAAATATATTTTATCAAATACAATGTATAAAATCACTTGAAATCCCACTTCAGCGGTACAACAATTAGCAACGGCGCAGTAAATAATTACTTAGCTATTTGCTTTAAACGCCGCACCCTCCAGCACGCCATAGTAACACGTTACCCTCATACGTGCGTGATAATCATATGCAGCAAACACATAGATAATGTTTTCCAAACCCCTATCGGGATCGAAACATCGAGAACAAATTGGCACTATAAATCATGACGTCATCTAAATATTGGTGACAAAGGACCACGTTTTGTGATCCTGGTGTACAATTAGATTGTTTTATTGCTGAATTTTGAATGCATCGTTACCTACTTCTGTTGTAGTTTGAATAGGGTAGTTCGACTCTTGTGCTTAATTGCTGGTGACCATGCAAGCATTGTGGCAGGAAAGGGTTGAAACAACAGCTGTTTTGAGTTCATAGTACTGATTAACATTTACAACAAATCATTGTAAATGAACGAAGTGATTTTTTCATTTGAATGGAATTATTCTGTAATTTTGATATTGAGATCTATAATGTAATTTCTCCGATGTATTGTTATTTGCGCATTCAAGTATTCTGTAGAACCAATATTATGTGCACATCACAGAATAATAATCTGTGCTATTTCCGAGTAAATAATTAAAACATGTTTTAAATTAAAGTTACTCTATATTTTCTGTTACCTACATCTGATAATTTGGGCACTATTTTCCTTGAAATGTAAGTACCCACTATTTATTTAGATACCCATCTAACCGCATCACTTTCATATCGTTACATGTTTCTTCTATCTGATTTCCCTTCTCATGTTCCGCAACTTTATTCCCGGTAACACGACAAAAGCACTTATTTTTCCGCGTCAGTTTTGATTTATAACTTTGACAGCCAATTGGGAGGATGGAATACGAAAAACTATTCCGAAGAAGTCCCTTAGTTATAGCACGTGAATTATGATATCAGTTGAGTATCTTAACCTTCGTGTCGCTTGACAGACAGGCGTAAAATGAGGTCGGAGTATGCTTAAAGGTGGGTATTGACCGACGTTACGGGGCGTTATGTTACATGTTACAAAACGAGCATTCGTGCAGTCAGTACGGGGAAACAAGCGAGCAACGGGGCGCTCGTTGCTTGTTCCAAGTACTCCACCCGTTGTCGATTTTTTAGCGAATCCCTTTGACTGTTACGCACTTCAGTCAGTACGCAGCGGCGAGTCGTCATGAGCGCACGTGGCACAAGCGTCGATTCTAGGTACTTCGGCCCTTCAGTTTATCTGTTGTGTTTATTTTTTGTTCAAAAGATTGAGTAGGACAAAGAAAAAATGAAAGATCCCAACACAAATTCGTCGTACGATATCTTGACTGCATGAGGCAACATATCTGGGACACGGACAAGCAAAGAGTTCGAAAAGAGCATTTTTACACGGATTTTAGCACACGGCGTAATGACATGCTCGCTGCGAATGTTACATTACGCCCGTAACGCCGGTCAGTACCCACCATTAGGTAGTAACTGACCGAAGCATCCGATCGTATTGTAACATTCGGAGCGAGCTTGTTACGTTACGCCGCCTGCTAGGATCCGCGTAATATCCTCGTTCCGAACTCTGTGCTCGCTGTACTGACTGTCCATGCTGGCTTTGTAACATGTTAAATTAGACGAATATGATACAGGTGAGTCGCCGCCTTTAGAGTTTATTTTGCGTTTTCTAAGGTACGGTAGACAAAAGAATTAAAACAGGATCTAAGTTAGCAGGCAAATAACGAAACATTGCAAAACACAGACTATTTAAGAAATGGTAACAAAACCTAGTACACACATGCTAGGTCTCGTTGTTAAGGGTCAACTCATACTAGAGCAGAGTCGAAGCGTATCGAAGCGTCAATCTGAAACTTAACATAGCATATTCACCCTTGTGGTTCAAAAGGCCGCCCAGCTGAAGTGGGACTGGGCAGGACATGTCTGCCGTATGCCGAACGAGCTGTGGGCCCGTATAGCACAAGACTGGAGCCCCGAGATAGCGAGACGGGGTCGCGGCAGACCGCGGAGAAGATGGCGGGACGAGTTGGATGCCTTTCATGATAATTGGCATGAAACGGCACAGAATCGTGACAGATGGAAGGAATGGAAGGGAGGCCTTTGCCCAGCACTGGGACAGTACAGGCTAATTATAATAATAATATAATAATCCACCCTTATCTCCATAACATAATACACATATTTCTGCTAAGGTAAAAAAAAGATGCGTGAATTCGCGCGCATTCCACAGAATTCGCGCGTCGGAGCGCAACCAACGCTGATTAGTTCTTCGCTTTACTTGTGAAGAATTTGACGCTTCGATGCGCTTCGACTCTGCTCTAGTATGAGTTGACCCTAATTCTTAAATAAGTGTTTTCGACGTGAACATCAAAATAGATAGTATCTAGTGTGGTTAAGAGATTTGTTGTTAACCGACTTCCAAAAAAGGAGGAGGTTCTCAATTCGACTGTACGTTTTTTTTTTTCTTTTTTGTATGTTTGTTCCGCGATATCTTTGCTAATTGTGCACCGATTTTAATGCTTTTTTTTGTTTGAAAGAGTATTCTTTTGAAGTGGTCCCATTTAAATTTGGTGAAGATCTGATGAAGAACTTCGGAGATAGAAAATTTGAAGTCGGTTTTATTTTTGTTAAAAAGTTTTACAGGTTAGTATTAACTCCTAAGAGTTCCTCTTGTTCCTTATTCTAATATTAGTAATACTGAGACACTTGAACAGATCAAGATTGATAGAGGATTATCTCCGACTACTCAGCTCTTGCTGAATGGGCGGCTGTAAGGATTCAGATGGCCGAATTCTAACACAGCATAAAAAACGATTAGCGACGAACAATCTATAGTACTTCGATTGCCACTTATCCCAGAACAGATTGATTCGAAATTGAGTTTCGGAGATATTTGGAAAAAGGCCTTTTAAGCTATCAGAAAGTAATAATTTGGTGCTCTAGTCTTGAATTTGAAAAAAAATCCGTTTAATACGACGTTTTGCGATGCTTTTTACGACTTTTTTACACAAAAATTTTGCGTCAAATTCTTGTGTAATGTCGAAGTAAATCTGTAACGTCTCGGATGCCAGTTTTCACCTTTTTCTTGAGGATTATTAAATTCAACGACATTTCTCTATATTCATTTTGAGGAAAAACGAATAATAAGAAAGTTACGAAGGGAAAAATAATTGAACCCTCATTGTTACTGTGATAACGCATCAGGATTATTCTATTTTTACTTGTATTTATTTGCAGATAAATATAAGCATAAAATAATCATTACGTCATCTTTATTTCGTTTGTAATTTTTTAAAGATTTTTTTTGTTTATTTGGTGCAGTGGCTGAGCGATTGGCTTCTGCGCTACGGGTCGTGGGTTCGATTCCCACATGGATCATATATTTGTATGGCCTACAGATAGTTGTTCCGAGTCGAGGTATATGTACATGGGAAGATTTATGTCTGTAAACGAGTCCACGATACAGGAGAAATGCTAGTGCGGGGCAATGTTTTTTTTTTAAAAAAGAACAATAAAAATCAAAACAAATTATTTATCTTTAAATATTTCATTTTATCTTACCTATCTTATCTCTACCCAGATGTATGGAAATCCTGAATAAAACTTCATTGACGTAACCCTATGGTCCTTTTTATCGTCCAACATTCCACGCGTAAAATTTCAGCCGCAATTTTGACCCGATATTTTTTACGGTACCTAATCATAATCGTATTTATCACACGAAATCCAATTTCAGTTCCATAAATTGTGGTTCACGACAAAAATTTAATGTGTATGGAAGTACACTTTATTGAAAAGCTTGCAGAGCAATTTGCCCCAACACTTGTACCGAGTTTAATGGACACTCATGGACAGAATTCAGAGTGAACTATAAAACAAACAGTTAAACGCTCAATATACTCTTTAAGTTTCTGTTTAGCTTCAAAATTTCGTTTATTAGGCCGAAATTAGACTTGGAGCGATAAACGAAATTTAATTGAATTTGTATGCAGTCTCTAAGAATATTGTTGAGCTGTTAATTGCTTGCTCAGAATTACTTGTATCTTGCGAATTTTGTAAAACCTTTGCTAATTTTGTTTTTAATGAAATCATACTCTTCTAGGTTTTATCGAAAAGATATTGACTGAGTCACCGTGTACTTGTGCATAAACAGTTTCTGGGAGCTAGGCAGGTACTATTTTTGTGCTTTAATCTCTGTTTATGTTCATAATACCATGCACAGATTACCATTCTGCCTGTCCAGCACTGCAGGGTTGTGTATCACAACGTTCTGCGGGAAAGACACTATTTTCAACATTACTAATAGTTCAGCGTGCGTTCAAATTTGAAACTTTTCCAGTATGCCATTCACCCCGCGTTTCCAATCACTAATTTCAAACCATTGATTTAAATTTCCTTTCGTCCAAACTTAATCAAAACAGTCAACCGTAAAACCGTGCAGTTTCCATTTGACATGAGAGGCAATCGTGCGGTCTGGGCGAATCGATACGAACAACCTGCCCCTATGACCGACGTGACTCGGATACGTATCACGCACTTGAGTCAATGGCGACGATGTTCCTATTAACTGGCTATTAATGTTATCGTAACTATCCTTTTTATCTTCTTTTTTTAAATAGTAGGTAGTTACGTGTAAATGTGTATTGTAGATGTACAGTAGGGAAATGAAAAGGTTCGTCAGTTTACAAAATTCATTCTTTTCCCACATTGCGGGCACGTTTCCTTTTCAAACTGTTGATCGAAACAGACCAATGTATGGAAAATTGTTTTCAAAATCAAATCAAATCATTTATTTTGTGAACATAAGTAAAAAATAGGTGGAAAAATATGTAAAATTCAGAGTCTGTTTATGTTCCGCCGATAAGCATACAAAATGTTAACAAAAACTTAAATTACATTAAAATCAACAATTCATTAAATTACATAACATCAAAATGTCAGTACAAGTAAATGAAATCAAATAAGCGAATAGAAATAATTAATAAAAAAATAAATGTCAACATTATAATTTGTCACTTAAAAAATCGCTAACAGAATAATACACTTTGTCAGTCAATAATTGTTTAAGTCTGCTTTTAAATTCATTGAGGTTGTTACAGTCTTTAATTTTTTTAGGTATTTTATTGTACAACCTGGGTGCCATTGCAAATACACTTTTATACATAAACTCTGTTTTTGTGTTTAATAATTTGTTAGCACAGATCAAAATTGTGTACTAGTGCCACGTAATGTCTTTGAATTGATTCAAGGACTATTGTTGTAAAAACCACGACATCAATCAAATCGATAATTAAATACTAGTGTCTATCACTGTCACCCATAAAATTTAATTTAATATCCTATCAAAAAATATTTGTATTTTCATTACTATAATGTTGGCAATACGTAGTTGGTAAAATAGTTAATTTCTTGCACTGTGCCAGCAAAAATAGACCTTAAGGTGCATCATTTTTTCATTCCCCTACTGTACCTGTTCCTGAAAATGTTTTATTTGATTGTAGCCAGCCAGCCAGACTAGTTTACGGTCTCTATTTGAATCGAATCGAAATGTCAGCGAAATCAATTCGTCTGGCATTGTTGTATCACGTGACTAACCGAAAGCTTTTATTTGACAATGCCATAACAGCTGATTGACAACAACAATAGGATCGCTGCAATTTGTAATCCTATTCTCTATGCAATCGGATTGTACCTAGTGTATTTTACGCGAAAAGCATGCTCCTGTTTGCGAGCAAGTATTAACGAAATAGCGAATAGTCCACGAGCAGTTTGCGAGCAGCACCCTAAGGGCTAGCGCGCACTGCCTTGCGTTTTTTTAAGCGTTTTTGAAGTCTGGGGTGTCATAATAGAAGAGCGCGCATTGCGAATTATTCACCGCATACTGATTTACTTGTATTTATTTTATTCGTTGCAGTGAAAAAAAAGCACCGCATATCACCGCACCGCTGTGCAAGCTCGCACTAACTCCTTGCCAGAGTATGAACAGTGTTTGCAGTGGGCACGCGAACTGTTCGTGGACGGGTAGTTGTTTGTTTGCTTCTTGCACGTGCGCTAATGGAAAGTGACGCACCACATTTCGTTGCGAATTGAAAACCACAAATGTGGACACGGCTTTAACGTTACCATCTAATGCAGCCATACTCAACCTTTTTTTTATAGGGGCCACAAACACGTTTCAGTCATGGTGTCGAGGGTCGCAAGCAAAAATTATTTAGGTCTTAATTAAAACGCAATTCCAAGTTAACGATGTAGTTACTTTATTAATGAAAAAAGAAGTTTTAACAAAGATGTTTATATGTTTAAATAAAAATATGTTGGCCCGCGGGCCGCAGGTTGAGTATAGCTGATCTAATGTCTTTACATGACAAAAAGAGCAGGCTAGTACTCAACACAGAAAGAGCAGTTATGAACTATTTTTAAGGCCTACTTTTATCGTCCGGTAAATGATTATAAAGGTCAGTTTAATTTGCAGCAGCTTTCAAACGGCCGAAGTTTAATGTAATTTAAAACAGTTTCAAACATTTACAGTTTGTAATTGAACTACAAAGTGTTATGTGTACTAATAGAGCTGTTAGCGACACACAATTATTGAGTTTCATTAACTACTGGTACTTAATTTATTATTGGATTAGTCCTTTTGAAAACTGACGTAAAATTAAGTGTGAATTATTCATTATATTTAGGGTTGTGCTTTTAATTTTCCCTATAAATGCCTCCTGCGTTTCCAAATGAATGCCATTAATTTTTAATTTTAATATTAGGCATTTCTGAGGCTAATTAAGAATACATTCAGGTGATCTATACTTAATATTTCGAGATATTTTTTTCTTGATGAAAAGCAAGAAGTATATTCACCAGTAACGAATTTCAATACTGTCTCTAACTTTCGTGAGTAACATTCATGTTTTAATTTGGTTTATACATATATATAGGGATATATCTTTTTATATAATTTTTTGTTTATATAAAATAGGAAGTACCTATGAGTCTTCCATAGTTACGCAAAGTGCAATAAGGCCTCGAGAAATAATGATAAAATAGAATTGTCTATCTATGGTCTCACTCTCGGACATGTTTCGGAATCTGTCTAGGGAAAGAAGAATAACGAAGTACTATCTTCAGCAAAAAAAAAAACACGCCTTTGGCACTTTCCTTTTTCGCGCAACGCGATCACTAATGAAACCAATTATTAAAACGGACAAAAAATAATTTTCCTTTTTAAATTAGCAAGGGTTGCGAAATTGTTTGATTATGCAATTGTACCATTTGTACCCACTTCATTATCATTAATTGTACGGAGTGATCGCTTTGTATGTGTAACATAATTTGTACGTCGTCATTTGACCTGTATTTGACATTTGATCGTGTCAAACAAAGCGTTGTTTGGCTAAAAAGCTCTGTTCCACGTGCGGATAAATTAGACATTTTGTTTCGTGTGTCGACCTATTATGTAAATCATATAATTACAGATAAAGTGTGAGTGCGTTTTATTTCATAACAGAGTTACATCGTCATATTCTTGTACTTGTATACGAGTGTAAAAAAAATATACTAAGAATGTTAACAAAATAATTAAAATTTCATAACCACGAGATCTGTTTTAAGTCTGTCGTTACCTAAACTCGGTCACCGAAAAATTAATCTGTCGTTTGCAGCACAAAGCGTATAGATACCTACATTTTTTCTTAAACAGAAGTTGACAAATTGAAAATATGTACCAAGTTAATAATATTACAATACAATACAATACAATACTCTTTATTGTACACAAAACAAACAAGAAACATTACTATAAAAATAGAGATGTACAATGGGCGGTCTTATCGCACTAGGCGATTTCTTCCAGACAACCTTTGGATGGACATGAAGTGCAAGAAAAAAAAGAGAGAGGTAGTTCACAGTGTAACAATTAATTAGGAGACATTAAATTATGTACGTTAAATAAACCTAAAAACACAAATAAATAAATATTATAATTATACAATAAATATATATATAAATATATATCGTGTAATGTGTATTACCTACATATTTGTCTGACAAGATGTATGAATGTGGACGAAAGGAAAGGAGCATGTCTGTAAGGAACGTAGTATGTGGCGTTCTATAGTTTCTGTCTACCCCCATGGCCAAAAGATGTAAGTTTATGTATGTATGTAAATGTACATATTTCTAACGAAATAGCAATTCGTTCGAAAAATAAAAGTTCAAGAAATTCAACAGATTGAAAGGTTCAAAGTTTTTTCAAGCTTAAATGATCTTGTAAGTTTTTTCTGTACCTAAGTGTAGGCTCTTGGTATAATCAAGTAAAAACTTGCATAAAACATTACTTAAGGCGAAGAATATTTTTCATCCTAATATTAAATTGTACCGTCGACCGAGGCCCTAGAGAGCATTTCATTATTTTTTAATTGCGTTGAATGCAACTACTGCTTTTGTTTGTAACGATGATGCGGTGAGAAGTTACAATGTTATTTGTGTATCTTGTTCAGCCTACTTTTTATAACGAAGTTGTTTGTTTTAAGTGTTCCAGTTAAATGAAATATTTGTTTATATTTTATTTTTATTTTTATTCTTGATTTGGTTACGTCTGGCCCTAGTGTTACCTGATGGTAAGCACAGACAGGGTCTAAGATGGAGCACACGAATCCAAGGGACAGAGATATAAAGGGATTCCTCTATACCCCTTTGGGTCTCACAAACACACGACGAAACACAGTAAACTGCTTGGCGTCGTACTTTAATGTGAGGGTGGTAGCTAGCCAGGCAGGCCGTATAGATCCTACCACCAAGCGTGCTGGGTTTTGTTGAGTCTTACAACACGCGTCTATTCCCAGCGTGCGGTGAGGGAGTTGTATATCCTAAAAAATCGAATGTAAGTAGTTTCCTTCTTATCAGCTCTAGATAAGTAGGAAAACCAAAATAAAAGCCAGATCAGTATCATTCCTTAATTTAGTACTTTTTCGATTTAATCTAGCTCAATTAGGTATTTTCACTATTATTTTATGTGTTTACCTGTAATAAACATACACGTATAGTAAAACTTGACTAATGAGGTTCATAATTATATTTCGTTCAGTAGGTCGCCGAGAGATTAACGACTACAAGGTCCGATAGCGCTCCCCGTAGCTTCGGGGAAAACTATGTCGAATTACATTACGATAATGCAGTAAGCTGTGATATCTAGGCTATCGGGACATGTTGCGAAATTATAAGTAACGAGCGGATTGTCTTTTCTTAAAAATATGCAACGACGATGGCAAATTAGGCTATAAGGGAACGTACCCATACTACGTGACCCGTTCAGGGGGTAGGGGGGTCTTCAAAATACCACGCTTGGTCAATATCCTCTAGAGAAATCTCGCGCTTTTTCGAGCTATATTCAAATATGACGCGCAGCGTTTAGCGCTTTCTAAACTTACAGGTGGCAACATTGACGCACATTGAGCCAAATAATTTTCTTGTTGCAAAAAAAATTGTTTAAAACCATATTTATGAATTAGGGCATTATAGATAGATTGGCATATAGGTTCTACGGGTGGTCACCGAGGGGGGGTGGGGGTAAAAAGTTGTAAAAAATGGGTCACATAGTATGGGTACGTTCCCTAAATAGTTACTGACATATAGATACATAATTAGCCCATTAATGTCCCACTGCTGGGCACGAGTCTCTTCTCAAAATGAGAAGGATTTAGACCTTAGTCCACCACGCTGGCCTGGTGCGGGTTGGCAGACATCACACACCATCAAGAACTTTATGGAGTCCTCTCAGGTGTGTAGGTTTCCTCACGGTGTTTTCCTTCACCGTTAACGCAAGTGATAATCAAATCTGATCCGTACCCTGAGTGTGAGTTTGTTAGTTTGTTGTCACATTGCGAAATTCATGACGATCAAGTTAATCGAGCAAACTAATGAGCGATGGTGTTTAAAAATGGTCTGAGTGTGAGTTGTAATATGCCATACGAACAACAGCTCGTATCGTCACTTGTCCGAAAGTATGCCGAACGTTTTGTTATTTTTTTAACGTTGCCTACAATGTATTCATGACTTCGGCGAGATAATACGACTTAAATAAAAATCTTATCACAACCGTGTTAACAAGTGTTATGCGTGCCATACGTAATTTAGACGTATATTATTATTTATGAATGAGATATTCTTATTTCGTTTTAACGTGCAGTGAGTAAAGGAGATGTGTAATGAGTTAAGTCTGTGGTGTTATGTTTCCACTTTAAAGTTCAAAACATTCAAAAGTTTTGCGCGTTTGGTGATCTCAGTTAAGGAGTTTTATTAGTTACATATTTTTCGTGATTTGTGTTTAAGTATACTTACTTACCTATAAAATTATTATTGTGCATACTGAAGACCAGTGCATCACAGTTTGAAATGTTAGTTAACTTCATGATTCAGTAGTATGCTTGAGCTTAATATTGAATATAATTAAGTCTCTATAGTTGCACAACTATAGAGACTTAATTATATTCAATATAGGTATAGGTGCACACCTACGTACTTATTTGAAATCAAAAAATCTCTTATTTTACATACACGGATACATAAATAAACCTACCATGCACGCAAAAGGTAGAATACGGACGCTTCAAGGTTGGGAACGCTTAACAAATTTATTAAATAGTGATCCTACCGGAGAAACTAAAATAATACAGAGAAATGGAAGAAGGTATGATGTAGGACATATCAATGTCATCCTAGTTTTAGTATTTTATTTTGGTTTGATGAGTGTAACTCAATAAACAATTTATGTAATAAGCAGTATAAGTAATACAAATAGAAACAATTATTGTAACTTTTCGTAGATTGTAAATAATATGTGTATAAATAAAGACTGTTTTACCAAATAACATTTCTATTTGACATAATATGTTTTAGTGTAATGGTTTTACAGTGATATATCAAATAATATAGTTTTTAATACACATAGGTAGAATTAAATAAAGACTCAGTAAAAATATATGTACCTATCCAAAAAGATTATTACAGTGATGGCCTATGATTAAAAAAATTACGTGCCGTCATTGTAAAACACAATTCACCACAATATTACACGCAAATAATACGAACGTAACTAATGTAAACAACATTTCACCTACCAAACACCAAGTGAGTTACTTTACTACAAAGTTTATGTTTAGAAACGCTTAGAAACGTCAAATTCTAACTCGCACTCACAAAAACCCGCAAAAAGTTCTCCGAAACGATACTTTGAACGACACGTTTCAAATACCCAACTATTGTAGTATCGTTAAAAATCTTACACTCGCTGTCTCGGTTTACAATACTTTCCGCCAGGGCGCTTTTTACGTTTTCATACATTTATCACTCGATACAGAAACGTGGTAGTAGCGTTTTCTTTATGAAAAAACTCGCACTCGGGGTACCGCACATGAATTCGCAAAGTCAGAGTTACATTATCGTAAATGTATAGAGCAAATAACTTAGGGCCTATGCACATGACGTCTTTTCTACGCGCAAACGACGCGCGTTAACGTCAAACTCCATAGGCACTTAAAAAAGTGTGTAACGTTTTTTATGTATGGAGTTTGACGTTAACGCGTGTCGTTTACGCGTAGAAAAGAAGTGTGCATGGGCTCTTAGAGACAAAGGGCAAGGACGTGGTGAAGACATGAGAGCTATATTCTTCAGTGAACTGCAGTTAGGTCACAGTCTTCGTATTATAACTGGACTTCAAGGTCTGCAAATAAAGGTTTATTATTATAACCAACTTCAGGCAATCAGCCCCATTGAACCGCTTGATGAGGACGTACAATGATAGTCACACTCGCACTTAATAGCATTGACATTATCTCCAACACCCTGGCTCAATTTCGCAAACATCTTTTACAATAACTTCTAGATTGTTAATAAATTAATCATTATTGTAATCTTCTTGTTTCATATTCTTCTAGTCTTTATTATTTTTAAATAACAAATAGGCAAACTATGTAAGTTCTGTACACACCTTTAATTAATGAGTTCGCTGTAGTACCTATAAATTCTAATATTAAGATTTCTGTAAATGTTGTTGTGAACTAGTCGTTAAAGTGCCATAATTAGTTTATATTTAATAGCCTATGGAGTTTCTCACTGCGGAGCAAAGGCCTTTCCTATTGCCTTCCAAACCTCTCTATTTTATGCCGTTTCTAACCATGTGAGCCCCGCAAAAATGTCTAGATCGTCACGCCACCTACGCCGCGGCCGACCTCGATGACGATGTCCTCCTTCAGGCGTCCAGTGAGTGATGATCTTTGCCCATCCATCCGAGTGCATTCATAGTAAAATAAATAAAAAAGTAAAATACCTATTATAAATAAATAAAATTATCACCATAATGGTGTGCTGGTACCTACGCTTATGTATGGAAGTGAATGTTGGTCGTGGCAGAAGAGGCATGAAAGTAGAATAAATGCCGTGGAAATGCGTTCCTTGCGAAGTATGTGCGGTGTAACTTTGAATGATAGATTGAGAAATGATGAGATTAGACAAAGTTGCGGTTTAAAAAATGATGTAGTGACAAAAATTGAAAGGAGTATGCTTAGGTGGTTTGGTCATGTTGAGAGAATGAGTGAACGGCGATTAATAAAAGGAATTTATAAGGCGGATGTCAATGGAAACGCCGGTAGAGGACGTCCTAGAAGGACATATATCGATGTTATTGGTGATGTTCTTCATAAAGGTCAGGTGCGTAGTACTCTCAACCGGCGTGCGTGTATGACAAGATGTATGAATGTGGATGAAGCGAAAGGGGTAAGTAAAGGTCGTAGCATGTGGCGTTCTATAGTTTCTGCCTACCCCCATGGGAAAAAGGCGTGAGTTTATGTATGTATGCAAAATTATCACCTTACAGATTTCTTGTAATCGTAGGTGGAATATTGTACACCTATCCAAAAATAAAAGTAGAGTGTTTGTTTATCCTTTGGTATTCTTTGATTTGTGTACAATGGAAGTGTGTGTAGATTTGTAGAGGACACTCTGTCGCCTTACAAACATACCTCAACAGTTAATCGATACTCGACGCCGTGGGACTCGGATTTACTGGTTTATTTTGATCATTAAACCGATATGAAAGCTAACACCGAAATGTTTGTGTTTATTCAATTTCTTTTAGAATAGTGTCGTGGGTTTTGTTAGGAAAGTAAAGTTTGGAAAATGTTTATTTAGTGATGTGTTTACAAAACAGAGATGCATGTTATGTATTTCTAATAAGGTGTATTTTATATACCTATATGTTGACTGCCTTGTTGGTCTAGTGGTCGCGCGACTGCTGAGCATGGGGTCCTCGGTTCGATCTCCAGGTCGGGCAGTGTTATTGGGTTTTCAAATTAGGAATTTCTCAGTAGCATCCCGGAATCTGGATTTGTGCCCAGTTGATGGCTATAGGCTCGCCCCCTCTTACATGGGACTTAAACATAACGAAACGACGGTGTACTAAATATACCTCTGCCGAACCCTTCGGGGAATTCAAGGCGTGATGTTATTTATGTTATGTGTATGTTATACTTCTTCTTATCGTGTGGTTAGTGACTAACCTGGTGTCAGAGTTTACCCATGGGCCTCTGGCATGGCTTCACATGCCGTCGAGAAATATCTCTCAGGCATGCCGGTTCCCTCACGATGTTTTCCTTCACCGTTTTTTAAGCAAGTGATACGCACATGAATCCGAAAAGTCAGAAGTGCGTGCCTTGGGTTCGAACTCGAGACCTATGCCTTGGCAGTCCTACGATCACACCACTAGGCTATCACTGCTATGTAACGTTAGGCCGCGTTCCCAATTGGTCGTGACGACAGATAGTCGTGTAGTTTTAAGTGTCGTGGCTTATATATTATTTAAATGGAGGTGTTCATATTTAAGACGACACAATAAACTGTCGTTCACGACTTGTTTTTGCAGTGACGACAGATTGTCGAGTCAATGGGAACGGCTAGCACGATAGTCGTCCAACGATAATTTTATCGTCACGACATCGTGATGTGTCGTTGTTACGACTATCTGTCGTGGACACGATAAAAATATCGTCTCGTCGTAGCTTGCTACTGATTTGCAAACGACAAAGTGACTGTATTGAAACGATAAAATGTCGTCGCGATCCAATGGGAGCAGATAAATACGATAGTCGCTAAACGATAAAAAAAATTGACGACAAACAGTCTTTATAATGGGAACAGCTAGAGACGACAGTCGTCCAACGATAAATTTATCGTCACGGCATAGTGGGAACGCGCCCTTATACTTAAACTTAGTTTAAAATACAATCTAAGAACAATCTCAGTAAACTCATAAAATATTAAACAGGAATTAAAGGAGTATTCTGACAGACACTGCGATCAAACTGTAGGTCGTAAATCTACATGAAAATCGAAGTTATCCCGGATAAGTATAACTAGAAACAAAAAGCTACAGGATTACAGCCATCGTGAATTTCCAGTAGATGGTATCCGCATTCAATTTATCGAGTAACTTATTTTATGAGCAAAGTCAGCGGCGTCCGGAGATTTATGAGAGCGATTTGTAGGCACGAGCTATCTGCCGATAAGTAACCCTTCGGTGTCCGACTGATTCTTAAGGATACCGCTAACAAGCTTACCTCAATACCGCATGAGGACCACTACACTTAAAATGTTTATATTTCGTAAATGTAAGAGTTTTATGCTTTGACAGGTTTTACTCGTAGATGAATCGAGAATTTAATTTTGTTAGTTAGTTATTCGTTTTGGATTGGGTTTTACTTTGGCAAAAGTCTTTATAACGCAAGTCGTCGAATCAAACTATAGCCCAGCCCACCGCTGAACATGACTCTTCCAATTAAGACTCATGTTCGTTCTGCCTAGCCTTTTCCCAAGTATGTTGGGGTCAGCTTCCAGTCTAACCAGATGCGGCTGAATACCAGTATTTTACACGGAGCAACTGCCATCAGACCTCCGTAATCCAGTTACGGGGCAATGTCAATATCCTAAAGTTAGTCTTTCAGGCTTCTGACTACACGTTATGACTGTCATAAGTAATCGTTTAACACCCGGGACCGATAGTTTAACATGTTCTCCGAGGCACAAAAGGGTCTCGATGTGTAAGAAAATGGTAACCCATCAACGGACTGACCGCGGCAAGCGGAGCTTAACCTTGCAAATTTTGTGTGTTGTGTTGTTAATTTGCCATGAGTCCCAATCAACTGTCACATTGTTTACAAATAAATTTAAAAAAAAAACTTTATTATCCATAATGTGGTACAACTTGTCTATCTTAATTAAATATTATGAACAACATTTGTTTTCCTTGCACATCATTAAAAATAGTGTTAACGACGCGATATAATAACATTTGTGAGTAATATTCATGTTTAGTAATATGTACAGATTTACTCACGTGTGCTTTATCGTGGATGCAAGTCTAGTTCGCCGCGTGAACAGCTCAATATTAGGGTTCCGATTGAGTCTAAAATGCATGTATGGTAAGTACATACATAATCCTAATCATTACATTATTACCGTGATGGTCGCGGTTGAAGTTTGCTACGATGGGTGAACACCTGAAAGGTATATAGCACGTACTTATCTAAAATATCGTAACGCGTCGAAGGGTCAGTTTAACCTTCATAATAAAATCAAACTTGTGTGGTGTTGAGCTGTCGATGGCCACCCGTCAAGTGAATAGTTGATGACTCTCACAAGGCGAGCGTGACGAGGATACATAGAGCGCCAAACGTTACAACTATGATTGACATTTGCCTTAATAACTGATTGCTCCGCAAGGAAAATAAACGTTAACATAAAGGTTGTTAAAAAAAGATTATAAAAAATGGGTTTGACTGGTGTAGTACGAAGCGTAACCAACTCGTATGTTCAGGTACACCTATAGTTACCTAAGTAGAATTACAAAATTTTAATAGAAAAACCATTTCGAACTGGTTTTGCTAGCTAATTAAAAGTTAAAAGTATAGTATTATGGAGTGGTCGGTTGCCATCTTAGCTCATATTCTTATGCCCGGTTCCTACAAACAAAACCGAATCGTTTTGCTTACCAATAGTAGCATTTTTTATTGCGACACTGGACAAAATTATAAAAAGTCTGGTAAGCTAATTTGACCTGTGATACCTATTTCTGTATGGGAGGGTCTCCTACGCAAAGCTATAAGGTATTTTCTTCATTATTAGTAAAGATACAAGGGTCTCAATTTTAACCAATAACGCTCCGTAAATTATATGAATCGGCCATTAGTCGACCTTTACGACTTATAGTTGGGATAGTTACGGGGAATAATAAATACATGCCGTGTTATTTTTTTTCGAATAGATATGCATGAAAAAAAATGTGACAACTAGAAACTCAAACTAAGCTAAGCTGTCTTTAAATAATATTCATTTGCACCAAACCCAAAACACGAATGTAAAAGAAAGTATCCTAAATTGACAAAAAACATAAAATCCTCCGCCATGGTTGACAGAAACTATAAGCTTTTTATTTCAATAAACAGTCGTAAACTCTGATGGTGGTCTAACAAGGCAACGACAATAGGGTCTTAAGACATTACGTGCGATTAGCGAAGGTCAAGTTTACTGTCATACAAGTCTTTTACGACTCTGTCTAGGTCCGCCAGGGTTGTCAGGGCTAATATTTTTACCGGAGAAACTACATAACTCAATCATTTCACAAAAATCATGGATTTTCTTTGTCAGTTTTATCGATTACTTATATTTTTCCTTATTTTTATTGTCCTCGTTACCTAGTTAGATGTTATTTTCGCCCTCCGGGGGCCCACTTCGAAAATCGAACTACGAAGTTTCGGTTGACGGATCGCACGTTCCACTACGAAAGTGTTTCGGATCCGACGATCGATTCAATGTTCGCGTTTTGAAATTTTTTCTTTCGTTCACCCTACTCCCAAATGATAATTGACATCTAGTAGTTTGATGTTTGACAATACTTTAAGAGAAAACGCGGGTTACAAAATATTAATAATTTGAATAGGTTTTTGCGATCTATTTCTGTCCCACCCCTCCCGTAAACCTTCCCAATTGAGCGCGAAAGAGACACCAGCAATATTAGCGAAATCGTACTTTCGTATTGCCCTGTTTTCTTCTTCAAATCTGGACCGATTTTAATATTTTTTTCTGTAATTATTTAAGAAAGACTTTGTTTATGTCTGTATGTTTTTATTTTACTTTTTATATTCGTCGAGTTTGTGTGCCACATGTTTGAAAACGGTGGTAAAACCGGTCGATTTTTGTAAAATTTAAACGTTTCTAGTTCTTTTAATAATTAATTTATTGACAAAACCAAAACATAGGGACATAGTGGTGGTAAATATATATCATAATTATGGTAAAAAATATTTGCTCTAGTGACATTATCCAAGGAGGAAACTGAGGAATACGTTTGTATAGACTAAATGCCGACCGCATTTCCTCTTAATCGTATATTTTAAGTTCAATGTTCGTCGTGATTTCGTTTCGATCCGAAACTTCGACTTTCATTTTTCAGAATGTTAATTTTTCCATTTTAATTTTTCCACATACTAAGGAATAGAAAAGACAATGTATGAACATGAAACTTAAAGATCTTGTAACCATTTTATAGCTGATGTCAATCCAGTACATTTGGTTGAGTTTCCTATTCCTTGACGATCAAGGAGATTGTCATGTTATCTAAGTGCAGTGTTGAATGTGAGTCAACCCTAAATACATCAGTATATCTGTCACACACGTACAACCATAGAACATAGAATAGTATGACGTATGTGATTGCTAGATTGGACGCTATAGATGCTCAATCTTAGTAGGTACTTACGTGATTTGTCCCATAAACGCACAAATAAACTTTGACTCCATCAGGGACAAACAACTTGTTTTGTCGTATCCAAGTAGAGATAGACCATCTAATTTATGAAGGCGTTGATATTTTATGGATATCCGACTTGATTTATACCTGATTTATCAGCAAGATAGTAATTTTACAGAGTTAGTTGTTAAGGCTGTCACGCTATTTTTCCTTTGCTTTGGTATTTCTAATATTAGATTACACAAACATTTCGTGGGTAGGTAATTACTAACCGCGCGGATCATATGATTTGCGAGGTTAAGCTGCGCTTGCCGCGGTCAATCTGTGGATGGGTGACCGTTTTTTACACATCGAGATCCCTTCGTGCCTCAGCGAGCACGTTAAACAGTCAGTCCCGGGTGACATACGAATACCTATGACAGTCGTACCGGGAAATCAGAAGCCCGAAATTCTGATAACCGATCTAACCTTAAGATATTGGCATTGCCCTGTAACTGGGTTGCGGACGTCTGATGGCAGTCATTCCGTGTAAAATACTGGAATTAAGCCACATCTGATTAAAGTGGAAGCTGACCCCAACATAGTTGGGAAAAGGCTAGGCAGGACAGATTACACAAACATTTACCACCTAAGGTTTTATGATTTAGTGCCTTGTATTCCCCGAAGAGTTAGGCAGAGGTGTTTTAGTAACACCCTCGTTTCGCCAGTTATGTTTTAGTCCCATGTAATAGGGGGCGAGCCTATTGACATTAACCGGGCACAAATCCAGACTTCGGGCTGCTACTAAGAAATTCCTAATGAAAAAACCCAATATCACTTTGCCCGACCTGGGGCTCGAACCCAGGATCCTATGCTTAGCAGTCACGCTTGCGACCACTAGATCAACAAGGCAGTCAAAGTTTATGGTTTAGTATTTATTTTTAATTAAGTATGAGTTTATTGTGGCCATTCTCCTGTTGTAAAGAGGTTTGTTATCGCAATATGTTCCCATTACTTCACAAGTTTTGCTACCCTTGATACAATCTCTTCGTAACTTACGGCGCCCATGGGAAACAATGAGATTCTCGAAGATAAAGTGCGAAACAATTCTTTTCATCGGCACAACCACGTTTTATTCTATTAAACACAATATGTCTAGGTTTTCAGTTAAAACGGTTTCATGAAACGCAAAAACCAAATAAATAAATTCCAGAAAAAGGTGACCCAAAAATAGATTGCCCTTTAATGGTGTTATATTATTATACGTCTAAATTATTTATACTATTGTGACCTTTATTTTTGACACGTTAACGGCAGAAATGGCGTGCAAGTATCCGACGGTAGGCGTAACCCTTCGAATGCCGAGTGTACAGTAACTGAGCGACAGTTTACGTTAGTCGAAGTCAGTGGCGTGACTAAAAGCTGTAAAGCTAATTTAGAAATCAGCATTTCGTCCAATTACTCAGTTCACCGCGTCCTGTCATTTAAATGTGATGTCATGGCTATTCTTGATTTAACCACCTAAGTACGTGCATGCGACTAATGTTAAAAATTACTGTTTAAATGTTTTTCTGTTTAAAAACTTACCTGCTTTAGTTATGAATTCAGAAAATTAAGTTTCTAATCCCTGACCCCAAATATGTTCTGAATAGTAAACACAGCTGATCATAGCTATGGACAGATAGATTTTAGCATATTTTTTACGAAATATATGAAAAGCTATTACTCTTAAACTATCGAGTTTTGGGGAAAGTTGTAGAACAAAAGTTATCCCATAGTATAGGTACTTTAATACCGTTTCGGCTTAGTACCCCCTTTCCGACTAACCTTGTATATATCTATCTCTCTCAAGCGCATGGCACTTGCGCTCGTACTAACTCGCATTCTAGTCCCAAACAGTCCGAGATATCATGTCCGTGAGCAGTGTCTATGTGTGCGTTGCTCGAGCGCACTTGTATGTAGATTGACT
Organism: Amphipyra berbera; assembly: GCA_910594945.2. NCBI lineage: Eukaryota > Metazoa > Arthropoda > Insecta > Lepidoptera > Noctuidae > Amphipyra > Amphipyra berbera. The sequence continues at coordinate 16,018,347 of OU343123.1, read as the reverse complement.
TCTGTACCTATCTCTTCTGTGGCACAATCTTGTGTGAGTGAATCCTCGCGTCATGGGCGACAGGCTTGACTCGACTTATATTATTATATGGATTTGATGTAATTTAAATTACTTTTACAAAATATCGGGTAACAGGAAAGTTTGCTTTTGTTTCTTTTCAATTATATATTGTCATATAAGTACTTGATTAATATAGATAAAGGCCTTTACCCTTTTCATTTGAGAAGAAACCCGTGTCATTTGTGGGTCAGTAATGGCCCGATTATGGTATGTATTTGCTTATTTTTGTACAAAAGTCTTTTATATTTTTTTAAGCTATTTGCGAAAATTGGCCTTTCATAAAAGAAACTAAAAAAAAAGAATTAGGTAATGAAATTTTAAAAATGGAAACTTGTATGGACAATTAAAAGTAAGATAATTTTCACAAAAATTTTACAAACTAAATATCATGTTTAGCTGTGCAACAATCTTGATACTAGAAACATTGTCAAAATTTGGGAGAGCTTGGTGCCTGAGATCGGTATTCCCTACCTACATCTTCATGCCCAGCTTCATATACTTACCAATTTATTAAATGACAAAATATAAGGAAAGACATGAGGGAATGTTAAATGTCCCCTGTCCTGTTTCAGAAATCACAATTTCGTGTACAATTTAATAAATAATAAATGGACGCCTCACACTCGTATTCCATACTTGGATTATTGAATTAAAGCTTGGATTATATGTCGTAGATGCCATACGCAGAGAAATTCAATGGTCCAAACTTTTTGAACACAATTCGCACAGACCTGCACGGGATTGACGTATCTAGCGTGAATTTATAATTCGCCAACCTTTTACTTATTTTTGTCTAAGCCCTTTGATTCAAAACAAACGTCCTTTGATGCAAGAATTGAATCTCACAAAATAGGTGGGCACTAATCACCTGCGGCATTTGCCAGTCAAAGGTTTATGGCCTAACTTTTTACGTATATTTGTCGAAAATTGTATCATAATGTTTCCACAAAGGAGAATGCTCAGACTAGGCCATAGTTGCGTCAATACTGCTTCAATTTTTTTTTATCTTTCAAAAAAAATTTTTGCATTTTCGTTCCATATAGGTACAGTGTGTTCGGTCATGGACTAGCGATATTCTAGGTATTTATATTAAAACTATTTTAATACACAAATAGATTACACACTTGGGTCCAACCCACTAAACAGTCATAACGATGATTCAGTTACGACGCAAGAGTCGCCTCAGGGCGCGTACCCACTATGTCGTGACGATGAATTAATCGTGGACGACTGTCGTCTCTAGCTGTTCGTCATTTTTTTTATCGTTTAGCGACTATCATATCTAGCTTTTATTGTTTCAGCCGCACTCGCTTTGTCGTTAGCACACCAGTAGCAAGCTACGACGAGACGATATTTTTATCGTGGGCACGATAGATAGTCGTAACAATGACACATGATTTTCCGTCACGATGTCGTGACGTTTTCTTATCGTTTTACGACTGTCGTGCTAACCGTTCCCATTGACTTGACAATCTGTCGTCACTGCAAAAATAAGTCGTGAACGACAGTTAATCGTGTCGTCTGATATGTGAACACCTCCATTCAAATATACCTAGTCTTGCCATAAAAATTGTCACGAAGAAAAAAAATTTTTTTTATTGCAAATAATATTGATTACTTTTACAGTGTGTTAGTTTAATACATAAATATAAAACAATTTAAAATATAAAAAGCTTATTCGAAGTGGTCTCCATTGGCTGCAATACAGTCCTTTAAACGTTGAGGCCAGTTATCAATAGAAGCACGCACTCTTTCCATGGGAAAATTCTTTACTGCCAATCGTATGGATTGTTTTAGGGACTCCAAATTATCATGGCGTTTAGAGCAAGCCGTACTCTCTAAAACTGACCATAAATCATAATCCAGCGGATTAAGATCGGGACTAGACGACGGCCCGTCTTCAGTTCTGATGAAGTCCGAAACGTTTACTTCCAACCAAGACTGCGTGGACCGAGCTCTATGACCCGGCGCCGAGTCTTGTTGGAAGGACCATACTTGGTTATTGAACATGGTGTTGTTAAGGGGCTTAACTGCCTTCTCAAGAAAGGGATCTTGATACACTTGTGCCGATGTTTTGATACCTTTTTCACAAAAATATGGCTGTCACTCCTTCATAGCTAACACCCCACCAAACCATCACTGAAGTCGGATAATGCCCACGTTGCACTCTGTCGACTAATTGGGAAGCTTCCTTAGAGCTTTGAGCATAAATACGGTCATTTTGTTTGTTAAAATGTTGCTCAATTGTAAAGATTTTCTCATCCGTAAACAAAATTGTTCTGTGACCTCCCTTTGCGTACCGCTTCAGTAGTTGTTTCAATTTTACCACCCTATTCTTTTTAAAATTATCAGTTAAAAAATGACCAGTGCGTCTCTTATAGGCTGCAAGTCCTAAGTCATCTTTTAAAATACGCGACATGGTTCTTTCCCTTACTGCTTTGACTACCTTTTTCGTACGAACACTACGTGGACGGGCAGATCTTTTTCTGTCACAAACAGAGGAGATCTCATTGTACCTATTAATAGCCCGGTACAGTCACGTGTAATAATATGTATACACATAGCGAACTTAAAAAGCGAATTTCTTTTAGAGAATAGTTTGTATTTAAGAAATATTCGATACCATGATTCGTATGTATTTATAGAAACTAAGTGTGTAATATTTCATAATTCTAATAGATATTTTGGATGAAAATCGCCTTTAAATATCGCTATGTGTATACATATTAGTACACGTGACTGTACACAAACATTTGACTAATACCAAACGTATGGAGAGTTTTAAAAAATGCATTTGGCTCCATACCAACTTTGTGTAATGCAATCACAGCGATTCGGTTCTCTTTATCACCCCACTCCATTTTAATATCGCAAAATATTGTACAATGTATTGGCGCCAAAATTAGAAAACTCAATGAACAATCGTATAGAAATGACAGATTCCAAATTCAAATGTAATATCTTTTTTATTTTTAATTGTAACAATATTTATGGCCAGACTAGTATAAGCCACGACACTTAAAACTACACGACTATCTGTCGTCACGACAAAGTGGGAACGCGGCCTAACGTTAAAACAAAATTGGGCATTCTCCTTTGTGACAATTCTTTTGTCACGTTCATGCGTGTTAGGCAGCCCGAAGCGGAAATTTTCATCACATTCTTCCCATCCTTACCATGTCTGCAAAAATACCTAGTGCAGCCGTCGTGCGTCACAAAGTCATCGACGCGGGAACTGGGTCGGCCATGTTTGTCGTTTTGGCGGGAAACGGCGTCAAATTGCCGCCGCCATGGACATACGCCACAATAACACCCTTCATATGGTAAACATTTGTAGCCTGTCATCATTACATCGCAGTACGATTCACTAATTCGGACGGCTGCCCGGCCGCATCGTTAGATGATATCTATGTCGAATGTATGAAGTAAACAAGCGATTTGTTATGTAGTTCAAAGGATTTTATAACAATTTCGAATACTCGTGCTTGTTAAAGAAAGGTATGTCGTATGGAGATACCTACGTAGTGAACTTGTCACAGAGACCAGATATAAATCGTTCTTTAAAGAATTGGAATGTACACAAAAAATATATTTTATTTTACATGTTATGATCTACAACACTGAGGTCTATCTTGTTGAGGGGCTCGTGGTTAAATAACAACCGCGCCGATCGTACGATTTGCAAGGTTTAGCTGCGCTTGCCGCGGTCAGTCCGTGGATGGGTGACCATTTGTTACACATCGAGACCCCTCCGTGCCTCGGAGAGCACGTTAAGCCGTCGGTCCCGGGTGTCATACGAATACCTATGACAGTCGTTACGGGTAGTCAGAAGCCCGAAAGTCTGACAAACGGTTTAACCTTAGGATATCGGCATTGCCCAGTTACTGGGTTGCGGAGGTCTGATGGCAGTCGCTCCGTGTAAAATACTGGTATTCAGCCGCATCTGGTTAGACTGGAAGCTGACCCCAAGATGATTGGGAAAAGGCTAAGAGGAGTCATGATCTACAAACGTGTTGTATAGAATATATAATATAATAAGCCCATTACTGTACGACTGCTGAGCACGGGCCTCTTCTTAAAATGAGAAGGGTTTCGGCCTTAGTCTACCACGCTGGCCTGGTGCGGGTTGGCAGACTACACACATCATCGAGAACTTTATAGAGCCCTCTCAGGTGTGCAGGTTTCGTCACGATGTTTTTCTTCACCATTAACGCAACTGATAATCAAATTGTGATCCACACATGAATTCGAAAAGTCAGAGGTACGGGCCGGGATCGAACTCAGACCCTCCTGCATAGAAGGCAACCTTTCAACCACTAGTCTATCACTCCTTATATTGTATAAAATGAGTAAACAAAATCAAATAAAGTGACACATCATTTGTCATAATAGTGGTTTACCAGTAGGTACATGGAAAATTTATAACATTTCCATAGCACTCGGTTTATTGTACCTTACATACCTATGTATTTACTTAGGTATAACCCAATAAAGCACTTGTAATGGATATAGAAATATTTCAAGGCTGATGGAACAAGGTCAAACGTGCTTGTAGACCATCAGACGAACAGTGGTGATCAATCTTGAAGGGGAACTTTTAAAAGCCTTCAAATGTAACTTTTAAAGTGCCACGTCGAACTTTCCACCGAGTGTAATAATTGTAAGTCGGTGTTAAATTAGATCCTAGAACATGATATACGTCGCTGTTCTTGTGATTTATAAGTTAAATAGAAGCTCGTTGTAGAAGTTACAAAAGATTGTAGTTGTAAAATTTCTTGCGGTACCTTATTCTTACGAAAGCTGTAAGAATAAGGTATTTAGCTTTTGCTTCGTAGTAGGTTGCCGTGGCAACTGAAATATCGATATAATATTTTATAAAATTTACTTTTCGCGATATTTTTTACATTGAGTTATTTTGAATTATTTTATCGGTGACTGTGGTGTGGGTAAATCCGGCATAATCCTAGCGTTCACAACGGGAGACTACAATTCATAATTCCCAGCTACAATCGGAGTTGACTACAAATGTAAAGTCATAGACCTGAACAATGTTCAAAGTCAAGCTTGGTATTTGGGGTACAGCGGGACAGGAGCGAAACAGAACATTGACATCAAGTTTTTACAGAGACGCTCACTGTGCTATATTAGTTTCCGATATGTCAGAACCGAAGTCCCTAGCAAAACTTAATGAGTTGGTCGAGGAACTTCAAGTATACTCTACCAAGAAGAATATAGTCTGCTTAGTTGTCGGCAATAAGATTGATATCAGGCAGGCGGCCGGTCATAAAACTAAGCCAAAACCTATAACAACATGGATTTATGAAATACATGTTGTGCCGACCCCACCTAATGTGGGGTAAAGGCAGGAAGAAGAAGAGTCCTTATTCTTACGAAGTAATAATAGTCTACCTTGTTGGTCGAGTAGTCGCAAGCGCGACTGCTGAGCATAGGGTCCTGGGTTCGATCCCCAGGTTAGGCAAAGTGATATTGGGTTTTTCCATTAGGCATTTCTCAGTAGCAGCCCGGAATCTGGATTTGTGCCCGGGTAAGGGCAATAGGCTCGCCCCCTCTTACATGGGACTTAAACATAACTGGCGAAACGTGGGTGATACTAAAACACCTCTGCCGAATCCTCCGGGGAATACAAGGCGTGATGTTATGTGTTATGTAATAATAGTCTCAAGATCATTGAACAGTCGTGATGGTTTAAGGAAAGGTTGCATGTAGGCATTACTAATATAACGAGTATTTTAAGGATGATGTCCACCAAACGGCTCGCCTCGCATCGGTTCGGAACGGATTTTACAATCTTTAAACGATATTAAAGCGTGTACCTACACAGTATTTAAGTCTATATTACTATAGACTTTAACTATAGGCTGCGGGCGTCTTTCGCGAGGCGCGGTCGGCTCCGTTCGCCTGTCGTCGTATCCGATTGGATCCTTTCGGCTGTCAACACGGTAGGAATAAAACTATTTGACTAGGCGCAGAAACGAATACGTTCGCAAGCGACGGCACGGAGCGGATCGTATGCGTCGACATCCTGTCGGACGCGATCAGCTGTCACCGTATCCGTTTGTGTCCTTTCCGATCCGATGCGATGCGAGCCGTTTGGTGGAAATTATTCCTTACGCGAATAACAAAAGCTAGCAGTCTACGACAATAGCGCTCGGGTCCCTCTATAAACATTACAAAACTGGAGTCACGGATTCGCATTCTAAAAAAAACATTTTCACGCTTTTTCAAAGCCTCGCGATATCTATGTTATATACGCGGCAGACAAATCTAAATGTATTTCGTAAAATACGGTTACAACACCGCCTTCTGCAAGTAATTCTTTTTTATCAAGTCGGCGTTATGTGAGGTGACTTGGAAAGTATCTGTGTCCCGCTTGGGGAGTTTAAATTCATGCCGTGATTCGTCGAGGCGTGATTTAATTCAGACTAAGAAGCTATTTTTGCCAACGTAATGGCTTCACGGATTGCTTCACCTAACAAATACGGTCACCGTTTCTAGATTGGTCCCGGAATAACGCGCAACCACTGTCGAGCTATTTTTAAATTGAGAATATAGATTAAGTTCGATTTTGTTTTAGTTCCGGTGGGTGGACAATTGATTGGCAGTTTTTGGTGAAAATGTCACGAAAACGGGTTCGGCTTCAGGAAGCAATCTGCGGTAGGCGGAGGAAAATAATAGCGACTGATTTGACTGGAACGTTAACTTTAATGTTCAAAGGAGGCAATATAAATATGTTATGTTGTTATACCAAAGCCTAAGGTGCATGAAAAAAGCCCCCACGAGTGACGATACTTAAGTGTACGTTCGGCACACCCTGAGCAGTCAGCCCCGCTACCAACCTTGCTGACTGGCTAATCTTTTCACCACGGCATGAACTGGAAGAGCAAAGACTGACAGTTAGCCCAGGACGTTTGTGTTTCATAGGATTTGCAGTAACACGAAGATTATTCGTGATAAATTGATTAAGTGGCGGCATCTATCACGGCACATGAGAACTACGCAGCATGACGAATGTCTAGCAGACTACAAGCCAGAACAATGACAGCTGTCAAAGGAAATGTCACAAATCCTGCATCGCGATATCAAGATCTGACACGGAGTTAACATATATACAACTTCCCAACATCAACCGTTGGGCAGTAGCCCGCGAGGCATAAGACCCGCCTGGTCCCTCCTGGATCCTCCCTTTTCGTAGGAGGAACACCATACCTCGTTCCCCTACAATTATAAAAATAATCCAATATAAGTCCATATAATGAAATCGTTTCATTAACCAATATTGAGAGGTATTTATCTGATCAAAATGATGACACTCGAGTGGCTATCGGAATTAATGAAGTCGATTGATTACTTTTATCGTATTGATATGCTAATACTATATTATAATATTATGCCCCTTTAATTGAAAATTCTTCTGTTATCGAGTTTCAATGCAGTCTATTTTATTGCGATAGATTGTGATCATAAATATCAATGCATTCTTTGAACTTACGATTTCTTATTAGATTTGTATCGGGCCTTTTTTTCAAGGAAGACATTATATTACTTTAGATGGCTATGACCTCCTAACCTTAGGATATCGGCATTATCCAGTAACTGGGTTGCGAAGGTCTGATGGCATGCTCCGTGTAAAATACTGGAATTCAGCCATATCTGGTTAGACTGAAAGCTGACCCCAACGTACCTATGTAGTTGGGAAAAGGCTAGGCAGAGTAGATGCTTATGACCATTTATTATTGGTTCATAGAAATTGTAATTTGAACTGTGAAAGCACTTTTAGAGGTGGACATAAAAAGAGTGATGTATTTATGAGTCGCGGTGTACACCCACAGTGTTGTATTCGATTCTACAGGGCCTTATCTTTTTGTTCCTGTGTAAGATTACGCTGCATTCACTTCGTTAAACATGCTCGTCCATAAACTGTCCATCTACCAGATTTAGATAATCTCGTAACCCACCATTGTACGCCCACAGGTTCAGAAAGGGCGAGCTATTGTTATTTAGGGACCATATGGCATTTTAATGTAAACCTTGAGTTATATTTTTAAAATGTGCTAGTCTTCTTCTTTTCGTGTGGTTAGTGACTAACCTGGTGACATTTATGCCGCAGATTTTCAGCAGCATTTTATTTAAGAAAATATCGTGAGGACACCTGCATATCTAAGAAAACCCAAAAAAAGGATCTGATGGTATGTGTAGGGTGTAGTCTGCCATTCCACAGGCCAGCGTGGTGGACTAAGGCCTAAACCTTTTTCTTTCTGAGAAGTGGCCAGTGCCCTGTAGTGGGACAGGAATAAGCTGATTACACTAGAAGCTGACAACCATACTAGAATTATGACGATGACAATGCAATATTGTGTAAACTCAAATTAACAAAGATAATCAAGCTTCTTCTTCTTTTCGTGTGGTTAGTGACTAACCTGGTATCAGAGTTTATGCCGCCCATGGGCCTCTGACTTGGCTTCTGAATATCTCTCAGGCACGCGTTTCCTCACGATGCTTTCCTTCACTTGTTTTAAGCAAGTGATAATTATACAATACGCATATGAATCCGAAAAGTTAGAGGTGCGTACCTTGGGTTCGAACTCGAAACCTAGGACTTGGCAGTCCGACGGTCACACCACTAGGTTATCCATGCTAATAAAATTACTTAATTATTGTGCTAGTACTAAAATTAAATTACTGTAAGGAACACTATTTTCAACCGACTTCAAAAAAAGGAGGAGGTTCTCAATTCGACTGTACGTTTTTTTTGTATGTTTATTTTTGTTAAAATGTTTTATTATAAAAAAAATTTTAAACAAAAATAAAACTGACTTCAAATTGTCTATCTTAGAAGTTCTTCATCATATCTTCACCAAATTTAAATGGGATCACTTCGAAAGGATACTCTTTCAAATAAAAAAAATAATCATTAAAATCGGTTCACAATTAGCAAAGATATCGCGGGGAAAAACATACAAAAAACAAAAAAAAAACATACAGTCGAATTGAGAACCTCCTCCTTTTTTTGGAAGTCGGTTAAAAATTCACTTCATCGACATTATCTAATCTATACTTAAGTGTCAAGCTAAATATATACCTGATATAAAAAGATCGCTTATTATAATATTGATGAAAGATATTTTGGTTAATTGAAGGTTTGAAAGGAGTACTTATAGATTATACGAGGGAGTGTGTTAAATATAGCTTGTGTCTATAAATATGAATTTATAATAAAATTAATGAAGAAAATATTACGTCATCAGGTAAGTCTCGTCCTTCACAAGTTGGAGTCAAGGGTGATAAAAATACTTCTAGATTATGGGTTAAAATTGAACACAAGATATTTGAGTTATTTTGATTTATTTGTAGGGTTGGGATTAATTTTACTAGCATTCAGGCTTCTAAACTACATTCAATTGCTCACTCTGTTTTATTTCGGCAATGGTCGAACTGTTTCTTACAACGCGATAGATCAGATCAGTCTTCTGCCGGGGTTGCGGTGCATGCTTTTGCGAATCCCGTGACCCCGGCCGAAAGGTCAGGAGGAGGAACACCGTTGGTTTTTAGCCGGTAAAAGTCCGGCAGACCCCCTCGCCTTCCCCGGGCGAGGAATATCCGTGAGGAATATTCCAACGATAAAAAAAAGATGAGATCAGTCTGCTACGACAGTACTGTTGAATAATGCTTGTACATTACACCAAACTATGTACAATTTAAACCAAAAAAATATACTGTTGGTTTTTTTTAAGTAAAGCATTGCCCAACACTATGATTTCTCCCGTATCGTGGGTGCGTTTAGAGACACGAATGTTCACATGCACAAACGCCCAGACCCGAAAGAAATATCTGTAGGCCATACAAATATTGGATCCGTGCGGGAATCGAAACCACGACCCGTAGCGCAGAAGCCAATCGCTCAGCTACTGCACCAAACGTGTTGTCAAAATGTAATGTAATGTGCCCTTATGTTGCCTATTTATGATGCACTAGCTGTGTCCTCACGGCTCCGCCCGCGTAAGAAGTTTTATTCCACTAATAAATATAGCCTATATTACTCAGTGATAATGTAGCCTTCTAACGGTAATAGAATTTTTGAAATCGGTCCAGTTGTTTTTAAGTTTATTCGTTACATGCAAACATACAAATCTTTCCTCTTTATAATATTAGTATAGAATACAACACACGTGGCCTTTACGACTGTTATTGATATACATCAATACCCGTTATAATAGTGACAATGTTCAATGGCAATACTGTCATGCATTGAATTGAAGCCTTACTAAGTTCTATACAGGGTGTAAACGAAATGTAATTCCTGCAAACCTCGTTATGTACTGCTGACAGATTAACCCTGAATGGGATACTTTTGGTTTCAATAAAAAAAATTAGTAAAATATAAACGTGTTCTTAACGTGAGGCATTTTAGCGCCCTGAGTTAAATGATCGCGCGGCGAGTGATAGCCACGCAATTCGCTCGGGATGCTAAAATGCCTCACGTTAAGAACACGTATATTTTTTGTATTTTTTTTTAATTGAATCCATAAGTTTATCTTTCAGGGTTAATCTATGTCAGCAGTACATCACGAGGTTTGAAGGAATTACTTAGGTGATTTCGTTAACACCTATATGAACACCAATCCACAAACACTTGTGCATAACATATATAAATACAAAACTAGTTCTAAGTAGGCCAAATCCTGTTTTTCACGGGTCGCCGGTCCTGAACGCGGCCACGGACGATGCTTACAACCATCATTATCGAACGAAAGCTTGGTGTAATTATTAACTGAGTTCAAAGAGACCGCGGCTATTTAAACTTCGGTAATTCCTGTGGCGTGAGCATTGTGGATGTAATTGATGTGAGAAAAATAACAGCGGTTTGTTGAATGATTGAATTATTGTAAGGTGAATTGGAAGTTTATTATGGAGCACTAGACTATTACCCGCGGTTTCACCCGCATCCTCGGGGAACTACTTGATGTACCCGGATAAAAAGTACCCTATGTGTTAATCCAGGGCATAGTATATCTGTGTGCCAAATATCATTCAAATCTGTTCAGCCGTTTTTGCGTGAAAGAGTAACAAACATCCATACATCCACACATCCATCCATACATCCATACATACAAACTTTCGCGTTTATAATATTAGTAAGGATTAATCCAGGGCATAGTATATCTGTGTGCCAAATATCATTCAAATCTGTTCAGCCGTTTTTGCGTGAAAGAGTAACAAACATCCATACATCCATACATCCATCCATACATACAAACTTTCGCGTTTATAATATTAATAAGGAAGTCAGAATATACTGAGATGTACAGTAGGGGAATGAAAATGTTAAACACCTTAAGGTCTATTTTTGCTTGTACAGTGCAAGAAACAACCTATTTTACCGACTACGTATTGCCAATATTATAGAAATGAAAATCCAAGTATTTTTTGACAGGATATTAAAAATTATAATGGTGACATGATGACAACCACTAGTAATGTCAATTTATTTAATCATCGAATTGATTGATGTAATGCTTTTTACAACAAAACTCCTTAAATCAAATCAAAGACACAATATAGCACTACTACATCATAATGGAGGCGAAAGGCAATTTTGATCTATGCTACCAAATAATTAAACAATTTTCCATGCGGTCTGTTTCGTTCAACAATTTAAAAAGGTGACATGTGCCCGCGATGTGGGAAAGGAATGAATTCGAAAACTGACGAACTTATTTGTTCCCCAACTGTACATACACTGAAACTGACGTGTTGCGATGTTTATTTATTTATTTATAGGAGAACCAACAGCTATAACAGATGAATAACAATTGCGATGTTATACATGTTGCGATACATGCGCCGCAACATTGGGCACAGGCACTCGTTGCGATAATGCCGCGCGTAATGTTGTGCGGTATGTATCGCAACATTTACCCCGTGTAGACTAGGCGTTAGTGTAACATACAGGACATCATTTCGAGAACTCCTAGATATTAAATCTAAATTTTTCCGTTGGACGACAATTTTGGGTACTCTGTATACCTACAGATGTAAACGAAATCATGTAATTCCTTCAAATTTCGTGATGTACTGCTGACCATAGATTAACCCTGCACGGGAAAAATTTGGACTCAATAAATAAAAATATTACATGAAATATACATGTGCTCTTAACATAAGGCATTTTAGCGCCCCGATTTAAATGAGCGATAGCCGCGCAATTCGCTCGGAGCGCTAAAATGCCTTACGTTAAGAGCACATAATTAATTCTTGTTTTTTTTTTTATTGAATCCAAATGTATTCCGTGCACGGTTAATCTATGTGTCAGCAGTACATCACGAGGTTTGAAGGAATTACATGATTTCGTTTACACCTGTATAATGCACCACAATGAAATAATTTTGATGTTTTTGGTTCAACCAAAAAAAGTGAATAGATAGTGTGAAAGATGATATGGCTAGAAAGGGGGTGACTACCGAAATGACGACTAATAGAGATGTATGGAAGAAGAAGACATACTGCGCCGACCCCAAATACGTTGGGATAAGGGCAGGAGGATGATGATGTTTTTGGTTCAATCAATTTTCGTTCTAAAACCACAGCCAACTTTGCATAGTATTACCGTAGAGGTGCCTAAATACGTTCCTATTAGAATTAACATCGTGTACCGCATTGTTTAACTTCCGAGAGCCGATTGTTTACCTAAATCCATTACTCGCTGCCAGAATGTAATACGTAGAAGTTAGTAAGTGCAGATTGCTCCAACTCTGAACTAGTTCATTAATTAGATTGACCTACACTCCGCCATTATATGTTGTTCACGTACGTTTAACTGTAGAAGGATTTTAAAATAATCAGTACAAATAAATAATAGTTGTATGCATAACATAACATCACACTTGTATTCCCCGAAGGGTTGAGCGAGCAGAGGTGTATAGTAACACCCTCATTACGCCGTTATGTTTAAGTCCCATGTAATAGGGGGAGAGTCTTTTGCCATCAACCGGGCACAAATCTAAACTCCGGGCTGTTACTGAGGAATTCCCACCGAATAACGGTAATCGGACCCAGGACCTCACGATCAGCAGTCGTGCTTGCCACTACTAGACCAGCAAGGCAGTTAGTTATAGTTGTGAAGTGTATTAGAAAAAAAACTTGATAAAAAAATCGATGCAATCAAACATTAAAGAGATGTTTTGTACATTTTCAACAGTAGATCAAAATACAAGGTATTGTTATAAAGTACTATGAGTTGTTCGTTTGCTATGACCAGTGGTATCTTATATGATGCCGATTTTCCAGTTTAACGCAGAGTGGCTATTTTTCTGCCTAGCTTTTCCCCAACTATGTTGGGGTCAGCTTCCAGTCTAATCAGATGCAGCTGAATACCAGTATTTTACACGGAGCGACTGCCATCAGACCTCCGCAACCCAGTCACTGGGCAATGCCGATAACCTAAGATTAGACCAGCTGTCAGACTTTCGGGCTTCTGACTTCCCGTAACGACTGTCATAGGTATTCGTATGACACCCGGGACCGACTGTTTAACGTGGTCTTCGAGGCACGGAGGGGTCTCGATGTGTAACGAACAGTCACCCATCCACGGGCTGATCGCGGCAAGCGCAGCTTAATCTCGCAAATCGTATGATCCGCGTGGTTAGTAATTAGCTGTGGAACTCACTACCTGCGTCTGTGTTCCCGAACGCGTTCAACCTGAATCTCTTCAAAGTTAAGAGTTAACAGGCTTCTTCTGGGTAAGCTCACTCCATCGTAGACTTTGTCTCTGTGTCCTCTGACCTAGACTAGAGTCAAGAGCAAACCCATATCAAATAAAAAAAAGCTATTGTCTTCGGGAAAGAATAGATACGAAAATACAGAGTAACTATGTAATTATTGGGTTGGTAAAAATAACATTTAACTCACTCAATACGAGGTCAAACAGTCTTCTAAATGTATTCTTCAAAACTTTAAAATAGATACAGCCTTTATTGCCTCGAGGCGATAAAAACAATGACAGCGTGAATTAATTCGTGCCAAAGTTTAAGCAAATTAAATGTCCGCTGTTTCGCCGTCGCCTCTGAACTATTAATCACTCTGTGGAGAGACAAATGCATGTTTTATTACTGTGTATTGAGACCAACGCCTCTTTGCTTTTTATTTATTTTATTTTCATACTAGCTGTGTCCTCACGGCTCCGCCCGCAGCCTATGTTACTCAGTGATAATGTAGCTTTCTAACGGCAAAAGAATTTTTGAAATCGGTCCAGTAGTTTTTAAGTTTAATCGTTACACACAAAAATACAAATCTTTCCTCTTTATAATATTAGTATAGATATAGATTATTGGTTATTGGTCAGAATGATATCATAATAATCGTAATTTATACGATATTAAAACCTTAGGTAATTTAATTTCTAGTAAGAGTATGTCGTGTGTAATGTAAACATACAAGATAACATAACATCACGCCATGTATTCCCCGAAGGGTTCGCAGAGGTGTTTGTCGTACATTCTCAATTCGCCAGTTATGTTTAAGTCCCACGTAATAGGACGCGAGCCTATTGCCATTAACCGGGCACAAATCCAGACACCGGGGTGCTGCTGGAAAAAATCCTAATGGAAACACCCAACAACATTTTACCTGACTTGGGGATCGAACCAAGGACCCCATGATCAGCAGTCACGCTTGCGACTACTAGACCAACAAGGAAAATACAAGATAATTATTATGTTCTTTTAGGCTGACTGTCCCTAACTAACTATAATTGTAACCATGTTAAAATTTCTGTTAGTTGGTGCAAATGAGTGTTAACTTCATGTCGTGGTGATTATATTAGCTAGTCAGCTAAGTTGGTTGCAAGGCTGACTGCCCAGGTTGTCCTAGACATAGGTACTTAAGTAACTTCTTCTTCTTCTTCCTGCCCTTATCCCACACTAGGTGGGGACGGCACAACATGTATTTCATAAATCCATGTTGTTAGAGGTCTTGGCTTATTTTTTTATGACCGGCCGCCTGCCTGACATCAATCCTCCTTGGGAATCATACTCGTTGCGCCGTCGCGCGAGTGACCCAATGTGTTTGCTGATATTATGCACTGGGTCCCAAAATGATATGCTTGTCTTGAAAACTTGAAACTTCTCGTAGTCGACACTACACACTACTATTCGACATCGTTTACAATAGAAATAAACGGCGATTTATAATAAGATCATTTTTTTTTAATATTCGAAATATATATATGTTTTTTTTTCTTTTTTTTTAGGTGGGACCACTCGCAGTTTAAAGCTCGCTAAGGCTTTTTTACTGCTTAACCGGACTATCCTGTGGTGGCCAAAATTTACTTTAAGGCCCCAGCCAGGGCTTACAAACTAAGGATTATTAAGTGACGCGGCACTAAGGGCACCCCCTGTGGGGTTCGGGCCTCGGCTTAGTGGGTCACTGAGGGGTGGGCAACTATGGTCGGGCTGGGTTAAATTATTTGGGGGCTGGTTTAGCATTACAGGCTCAGTTTCACGGGCTGGCGTGGCGAGCAAGGGTCGATTTTTTTTTAATATCAAATTTATATTCGGTATTAGGTACTTAAGTGACGTCATTCGTAAGTCACACACAGTTAAATTAGTGCGCCAATCAAACTGTATGCACGCACGCGTAGCCTCTATCTACCCAAGGAATACAAAAAGCGTGCCGAAGACGCCTTCCTTTGACCTATTTGTGGCCGAACACTAATGCAATTAGAGGTACCGACGAAGTGTCGGCACGTATTGTAAGTATTATTGATTTCAGTAATTACTCACTGTGGCCTGGTCGGGAGTGCACGAGAGTGGACGGGAGTGACCCGGAGCTTGTGCTAGCTGTGAATGTTGCGAGATGATTGATGGCGGTACGGTAGACGTCGAATTTCAATTTGTAGATTGTTTTACCTTTAATTGTGTTTTTAAGTTTGTCAAGTATTTGAAATGTGGCCCGTGGCAACCGAATATGAATGATATTTTATAAAAAAGCTTTTTTTTTTTTTTTTTCACATGGGTTTGCTCTTGACTCTAGTCTAGGTCAGAGGAGACAGAGACAAAGTCTACGATGGAGTGAGCTTACCCAGAAGAAGCCTGTTAACTCTAACTTTGAAGAGATTCAGGTTGAATGCGTTCGGGAACACAGACGCAGGTAGTGAGTTCCACTCTTTTGCAGTGCGCATTATGAAGGATGTTTGGAAGCGCTTAGTGCGAATTGGTGGAATGGCAACTAAGTATGGATGGTAACTTGCAGTGCGCCTAGATGTCCGATGGTAGAAGGGGGCCGGTGGGATGAGGTTGTAGAGTTCTTGAGCACACTCTCCGAAGTACAGTCTATAGAAGACCGACAAGCAGGCAACCTTGCGACGATGAGCCAAGCTGTGAAGCTTGGCATCCATCAGTTTTTCGTCGCTAATGAGCCTCTTAGCTCTGCGTTCCACTGAGTCAAGCGCGGCAAGTTGATATTTTGCTGAGCCATCCCAAAGGTGGCTGCAATACTCCATGCAGGATCGGACTTGCGGTTTATAAAGAGTCACAAGCTGTCCAGGCGTAAAGTATCGCTTCACTCTATTTAGGATGCCCAGTTTTACACTTTTTTATTTACTGAGGATTTAAAAAAAATTTAGATGTTGTAGTATAAGTCGCCGTTTATTTCTATTGTAAACGATGTCGAATACGGAGTGCCAAAAGTATCAAGTTTTACAGAGACGCTCACGGTGTATTAGTTTACGATGTGCCAGAACCAAATAAAAGTCCCTAGCAAAACTGAATGAGTGGGTTGAGAAACTTCAAGTATACCTCACCAAGAAGAACATAGTCTACTTAGTTGTCGGCAATAAGATTGACAAGCATATCATTTCGGGACCCAGTGCATTATACCAGCAAGCTCCAAAGGCAAGCACATTGGGTCGCCCGCACGAACGCTTAACGAGTATTCCCAAGGAAGGTTGATGTCAGGCAGGCGGCCGGTCAGAAAACAATAAGCCAAAACCTTTAACAACATGGATTTATAAAATACATGTTGTGCCGACCCCACCTAGTGTGGGATAAGGGCAGGAAGAAGAGTAAGTATTTGAGAGTAACATAACATAATATCACGCCATGTATTCCCCGAAGGGTCCGGCAGAGATGTTTTTAGTACAGCCTTTTTTACCAGTTATTTTTTTTAATTCCCATGTAATAGGGCGCGAGCCTAATGACATTAACCGGTCACAAATCCAGACCCCAGGCTGCTACTGAGAAATTCCTAATGAAATAACCCATTAACAATTTACCTGACCTGGGGATCGAACCCAGGACCCCATTGGAATAGACAACTGTATTTATTTAAGTTTCGAATACAGTGAAACTGTAACCTTTTTTTTTATTTGCTTTATAGTAACGATAGTACGTAGAGTTAAAATTTGTTTACATAAGTTAAGAATACTATATATCATAGAAAGTCATCGTATTACCGAACGTCATGAATTCGTGATATGTAAAAGTACACATAAAAGTTATTTTTTTATAGCTTTATCTAACTCAATAACTTTCACATAAATCGCTACGAGATCTATATCTCGCAACAAGTAACAGGAATAGGTATAGATACTTTATTCTTCGAATTCAATTTAAGCAAATGTTGCATGTATAATAAAATAGTTATTTATATCAACTAGAATACAATATATTATTGCATGAAAGTTCTCGTAGACCGAGCGCTACGTGGCTACGGTGCTACGACGCGCCAAGTCTACGACGCTCGTTAATATTGCCTTTTTAACTTTTTTTTCTTACACCAAAGGCATTCTTAAATATCCCATTTGCATTACAAATACTAACTTGAGGCCCATACATTTGCATTTTAAGTTGGTAAGAAATTAATTTTCAGTAGCTCTTTGAGAAGTAAAATGGAATTTCTCCTGGCCGCGGTGGGCTCGTTTGCTTGCCACTGAAATTTTATTAATTTCCATTCTGTCTACGATGGTGATTTAAAAAAAAATTATCATAAAATCAATTAATTTCATTCGAAGTTTTAGTATAAACATGTTAATTTTATTCCCCGCTGCAAATTATTCTATTATATAAATTATACTGATTACCTGTATTTTATGGCGTTTCTTTATGGCACGGTATGTTACGTAAATTAAATTGTACCGTTAGGAACAAGGTATTTATCGTATCACGGAAGGTGTAAAGTCTAATCGAATTGTCACTCATGAGCCAACTTGACGCTAGCACCGCGTAACATTTTAACTTTTCGTAGTCCCTACGGGTACCACATGTTTTGTGACCTAGTTTAGAATATCCCCATCTTTTAGTGTTATACACATGGGTATAAAATATGGGAGTTATGTGGAAAGCTCTGCCGGTCCTAAAAAGTAGTGAATAAAGATAAAGAATAGGTAAGAAATAAGTATAACTTTTATTTCAAAATATAACATGAATAGTGTTTTTTTAATTTTTAACCGACTTGCAAAAAAAGCAGGAGATTCTCAATTCGACTGTGTCTTTTTTTTGTATGTTTGTTCCGCGATATCTTTGCTAATTATGAACCGATTTTAATGATTCTTTTTTTGTTTGAAAGAGTATTCTTTCGAAGTGGTTCCATTTAAATTTTGTGATAATCTGATGAAGAACTTCGGAGATAGACAATTTGAAGTCGGTTTTATTATTGTTAAAAAGTTTTTATTTATTAAATTGTGAACGTGCGCACCATGTATGCTAGCTTTATACATGAATTTTGTAACTGTTTGGCGTTTTGAGTTTTTTTTTGTGACCTACGCAAATGTCCGGCTGATAGTGTCGTGCGTCGCGTAGTTGAGGTCGCTAAAATAAGGTTTGAGCTACACGATGGCTGATGCATGCGTGAAACCTGCTATGGCACTTTCCTCAAAAGGCCGTTCCAGACATTACCCTACATTGTTACTCTCGCATAGTGTTTATACCACAATGTCTGGACTTTAAAAGAGACCTTGATCTCTGAGTTTATTTCGGCTTTTCTTCTCAGAGCTAGTCAGATAGGAATGGGGCACCAACTAGTCTTAAAAAAATTACATTGACTTGTAAAAGTGTCTGCAACAGATTTATTTACAGAAATAAAAATCATTTATCATTTTGGTAATAAGCAACTACTAAAGCGAGCTCTTTGCTTTATCCAACGTCTTTTGGTTAGGAATTCTGACAAGAATATCTGCAGATATGAATACCGTGTAGAGTACTACGTATTACAAAGATTTATGGCAAAAGTTTTTGATAAAATATTACGGCATTTAAAATATTATTACGCCACTTTGTTCGGAGTGAAAACCCCTCTTATCCCCGCAGACAGTCCGCAGTATGTTTGCTTCATGCACGTACGCAAATGACGACACGCTATTTTATAGAACACACATGGCATAAAATCACGCCTATATTCCCCGAAGGGTTGGGCAGAGGTGTATAGTAACACCCTCATTTCACCGTTATTTTGCAATCCCATGTAATAGGGGGCGAGCCTATCGCCATCAACCGTGCACAAATTCAAAGTTTGGGCTGCTACTGAGGAATTCCGCACGGATATACCCAATAACACTTTTCCCGACCTGGGGATCGAACCCAGGACCTCACGATCAGCAGTCGCGCTTGCCACCACTAAACCAACGAGGCAGTTTATAGAAAGTCTACCTACTAAAGTGTACATTTGCAGAAAGTATGACGAATTAAGTGTCGGGGTCTCATAATTGCCTCAAGTTATAAAGGACGAGCTTATGTCCATACACGGACACAATACCATACTCAGAGCTGCAACTGTTTTAATATAAAAACTAAATACCACTCTAACCAGGGAATAGAACTCAACAGCCACTAGGAAAATGACGCCCGCCAACACTTCCTGCCATTTTTGAAATGACGATATTTTTGCATCACAACATCAGTTTCCAAAATGCTATTAAAAATCAACGCCAAATGAGATTAAACATCATATATCGTATATATTTACGAACAGAAATTTTCGAAGCATGTGCGATGCTCCTCCAACGAAATTTATTACATAAACTTTCACGCGGCTTTACCGAAATCGTAATTTAAAATTACGGTTCGTGTAAAACGAAGTTTATATTCGGCCTGCTATTTCTCATGAAATTCGGGAGCGTACAACTTTTAATTTAAGTGATACTGAAATCCTTATATTATGTTAAATGTAGAACAACTTCAGATTGAACAAATCTCCATAATTTGTATTTATTTGAATTCAGAAACAAGATCTTCGTCTTTCGATCAACAATAGTACTAGATTTCAGATGAGCGCATCAAAAACGGCCAGAAAAATAAGACCACTAATAATGTTGTGGTATTATTTTGCAACATAGTTTTTTCAACCTTATTGCTTAGAAATTATGTTTTATATTGCCATAAATATTCTTGTTCTTATTTTAAAAATACGTTTACTTTTCAATTGAAGTAGTAAGTATATTGCAAACGATAATAAACTTTATGTTTGAGTGTTCAGGTTTATAATCAATTAATCAACTTATATGCAATCGCGGCCACTTGAGCGATGTGTTTTTGTTCCTAATATTGTTTATAGAAGTCTTCGTCCTAGCCTTTTTCTCAATTATGTTTGGGTCAGTTTCCAGTCTAACCAGATGCGACGGATTTTACACGGAACGACTGCTATCAGAGCTCCGCAACCCAGTTACTGGGCAATGCCGGTATCCTAAGGTTAGACCGGTTGTCAGACTTTCGGGCTTCTGACTACCCGTAACAACTGTTAAATAGACCGACGTTATTCAGAAACAAGATATTAATCCACAAACCACATTTTTTTTACGGAAAAGATTTATTTCTCCAATTAAAAGCTACACTTCAATATTTATTATTTATAGGGCTCGTGGCCAATTACCAACAGCGCGGATCATACGATTTGCGAGGTTAAGCTGCGCTTGTCACGGTCATCCTGTGGATGGGTGACCGTTCGTTACACATCGAGAATCCTCCGTACTTCGGAGAGCACGTTAAAACAGTCGGGTCCGGCTGTCATACGAATACCTATAACAGTCGTTACGGGTAGTTGGAAGCCCAAAAGTCTGACAACCGGTGTAACCTTTGAATAACGGCATTGTCCTGTAACTGGCTTACGGAGGTCTGATGGCAGTCGCTCTGTGTAAAATACTGGTATTCAGCCGCATCTGGTTAGAATGGAAGCTGACCCCAACATAGTTGGGAAAAAGGCTAGACAGAACAGAACTTCAGTATTTATTATTTAAATAACAGTACCTGGATGACCGAGCTTAGCTCGGTTTTTTTTTGGTAAATCTTGATTTTTGATTAGAAAAAAAAAAGGAATTAAATGGTCTAAAAAGAAGAAAATAAACTTTAAATTAAATCGATCCCATCAATTTATTACGTTATACAACTAATTTATTAAAACAATATAAAAGTTTGTCGCGAGAAATACAATTTTATGAAGTACATAGGTACATTTTTTCTTAGAATTACTACACTTTACATTTATTACTTATTGTACATACATATTGCATTCTTGTTTATTTAGTATCTCCCGACAAGCTTTTATAATATTTAAATAAATTAGTTGTATAATGTAATAAATTGATGGGATAGATTTAATTTAAAGTTTATTTTCTTCTTTTTAGACCATTTAAATAAAAGTTTGTTTTTAAAAATGTTTTTTGTACTATTCATTTATTTATTTTTTAGTCGGTATATCATGTTGAAATTTAGAACAGTCTTTCATAATTGAACGCGTATACAACATTTCATGTCTGTACTGCTAACCATTGAGGAGTTCTCTAGTCAGGACCCAATCCTGAGAGCAGCAACCATGTCACGGTAAAACGCAAAACCGGCTATCATAATAAAACGCGTACACAAAATTTCGTGTCTGTGCTGCTAAACATTGAGGAGTTCCCTAGTCAGGACCCAACCCTGAGAGCAGCAACCATGTCACGGTAAAACTTAAAACCGGCTATCATAGTAAAACGCGTACACAAAATTTCGTGTTTGTGCTGCTAAACATTGAGGAGTTCCCTAGTCAGGACCCAACCCTGAGTGCAGCAACCATGTCACGGCAAAACTTAAAACCAGCTATCACAATAAAATGCGTACCCAAAATTCGTGTCTGTGCTGCTACCCATTGAAGAGTTCCCTAGTCAGGACCAAACCCTGAGTGCAGCAACCATGTCACGGTAAAAGTTAAAACCGGCTATCATAATACAATGCGTAGGTACACAACATTTCGTATCTGTGCTGTTGAGCGTTGAAGAGTTCCTTTATCTGGAGCTAATCCTGGATGTCGATTCAGGTCATGCTTACCAAAAAAATGTATTGTCATCGGAAATGAACCAACGTTTTTAAATTCAACTTCTTAGGATAAGAGGAAGTGATTCAAAATTCAGTTGCAAGATTTCAACCGAACATACATACATACAAACATTGCAAGTTAAATAAAAGCGTATAAAAAGAAAAATAAATTATAAAAGCTTGTAAAAAAAAAGAAGGAACTTAAAAAAAGGGAAAAAAATAATCAGCAGGACTCGAACCGGGGTTTTCAGGGTTTCGTGACCGCCCGATTTCCCACCTGAGCTATTATAACATTGTAACCAGTGGCGAAATTTACTTTCGTATTCTAATGATATTGTAGCAGCTTTTCATTGCCTAAAAACACGGATAAAACGACAGTTTTTTAAATGAAACCTAGCTAGATCGATTTATCGCCCCCGAAACCCCCTGCATACTAAATTTCATGAAAATCGTTGGAGCCGTTTCCGAGATTCAGATTATATATATATATACAAGAATTGCTCGTTTAAAGGTATAAGATTATCGCCCCCGAAACCCCCTGCATACTAAATTTCATGAAAATCGTTGGAGCCGTTTCCGAGATTCAGATTATATATATATATATAAATACAAGAATTGCTCGTTTAAAGGTATAAGATAGATCGATTTATCGCCCCCGAAACCCCCTGCATACTAAATTTCATGAAAATCGTTGGAGCCGTTTCCGAGATTCAGATTATATATATATATACAAGAATTGCTCGTTTAAAGGTATAAGATACATTCTACAATTTAGCACCGACTTTTAATTTACATTAATCAAATAATCTCTAACTATAGATGCCCCTTATATAGTTAAGGAGCTGTTGGTCGTATTGTCTGCCAAGAGCTCTTAAGAGCGTGGCATTTGACAAGAACACGGCGGGAGTCTTTAGTAATAATCTCAGAGTATCTCAGCTTCCGAGCGATAAATACCCCTTCTCAGTTAGGGTTATTGGACCCACTGTAATAAGAACTTATTAAAAATCTGTGAGATCTAAAATTACTTCAATAATACCAGGATATAATTGTTTCACTGCAGGGCAAATGCCTTTTTTAATAATCGTGTTGATGACACATGATCCCTTAAAAAAAGTTTTGAATTAAACAGTTTTATTTTGCAGTATCCCCTGCAGCATCAGGATTTGAGGATTGAAGGTTGAAATTATTATAATGTTGTATTGTCATGCAAACTGAATTTGTGTGCAAAGTTTCATGAGAATCGGTTAAGCAGAAGTAGTTGAAAAATCTGGCGCATGTGATATTTTATAAAATTAATTTTTCGCGTATTTATTTTTACTTTGAGAAATTGTGAGTTATTTTATCGCCATGGACGTGAACGGTGTTAAAGTCAAGCTTGGTATTTGGGTTAAAGCGGGACAGGAGCGATACAGAACATTAACATCAAGTTTTTATAGAGAAGCTCATGGTGCTATATTAGTTTACGAGGTGTCAGAACCAAAGTCCCTTTTTTTTTTTTTTTTTTTTTTTTCTCGTTGGAAAATCCTCATGGATGTCCCTCGCCCGTGGAAGGCGAGGGGGTCTGCCGGACTCTTACCGGCTAAAAACCAACGGTGTTCCTTCTCCTGACCGTACGGCCAGGGTCGCGGGATTCACAAAAGCATGCACCGCAACCCCGGCAGGTCCCGGTCCGCCAACCCATGGCGGACCTCTCCTCTGTGGGGCCTTGCCCCACGCCCTCCTGAGAAGCGCGCACGGAACACGGCGCGCCGCCTTCTCGGGCCTGTTACTGGTCGGGCGGCGAGTCCCCAAACCCGCCGCCCCCAGGCCACACACTAGGGTGGCCGATGATCATCGCGCGCCCTCCGGCGCCCGGTGCGTCTGGCGCGGGAAGGGAGAAGAGCACACCGCTCCCTCTCCCTCTCCGCTTCCTCTTTGGTTGCCATCACCCCCTCACAAAAGGAGGCGATGGCTTCCCACGCAGTCTCGCTCCCGACCATGGACAGAACCACAGCCGGAAGCGAGAGGTCACCGCCGACCGCCGCAACTAATTCGCGGCGCTGCGACCCCCAAGCTGGACACGCCTGCAAAGTGTGCAGCGCCGTGTCCTCGGGGCAGTCGCAGTGGTGACAACCGGGCGTCTGCTCCCGGCCTATGCGACACAGGTACTTCCCGAAACAACCATGTTCCGAGAGCACCTGCGTCAGCCGGAAGCTGAGGGCGCCATGCCGCCTCTCCAGCCACTCCTCCATCACGGGTCTTACCGCCGCAATTGCGGCGTGCCCCAGAACCAAAGTCCCTAGCAAAACTGAATGAGTGGGTCGAGGAACTTCAAGTATACTCCACCAAGAAGAACATTGCTTAATTTTCGGCAATAAGATTGACAAGCATATCATTGTGGGACCTAGTGCATAATATTAGCAAGCACATTGGGTCACCCGCGCGACGTGGTTGATGTCAGGCAGGCGGCCGGTCATAAAACAATAAGCCAAAACCTCTAACAACATGGATTTATGTAATACATGATGTGCCGACCCCACCTAGTGTGGGTTAAGGGTAGGAAGAAGAAGAAGAAGTTGAAAAATCTGTCGCAAGATTTGATTCAAAGAAACAGACAAACGAATGTACATAGTGAAGCTAATTAAAACGGTTTAAACATCCACAAGAGTCCAGGTTTCCTCAGGATGGTTCCATTTTTGTATAGTTTCATTATTGACCAGGTTTTAAAATCGCAACCTGATACAACCAGGACCCTCCATAAGTCACGATACATAAATACCAATGGGTTCAGTTGAAAACCAGCGTCAGGCACTAGTGATCTGACATTTATGCTGAACTGAACCTATTTGGCGCAGCCGCTATAGACACACAGCTACTTTATTTTTCTTTTTTTTTTCTTTTGTTTTGTCTCTTACGATTTTTTTGTCTGTCTGACTGCTTTCGTGCCAAATATATTTCTTTTTTCTTTTTTTTACCCCTGGCGCACCCTAAGTAGTCTCATTTCTTCAATACAGCAAGTGCTATTCTCAAATAACTCATGTCGCCAAGAGAAAAGAAGCTTCAGAATAAAAGAAGGTCACAAACCTTGGGCCACCACGACGTAATAAATGTCTTTTCAGAAAATAAAAAGTTTAATAAAACTTCGCTATCATTGCAATATGTTCGAGCAATTTGGTTGAATTAGCATGTCGGAGCCATTAGGAGCGGGTCTTGCTTTATTGCCGAAGTTCTGATGGAACTCCACATACCAACACTTAGGTAACTGTCGCATTAGTTCTATTATTATTGAAACTTACTTGCGTTTTTGATGTGTATCATGATATTAGCTCGGAGATTTCTGTTCTATGAACTAAATCAGATCTATATATCTTCTTTATCTTTACATAGTATAAAACAAAGCCGCTCCCGCTCTCTGTACGCTTAGATCTTTTAAACTACGCAACGGATTTTAATGCAGTTTTCAGCAATAGATAGAGTGATTCAAAAGGAAGGTTTATATGGCCCACATTAGTATCTACATTGCACCCGTGCGAAGCCGGGGCGGGTCGCTAGTAATTATACAAAAATGAATCCCTATTGGTCACCCCATAACTTGAGAACGACTTTAGCGATTGAGGTCATATTTACACAATATATTTTTTTTGTCAAGACGATGGTTCGTAATTATGCTGGGATCCGACAGGTGGCACTGTAGTCAAATTATTTACGCGGGCGAAGAGGCGAGAGAATAGCTAGTTAACAAAAATACAAATGACCATCAGTTAAGGCGAAAATAATCAGCATTGTGTATTCAAAGCTGTTTATTTTTAAATAAATTATTAGTAGGTATGACTGTAGATAAAGCAGTAGAGAGTAAAACGAATAAAAAATCTTCCTCACTTATTAACGACCGCTTGGATCACACGATTTGCGAGGTTAAGCAACACTTGCCGCAGTCAGTCCGTGGATGGGTGACCATTCGTTACACATCGAGACCCCCCGTGCCTCGGAAAGCACCCTAAGCCGTCGGTCCCAGGTGTCATACGAATACATAATAAAGTCATAACGCGTATTCGGAGATGCCCAAAAGTCTAACAACTGGTCTAACTTTAGAATATCGGCATTGCCCAGTAACTGGGCTGCGGAAGTCTGATGGCTGGTATTCAGCCGCATCTGGTAAGACTGTATGACCCCAAAACAATTGGGAAAAATCTAGGCAGAACGAACAAACACTCTATGTAGGTGGTCTGAACTTAATAATAAGCACAGCCTACTTCACATATACATAGAGTCTAAACAACTTTCAACTACAACGAACGACAAACAAATTTATATCGCCATAAAGATTTCAATTTCAGGTGTGAAGTGGAGTATTAGGTAATATGCATAAAAATGGAGCATGTCGGCGGTATAAACCTAGTTTTGTGGGGCCCCAATCGTGTCGTTGCGGCCAGGTTTTACGGCCGACCCTACCCTTAGCTTTTAATTACCGGTTTGGTCAATGAACAGTGTGTTTACCTTGACGTAGACCACACCGAGGATTGCGAACGCAAACAAAGTAGGTTGCATGTGTTTATGGTAATATAGACGTCTGATTATTCGCGTAGTTATTTATATAGGTCAACCAAGAATCTCATGGCATTAAAAATTAATAACAAACAGTGGTTTTCATATGGCAATGTTAACATGTCACTTGTCAAAACGACTATGACTGTAGTTGATACATTTTCCAGTTCTGATTAATGTTTTCTTGTTCAAACATTTTTAATAAACATACTTATTTTAACAAGGTTTCCTTTTCCATTACAATAAAATTGCAAAAAACCATATATCAGCATATAATTTTGGGACCCAGTGCATAATATCAGCAAAGCACATTGGGTCACATAAAATAATAAGCCAAAACCTCTAACAACATGGATTTATGAAATACATGTTGTGCCGACCCCATCTAGTGTGGGATAAGGGCAGGAAGAAGATCGAGAAGAAATTAAAGAAAAAAAATTACAAGTATCAAGACTTTTTATTCAAATTACCCTTGTGTTACCCACAAAAACATTTAATTTCCCTATTTGCCATCAGATTCTGGTAGACCTATACCAACATTTGAAGCAACATTGCCTAGAACTTATTTCGTTTTTTTTATACCATACAAAGCAGATAAATCGTGTAAAGCGTACCATATAACGGAGTGAATAAGGATGCAGGGGTGAATCGGGACGAAAATGGATTTTAACGTTGAAATAATATAGTTTGTTGCCAACAAAGACACTTAATCGTTAATTATAATACAGTAAACACATTAGAGTCCTTTTTGGCAACAAACTATAATTATTTCAATGTAAAAATTCCTTTTAAAGTTTCTTTCTTATCGAACCTGTCTTACCCGAGATAGGCCATGCCTATTGTTTTCAGTTTTACATTTTTCACTTAAGACCTCAAGAATTTTAATTAAATATTGTAAGATTGACATCAGAGACATTTTTGTAGTCAAATATTTTGTATAACAGTTAAGTAGTTCAGTATCGTTTAAAAAGATCTGGGAAAAGCCGCGTTTACTTAAGAAGTTATCTAGGACAGACGAACTTGTGACGGCAACAAGCAAGTGGACCTCGTCGCGTCAGACAAGACAAACACTTGCAAGAAGAACTATCTCCAGTTTATTGGATGAAACAAGGATAAAAGACCAAGCCGTTAATTAAATAGGAACAAGCGAAATGTACCCAACATACCTACGGGTACGGAACGGGTACATGTCCGCCTCGATTTAGGTACAGTACTACGACATAAGTTATGCGCCTCGGTAATTTTCGGGTTACCGAATTAGCACGATGAGGCTCGGGCGATAATTTTTGTAGTTGTACTGGTCCGACTTAAACATAAAGATAATTTTATTTGTGAAAACATGAGTGTACATTACAATTAGGAGTTGCAATGTAAGATGTTACCAACCACATCATGTGACCAACCTAACATCTTACATTGTAAGGACATGTATTGCCACTGTGTGGCATACAAAATGAAAGTTAAAAAATAAAAAAAATAAAAAATTGGCATAAAAATAGAAACATTTCATTAACTTCAGCATATTGCCTACAATCGTATCTACATAACAGTCCAAGATACTATTTATATATCAACTAAAATCATCAGTTGAACACACTTGTATTTTCCTAATATATCGGGTAAGCTTTTATATCAACACGATGTACGTTAATTGCTGAACATGACCCTCGTAATGAGCGCTATAATAAACGGCGTATTATTGCAATAGCCACGACGTGAATTACGAGCAATTTTTACATACATAACGTCACTACAGGTAGGCAGAAACTATAAGTTTACATCACCTCCTTACTCGTTGCAAACAGCACACACTTTTAAAAGACTTCACTATTATAATATGTTCAGCATGGGCGTATGCAAGAGGGGCAGGGAGGTCAGCTACCCCCTAGACTTCCTTGGCATGAAGTATTATAATTTTAAACTAACACTTAGTCAGAAAATCACATCTTTTCCTGGTTCCCTCAGAAGACTGTATACAAAGTTAGTCGGAAAGGGGATACTAAGCCGAAAGGGTGTTAAATTACCCACAATAATAGATAACTTTTGTTTTACAACTTTCCCCAAGAGAAATAGCTGTTCAAAGATTTCATAAAAAATATGCTAAATTCTATCTATCCTCAGCTATTATCTGATGTGTTTACATTTTACGTCATATTTGGGATCACGGATTGGAAACTCCATTTTCTGAATTCATAACTAAAGCAGGGATGAAGATTATTTGAGAAGACTAAAATAAAAATAAGTTTTCATGAAAAAAAAATTAATAGAATTTTTAAATTTTAACACTTTCTTTAAAACAATCATCAGTGATACATTAAGTGGCCCGCGGCTTAGTACCCCCTTTCCAACTAACCTTGTATAGGTAGGTATTGTTGAACAGTGTATGCTTTTCAGTTAAGAAAACTATGCACCTGATATTTTGGAAGACATCAGTATTATGGTCATTGTATGTCCAACCCTTAAATATCATCCTACAGTCATAATCAGTGTTGAGGTGCTTTGGAATAATGTTTATTCCACATCGCTATACGAACGTAGAACCGTAGCCATAGTCAAATAGTTGGTACGTTTAAATTCACCGACAGCGGGGATCTTGTTTTGTTCACATTGGGGAGCAGAGATGCATCTCATTGCCGATCTCTTTGTCAAGATGACCTAATTTGCACAACACCGAAGTAGGACGCCATTGCTAGGAATAAATATTTGTTTCCCCACACGCAGTAGATTGTGTAGTACCTACTATAATTGTATTAAATCATCATAATCACACCAGATCGTTGGAGGGGCTCGTGGCTTATTACCAACCGCGTGGATCATACGGTTTGCGAGGTTAAGCTACGCTTGCCGCGGTCAGTCTGTGGATGGGTGACAGTTTGTTACACACGAGACCCCTCCGTGCCCCGGAAAGCACGTTAAATAGTCGATCCCGGGTGTCATACGAATACCTATGACAGTCGTTACGGGAAGTCAGAAGCCCGAAAGTCTGACAACCGGTCTAACCTTAGGATATCGGCATTGCCCAGTTACTGGGTTGCAGAGGTCTGATGGCAGTCGCTTCGTGTAAAATACTGGTATTCAGTCGCATCTGGTTAGACTGGAAGCTGACCCCAACATAGTTGGGAAAAGGCTAGGCAGAACAATCACATCAGATCATCTACTGCTCTAAAACGTCCTCACTATGATCGCTACAAGGTAATAGTCAACCAGATATTGCCAAAATTACCTTGGTTATACAATGTTAGTTGGAAACGGGATACCTTCTAATCCGGAAGGGTATTAAAGTACCTACCCATAATAATGAATTTACTTTGTTCTACAACTTTCCTCAAAGTTAATAGTTGAGAAATAGCTGTTCAAAGATTTATATTTTACGTCATATTTGGGATCACGGATTAGAAGTTCCATTTTTTTATTTGTAACAAAATTAGGGTTGTATGTCTTTTGAAATAATTAACAAAATATCTTTATATATATATATAATTCGACTGTACGTGTGTATGTCACTGAACTCATCCTAAACGGCTGGACCGATTTGAATGAATTTTTTTGTATGCGTTTGGGTGGCGCCCTGGATGGTTTAGATTCACAATTGGACCCGGTAGGTGGCGCTGCTGTCGGTATGTCACCAATTTTTTAGGGCAGGACGACGTCTGCTAGGTTCGCTAATTATACCTATATATAAAATATAACATTTTTGTTTCAAAACTTGCTGTATAACAATCATAAGTCATTTAAATTGCCCGCGGCTTAGTACCCCCTTTCAGACTAACCTGTAGATTGGTGGTCACAGTATGTTGTTATTACTAAATACGAAGACACTACTGCTTGACATAATTGATAAAGTTCCGATTTCACCAACGTTGGATAACTTTTATCTCAGGAATAAATTTGACGTTTTGACAGCTTGTCACACTTTAAAGTGGCTTTAAGAGACAGCCCTCCACAAGCGTGTGCGCATAAAATTTAGCAGGTGTGTATTTACGGGAGGATAAAGAATAACACTTGTAACCGTACACTATGCCTAGTCTGGCCATAAATACTGTTACAATATTTATGGCAAGACTAGGTATATAATATTTTAATAAGAATTAGTAATAGATCAACAGGGCGTGGTTCGTAGCAATGCGAGGAGTCCAGGGTCTTCTTGAGCAGGTGTAGCACTTAACTTGGCAACTACAACGGTGCAAGAGGGCCGATCTGCAGTGAGCCTGACGTTTTATAGGCCCGGCCGGTCACCAGCTCTAGTATAGGAAGTCTGTCAAAAAGTTACGTAGGAAAGGTCCGCAAGACCATCTACAACCAGTCGAATAGGAAAAAAAACGAACATTCCTTGGATAAACGCTACCTATCCAAAGTTGCTAAAATCAGGCCTAAGTGTTCGGCCAGACTGGCAGCGCGGTGCGGGGAGCGGTGCGGGTGCGGGAACGCGCGCGATTTACCTGTCCGCAGTGGAGCGTGGCTTCGTTCTGAGCGTTGTCGTGTCCAGTGTTTGTCAAAATATCATATAGATGAAGAAGACTTATTTTTACTGGAAAATTCTTACTAAAAAACGATGTTTCGACATCCACAGTGCAGATCGTGCTTGAATAGCACTTATTAATTCTTCAACATTTAATTTTGAAGACGCCATCACAACAACGCGCGTGGTCAGCTCGAAATAGTTTAAGATCCCCCGCTCCCGCGCGGGTAATCGCTTGCCGCCCGCGCTCTCACTGCGGCCACTTGTATGAACGACCTATGGCGTGAGCTACCCGCGCGCTCCCTGCGCGCTCCCCGCGCGAAGTAGCCCGCGCCGCTTCCCGCGGCCGCGTGCCCATTAGGGACACTCAAATGAAGTTCTTCTGTTTCAACTCGCCGCACCGCGCCCGCCCCGCGCCCGCGTTTGCAGTCTGGCCAAAGGCTAAGTATTCGTCATTTACGACACCCATGGGTTCTTATTCATTCATTCTATACAGAATTTCTCTCTTTTTCTTTTTTTTGTTGACTCTTTATTAATTTACCAGGAAACCCCCGATTTCATTTTGCGAAATACTTTTTTATAAAAACGTTAAGGAAGGAACCGGAGAAGGCCGTTGCTCAGCAGAACGTTGCGGTTTATGAGGTACTTCCTCTAATACTTTAATGGAATGCTGGAATTAAACGACTGCAACGTCTTGATACTTGATAGCGAAATAGAGTGCAAATAAGTGATGGAAGTAAATTGAACAAATAAGGAAGGTTTTTTTAAATGCAGTTCTTAGAACGATTCATGTACTTACATACCGTACGTTTACCTAAATGTACTTCGTTCGTCATGATATATTAAATTTAGACGACGTAACATAACATCACGCCTGAATTCCTCGAAGAGTTTGGCAGAGGTGTACAGTAACACCCTTCATTTCGCCGTTATATTTAAGTCCCATGTAATAGGGGCGAGGCAAACTCCGGGCTGCTACTGAGGAATTCCACACGAAAAAATCCAATGACACTTTGTTCGACCTGGGGATCAAACCCAGGACCTCATGATCAGCAGTCGCGCTTGCCACCTCCAGACTAACGAGGCAGTAATATAGTAATAAAGTCAACTTCTTTTCCAATACTAAAATCATTAAAAACACCAAAGTTTTTGAGTAACGTGACGTGAATAATGTAATAAACTTGTTGTTTTGACTTATAAACGCCCTAATGGCTGGATAAATATATTTTTTCGTAAACAACCGCAACGTAAACACGTTACCAATGTATGAACAGATTTATAATAATAATGGGCTCTTACCGACGTATAGATTGTAAACAAATCTATCTAATACCTTTAAACGAGCTATTCTTGTATATATATAATCTGAATCTCGGAAACGGCTCCAACGATTTTCATGAAATTTAGTATGCAGGGGGTTTCGGGGGCGATAAATCGATCTAGCTAGGTTTCAGTTTTAGAAAACATCGATTTACCAAAAAAAAAACCGAGTTAAGCTCGGTCATCCAGGTACTATAGTTATAATATAACCTTTTATAGCTTTGAACTCATCATTCTTTATTCTTGATTGGGAGAACAGAAATCTTAATAGTATAAACAGACATTGCAACATCCGTAAAGGCGCGTTTATATTTGGTGAGTAGTGCCCAAATACCTACTCAAATTTTACTCAATTTTAAATTGCCGTTAAGTCTCGTCACTCTATGATGAAGAGTAACAGTCATCATCTCCCTGCCCTTATCCTACACTAGGTGGGGTCGGCTTACCCTACTAGGTACTTCAGTGGCGTGCATTGGTTTTCGGACTAGGTAGGCAGGCACTAGCGATGTCGCCTTTCAATTGTACGCTTAAGCCCATATCAATACGATTCTGACCAAAATAAATCATAGCTTATTTTATTTATAGTAATAGTTAAAGATGCAGTAGTTAATTAAATCTTATGAGGTAGGCACTGCTTAATTGCCTATATGCAATGCACGCCACTGACTACTTACGCTACCAATGTAAACGCACCCTAAAAGCCGCGTTTCGACCGCGGCCAGATACTCGCATGATTCACAGCTTTATTCCTTTTTTGTTTTTTTACAAAGATTAGCAACCGACAATGTGGGTTGTGTGTTAGTAGTATTCTTGTTAATCTTTTTACAGGCTTTACAGCTAGTTGTATTACAAGCACAGTCATATTTACAGAAAAGTAAAGTCAAGCTCAGTGGAGTGTACTTTTTAGTTTTTTATGTGGCTTATGAGAGTTTTGACTAGTACTAGTAGTAGAATTACAATTAGAATCTGCGAGTCGTATCTGACTATAGAGGGGCTTGTAGCTAACTACCAACCGTGCAGGTCTTAAGATTTGCAAGGTTAAGCTACGCTTGCCGCGGTCAGTCTGTGGATGAGTGACGTTCCATTACACATCGAGACCTCGGAGAGCACGTTAAAAAGTAGATCCCGGGTGTCACACGAATACCTACAGTCGATACGGGTAGTCAGAAATCCGAAAGTCTGAAAACTGGTTTAACCCTAGGATATCGGCATTACCCAGTAACTGGGTTGCGGAGGTCTGATGGCAGTCGCTTGGCAGTTGATAGGAATACATTGAGGAGATTATAAACTATCACATAATAATAATGTGATATTTTTCAGTCTCGCTCTGTTGTGTTCTTTAATATGCCGAATGTTAATTACTACGGCTATGGTCAGATACGACTGGTTCGTTCTGCCTAGCCTTTTTTCCCAAATATGTTTGGGTCAGCTTCCAGTCTAACTAGATGCGGCTGAATACCAGTATTTTACACGGAGTGACTGCCATTAAACCTCCGCAATCCAGTTACTAAGAAACGCCAATGCCCTAAGGTTAGACCGGTTGTCAGACTTTCGGACTACTGACTACCCGTAACGACTGTCATAGGTATTCTTCTGACACTCGACCGTTTAACGTGCTCTCCGAGGCACGGAGGGGTCTCGATGAGTAACGAACGGTCACCCATCCACAGACTACCGCATCAACCGTAGCTTAACGTCGTAAATCGTATGATCCGCGCGGTTAGTAATTAACCACGAGCCCATAGATGAAGCATAATTATATAAAACTAGCGGCCCGTCCCGGCTTCGCACGGGTGGACATTTTTCCCGATTTTGCAACATTTTTCATTTATGCTCCGCTCCTATTGGTCGTAGCGTGACGTTATATAGCCTATAACCTTTCTCGATAAATGGACTATCCAACACAAAAATATTTTTTCAATTCCAACTAGTAGGTCCTGAGATTAGCGCGTTCAAACAAACTCTTCAGCTTTGTAAAATTAGTACAGATGAATAAGTTGAGAGTTGTGTCTTACGCACACATCATTGTTGTTACTAAGGGGCTGAACAGTGCCAAAGCTACCAATACAAAGTGCATTGGGGCAGCCGGCAGTCAGCAGGCGGTAAGCGGCACCCCAGTAACCTATTTTTCTTAGTTGGCCCCACGCCGTCACGACTTGGACGAAAAGATAAGCAAATGATATATTTTATGTTATTATTTTCCTCCAATCAGGGGGGAAAGTTTTTCTTTGCAGGGTTTGTTTATTGCTTTATTGTATACTAGCGATCTGCCCTGGATTCGAAGGGTTGTTTTTTACGACTTGTCCCAAAATGTAAGTCATAAGTAGGTTGGCTTATTTCAACTAAACATAAATGTTTGTTTGTTGTTTACTCAATAGTGGAATTCTGTGTTACAGTTTTAAGCTAAGAAAATAAACTCATTTCTTATTTATTTATATTCTACCGGTCTTAAGCGCGTTCTATGTTATACTGGGTTTAATTCCTCGGTCGGGCAAAGTGTTAGTGGGTTTTCCTCTTAGAATATTCTCAGTAGCACCCTAAAGTACCGAATTATGCTTGATAAATGACAATAGGCTCGTTTCCTATTGCATGGGACAGTATTATGACGTAAGTTATGCGCCTCGGCATTCTTCGTGTTTCCGAATATGTACGAATTATGCTACCAATTAAGTGACCTGTCGGGAATTTACCCGGAGAGGACGAAGACGGAGTTAGGGCTTGTACACAAAACTGCGAATCGGCGCGATGCGATTTCGCAACGCAGAAAACTGCGATACAAATTGCTGTGATGCGATTTCGTGCGGCAAGGTGTCTTCCTTCCAAGGTTCGGATGGCCCGAATCCCTCGACGATCGTCAACCGTATTGAACGAATTTTATACTAGGTAGAAAAAAATTGCGTAAAAAGATTTGCGCACTGCTGTTACTAATAAGAAGATATAGGAAAAATCAATTACTCGAATTAATTCGTAAGTCCTTGCGATGCGTCGTGCGAGCTCGTATATTTCTACGATGCGACGTCGCATCGCAGTTTTGTGTACAAGCCCTTATATAATATTATAAAGATAGACAAAGAAAGATTGACCGGGCCGCATAATTTGTACAAATTCGGAAATACGAAGATTGCTGAGGCACATAACACGTCATATCTTTCCGTTGTAAATGCGTGATGTAGGTACCTTTATTTTATTTGTTTATTATGAATATGTTTTATTGTTTGTTTTATAATTAGTAATGATTCTGTCTAGGTATAGGATCAACTTGTATTTACCTTGCTATAGTCAGTAATGACGCAATTTTATTATTAGGTTTGTAACGATTTGAACACAAAGGTTCTATATTTGGTTTGAATGGTTAATTGCTAGGTAGGGCAGGGACTTATTTTGCTATTTCAGCGTTTTGTAGCTATCATTAATCATAGCGATCCATTGATAAGAGCAGGCTACCACAGATATTATTATTTCTACCAAGGCATTGTTGTTATTTCTTTCTATTTCTCGTTTGGGAAGAGTTTGGTTTTATTACAATCCGGTTGCAACCATCAGACTGAAGATTTTGTTTTACAACGGCCGCTCCATGTCGACTAAATTTTAAAAACATTTTTTTTTAACTAAATTTTACGAATGAAAATCAAAATCGGTCCCTTGATTATCTGAACAGACTTCTGGGAACCACATTCAGCAATAACTTGTCACTTTAGGCAAAAGTGATTCTGTATGGTCCATAAATTTAATTCCAATAATTCTTAATTAAATTCTGTTTGCTGTTGTAATATTATAATTCTGTTGATTTTAATAATATGTCTAGGTAGTAATGTACATACCTCTTGTAACTACTTAATAGATTTATTTTTTATTTAAGATTTTGTAATGTTATAATATTGTTCAAAACATCAATATTTTTATATGCCGTAAGTTGCAATATATCGGGACTGTTTACATATTTAACATCTTATCTGTATACCTACATTATTGGCAAATAAACGATTTCTATTTCTAATAATTAATTTGTTTACATATATTATACAAAACTTATCTAATGTACCTACTTACCGCACCAACGATAAGGAGAATCCCGGTGTGTGGGATGGCAAGTGGTTAGCATTATTTATTTATTAGTATAGTAACCGTTACCTTCAAGCCAACAGGAAGCTTACCCATTAGGATACACAATGGCATATAATGGCCACAGTTCATAGTCCTTTCATGGACTTCTATACAACTGAAAGGAGAAACTGTCCGAAAAATCCTTTAATATACTTTCAGTCCACGCACAAGATTACACTGTTTTTCTTTCATTTTCCCCTATAATGGGTTGAATAGAACTTGAGTAAAACCGTTTAGTGGAGTTTTTGTACCCCAACTAACTTTTTATCTACACCCATTGAGTGGGAATGGTGTAATAAAATATCTTCTTGTTTTTGTCATTAACTGAAACTCGACGATAGTCTTCGAGATAAATAGCATGTACTTTATTGGTTATATATTTCCCCTTATTGATTCTACCCAGGGTCAGCATTGTCAGCAGAATGCATAAGATTGAACGAAGCGGAGAAGGCAGTCGACAAGATGACAAAGTGGATGTAATCAGGAGCTATGGACGAGAATCGCAATTCGACAAAAATAATGGAAGTATAGGAATATGCTGGTGCCTTCTTAGCGTGTCGATGGCCATCTTAATTTAGTTGGCCCAGAATTTAGCTACGATAGTTCAGCGTTATTAGTAGCGTCCATTAGTTTCTGTAACGTGCTGGTTCCTATATGCGACGGACAGTTATTGATAGACACAATAAAGGATTAATGGATCTACATTACGCTATGGATACTACGACATCCAAAGCGTAATGTAGACCCATTGATCCGTCGGTAACATCTGCAGCTTTAAAATTGCCTACTTTATAGGAGCAGTTAGGTATTCCGCTGTTGCAAACGCTTGTTTTTTACCAAAGCCTACGTTTTTTAATATAGAAATCAGGCATATATTACCGTAATTTAGTCCTTGTACAGTTAAACATAGGCCAGGTCTACACATAGTCAAGACGCGAACTGCGATAAAATAAAAGATTGAAACAAATGTATGAATAACTAGCGCCCCGCCCCGGCTTCGCACGGGTGGACATTTTTTTTAAACATACATACATAAACTCACGCCTTTTTCCCATGGGGGTAGGCAGAAACTATAGAACGCCACATGCTACGACTCTTACATACCCCTTTCGCTTCATCCACATTCATACATCTTGTCATACACGCACGCCGGTTGAGAGTACTACGCACCTGACCTTTGTGAAGAACATCACCAATAACATCGATGTATGTCCTTCTAGGACGTCCTCTACCGGCGTTCCCATTAACATCCGCCTTATAAATTTCTTTTGTTAATCGCCGTTCACTCATTCTCTCAACATGGCCAGACCACCTAAGCATACCTGTTTTTTTAAACATTTTGGGATATAAATATAGTCTATGTTACTCAGTGATAATGTAGCTTTCTGACAGCAAAATATTTTTTGAAATCGGTCCACTAGTTTTTAAGTTTATTCGTTACATACAAAAATACAAATCTTTCCTCTTTATAATCTTAGTATAGATTACACGTATGCGCTATACTGTACACCGAACGTCGCTGTCGTGTATAGTGTAGCCGCACACGTAAAATTTGTACTCTTTTTAGTAGAGTAGTGTTGTTACCGTCGAACTGCCAAGTCATAGGTCTGGAGTTGGAACCCAGGGCACCAACTTTAGACTTTTCAGATTCCTGTGCGTATTGTATAATTATCACTTGCTTAAAAACGATGAAGAAAAACATCGTGAGGAAACGCATGCCTGACAGATATTTCTCGACGGCATGTGATGCCAAGTTAGAGGCCCATGGGTGGCATAAACTTCGACACCAGGTTAGTCACTAACCACACGAAAAGAAGGAGAAGTACATTATGTTTCAATCCCTTATGTGGTCGCAGTTCGCGTCGCGACTATGTGTAGTCTCGGCTTTAGCTTGAAAAGTACCTCTAGTGCATAATATTATAATAGTCATGTTTTATAGAATAGAATAAATAAAACAATAAATACTAGCTAAGTATTGCTTTCCTTATGTAGGTATGTTTCTATGATAAGTACAATTTTATTGCGTCTGTAGTTAATGGCTACTGAAACAGGAAATAAAATCAATTTATAACTTTTACAGCTGTTTTAGAAAAGTCGTAAAAGAATTCAAGTTTTTTGTTCATACGAGTATGTATAAAAGTTTGTGTTCAACCGGAAATTTCAAATTGTAATTTTTTATTTACCTATTTACCCATCAACTCAATTTATCTATGGCAACTTACCGCTCTTTTCAATAACCTATCGGCGGTTCGCCCAAATAGAAATTTGACATTACTTCTATGGAGCTTATGTCAAATTTCTATCTTCAGTAAGGCAAGCCGCAGATAGATAGGTTACTGTAAATGGCCGTAAGATCGCTGTACGTAAATGGTGCTAATTAATGTAGAGCATGAAAATGACAACGTCGCCGAATCGGGATTTTTTTCCACTAGTTATACGAATTTTATAATTAATCTGTAGGTTCTCAAGACAACTTTAACCATCATATTGAAGAATGAAACAACTTACATGGCACTGCTAGCTCTTCTATGCAGGAGCTGCAGCAGACTGCCATCGGCGCTCGAGGAGCAGAGGCTGCGCGAGCGCGCACGCCTCTCCCCCTCCCTGTCGCTGCGCTCGCGCCACCGCGCCATCAGCGACTCCAGGCACAGCATGGCGCCACCATCGCACACCATCCGTGTCGACACCCTCACCCAGTCTTAACCCCCCTCAACACTTAACACATAAAACGTCCTTTACAACCAACCTCAATACTTTCCGTTCTTTTTATTGCCCAGCTGTACCGTAACTGTGAGCACGTTAATGGCTTAGGTCGGGACCACTATGTACGTGACTCATACAAATGTAAGACGATGCAGACGTCGCCTTACTTATGCATTAAAAGTGCAACTCCCCACTAGCCCCAAACTAACCACACAAACAAATTATACCGTGTCGCTGTAGTCTTATATAATATTAAACGCAAACTTTCCAACTTCACGCAAATTTTTCTTCAATATAATTTGTAGTTGAATTTTCTTTATGATTTTATAACGGACGGACGCCACCAAGAACACTGTAAATTAAAAATTCACTCGAACAATTAAACTTTGTCAGGCACGCGTAACTTAGTGATGTGCCACTTCACGAACAAAGTTAATCACGGAGTTTATCATGTGGCAGACGGTCGACGATAAGTCTAGCTTACACGAAGAAACAATAGCATTAGTAAATAGGGCAAAGTCGTAGTAGATTACATCACGCGAGAAAGTAGGCCCGGCTTTATCGGCGCTTACAGAAAGTGCATCGAAACTTGTGAGTTGAACTTCGTTGACGGCTGCGACCGCGGATATATAAGTAGTTGATTTAGATTACGAAGTATTATCGGGATGTTTATGTAGAAGTTTCCCGCCGGTGGGCGAGCGGCCGCCGTGGGCGGTGACGTATCGCGTCGAGCGCTTCTCGCCGACTGAACGAGCGCAGTACTACGGGCCGTAGCCGTGTCTACGCGACAACGTCGGAACGCCTTCCACCGTGTCCCACTATTTGCGATGTTGTATAGTATAGCGTACCCTTGCGACTTAGTTTGACGTGCTGTTGTCACCCAAACTTGCGTAAAGTTTTGTTGTTATAAATCTGGCGGTTTTCATAAGTGCCATCGTTACTGGTACGTAAAATTTAATCGCGATGTTAATTGCTTACATTAATTTAATAAAGGCAT
This sequence comes from Amphipyra berbera, assembly GCA_910594945.2. Lineage (NCBI taxonomy): Eukaryota > Metazoa > Arthropoda > Insecta > Lepidoptera > Noctuidae > Amphipyra > Amphipyra berbera. Next base: position 15,977,885 of record OU343123.1, on the reverse strand, counting down.
ATTTATGGTTCGGTTGTGGAAATGTTGGTAACGAAGTTATATCATGTTTTTGTCGACGTAGATCATAGACGAAAGTGACGATTTTATAGATTGTAATCATTGAAATACACATTATACAAAAAACAGCGAGCACTAATCTGAATTTTCTGTAACAGTACATCTCAAACGGTTTAAATGTTTGGTATGTTTACTTTAAGATTACAAGGTACAAGTTATATCTACCTATATAATATCTATTTACAGAAATTCGGTAGTTGACTACTTTAAAAAGTAAGAAAGAATTAAATTAAATTTTTATTACATATTCAAAAAAAGTATAGAAAGAAAACGATCGTTGAAATAATAAATAAAATCAATCTAAAAATGGGAGGAGATACACGTTTTTCAAATTTTTGAATGTACGGAGTAATGTCAAGTTAGTATGAAGTTTTTGAACAATGACGTCATCGTGCAATAGTGTGGTCTCTTTTTATTAATAATTTTAAATCGCTTTTAACTTGAGTATTTAATTATATATTTTATTGGTTTTTTCATTGATTGCCTATGTTTTATGTGAAAGTTTGAAGACAATTATGTAAAAAAAAATATCAACTACCCAATTGATCTAATGATAATTGAAACATAGTTTTTCCTTTAGAAGCGAAGAATAATAAACTCGCAAAGCATAAAACTCTTTCCTAGTCAGGTACAAAAATCTCCGTACTTGAAAACTTTAAGCTGTTACAAATTAAAAACGTGCCTCCGAGTCTGTCGAGTGACTGGAGGAACTATCGACTGGACCACATTGCGTTAGCAGCAGTTTCCTTTTTAATAGAAACAATGACAATAATCAGGCCCGGACTGGCCATGCGGGCAAATCGGGCAACGGGTCGGATGCCCGAAAGAGAAAGAAAGAAAGAAAGAAAAAGTATTTATTTATTTTATTTAAGAGCGAAGGGAAGGTAAACAAAAAAGGTCGTCCAACTATCGCTTGAAAAACAAGCCGCAAAATTGTTTGTGTTTGTAAATGCACCCAAGATACAGGAGAAAGAGTGAGGGGAGAGTCTAAAAAAAAAGTCGTCCGTCTAATCGCTTGGGATTTTTTTTTGCCAGCACCGGGCCGACCGTCTCTCAAATGCCCGGGCCGATTTCAGGTCCCAGTCTGGCCCTGACAATATAATAGACTCTAGAAAAGTAAGTAAGACTGTCTCTTATATTGAAGCACGTGTATTGGAAATCTTCAACTTATTTCTTAGAGAAGTCAAACACGTCATCTTTGAATAACAACGATAACACGTGGCTTCAGCCGTTAAAATCTAAAAATACATAAGGGAAAATAGGATTTGTTCTGTGGTTGACAGATCTGAAACGACTTAAGAATGGAATCGCTCAAGGTCTGTCTAATGAGGTTGTCTGAAGAGCTGCTAAGCCTTAGAATATTCTGAGTGCTAAGCTTTTCGGTTCTTTTGCAAAATGTATAAGATTTAAAATAACTGGTTAGATATTGAACAAAGTACGGACTCTTTGCTGGTTGCTTAGTGATAGCCTAGTGGTGTGACTGTCGGACTGCCAAGTCTTGAGTTTGAACCCAAGGCACACACCTCTGACTTTTCGGATTCATGTGCGTATTGTATAATTATTACTTCCTTAAAAACGGCGAAGGAAAACATCGTGAGGAAACCGGCATGCCTGAGAGATATTTCTCGACGGCATGTGAAGCCAAGTCAGAGGCCCATGGGCGGCATAAACTCTGACACCAGGTTAGTCACTAACCACACGAAAACAAGAAGAAGCTTGATTATCTTTGTTAATTTGAGTTTACACAATATTGCATTGTCATCGTCATAATTCTAGTATGGTTGTCAGCTTCTAGTGTAATCAGCTTATTTCTGTCCCACTACAGGGCACTGGCCACTTCTCAGAAAGAAAAAGGTTTAGGCCTTAGTCCACCACGCTGGCCTGCGGAATGGCAGACTACACCCTACACATACCATCAGATCCTTTTTTTGGGTTTTCTTAGATATGTAGGTGTCCTCACGATATTTTCTTAAACAAAATGCTGCTGAAAATCTGATTTTTACACGACTCAACTGCTATTAGACTTTCACACGTTACATATTGAGGGATACCGGTCATGGACAAAAGAAGTCGAAGCATTTTTTTTATTGTATGTTTTTGTTATGTTTCATACTTCAGACTGCCTGAATTTACTGTCATTGAGTATGTTCTAGTAAGAATTTCCCAACAGAACCTTTAATAAGAGAAGGCCGGGACATGGTCAAGATTGACTCAGTCCTTTCATACATACATACATAAACTCACGCCTTTTTCCCATGGGGGTAGGCAGAAACTATAGAACGCCACATGCTACGACTCTTACATACCCCTTTCGCTTCATCCACATTCATACATCTTGTCATACACGCACGCCGGTTGAGAGTACTACGCACCTGACCTTTGTGAAGAACATCACCAATAACATCGATGTATGTCCTTCTAGGATGTCCTCTACCGGCGTTCCCATTAACATCCGCCTTATAAATTTCTTTTGTTAATCGCCGTTCACTCATTCTCTCAACATGGCCAAACCACCTAAGCATACTCCTTTCAATTTTTGTCACTACATCATCTTCATCCTTCTTCGTCCTTTCATCTCATTTCAGTTTAATAAAGTATTTTTCAAAATTGAAAAATACTTTATTAAGTTAACACTGGTTAAGGTACATTAGAAAAAAGGTATCTAAGCCACAAAAAGATAAATCAGTTCAGAAGGTTCATTCATTTCTTTCAATATTGCTTATGCAACCAGGAACGTTCTGTGCTCAAGGTCAGTGCGTTCGATTACGATTAGGATTGCGTCGTGGCCCCCATGGGTGTAGTAAGAAACCATTAGTTATTATATTAAGGGATGAATGTAACACCTGTGAACGAATACATAGTAATGCAATCTACAATACGATAGCAATGTTACGTGTCTCGAAAAAATTCTCAACGTTTTAAGTATCATCTGGGAGCAATCAATATCATATTTTTTGGTTTAGATACGTTTTGGGTGTGATTTATCTACAATTTTGTTATAGTAATCGAACCGTGTGAACCCATTCACACGGTTCGATTTTAGTTGATCAACTGCTAAATCGCATGCAATTTGAACCGTCTGAACAGACTTTCAATGCAACCTAAACGTTTCAAATTTTGTTGATCAAGTCATTTGATTTGACGACACGTTTGTCGGCTTCTGCGTTACGAGTCGTGGGTTCGATTCCCGCACGGAACAAATATTTGTAAGGCCTACAGATAGTTATTCCAGGTCTGGATGTATGTGCGTGTGAAGATTTGTGTCTGTAAACGCACCCACGATGCAGGAGAAATCCTAGTGTGGGACATTGATTTAAAAAAAAAATTGTCAACTAGAATCGAATCGTGTGAACCTGCTATTAGCAGAATTGGCCTGCTAGTACTTAAAATGTTTTGCAATGAGTTTTGCAAGCTACAAGTAATTTTATCATGGCATGATCTACGTCACTCGATAATTCAAAATACCCTTATAATTAGTGTGGGTGTCTTAAGGGTTGCCTAATAGATTTATTATCGGCTGATTGGGTAGCTGCATCCATCTGCGTACCTATAAGCATCATGGTCCGAACCACAGATACGAGTTAAATAGATTACGCAACTTGATCAACTTCGCGTGCCATTCGGTAGGAGTAATCCTCCTGTATGTTACGCTACTAAGTCAGTTTCCTCTCGACCTTTTCCGTTTCTGCAAGCGCGAATAGTTGCAGGATCTGTGTGTGACCTTTCACTTACGTAGTAACTAAGTAATCTGTGCTTTCACTGCGAAGACACGCGCGAGGCGTGTGCAATGTTTACTTCTCAGCTCTAATTGCGCTCGTTATGTAAAAATGAGACACGCTTGTTTTAATACAATGTGGTGGCATCTATCACGCCACATGAGAACTACGGAGCATGACGAATGTCTAGCAGACTACAGCGACAACAATGACAGCTGTCAAAGGAAATGTCACAAATCCTGCATCGCGATATCAAGATTTGACACGGAGTTAGTATATATACAACTTTCCAACATCAACCGTTGGGCAGTGGCCCGCCAGGCATAAGGTCTGCCGCCTGGTAGGAGGATCCTCCCTTTTCGTAGGAGGAACACCATACCTCGTTCCCCTACAACAATTTGAAAAACTTGCTGTATCTATTAACTCACTATCTGTGGTGCGAACATTACCAGTATTGGTAATGGTTTCTAGGATACTTCTCATCAACGTCACTTAAGTACGTTTGCAGCTAAGCAGTCAACCTCGCTACCAACTTGGCTGACTGGCTAATCTTTTTACCACGGTAGGAGCTGTTCGTATATAGTTTGTGCTGACAAGAGATAGAGACAGAGAGAGAACATCATGGAAGATGGAAGGTCATGAAAGATTAGTTGCGAAACACTCGAAATCGCAATAACTTTGATTTTGACAGGTCAACGATGTCGATTGCGTCGTATGTTCTAGCAATTTATCTTCTCAGCAGCGATGTACGACGCAAAGAATAGGTACCTACTGTTGTATTACCAATTTATGAACTGTCATGATGATGTTGATATTGGTAAAAGCTGGTTTTCCACTCACCATAAAGGAATAAGACATATTAGCACCTATGCCTATATACCTATATAACTAAGTAATATATGAAATGTATGTTTAAAGTGGGAATGTTCGCTGCAGATGTTTACACTGGCAGTCGGTCGTCGGGTCGTGTCAACGAACGCTTTATTTACGGACGTACGGAACCCTCGCCAAAAGCGGCGGCCATCTATAGTGTGACGTCATAATATCAATAAGCGAATATTGAACTAGTAACGTAGAGTAGTAAGTATTAATTGTTTTTAATGTTTTCTAATGTCATTGTGTATGTTCTGAGTGATATCGTTTTGATAGATAGATATACTTTATTGCACACATTACGAACAGTACAAATGGCGGTCTTATCGCTTAAAGCAATTTCTTCCAGACAACCATTGGATGAAAAGAATTGTTAAGAAAAATATAAAGGGCAGTTTGCAGCGTACAAATATGTAACCTACTAAAAATCGGGAATCAACTAAATAATAAGTAAAAGTATAAATACATATTATAACACAAATAATTATATAATAACATTATAATTACAATACATATTTTAAATATATAAATATACATACTCAAATAGGGTACATAATTAATCATTTTGTTTTGATTGCGGTGAAACAGAATAATAATAAAAATTTAATATCTAAGCACTAATAAAATCCCTAATATTAAAAATAATAAAAAGCCCTAATATTAAGAATATTAAAAAATAACTTAAAATTAAACTAGGGGGAAGAAAAATACGGAGGAAGAACATTTTAAAAATAGAATTTATGGCTGATATGATATTTCGTAACATTAAGACAGGACGAAGGAATGCTACTATTCATCCTACAATTAACATTCGGCCTGCCAAGCTTGGTAGTTATAGTAAAATCCCAAGAACCGCAAACCCCAGAGGGCCGTTGTAACAGCTTAATATGGGGAAGCCAACAACGTTTAGCAACAATATAATTCATGTGACTTGAAATCCTACATAATAATCCGAAATTGGGTGCAACAATTTCAGTTGAACTTTGTATTTTAGGACACCCATAAGTAGACGATTATCCTTTAAAATTTTATAGGGAGCGTTAAAGCTTGAAATAGCAATATAAAAGTTAAATAGGTACGTTTGAATTTACAGCCCATAAAATTTTGAACTCAAATGGTGTCACATATTGAACCATTTTGCTTCAACACAAAGAACAAAAGAAACGAATTACAAATCGTCATTCATGTAGATATGAAAAGTTTGCTTATTAGTCATTAGTCAAGTCATTAATGAACAGGGGCGTAGCTACCGCCGTATCTGCCGTATCAATTATACGGGGCTCCCGGGCCACAGGGGCCCCCAACGTGCGTAAGCAAAAATTAATAAAAACTGTCACTATTGTCCATAGAGGCAGAAACTTTAGAAAAACTAAAGTCATCATCAGCTATAAACGATTTAATAAATCAGTTTGCCGAAAAAAAGGCAAGGAGAGTGTATATTTAATTTGAATTGTTTGTAAAATTTTTGGAAAAAGTGACAGATAGATAATTATGATGAATAAATATTTCTTTGAATTTTATGCAAACATTTTTTTTTCTTTTGTGAGAAATCTTTACCCTTGCTAAGGGCCCCCAAACAAATTTTTATACGGGGCCCCGCCAAGGCACGCTACGCCACTGTTAATGAAGCAAACCGTATTATTAAGTATTAACTATAAATCTAATAAAAAAATTAAGCCGTCGCGATACGCCTGGCAGAAGTAAAACATGGACACTGATTTTGTAAAAAAAAACCTTGCCGAATCAAACCGAAGAGCGCCGACGAGTTACGAAGGTCTGCCGTTATCTGTCTGCTATTGCGATCAGCTGCTATCAAAAATATTCGTAGATATTATTCGTGGTTTTTTACTTTGTGTGCAATATTTCATAATTATTATGACTGGGTACTTTTGAATTTCGCTGTGTACAAATGTGCACGCGACTGATCTTACCTATACCTACATATATTTTGGCTTGTGCCGTGTAATCAAATTTTCCCTAGAGGAAACATAATAAATCCACGCGAGTGAAACCGCCGGTAAAAGCTAGTATCGCATACCCTTGAGGCATAAATACTTACGCCCTTAACTCACGGGAAAGTAAAATGATTTCACCTCCCCTCGGCACCGCTAAACATTGCGTTATCTTGAACGCACATTTCCGGAACTGAATAAGCCGATCCACAAGGATTTGTGTACACCATAGTACACACGGCAAAACAGTTAAGAATACAGGTGAACAACGAATGTACTACCCAGTTTATTTATAATAAAACATAACATCACTCCTGTATTCCCTGAAGGGTTGTGCAGAGGTGTACAGTAACACCCTCATTTAGCCATTATGTTTAAGTTCCATGTTATGGGGGCGAGCCTATTGCCATCAACGGGACACAAATTCAAACTCCGGGTTGCTACAGAGGAATCCCGCACTGAAAAAACCCAATAACGCTGCCCGACCTGGAGATCGAACCCAGGACCTCACGATCAGCAGTTGCACTTGCTACCACTAGACCAACGAGGCAGCTTTATTTATCTATATCAAGTTATTACGCGCAAAATTCTGTTATAACTTTTTTATACGTAAGACACGCTCAGGCAATCGATGACAAAGATTTTGCCTACACGCACGCAAAACTCTGGAAAACGCAGATGTAGTTAGCGGCCTGTATACTCATCTCTCTCGCCCACTGTACATAAATATGGAATATGCAAAAACTTGTTATAAACGGGGTCATCTAAGAAAATATGATCCATTTCGAATAAGTTCCTTTCCACGCTCCAAACTCTGACTCCAAGATTTATTGCATTAGGGTAGGTGGAATACAATATCGTTACCGTTGATAGAACCTAATGTATATTTTGGAACTCAGTGGGTGTTTCTTTTCAGTTAGAAGATACGTTTTATATTTTTAGACAGGTTTGCCTGGTGAACTGGAAAATGAACCCTGAAAAGTGCTTCCAAAGTTGGGAAATGTTAAGTAAAAGTAATTGTTCAACTGCTGAAAGATGATCTGGGGTCTGTAATATTCTATAACTGACAACGTTTTATGGTAATACTGGCTTTTGCCTGCAGCTTCGCTAGCGTGATTTTTTCGCCCTCTTAGGGGAGGAATCTTGAAAAATCCTTAGTGGATGCTTACGTTATAAAAGATACCTATTGTCATCATTTCAAGTTCCTAACACCAGCGGTTTAAGCTGTGCGTTGATAGAACAATCAGTCAGTCTGTCACCCAGTCCGTTTCTCCTTTTATATACGGAAGATGCTTGGAGTTTATCTCGTGAAATTACTCCTCGTAACTAACTAAATCTGACCCTCTGATGAGGAGTACTCTATGATCGTATAAGTTGTCACACTCGACTGAACTATTACATCTGGTATTATATTGCAACTTGCCACTTCGCTAGCTCTCGTGATTCTACAATCCAATAAGCCATTGTTGTGTACGGCTTCAAGTGATAGTTACAATTACAATGTAGTAGTTGTTACCATACACTGGTTTTACCTACTAACAATTTAATCGCTTAAGGCTCGATTTTACCAAGGTCAGATAGCGTTTATCCAAGGAATAAGAAGTTTTGACAGAATTTCTATACAAAAGCTGTCAAAATGTCAAATTTATTCCTTGGATAAACACTATCCGACGTTAGTTAAATGAGGCCTGAGTAAAATACCGATTGGATGAAAAGAATTACTATAAAGTAGTATCAAACTTTCTGGTTTAACACCCCGAGTGCCCCCATAAAAGTCGAAAATAAAGTCTGAAAAAAAAAACAAAAAGAAACTGAGTTTGTCTTTACCACGTCGGCAGAATAAAAAGGCAGACCCTACAAACTGTGACCGTACCAATGATAGTAATACCAGGTTCACACAATTCGATTCTAGTTGATCAACTGCCAAATCGCATGCGATTTGAACCGTGTGAACAGACTTTCAATCAAATTGAATCAATTTGAAGGAACAAAACATTTCAACTTTTGTTGATCAACTAAAATCGAACCGTGGGAACCCGCTATAAGGCTATCTATAGTTTCCCATACAAGTAAAAATGTATTGCTATCTTACCCGTCATATTTCACCGAGCGAGAGTTGTGTTCACGAAATGCGGAACACTTACGAGACTTCTGGCGCCTCTTAGTCTGTTATCTCGACACACCTCCTCATGTGTACTTAACTGAACTTAAAGTTCAACTAAGCAAGGAAGTAAATAAGCTGTAAAAGCTAACTTCTTGACTCATGGCTCAGTTTCGAAGCTACTTATTGTAGACCCTAAAGCCAAAATTACAAAAGATGGAACAGGGTAGCCAGAGTGGTGGCCAAAAGGCCGTCAGATAGACCTTTTCTTTCTTTTTCGTGTGGTTAGTGACTAACCTGGTGTCAGAGTTTATGCCGTCCATGGGCCTCTGACTTGGCTTCACATGCCGTCGAGAAATATATCTCAGGCATGCCGGTTTCCTCACGATGTTTTCCTTCACCGTTTTTAAGCAAGTGGTAATTATACAATACGCACACGAATCTGAAAAGTCAGAGGTGCGTGCCTTGGGTTCGAACTCGAGGCCTATGGCTTGGTAGTTCGACGGTCACACCACTAGGCTATCACTGCTATAAAAACAGATAGACCTAAAAATATATTGTGGGGATCAACCGTGCATACTCCTAAATGTAAACAGAGACTAGCTCATGAACTGCCGGTTCGTGCTGGTATTTTGAATAGTCCATACAAAGTAGTAACAGTGGGCGAATGAGGTCAGACAGGTACGTATGTACATAATAATTTTAACAAAATTGTTCCTCCAACAAAACATGCCGATTTCCGAAAGCCGTTTCAGTCGAAACATTTAAAGTGGCTGTAGCGGCCAAAACATGTTCTATATAGTTTCAAAAAAATGGCCGATTTATGGGGCCACCATAAAGGTGCACGGTTATAGGCACGGAATATATTTACGAGAGCAATTACCTCACGCCCCGTGCCTTCTCGTAATTCCAAATTCGTAATTAATAATTAGGAACTTCAAAGCCGAAATGTCAATGCTGAAAATGTATTTATAATAATTGTTTTAAATTCTTGTAGTCTTTAATTTCATCTGGGAGTGACGTGAGAGAAACAGTAGGCCAAGTACGATTGCTGTCATAGATTAATTATATATGTACTATGCAAGTAGAGTTTAAGATGCTTGCATATTTAGTGAAAATAATGACCATTTTGTGCTTAAATGATATTTTAGCAAAACTTAGTCAAGGCTCGAAAATACTCCCAGTTTTTGGAGTTCAATCCGCCAACATTAGGTAAGCGATAGTCTGAGAACCGGGCTAACCTCGTTGTCTCTGAGTGATTGGGTTGCGAAGGTCAGATGGCAGCGAACAGAGTCTTAGCCGGGTCTGCTGCGACAAAACAAACTAACAAAAAATGTTTAGTGAACACTTGGACCAATTACAACACAATAAACAGTGAGGTCGTGCCCCATTTTTTTTATTAATATACCTGGTCGCTGCAGACCCTTCTTTACCGGACTGGAATAGATAGTCTCGGCTCTTCTTCTTCTTTTCGTGTGTAGTGACTAACCTGATGTCAGAGTTTATGCCGCCCATGGGCCTCTGACTTGGCTTCACATGCCGTCGAGAAATATCTCTCAGGCATGCCGGTTACCTTCACCGTTTTTAAGCAAGTGATAATTATACAATACGCACATGAATCCGAAAAGTCAGAGGTGCGTGCCTTGGGTTCGAACTCGAAACCTATGACTTGGCAGTCCGACGGTCACACCTCAAGGTTCTCATATTGTTGTCTCGGCTGATGATGGTATACAAGATGAAACTTTCAAAAAATTTACACTAGCTGGTATTTTTCAAGGCGTGACTTTTCAGTAAGGGAACGTACCCATACTACGTGACCCATTTTTACTATTTTATCCCCCCGCCCCTCGGTGACCACCCGTAGTATATGCCAATACCCCCCCTCCCCCTCTAGTTTTCACGTAGTAATATATAAATGTGGTTTTAAATCACTTTTTGTAAACAGAAACATAAAAACAAAAAATTACTCATATGTGCGACAGTGTTGCCACCTGTGAGTTCAAAAAGCACTAAACTCTGCGCGCCATATTTGAATATAGCTCGAAAAACTCGAGATTTCCCTAGAGGATATCGACTACGTGACGAAAACCTAAGACCCCCCCCCGTCCCTGTGACCAAGCGTGGTATTTTGAAGATCCCCCTCCCCCCCTGAACGGGTCACGTGGTATGGGTACGTTCCCTAACAATACTATGCAATATGTAGGTATAGGGCATTGGTGGCAGCGAGTGGGCTGACGCCTGACGGCAACAGTATGATTTTCATTTCCTGCATCACAGCATTCGGTCTAATTTCGGATTGATATGGAATTGAGGTCACAAATATACTCGCACATAATAAAAAACCCTTTTGCTTCATAAAACGAAATGGAATTTGCCTTTGACGGAGAAGAAACAAAAATATATGCATAACAAATATCACAACAGTATATTTTTCGACGCACATATTTATGATGATGATCTACTCTTTATTATTTTGTATTGTGGTGTAGCTGATTTATATGTATAAACACTGAATGATGAGTAGGTACGATTCTAAGCGGTACAACCATTAGACCAGTCTTGTCTACTCGGATTTTGAAAATGGCGTAGGCAAGAATAGTAAAAAACGTAGAATTAGTAAAATTTGCGTATGAAAAGTTCGTAGATCTACGTACTTTTTTTGAGTGAAATACAGAGGGTAACTCTAAATAAAACGAGTGTTTTGTTATGCAATTTACTTAAATTATTTGTTTTCATTACTATTTTCAGGCAAATTGAATTTATACAATTTATTAAAATGTTTAATATGTTTCTGCGAAGGCTCGTGTTTTTTTAAACCACTTCGTGGAAAGTAAGCCTTTTAGTGTTTTAGCGGAAAGTATTTCTGACGATGGTTTTCATTAAATTGATCGCAGAAAACAGATGCTCAAAATTTGCGCCATGTAGCCATGTTAATAAATTGTATGCGAATTGGTCCAATAAAGAAAACATTTGGGACTAATCACCTTTTCTAGAAAATACGTAGATTCTGGGACTGAAGTTCGTAGGTTTGCAGGAAAGGCCTAAAGTACGTAGATCTACGTAAAAAGACGTAGAGTTGGCAACGCTGCATTACAACCATATTGTAGATGCTGACTTCCTCGTTGGTCTAGCGGTGGCAAGCACGACTGCTGATCTTGAGGTCCTGGGTTCGATCCCCAGATCGGGCAAAGCGTTATTGTGTTGTTCCATTAGGAATTTCTTAGTAGCAGCCTGGAGTCTGGATTTGTGCCCGGTCAATAGCCCTAGACTCGCCCCCTATTACATGGGACTTAAACATAACTAGCGAAACGAGGGTGTACTAAAAACACCTCTGCCGAACCCTTCGGGGATTACAAGCCGTGATGTTATGTTATGTTGTAGATGCTTAAATTAAGCGGCACGTCAGGGTGAAATTGAGACGTAAAGAAAGCAGTGCCAAATTAGGTGCTAGTATAGGTAAATATAGGTACCGCAAAACTGCGTAACTTTACCCAATAGTTTCAACTTTGCCTGAAATTTATAACTCTTCTAATATTTTACACTGAGGGATTCATAAACTGCATCAAAGTTCAGGATTACTATATTAATTCGAAAGTAATCCTGAAGTTTGATGCAGTTTATGAGTCCCTCAGTGTAAAATATTAGAAGTTATAAGTTTCAGGCAAAGTTGAAACTATTGGGTAAAGTTACGCAGTTTTACGGTACCTAGTTGCCTAGCTTCTGAAATCACGCTACGGTTATGCAGATGCCAAAGTAGTTTCACGATTTTTATATGTAGAATTTTACAAACGATCTCTTAGCAGGAAACAACAAACAAACATTTCCAACTATTTTGGCACACTGCATGCTTTGTCCGTACTACTAGAAGCCACCTTTTAAGCTCTCACTGGTTATTAATTTGCCCCATATCCCGGGGCTAATAGGCTAATATGATCCTCCGGCGCCATTAGTAGAGTGGTCCGATAGAATTCCAACACTAAATCGATTAGGCAACAACAATATGCGCTAAACATGTAAATTAATGACGTGACTATGATACATGCTGCAGGTATAATTTGAAACTAGTCATTTCTAAAATTATTTGTAAGAAAAATGCTTGTGAAGTATAATTTGTCCGTAATATTTAAGGAAGATAAAAAAGAAAGCGATAAAACCTAGTATTTGTTTTTAAAATGCAGCTATTAAAGATTTATTAAAAAAATAATTCAAGAACCTTCTCTAAATTAACCATTTGTAAAGGTTGAATTAAATAGGTTGTGTAAAAGTCACAGTTTCTTCAATCACACAAGTATTAATTTGTGTTATATTATGCTTAGTAAAACCATGTGTAATAAATAGAGAAAGCTGTCAAAAGTAACGCCACATTGTTTTTATATTATCTACAGCCATATACACTACGTTAGGGAAATAAATGAACGAACGAGGAAAATAAATGCACTCTTACCATTTCCAAGTGATTCCGCAATGGTTAGTAAGTGATGTTAAGAGCTTTTATTAGAACAATTATCCTCACTATGTCCATTCACTGTAGCCGGATTAAGTATAATAAGTCTGGTATTCTAGTTTATACGTAACATTTCTCTTGTGCAGGCAAACGTTTGTACAGTAATTAATGTGCGTGGGTGTTCAGTGAACTGGCAGTATAAACATACGAGGGTAAATATTTTTAGAAAACAATGAGATTGTGCTGTTTAAGAAGTCTTCTATAGAATCTGTAATGCGCGGGTGAAAATAATGCCGACAAACTGTTACGCAGTTCGGCAGAATTTATGTAATTTTTATACAGATTTTGAATAAAAAAAGTATATACAAGGTTAGTCGGAAAGGGGCACTAAGCCGAAAGGGTGTTAAAGGACCCATAATAAGGAATAACTTTTGTTCTACAACTTTCCCCAAAACTCGATAGTTTAACAGAAATAGATTTTCAAAGATTTCATAAAAAATATGCTAAAATCTATCTGTCCATAGCTATGATCAGCTGTTTTTACAATTTAGGTCATATTTGGGGTCACGGATTAGAAAATTAATTTTCTAAGTTCATAACTAAAACAAGTATGATTTTTTTTGAAAAAACTAAAATAAAAATCTTTTTGCATGCAAATACAAATATTCGAATTTGAAATTTTAACACTTGCTTTAAAATAGTCATCAGTGATACATTAGGTGGCCCGCGGCTTCGCACACCCATTTCCGACTAATCGACATTTTTTTTAAATAATTGTATTAAACAAAAATTGTAACTGATGCAAGATGAGCACAACGTAGGTACCCACCTATTAGGTACCGTTACAATAGTTCATCTATTTAGAAAATTTGGTGTGCCAATGACATCTGCGTACTTACTAAAAGCGAACGAGCGTTGTGTTTCAGCGAACTGTCAAAGTATTATTTGAAATTCGAACAGAGTTGTTGTGCCTGCACCGTAACGTGCGTCAACATGTTCGGAACAGCGCTTCTACGTAAAATTATTGATTTCGTTGCAATGTTGCGTCTTCAAGACGTATATAAATTAGTTAAGTGCAAGTTGAACTTGCGTTATTTGAGTGCTGTACCAGGAACCGCATCGCAAAGTGTGTGTTTGATCTTTATTATTATATTACCAAAGAAATTTATTAATAGAAATGCACTTGTGTTAATGGACAGAGATGCCCTAGTTTTAACGCATATCCAAATATTGTATCGTTCAGTTTTATTTTTCAATGAGTAAATCATACTCATTGAAAAATTAAATTGTACTGCCTAGTGGTGGCTAGCGCGACTGCTGATAGTGAGGTCCTGGGTTCGAACCCCAGGTCGGGCAAAGTGTTATTGGGTTTTTCGATGTGGAATTCCTCAGTAGCAGCCCGGTGTTTGGATGATGGCAATAGGGACGCCCCCTATTACATGTGACGTAAACATAACGGCAAAATGAGGGTGTTACTATACACCTCTGCCCAATCCTTCGGTGAATACAGGCGTGATGTTACGTATGTATGTGCATTTTATTTTTCAATGAGTATGATATACTGTTCGTCGGCGTACAGAAACGTTACACCTCCCAGCTCACTAAATATTTTCAGCGAAACGAAATGTAATCATAACAATCCTCTTCAAAAATATTTGAACTGAAATATAGCCTACATACGATTTCCAAGTATTAAATATTTTATTATTTCATGCTTGTGTATCAATTTTATAGAGGCGGTGGAGAAAAAGCTTTGAAATTTCAGTTGGTGAACCAAATGGCAAGCGGTACACCGAAATGTGTTCCTATTTTTCATAGCGATATACATACAAGAATACGTAGTCGGCTTTTAAGCTTTGAAATATTGTATGAAACTTTGCTGGCCGTCTTTTTGTGGGGTATATGCAATCTACTATTACTTTACATAATTAATAAACGATTTAAATTAGCTTCACTTCTTAAATTTGTTCGTTTCAAATCTTGCGACAGATTTATCAACTACTTCTGCTTAACCAATTCTCCTGAAACTTCGCACACAAATTCAATTCCCATGACAATGCAACATTATTATAATTTCAACCTTCAATCCTCAAATCCTGATGCTGTAGGGGGGGGGGGGGTACCAAGTTTTTTTAGGGGATTATTTTTATCCTTCACTAGCGGCCCGTCCTGGCTTTGCACGGGTGGAAATTTAATTTTTCCCGTTTTTGCGTCATTTTTCATTTATGCTCCACTCCTATTGGTCGTAGCGTGATGTTATATAGCCTATAACCTTCCTCGATAAATGGACTATCCAACACAAAAATAATTTTTCAGTTCCAACCAGTAGTTCCTGAGATTAGCGCGTTCAGACAAACTCTTCAGCTTTATAATATTAATATAGATTTTGCTTCTCCATACATTTCATACATGATATGTAAGTACAAAATTAGATCATAATTAGAGTAATTTTCACTCTAGTGACTATATATATATGTGCCTAGCCTTTTGCCAACTATGTTGGGGCTGCATATGCGGCTGAATACCAGTATTTTACACGGAGCGACTGCCATCAGACCTCCGCAACCCAGTTACTTTGCAATGCCGATACTCTAAGGTTAGACCGGTTGTTAGACTTTCGGGCTTCTGAGTACCCGTAACGACTATCATAGGTATTCGTATGACATCGGGAACCGACTGTTTAACGTGCTCTCCGAAGCACAGAGGGGTCTAGATGTGTAACGAACAGTCACCCATACACGGAATGACCGCGGCAAGCGCAGCTCACAAATCGTGTGATACGCGCGGTTTGTTATTAGCCTTGAGTCACTCGAGTGACTATAACTCTTATAAATAGTTCCACTACTGGCTGCCAATTATAGCCACGTATCTTCACCTCGCATAGATACTATAAGTGGATACAAAGGAATCACATTGCGTAAGTTATAGAAATATCTACAGGACCGAACCCTTTACGTCGTGTGGTTTATTTCGTAAGAGGGTATTTTAAGGGTTGTATATATTATTGGAATGGGCAAATGGAGTCCATAAGAACTGCCATAGTCATTCCTCTGCCTACCTAGCGTCGTGATCCACTTAGCCACCTTATTGTTGCAGTAATTGAACTCTTCCTCGAGTATACCTAAGTTTTTTTGATAGGTAATGACAAAAAGTTTAATGGAGTTTCACCCACATCAAAGTTTGTGATTTTTTACACTTGTACGTCATGTACGGGTCCAAGATGCGTATTTTCAACTTAATTGACGACACGTTTGGTGCAGTGGCTGAGCTATGGGCTTCTGCGCTACGGGTCGACGGTTCGATTCCCGCACGGATCAAATATTTGTATGGCCTACAAATAGTTGTTCCGGGTCTGAGCTTTTGTGCATGTGAAAATTTGTGTCTGTAAACGCACCCACGATACAGGAGAAATCCTATTGCGGGGCATAGTTTTTTATATAAAAATAAAATAAAAACTGGACGATTTTTAAAACTTTTATAACCTGCATGGACAAATCTTAAGCAAAGCTGAGTTCGTGCTACAAGAGATTATATTCGAAGGAATACATCGTTATTCACAGGGGCGTATTTACCCTAGGGCCAAAAGGGCCATGGCCCGGGGCGGCAGGCTGCGAGGGGCGGCGCAAGCCGCACCTTGCTCAGATTTTTTGACTTTATATGCCTGAAGAAATGAAAAAAAAGCCTACGTAATTAACAAAAACTACAATTCATTTAGTTGTAAATTTGTACGTGGCGGATCGCAACTCGGGAGTTCGGGGCTAGTCGGGATTTGCACGTGTCGTTTTCGTTCATAGGAGAGAGACAAAGGGGCGCGGGGCGGCGCAGACGGCGGTGGACATTGTCGTTGCGAGGGGGCTCCGTAGCCGTGGAGTGAAGGTCCACAGTGAAGCGAATAAGAACCCGAGGAGGGGCCGCTCGTCGGGGCTTTGCCGGGTAGCCCTCGGTGTAGCGGCCAAGTAGGTTGCGGTGTCGCATGGGCGACATCGCCACTGAGGCGGGCCGCGATGTCTTATGCGAAGCATCGCGGCTGAGTGCTGGAGGCTGCGGTGGGAGAGGAGTATTACGGTGCGCCGTTATCCCTACCTTCCGCGGCCTTGACGGGGCCGCCACCGTCAGATGGCGGACGAGGTGTGGCCGCAGGGGGAGAAGAGTGTCGGTGTATAGTTGGCCGCTCTCCCTATCCTCTGCGGCCGAAAAGTGGTAGGCGGCGGGGCCACTAATCTGACCCGTTGCAGGGGGACCAAGGGTACCGAGACACGGGGTCGTCTGGCACCCATGAGCTTGTTTGGTCCCCGGGGTGGTCACGGCGTGCCATGTGTTCTGGTGCGCTGGTGATGTGAGGTGCTCCCCGCGCCTCTCAGGAGGTCGTGGGGTGGGGCCCCACTGAGGAGAGGTCCACCAGCAGTTGGTAGACCAAGACCTGCCGGGGTTGCGGTGTATGCTTAGGCGAATCTCACGACCCTGGCCGATGGTCAGAAGGAGGAATACCGTGGGTTTTTAGCAGGTAAGAGTCCGGCAGACCCCCTTGCCTACTCCGGGCAAAAAAAAAAAAAAGGTGGCGGTGGGGGTGACGAAATTCGTGCTTCAGTTGTAGCAAGTTGTCTCTAATCAGCGCATTAAAATTAGGTTAAATGTTTTGCTCTTTTTCCTACTTTATGGGGCGGCAAACCATACAGGCCCGGGGCGCTGAATCTTAAAATACGCCACTGGTTATTCATCTGTTAACTGACGAGAGCACACTGAAATCTTGTCTACGATTTTCGTTTTGCCTAGCCTTTTCTAACTATGTTGGGGTCAGCTTCCAGTCTAACTAGATGCGGCTGAATACTAGTATTTTACACGGAGCAACTGCCATCAGACCTCCACAACCCAGTTACTGGGTAATGCCGTTATCCTAAGGTTAGACCGGTCGTCAGACTTTCGGGCTTCTGACTACCCGTAACGATTGTCATAGGTATTCTTAAATCTTGACTATGACTAAGTAAGTATATTCCATCATGATTATTTACTTGACTGCCTTGTTGGTCTAGTGGTCGCAAGCGCGACTGCTGAGCATGGCGTTCTGGGTTCGACCCCAGGTCGGGTAAAGTGTTATTGGGTGTTTCCATTAGGAATTTATAAGTAGCAGCCCGGAGCCTGGATTTGTGCCCGGCAATAGGCAATAGGCTCGCCCCCTATTACATGGGACTTAAACATAACTGGCGAAACGAGGGTGTTACTAAAACACCTCTGCCGAGCCCTCCGGGGAATACAAGGCGTGATCTAATGTTATGTTATTATTTACTTGAGTGAGCGGCCAGCAGTAGGTAGGTTCTTAATTAAAGTGTACTTAAGTAAAGTATTTCGATATGATATCCCCTTATTATAAATCCAGTAACCCTATTTAAAAGCCCAACTTAAAAGAAAACCGTTCCAGTTTCTATAATCCCAACTTAAACTTGATCCGCAACAGTTTCGGTCTCCATTTAAGTTCGTAACTTGGGAAGACAATCGCCTGTTTGGCACCTGTCCAAATCACGGCTAGTTCTTTCGCCCCATCTCGCAAAATCTCAATCCAGATTATTGATATCCAAGATTTAAGTTATTGGAATTAAATGTACCGAAATTGCTGATGTTTGAGTAGCATAATAAGTTAGGTAAATTATAGGATTTAGATTGTGATTTTTGATAATATTTAGTGATAATATTTGGTGATTGTTTCAAGATTGCGATACGATGGGTATATGAAAGGCTCGTGGGTAATTAATAACCGCGCGGATCATAAGATTTGCAAGGTTAAGCTGCGCTTGCCGCGGTCGGTCCGTGGATGGGTGACCTTTCGTTACAGATCGAGTTCCCTCCGTGCCTCGTAGAGCACGTTAAACTGTCTGACCCGGGTCTCGGGACCTATGACAGTCGTTACGGGTAGTCAGAAGCCCGAAAGTCTGACAACCGGTCTAACCTTAGGATATCGACATTGTCCAATAACTGGGTTGCGCATGTCTGATGACAGCCGCTCCATGTAAAATACTAGTATTCAGCTGCATTTGTTTACACTGGAAGCTGACCTCAAACATAGCTGGAAAAAGGCTAGGAGGAAGCGTTACGATGGGTATATGAGGTAATGTCTGGAAGATCACGAAGAACCCATAGTTGTTTTTTTTAGGTCTACCTATTACCTAATATAATAGGTCAATGAAAATGCCATGTCAATGACCCGCATATTTAAAGTAAAAGTACAACTAACTTAAAAATAACATGCAATCATCTATCTACCTTCGGAGCGAGTATTATGTCTAATCTAGCCTCAAGCGTTACTACGTAGACTACTTTGAGAAACGTATTCATTATGTTCAAACAACAAAACAGAAATAAAACAGCAGTGATAGCCTAGTGGTGTGACCGTCGGACTGCCAAGTCATAGGTCTGGAGTTCGAACCCAAGGCACGCACCTCTGACTTTTCAGATTCATGTGCGTACCTATAATTATCATTGGCTTAAAAAACTGTGAAGGACAACATCGTGAGGAAACCGGCATGCCTGAGAGATATTTCTCGACGACATGTGAAGCTAAATCAGAGGCCCATGGGCGGCTAAAAATCTGACTACAGGTTAGTCACTAACCACACGAAAAAGAAGACTTTGTTCACTTAGCTAAAGATATTAATGAAACCTCTAATATATCACAGAAAATCTTTAGACATAATTGTTCTTTTCATGCTAACGTCCGCCTACATTTTGACCTACAAAACCTTTCATAATCCAAGTGGAAACCACCTTTATATGGCACATACTTACTTAGTAGGTATCTAATGTTAAGCTGTGACCTTTCAGTAGCGACTTGTTCGATAATAATAATACAAGACATGAAATCAGACAAGACTTGATTACGTAATTATTATTTTTTACTATAGCTTTGCAGCACACTAGGATTTCTCCTGTATCGTGGGTGCGTTTACAGACACAAATCTTCACATGTACAAACACCTAGACCCGGAACAACTATCTGTAGGCCATACAAACATTTGTTCCGTGCGGGGATCGAAACCACGACCTGTAGCGCAGAAGCCAATCGCTCAGCCACTGCACCAAACGTGTCGTCAATTATGTATTAAAGGCAGTGATAGCCCAGCGGTTGAATGCTTGCCTTCCATGCTGGAGGGTCTGAGTTCGCTCCCAGACCGTACCTCTAACTTTTCGAATTCATGTGCGGATCAGAATTTGATTATCACTTGTGTTAACTATGAAGAAAAGAAATCGTGAGAGGGCTCCAAAAAAAATACAAAAAAGTCTTGATGGTGCGTGTAGTCTGTCAACTCGCACTAGGGTAGTGTTATGAACTAAGGTCTTAACCCTGTGAGAAGAGTATTGGGACTCCAGTACTCCAGTATTGGGACAGTAAATATAGGTATATACCTACTTTTTCCGTGCGGGAATTGAACCCACGACACGTGGTGCAGTAGTCATTGCGCCAGTGGTGGTTCTTGTTGGCCAATTCAATTATATTCTTGTTGTCAATTTATAGACAACTTCAAAAGGGAAGTAGCTCGAAGTCACGACAATGGGTAAGCTGTTCGCTGTCTGCAGAGAAAACCAACCCCCCAAACCTGATGTGACAAGATGCAGTCCCAAATCAGCCTGATTATGTATAACATACCTATTGTTTTTTAACTCCCTTGTTGGTCTAGTGGTGGCAAGTGCGACTGCTGATCGTGAGGTCCTGGGTTCGATCCCCAGGTCGGGCAAAGTGTTATTGAGTTTTTCCGTGTGGGATTTCTCAGTAGCAATCCGTAGTTTGGATTTGTGCCTGGTTGATGGCAATAGGCTCGCCACCTATCTATTACATGGGACTTAAACATAACAGCGAAATGAGGGTGTTACTATACACCTCTGCCAAACCCATCTGGGAATACAGGCGTGATGTTATGTATTATTGATATTTATACCATAGATTCTAAGAGTCATATTTGAATCGATATTCCGCCCCCTGTCGCTTGTCAGAATTGTTCAGCATTCTGATGACTGATACTGAACGGTACATAATGTGCAAGTGAGATTCTTGCTTCA
Organism: Amphipyra berbera; assembly: GCA_910594945.2. Classification (NCBI taxonomy): domain Eukaryota; kingdom Metazoa; phylum Arthropoda; class Insecta; order Lepidoptera; family Noctuidae; genus Amphipyra; species Amphipyra berbera. The sequence goes on along the minus strand of OU343123.1, from coordinate 15,956,696 downwards.
GGAACCTAGAAGCTATGGGCTCTTCCTATACTCCCGATAATGTTACAGTAATTCCCATAGCTCGGCATTGAATCTAGTCAATAAATCAACATTGGAAAAAGCAATGATATTTTGTACCTACGTACCTACCTATACCTACTACGTATTTCGATAGGAAAAGTGCATAGCCACATTAGCCACAGGTTAAAAAGCGCGCATGCGCTCTAAATTAATAAGTTCGAATTCCAACCGCCATTGAAGAATATCCAATATTTTTGCAATTTTTTCTTTTTATTTTTCAACTTTGTTGTGATAACTTGAAATGTAATTATGCTCAACCAGAAACTACCCTTTGGTTCAAAACAGGTAGGTACAAGAATAGATTAGGTACCTATCTAAGTAGGTATTTATGAAGAAGAAATTACTTACCTACTTATTCATAGGTAAATATGTACGTACCTACCTATATAATTTCCTCTTAATTTGTAGATGTAGGTAAGTAGGTACCTAGTAGGTAGGTACATGTGAACCGAAGATTAGCAGTTTCTATACCTGCAGCATGCAAAAATAGCTAATACGAATCATGTAGGTAAGGTAAACTACACGTTCATGAGATGTAGGTAGGTACTTAACTGAATTCAATTTGCTTAACATCAATACCTAGTTGAACATGAGTTAATAATAATACGAGTTTAAATTTAGAATGGGGTTGAACCCTTCTCGTGATGGTGACAGATTTCTCAGATTTGGCCAAGTTATAATCGAATTCGTCGTCGAGGCGTCGGCGTCGACCTTGTAAAGCAAGCGATTTAATGCTGTTTAGCGGAAATGTCAGTTGCCCGCATTGTGAAAGCAGCTGTAATCATTCCCTTTCTGTAGGTAATAGGTACTTATTAGTCTTTACTCCCACTGTCTGTAACTAATTCCGTGAAATAAATCCAAACAGTACTAAATAGAAGATCTCCTCACGTGGCTTCAACGAAATTCATACTAATTTATAACGTTTTTGGAATCTGATTCACAAAATCTTTTTCAAACATGTACCCTATTAAACTGATAAAATACCTATGTATTTTTTCTCTTGAACAATATATTACAACGCCATCTATCTATGCCGCATGAAAACTGTAGCCCCGAACGCATCGAAATGTTGACTAAACAGCGACCTCTATTGTAGCATACAGTAGGCTACGTGAAGCAGTCTCTGTATTTAAAATTCATACTATAGCCACTAGAGGGCGTAAATCACAATATTGACGAGCGCGTTCTAAAACTAGACATTGACTTTGTTCACTATGATATTTTTCCTACTGCTATTTTTATTTCTTATTGATTACAATATTTTTATTTTGCGTTTTAAATGCTCTAGCGTTAAACTTTGTATTATTCGTGGTTTTATAATACAGCGACAGAGATGAACGGTGACTTGTGACTTTGATCAATGCTATGCGAGTATGACACAATTTTGGAACGTAACAATTTTGACGTTTAGGAATTAGCAATAGAAAATATAATAATGTAACGACAAAATCGGGTAAAAATAAAATCGCAGTAGTATTTTCGCAAAAGTAGTGATTCTTGAAAATTATTATTGAATAAGTCATGGTATAAATAGTAATAAATTAATCTTTTAAATATACTCACTTACCGTCCAGACCATCCTTCAAGAGACGTGCTCCTGTATTCAGGTTTGCATTTCTTCTGTTGTACACTATTTAGTTTGTTTTTAATCTTTACACTCAACCTTTTTGGACTACCCGGTGGTTTAAAACCGGACGCCACACTCATTTTCTTAAAAAAATATAGAAAGCTAGCTTTAGAATAAAATTTTGTTTCTTTCAGATGTAACCATGGATAACATGGACTCTGATGAAGAATTTGCCTTCGAAACTGACCACCTAGCTCTTCGCGGGAATAAAGATTACTGTGACCTGCTAAAGTATATCGTCAAGTTAGAAGCTCAGAAAGTAAGAGCATTGAAAGATATAGAACAATTATCACAAGCGCAAAATAGAGCTCTGAATGACCCACTGACTTTTATTGAAGAGATGAAATCGGGAAGTGTGAACTTCCCTCCCCGACAAAATATTGCTGACCTGCCAAACATTAACTGGGCCAATTATGGGATTGATGCTTCACTGGATAGTGATGATATTAGGGACACAAAACCAAATAAAGATGAATTAGACACCAGTACGAAGGTTAGGGGACGGAAGTTCACAGATAGTAAACCTGAAACATTCAACCAATTATGGTCCTGTGAAGAGCAGAAAAGGCTGGAAGAATTACTCGAAATCTACCCTGAAGAACCAATTGAAGCAAGACGGTACAAAAAAATCGCCCTAGCATTAGGAACAAGGACACCAATACAAGTTATGAGCAGAATACAGAAGTATTTTGCTAAGTTAGCTAAAGCTGGTTTGCCAATACCGGGCAGAATTCCAAAAGGAGTAGGACGAGAAAAACGGTCAATGTTCTATAAAAAATCCACATTCTTTCCTCAGCTACATGTTCCTGTCACCATGGAGGATCCATATGACAGCGGAGAAGCACATGACAGTGGGTCTGCAGTAGAAATAAAACACAGTAATAAATATATGTTAGAGTTACTTAGAGCTGCAAAGGAACAAAGATTATTAGATGAAACAGCACCTGTCTATCAGACTAAAACAATGTGTGTTGGTTGCCAGAAAACAGGTTTCCTGGGTGCAAGGTGGACTGATAATGCTGGCACTGACTATTGTACCGACTGTGTTGTGAAATTACTACCAGCTGAAAGATTAATACCTGTGCGACAACCTGTTTGAATTGCAATAAATCTACTTATTTATTTGTACACTTGTTTATTTGTCATTATATTTTATACAACACATTTTCTAACAGATTTTATTATTATTTTTTAATTTTAGAATTACACACCACATCACCACCATTATGAATTTAAATCATGCCTCTAGCCACTAAAACCACTATCACACAAGGCACACTATTTTTATCTAATTGATCTAATATCTTTTTATTAATTTACACAGCAAGCAAAGTTTTTAGTGAGCACTCGCAGTGGGGCGGCCGCGGCGACTGATGAAGATCCACTGGCCTGGAACACTGAACACGGCTCGCACTCTATTGTACCCTCTATCCTAGATAGATACCTATAGAGATTGGAGGGTAACAAGGGACATCGGCCACATGCTAACCTCGCCGCGCATTTCTTTTAAATCTCGAACTCATGCACAATATCGTTGAAGCGCTTTTGCAATTCGAGCTCGGAATCGTGTCTATGTTTCCGTGTCTAATCAAAAAGCGTGTCAGTGCAAAGCACACTACTGAAACAAACAAACTCACCCAGGTCCACTTTTGCTTTGATACACTGAAAATAATACAATCAGTTAATTATCTTTTAAATATTTTGGAGTAAGTAGACTAGGTAAAGATTATTTCCACTATGTTCTAAGTAAAAATGTCCCGCATGGTGAGTGGCGTGTATGTATTATTTTTACGACAGATCAGACGAGGACTGGACCTACATTAAGGACAAATATGTTGGACGCGGTCTGTCAAATATCTTCTTTATATAAAATATTATATTACGGCAATATGTACTCGTTATAGACCCTTACGATGGTTGCCATTTTTAACGACGCTTGAAAATATAAATCTCAACAAACAAGAAATATGGACGTCGTTCGGAAGATGGGAAGATAAATTGTGTTTGTACTATTTAGTCGGCAGGTGGTGGGAAATAGAACTGAAATGAGTTCCTGAATAAATAGTTATAGCCGTAATCAGACAAAGAGATCTTAAAATTAGTATTTATTGCTTACAGTGAAATTACAATACAATGTTTTATTTAGACTTAGTTCTAATTTAGGTACTTTGTTGTTTCTTCAAATATGTATCCCTTTCCTGCCTTCTACTTACATATACATGCGGGTAGTATTTTTTACCGACTGATAAAATCGATTGGGTTTCAGAGTCTTGCTACGATACCTGAAAAAATTCTATCAAACCTTATGCATACTTTATGAAGGGTTAGCTAGGTACGTTTTTCACACATTTCGTAAGTTATGTTAGGCACCAGTGGCCAGTGGCATCGTGAAGTGTTTTTGCGAATGGAAACCGTCTAGCCGACCCGTTTTTTGTGGAGAATTATTTTTTACGTTGAATATCGGATAAGATATTTTATTTACATCTTACTGAAGATTCAGTCATTTTTTAATGTTATTTATCAAAGTACCTACCTCATGTGTGTGCTAACGTTATGAAGAAGTCAGATACCTACCTAGCTCATTATGTTTTGCAAATCAGTTGACCATATTTTGTATATATTATGTACTTACTTAGTCCTTACATAATTGCAATTATTATACCTATACAAGGTGTAAAAAGACCCTTCACCAAGCCGTCAACCATGCATTCAGTACATCAAACTAAGTAACCCTACGCAAAAGTAGTCGCTGGGAAACGATTTTCTTTTTTGGGTGAAAAATTTCGTTTTACTGTAAAGCAAGCTCAATGTAACGCATTCAAAACACTGTGCTGATAGATGCAATGAGTAGTAAACGGGTAATGGACCTCCATTTCATTTCAAGTAGGTACATTTGCAACCTTCAAAACTAGTATTTTTAAAAAAAGTTGTGAAAAAGTTGGAACTTTGACCTCCAATATCTCCATAACTAGTAGGTTCCCAGGCATAGTCCAGAACAAAAAAAAAATCGCAATTACGTGGAGAATAAGTGCCCTTCGGCTTCGTTAAGGGTCTATTTACACCGTTTATACCTATTTGGATGCCTTAATACCTACGAACTGCGAAAAAATGCTCTGCTAAAAGCTGTAGTCTGTGTTCCCAATTACTACATAAGTACCTACCTATAAGTACAGAAAAATGTATAAAAAATATTCCTTTTCATTTACAAAAAAAAATTAAATACTCAAGTTATAATCGTTCCCTGCGGCTTGGTGTAGACATTTATTTATTCTGTGGCCCATCCGTCTCTCAGATTACTATGATTGGATGCGGTGAGGCGAATCGGAACAGTCTCCATCTCGTTCTACTGTTAATTAACGGAATAGGTAGTATAGGTACCGTCTTTCTCCACGATACCTAAATGTATTTTAAATGGAGACATTTATGGAAGATCTTAATCTAATGAATTTGAAAATATAGTGGAATCCGTTTAATATGACTTCGTTTATAACGACCAGCCGCTTATAGCGACTTAAGAACACCCTTTAGTTAGGTTTTCTTATCTGGTATTTACTGACGCTTATAATGACGTCCGTTTAGTACAACTAAATATCACCGTCCCTTTGCTGTCGTTATAAGCAGACTCCACTGTATGCATTTCAGCTTCACTTTACTGTAAAACAGAATAGCTTCTGACTTTTGTTTAGATTCTTCGTTGTTGGTCTTGGCAGTACCTAAGCCGTTTTCACTCAGCGCGATCATGTGCAACCTCGATTATGTTTGCGTAGCTCGGAATAAGAAGATCCCATATAAAATGTTTATGAAATTCAAGAAATCTTTTACAGTTTTGATCGGTGTCTTGTTGATACCTATTGCTTAAGTAGAAGCTTAGAGCAACGCGGCTACCGATGAAAGGAACTATATAGATACTGTTATAGGTATTATAGGGTTGCGGTGCATGCAATAGCGAATCCCGTGACCCCGGCCATAGGTTAGAAGGAGGAACACCGCGGGTTTTGAGACCTCCGCAACCCAGTTACTGGGCAATGCCGATATGCTAAAGTTAGACTACCTAGTCGTTAGACTTTCGGGCAACTGATTACCCATAACGACTGGCATAGGTATTCGTATGTCACTCGGGCCCGAGGGTTTAACGTGCTCTCCGAGGCACGGTGGGGTCTCGATGTGAAACAAATGGTCACCCACCCACGCCGCAACCGTTGCCTAACCTCACAAATCGTATGAACCGCGCGGCCGTTAATAAGCCACGAGGCCCCTTCAATTGTACGTCTTTTTCTAATAACAAAAAAATATACCTATACAGAATATCTAGACAATATCTTCATAGACACAAACATAGATAAACTGTTTTTATTTGTCTAATATCTCTATCTCTGTGTAATATCGAAAACAAAACTAATTTGGCGCACGCGCCTACTAACTTATTATCGCTAACAGGGCTCCCGTTGTTCTGTAATGGATGACACTGGTTTCGCGTAAGTGGCTTTAGTATTTACTTTATATTCTGCTAGCATTCGTTCACTTATCTTGTAGATTTCCAAACAATCAATACCTACCTTAAGCTTTTGGCACATAGACGCGGGCAGGTGCATGGTAGGGTGCCTTTGACGTCACAGCCAGAAAGCTACGTTCTTTCTGTTGTGACGTACCTAGTAACTAGAATGCATTTCACTAAAGATTTCCCTTCGCCATAATACCTATGTTGCTACCACTGAATTTTCATTGTGAAAGCGCTCTGAACCAATCTTCTTCTTCTTTTCGTGTGGTTAGTGACTAACCTGGTGTCAGAGTTTATGCCACCTAGGCCTCTGACTTGGCTTCACATGCTATCGAGAAATATCTCTCGGGCATGCCGGTTTCCTTACGATGTTCAATTAGGGAACATTTTCTGTCTACATGACCTGTATATAGTATTTTATATATTATTGTATGTATTACGTTTATGTATTGTGTGCTATACACATATTTGTTTAGTTTATGTAGATGTGTATATTTATTATGTATTTCATTTGTAATTTTATATAACTTGTACACTTAGGTAATTGTTCTCCCCAACATCAAATCTCTCTATCGCTCTAAGGTTTGCTGTTAGAAAACTCATTTGTGAGTTAAGCTCGCCTTTGTACATGAATTTACCAACAAAACTGTATTGTATATTATTATTTTATGTACAATAAAGAATAAGAATGTTTTCCTTCACCGCTTTTAAGCAATTGATAAGTATACAATACGCACGTGAATCCGAAAAGTCAGAGGTGTGTGCCTTGGGTTCGAACTCGAGACCTATGACTTGGCAGTCCGACGGTTACACCACTAGGCTACCACTGCTAACTATAAAAACTTAGTAATGCCAAGAAAGCGTTGAAGGAAATTCATTGTGAAAAGCACTCTATTAAGTAATCTAAGGTCACGGCTAGATGGCCGCCGCCGTGCGCCCCCTATTTTTGCTGCTCTCGAGTCCGACCCGCATTCTGTGTGCCGAAAGCCTTACTCTCTTTACAAAGTCCATTTTAAGTAGATACCTAAAGGTAGTTAAGAAGAGACACTCCCATCGCCCACACTGGTAAATACAGCCATTTTCTTAAACACTTTAAAAGCTTGCGTTACCGTTTCGATGCAGCGATAGATATTATTTTTAAGATTCCAAACAAATATTGTATGAATTAAGCTTTTAACTAAATCAACAACTTTCCTTAATTTGCTTATTCGCTAAGATTTATCGTTCCAGTTCAGTAATGTTCGTTCTAGGGCGGTAATGCTCTCTTGCTCTACTTGAGCAAGCCAATTAGCGTCCTGGAACCTAATTGGTATTGTATATCGTGAAACGGTTCAACTGTTTCTGAACTATACAGACGCATAATTATTAGTGATGCATCGGTTGGCCATAAATTCGTACTATGCATAACCACTATTATACAGCAAACGCAAACTGAACACACGGAAACACTACATTCTGCATGCGGCTCGCAATTGGTGGGGAATCCAGATAGAAGTAAGGTCTTCTTCTTTTTGTGTGGTTAGTGACTAACCTGGTGTCAGAGTTTATGTCGCCCATGGGCCTCTGACTTGGCTTCACATGCCGCTCAGAAATATCTCTCAGACATGCCGGTTTCCTCACAATGTTTTCCTTCACCATTTTTAAGATAATTATACAATACACACATGAATCCGTAAAGTCAGAGTTTCGAACTCGAGACCTATGACTTGGCAGTTCACCACTAGGCTATCACTACTGTAAAAGGAAGCAAAAATAAGTAGTTGAACGGTAACATCTCAGTATTTCAGCGATCTCAGAGCCAAAACTACTAGCAAGTTCTGTTACACAAGTTGACTTGCGTAACCGACTTTCAAACTGGACACACCCACAGCAAGTCGATTTCTGCAAGTTTTACAAACTAAGCGAGCAATGGAATAAAATAACTTGCGAAATAAAATCTGCTAGTGGATTTGGCGGTTTATAGCGGGCTGCGCTTCTAAACGGACGGGTTAAAGCATTGTTGTTGTGTTGAAGAGCGTGACAAACTAACAACCCTTACAAAACATAATTAGCGGGCTCGGGCCTCTTCTTAGCACGAGAAGAGTTTAGGCCTTAGTCCAACACGCTGCTGGCCTGGTGCGTGTTGGCAGACTACACACACCATCGTAGAACTTTATGGAGCCCTCTCAGATGTGCAGGTTACCTCACGATGTTTTTCCTTTACCGTTAACGCAAATGATAATCAAATTCTGATCCGCACTTGAATTCTAAAAGTCAAAGGTACGGGCCGGAATCGAACTCAGACCCACCTGCATGGAAGCCAAGCGTTCAACCGCTCGGCTATCACTGCTTTACTGACAACCCTTATCTATACTAATATTATAAAGCTGAAGAGTTTGTTTGTTTGTTTGAACGCGCTAATCTCAGGAACTACTGGTTGGAATTGAAAAAATATTTTTGTGTTGGATAGTCCATTTATCGAGGAAGGTTATAGGCTAACATCACGCTACGACCAATAGGAGCGGAGCATAAATGAATAATGTTGCAAAAACGGGAAAAATGTCCACCCGTGCGAAGCCGTGACGGGCCGCTAGTATAACATAATAAGCCGGCACGGGCCTCTTATCAGCATAAAAAGGGTTTAGGCCTTAGTCCACTAAGCTGGCCTGGTGCGTGTTGGCAGACTACACACCATACCAACCATACCATCGTAGAACATTATGGAGCCCTCTTAGGTGTGCAGGTTTTCTCACGATGTTTTTCCTTTACCATTAACGCAAATGATAATCAAATTCTGGTCCGCACATAAATTCGAAAAGTCAGAGGTACGGGCTGGAATCGAACTCAGACCTTCCTGCATGGAAGCCAAGCGTTCAACCGCTCGGCTATCACTGCCTTACTGACAACCCTTATCTAAATGTTTTCAAACTTTCGCGATTTGTACACATTATAAAAATACTAACGTCGGGATAAATAAGGCATTTTTCTGCCTTATAAAATTTTCTACGCGATTAGACCCGATTTAGTATTTTTATAACCCTTATCTAGTAATAATTTTAACCTTTCTCTTCTACAGTCTTTTAGGACTTGTGTGTAAGAATAAAATAAAAGCCTTAACAATTTATATTATGTCATAATTCCTGGCAAAGCATTCAAAAGTAATGGACCCTAGTCATGTCTGTCACGTCTACGTAAATTAATCTCTTTGTACTCTTGACTGATGACAAAAGTTTTATACCCTTATTTTTAAACAAATGGAATGTGTTGCCGGTCATAAATAGCGTTTTAAAAATTAAAACAGATGTAAGGCCCAGATTACCCTATCATAATATATTCATCATATAAATATGATGTCATATCTGGCATATTCTTTGATCATAGTTATACGATGCTGTTCTTCATAATTCTACATATTACACTTATGATCATATAAACGTCATACTTAATCAAGATTGATAACGAATTAGCCGTGTTTTCCATTGCTATGAGTGCAATTTTATTAATTGCATTAAAAATGAAGATAACAACGGTTAAGAAAAAAACAAAAAATAAAAGACGTATTTGGGTTAGATCATAGGTAGCAAGGCGATCAAAGAGAGGGGTCCATAACACAATACTCGAAGAACTTAGATTGGAAGAAAAAAAATGTAATAATAATAATATTAATTATCGTCCCACATGACGAGAACCTTGTGAAAGCCGAGAAAGATAAAGAAATTAAGTATCTTGATACTTAATTTCTTTATCTTTCTCGGCTTGGCACACGAGGTTGTCGACATGTGGGAGGTTGACTCAGCAGTCATTGTGCCGATAGTCGTGACGGCCAATGGCTTAATAGCCAAGAGCCTCGACCAACATCTGACGAGGCTCTCGTTGGGCAGCTGGGTCAAGGGCCTGATACAGAAAGCGGTACTTCTCGACACGGCACGTATTGTCAGGAAGTTCCTCTCTCTGAGGCCCTGACCACCGGTAGCTTGGACCCTGTTCCCGATGCCGGTGGGCTACTATTTTTTATATTTTTAAATGTTTTTTATAGAAATATTTAAAAATGTATAAAATATGTATATAGATGAATAAACGGAATAATATTAATTAATATTTTAGTTGTTTCGATATTTCACTCGAAATTCTTGCATTTTGACGCCATTTTTGAAATTCGACGGATATATGATCATTAGAGCTGTAGCAAACCGTATGTATTCGTTACTAAGTAACGGTACGCCATCTAGTACCGAGTAACGAAACGTTACTCACGAATACTTTTCGTTACTCGCATGTTTCGTATCATGGTTACATACGCTGTTTCAATGACCCAATGTTTTTTTTTTAAACCCAATTATAATAAAATTATAGAAAGAACATGAAAAATATGTTCGCAGACTATTCGTAACGTGATTGGTTAAAAAAATGAAAATATATGTAATTTGTGCGGATATACTTCAAAAATATTTGAATCGATGTGCGCGCATTATGGTGTCAAAATTTCAAATATTCAAAACAAAGTTTTCTTTAACAGGGTATGCAGTAAAAAAAAAGTATACACTTGTGAAAAAGTGTTTTCATAAAATTTTGCCACTAAAATTTCATAAATTTTATGTAATAGTATGAAATAAACGAAAGTAACGAGTAACGATACGATAGTAACGAGTACTGAATGTATAGTAACGAATAAATACGGGTACGTGATTTTTTCGTTACTTTTACACCTCTAATGATCATATTTGTACGCTTACTGTCAAATAGGATCCCATAACTATGATCATAGATATATGAATCATATGTAGTTATTACACCGTCATAGGTTCTTCATATAAAAATGACTCATACATCTATGATCATATTTCTATGATAGTGTAATATGGACCTAAGAGCCATATTAGACTATCATAGAAATATGTTGAGATGAGATGTAGTCATTTTTATATGAACAACCTATGACGGTATAATAACTACATAATTATGATTCATATTGTCTATGATCGTTGTTAAAGGATCCAATTTGACAGCAAGCGTACAAATAATAATATGATCATATCCGTCTAACCTCAAAAATGGCCTAAAAATGTTAGAATAGCAACGGAAAACACAGCTAAATCGTTATCCATCTTGATTAAGTATGACGTTTATACGATCATAATTATAATAATTAAAAATTAAGAACAGCATCGTTTAACTATGACCATAGAATTTGACAGATATGAAATCATATTTCTATGATACACAATTATATGATAGTGTAATTGGGGCCTTACACATGATATAAATGTACAATTTTATTTGTGGTAATAAAAAGTTTTGACAACAACATTTCAGAATATTATTCCATAAAATCATAAATAAAATCGTATTTCATTTATTATGAAGGAGGGATTAAAGTGTCATCATAAAGTTAACTTTTAAATTTTATTATAGCGTTGCTGCTACTGCTACGTAGTCATAAACTTTCATTTTATGTGTTATAGCGAAAATAGTTATAATCTGAGATGAAAACTACACAGTGTTGGACGATACACTACAGACATTATTTATATTGAGGGCTACGTTTTTTAAGAAGACTGGACTTTATTTACTAGATTTAAGAGATTTTTGTTATCGAGTTTTGGTTTTGTTATAACTTCTCTCAACTGGAACGTTCATACCTTAACTTTTTGGAGGTTGGCGCTAATGATTGCGACACAGTTTTGATGTGAAACATCTAAACAGCGGTACGGATGTGAGAGCGGCTGTTGCGTGGCGACGCTCGCGATAGCAGACACACGACGGCAGACCTTCGTAACTCGTCGGCTCTTTTCGGTTTGATTCGGCCAGGTTTTTAGTTAGCTTATCTATTAAATACACTATATTTATTTAGATCTATGACAATCTAGATAAATCTTACGACAGGTTTTTCAATTACCTACCTACTTCTGCTTAACTAATTCTCCTGAAACTTCGCAAACAGATTCCATTCCCATGACAGTACAACATTATAATCATTTCAACCATCAATCCTGATGCTGCTGGGGTACTGCAAGAAGTTTTTGTAAGGGATTATTAGACTAATGCAGTCGTTATCGGACACAGATTTATATATATATATAATTATATATATTTAGTTTTTGTTCTGATAAATATACAAGGTTAGTCGGAAAGGGGGTACTAAGCCGCGGGCCACTTAAAATATCACTGATGACTATTTTAAAACAAGTGTTAAAATGTCAAAATTCGATAATTTTTATTTGCATAGAAATAGATTTTTATTTAGTTTTTTCAAAAAATAATCATACCTGCTTTAGTTATGAATTCAGGAAATTAGGTTTCTAATCCGTGACCCCAAATATGACCTAAATAGTAAACACAACTGATCATAGCGATGGACAGATAGATTTTAGCATATTTTTTATGAAATCTTTGAAAAGCTATTTCTCTTAAACTATCGAGTTTTGGGGATAGTTTTAGAACAAAAGTTATCCCTTATTATAGGTACTTTAACACCCTTTCGGCTTAGTACCCCCTTTCCGACTAACCTTGTAGGTATATTTTTTGTAAAAGGGCCGCCACGGGTTTAGTTGGGTTTCTGTGAGGGAAAGAGACGAGGAGACACAAAAAAGGTTGTAAGGATTATTTCAATGCTATTCCAAATACAAATCTAGTCCTTGTGCGGGGATTTTGCGACTGCTATTTTCTATTTATTGTCCATAATTATTATCAGTCCTAGAATGCTGCAGGTCAATTATTCAGCTATTGTTAACTTACTTAGAAGGAGCAGACGAGATAGTGTATAGGTAACTACCTTGTTCGCTTCTTATAGAAAATGATACTCATTTCTATTTTCTTTACGGTGCTGAATCTACCAACGAACTACCCAATATCAGTTGCGAGACAACTGTTGGAAATCCAGAAAATAACATTTATATTCCAGGTACGGAATGAGTACTTACTAAGTTTACGAAAAATCCTCAAATAATAGTCAGCTTAGGAAGCCTTCAGACAACCAGTCCCTAAAGCAATTACGAAAGAAGTCAAGAAGTACAAAGTTGGTAAAAATAATTCTACATCTATCTAAAAAAATGTTAAAGGTCATGTGATATCAGAATAGTATTCTCTCGGGGTGCGTTAAAAGAGCGTCCACGAGTGACGATACTTAAGTACGTCCGGCGCACCCTGGACAGTCAGCCTCGCTACCAATCTTCTGGGTGTGGAGGAACGAGGTGTGGTGTTCCTCCAACGAAAAGGGAGGATCCCCCTTCCAGGCGGGTCTTGTGCCTGGAGGCCTACTGCCCAACGGTTGATGTTGGAAAGTTGTATAACGGTTGATGCCGCGGCAGCGGCCGCCGAGCGCCAGATCCTCTCTATTGTTGGTGAATCATTTGGGTTAGGTTAGAACATTATCAATCATGTGTTTATTTGGCTTGCTATTAAATTAATAGTTGTTATATTAGGAATTTTAAACCATTTGGAATTATGAAAATCATGGACAACCTACTTTAATGATATGGCCAAACGTGGATGGCCATATCATCAAACGTTGACGTTTAAACGATATGGCCAGTTTTAGCTGGCCATTTCATGAAATGCAACCGTTTCATGAAATGGTTAGCCACATCGTGAAGTGATCAATTCTATGATATGGCTACGACATTTATATAGGTATACTAACTCCGTGGCAGATCTTGATATCGCGATGCAGGATTTGTAATGTGTCACCTGACAGTTGTCATTGTTGTCGCTGTAGTCTGCTAGACATTCGCCGTGCTGCGTAATTCTCATGTGGCTAAACAGAAGCCGCCACATGGGTAGTCTTTTCACCACGACATGAGCAATTCTCGTATAGCTCGTGCCGATACGACAGAAGAGAAGAAGCATTCTCTCAGCGTAGATATCCGTCGAGGTCGAGCGACGTTCGCGCAGTGTTAGGCACAAACCACATCTGACAGACGATACGACGCCGATTTTCCGTCGCGTAATTTACACAAGGAATTTTAGTAACGCATCTTCGGTCAAATGTGTACGGCGCCGCAGCGTGAGATGTTTTATAGCATTATGTGTAACGGCGGAAGATCTGCAACGTGTCTTCCGTCTTGGCTTGGCCCTTAGTCCGACGATCACGTAAAATTCGCGCGACGTCCGGTCCAGACGAAAGCTAGTGCGATATTACCCATAGCTTCGCTCGTTGGACCTTCTAAATGAATTTTCACAAATAGGAGATCTAGGTAAATCTGTTCGGATCGCAGACGGATTTGGCAAATATATCAGGGAATAGAATAAATTCTCCTTTAATACCTTTATTTATTCAGGGCTATCTGTATTCTGGAACGATTGGACACGTTATACCCTGTCTTTTTCGGTGGAAGTGCGGATCGCTATTTATTTTGATAGAATACGGTATCATTTTTCTTAGAACACTTATTATGTTAATAAGGATTTTGGCGGAATATAGGTAATATTATATTTCAGAAAGGTGTATTTTAATAAACTGGGGTCTGAGGAGAAAAAGTAAAATTGGCTTATTGAGAAAAAAACTTTTCCGAAAGTTGTTCTAATACACGGTTTATTCAGGTACCTATAACTAAACCTAAAATTAAACAAAATAATACTTACCTGACTGTGTACCTATAAGTACTTAGGTGTACATACAACCTTAATTTTTAACCTTATTCAGCTGTTCCATACATTTATGTTCACATAACTCGACAAAATGTACGAAACAGTAGATTTTATTGTCGTTATTTCTGTGTTAATCCCATAGTAAAACTTTATAATGATAAGTACAATGACTCCTTTTCACTAATATTATAAAGCTGAAGAGCTTTTTTTTTAAAAAAACGTTTCCCCAAACTAGGATTTCTCCTGTATCGTGGTTGCGTTTACAGACACAAATCTTCACACGCACAACCGTCCAGAACCGGAACAACTATCTGTAGGCCATACAAATATTTGTTCCGTGCGGGAATCGAACCCACAACCCGTAGCGCAGAAGCCGATCGCTCAGCCACTGCACCAAACGTGTCGTCAAGTTTGTTTGTTTGTTTGAACGCGCTAATCTCAGGAACTATTGGTTGTAATTGAAAAATTCTGTTTCTGTTGGATAGTCCATTTATCGAGGAAGGTTATAGGCTATATAACATCACGCTACGACCAATAGGAGCGGAACATAAATGAAAAATGTTGTAAAAACGGGAAAAATGTCCACCCGTGAAAAGCCGGAACGGGCCGCTAGTAGTTGATACACTAGTCGTCATACTTTTATGACTTCTATCATTTTAATGTTAAATTATAAAACAAGGAAAGTTGTAGTACTGTCTTTACTGTCTGTGTTAATAATAAGACATGTTTGGTGCAGTGGCTGAGTGATTGGCTTCTGCGTTATAGACCGTTGATTCGATTCCCGCACGGATTAAATATTTGTATGAATAGTCGTCCCGGATCTGAGCGTTTGTGCATGTGAAAATTTGTGTCTGTAAACGCACCCATGATACAGGAGAAATCCTAGTGTGGACCAACGATTTAAAAAAATAAAAAATAAGTGGTAGTAAACTTTCAGTGTATTCTTAGGAGTCAAAATTGACTCGCCCTGGAAATTATTACAATATTTTGACTTAAGAACAGTTTCCATAGGTAGCATATCATTTATTCAGATACGATCTTAAATCATTAAAAAAAGGGTTCGATTGGTGGGTTTCATTCATTCCAATCCTGGCTGATGTATCGTAGTAAATTCGATCTACAAGATCGATGGATACGATCATTCAATTTTGACACCTATTCTCTAGGTGTGAAGATCCAATCTCCAATTTCAGATAGTACTATGTACACAAAGAAAGTTTCTTTTTATGGTACGTATCGTAACAATAAAAAAACAAGTTGGAAAATGGTTCCTTTAACAAGATTGGTTTCTAATTGGTGTTAACTGAGTTACCTTTCTTTATTTCTTTTAGTGCATAAAAAATGTCTTTCTTCATTAAACAAAAGAGGATTTATATTAAGGTTAACTTAATTTAAAATGTAATTTAGAGTTATTTCAGGAAGTTGCCTGTGTTATCCTCTTTTCATTATTTTATGAGTTTCATGGAAGGCAATAATAATGACTGCGTCACACCAAAATCAGTGCGAGTACGGGAGTGATGACACAGGGTTATAATCTAACTGCCTTACCAATAATCGTTGTGAAAAGTTATGATGTATGGATACACTAATGTTAAACAGCGTTATAACTTTACACAGCGATTATTAGTAAGTATAAGTGCATACTTGCACTGGTAGCACACTGCGTAGCCGTCGACATGTTGAAAATGCATATTTTCAACATGTCGTCGGCTACGCAGTGTGCTACCAGTGCTACGCGCTACGCGCTCGTAGCTCTACGCGTCCACTCTACGTAACCTTTGCTACACCTTTGCTCCGCCTAAAAGTGAGACCTATTATGCCATAGTGACTTCGCTTGGAAAATGGCTTGATGATTAGAGTAGGTAAGACTAATAACAACCATAATTTAGCGCACCGGAGAATGCTGCTACTTAGGCACGTATTAATCAAACCCTCTCAATATGGCGGCATGGAAGCAGCATCCGAAAAGGAGCTGTCAAAATGCAAAACGTCATCTGAATTTGTTTTTATTTATTATTTATTTAATAGTAAAAGGTACATATTAAGGTCTATAATATATTACAATGTCCAACAAAACTATATAACTAGTTTGTCTGTTGGATCATAGATAAAGCACTTATATAATGCAAGCCTTATTACACTATACAGTTTTATTACATTATAATACCTATATAGTAGTTATTATGTTAAGTAGTTTATTTATAATATGTATCATGTTATGTAGAATTAAATCTTGCGAACCATATTACTTAGTTTATAATATGCACAGTGTTTATTTTACAGCACATGGTTATTTTAATTTTTTTTATTCACCAATCAATATCGCAATTGATATCACAACGACACAAACTTAAAAGGGAGATCTCAAAAGAGAGTTATTTAATATTACAAGCCTCAGTCACATATTACGACATCCATGAGACGAGAGTTGGTTTTAGTATGTATAAATTAGGTATATTAAGAAGGTCTCACAACCTGAGACATTCAACTCTGAAAATGATAAATGGAACATCAACGCGGCGTGAATTCAGCCCTATTTATTATTTAAATTGTTTGTAGTCATTGAAGTTAGGCTTTCAATGCCGTGTTATGTGATAAATAGGTCATAAACCAATGAGCTTGAGCTTGTTAAATAGTGTTTTGTTCTCTCTTGTTGAATAGCGTGAGTGTGTTCGTAATGGGCTCTTTAATTATCCACGACACGTAGACTGAATGTCATTCCACATATTTATCATAATAATAGCTTGTTAAAAGGGGTCTTGATTAACATCTAAAGAGGTTATCCTTTGGTGGTGAAGTCTGTGGTATATAAAGCGGTACTGTCCGACACGGTATGCATATTTAGATTGTTCCTCTCGCGACAGCTTGGACCCTTAATTAACGATGTTCTATTAATCTAAAAGTATTTTTTGACTGCCTCGTTAGTCTAGGAGTGGCAAGCGCGACTGCTGATCGTGAGGTCCTGGGTTCGATCACCAGATCGAGCAAAGTGTTATTAGGTTTTTCCGTGGGAATACTTCAGTAGCAGCCTGGAGTTTGGATTCGTACCCGGTTGATGGCAATAGACTTACCCCCTGTTATAAGGGGCTTAACTATAACGGCGGAATCAGGGTGTTACTTTTCACCTCTGTCCAACCCTTCAGGGAATACAGGTGTGATGTTATGTTATTTTTCGACAGCTCGACTGACGTAGTGAGGCTTTTGAGCAGTGAGGTAATAGTGCATATGAGATTTGTGTCCGTAAACGCACCCACGATACAGACGGAAACCTCCGGCTCGAAGGACCATGAACACTATTTCAATTGGGTCCGGAGGCGAGAACACAATAAAACCACAACACACACATATACTATGGTATATTAATATAGAAGTAATCGCCCTTATAAAAAAATATTCAAAACTATAAAGGTTTGTTCGGTAACGAAACCATAGCGCGATCTATTTCTATCCTAACGCCATCTAGGGAAGCGTCAGGTAAACTTTTGCACATATTAAATATTGAACAGCCGGGAAACGTATTTTAGTAGAAAAACAAAATTGTACATATTATAATCTATTGGGTGGTAATTTTATTTTATTTACAAAAACGTTGCCCCACACTAGGATTTCTCCTGTATCGTGGGTGCGTTCACAGACACAAATCTTCATATGCACAAACACGCAGACCCGGAACAACTATCTGTAGGCCATACAAATATTCGTTCCGTGTGGGAATCGAACCCACGACCCGCAGCGCAGAAGTCAATCGCTTAGCCACTGCACCAAACATGTCGTCAAAAAAAATGTCCTAAAACATTATCTCTAGGTGTTTCAAGTATTTCAAATTTTCCTAGGCTTTGCTAGCGGTTCCTTTATCTTAGTTTTTAATAGGAAAAGAGCACAATAAGCATATCACGTTGTTTTGTCTAGCCTTTACCCAACTATGTTGGGGTCAGCTTCCAGTCTAACCAGATGCGGCTGAATACCAGTATTTTACACGGAGCGACTGCCATCAGAATTCCGCAACCCAGTCACTGGGCAATGCCGATATCCTAAGATTAGACTAGTTGTCAGACATTAGGGCTTCTGACTTCCCGTAAGGACTGTCATAGGTATTTGTATGACACCCGGGACCAACTGTTTAATGTGCTGTCGGAGGCACAGAGGAGTCACGATGTGTACCTAACGAACGGTTACCCATCCATGGACTGACAGTGGCAAGCGCATCTTAACCTCGCAAATCGTATGATCCGCGCGGTTGGTAATTAGCCACGAGCTCTTCGAGCATATAACGTAATAAATGTAATTAACCCTCCATTCAAAATACTTCAATAATATACCCACATAAAAATTATCGTTCACAACATAATTTTATTAATTAATAAAATACTTTAAGAGGAAACGCGGGCTGCAAAATATTAATAATTTGAATAGGTTTTTGCGATCTGTTTCCGTCCCACC
Source organism: Amphipyra berbera (assembly GCA_910594945.2). Classification (NCBI taxonomy): domain Eukaryota; kingdom Metazoa; phylum Arthropoda; class Insecta; order Lepidoptera; family Noctuidae; genus Amphipyra; species Amphipyra berbera. The sequence goes on along the minus strand of OU343123.1, from coordinate 15,937,506 downwards.
CCACCCGCAAACCTTCCCAATTGAGCGCGAAAGAGACACCTGCATCTCGGACTGATTTCTCCTGTGCAATACTAGCGAAATCGTACTTTCGTATTCCCTGTTTCCTTCTTCAAAACTAGAACGATTTTAATACGTTTTTCTGTAATAATTTAAGAAAGACTTTGGTTATGTCTGTATGTTTTTCTTTTATTTTTTATATATTCGTCTTTGTTTGCCAGATGTCTGAAAACGGTGGTAAAACCGGTCTATTTTTGTAAAATTTAAACGTTTCTAGTTCTTTTAATAATTAATTTATTGACAAAACAAAACAGAGGGACATAGTGGTGGTAAATGTATATAATTTATGGTAAAAAATATTTGCTCTAGTGACATTATCCAAGGAGGAAACTGAGGAATACGTTTGTATGGACTTAATGCCGACCGTATTTCCCCTTAATCTGTTTGGTACAATTATTTGGTGTACCCGGAAAACGTGTACGTACACGGCGTAGTATACGTGGGTGCTTACTTAGTACATATTATTGGACGGGCAGGGGTGTCAGGTGTCCCGTCGCATCACAATTAGCCGGTGGTTGTTTACCCGCAAACCCGCCGCGCGCTCCGCCTCTAACTCATTAGGAAATAAAAAAGATTGGAGTTGGAACCGCAGATCTTGTTTACTTTTATACTTGCGTAGAATATAATGTTTCTATGTACAGTAAGGTACAGGTAACTCAGTATTATGTATACTAATTATGGTAATGAGCTCGGAAATACATGTTGTGCCGACCCCACCTAGTGTGGGATAAGGGCAGGAAGGAGAAGTAGGTAATGAGCTCGTCTCCTTTAGTAAAAGATCAGTTTAATTTTTAGGGTTCCGTACCCAAAGGTTAAAACGGGACCCTATTACTAAGACTCCGCTGTCGGTCCGTCCGTCTGTCACCAGGCTATATCTCATGAACCGTGATAGTTAGACAGTTGAAATTATCACAGACGACGTATTTCTGTTGCCGTTATAACAACACATACTAAAAAACAGAATAAAATAAATATTTAAGGGGGCTCCCATACAACAAACGTGATTTTTTTTGCGCATTTTTATAGATAATGATACGGAACTCTTCGTGTACGAGTCCGACTCGCACTTTGTTATTGTATGTACTTTGTTATTGTATTGTATTTGTTATTGTAGTTACTGGTCGAATGGTTTATACAGAGCACAGTACGTATTGAAAAAAAAAATGAAAAATTGCTATTATTACTTAAATTATGACCAAATAAAGGCTAAAGGCCAAAGGGCAAGCGCGACTTCTGATTTTGAGGTCCTGGGTTCGATCCCCAGGTCGGGCTAAATGTGGGTTTTTCCTTTTGGAATTCCTAAGTAGCAGCCCGGAGCTGAATTTGTGCCCGGTTGATGGCAATAGGCTCGCCCCCTATTACGTAGGACTTAAACATAACTGCAAAATTAGGGTGTTACTGTACACCTCTGCCCAACCCTTCGGGGAATATTTACGTGATGTTATGTTTATATTATAACTAAATATATTTTGAAAGCGCCGTATCTAGCGTATATATCGCACTGCTCTTTTCTTTTATATTAAAAAAACGTTTCCCCATACTAGGCGTTCTCCTGTATCGTCGGTGCGTTTACAAACACAAATCTTCACACGTAATTCATTTCATTCACTTCATTTGTAATCTATAACAGGAAGTAATTAATCAGTTTTCTGCCGTTTCTGAAAAAAGTTTCATTTTGAGTTGTACACTATTAATCTAGCAGTGCGATATTATGTCATGCGACACAACATTTCCATTATAATATTAGGTCCCCACCTATGAAATCAGCGTTTTGTATGGAAAATTTTAACGAAGTTGCATTTTTCATACTAACATTTTCTTAATTTATTTAAAAACTATGAACACTAATGTTTTAAAACTTTTATGCCCTAATGTTTAAAAACTAAGATAACGTATGCCACTTAGATTATGCGACAAAAATATGTGTTGGCTAAGTTAAAACGAAAATAATGGTAATTTCTGCTAACAAAAAGAAGAGTCATTTTTAATGTATTTTTTATGATTAGAAAACTATAAGTAATAAGGTTTTTTTACTATTGATAGTTGTCTACGATGGTCATTATTCGATATAATATCAAGCAATTGATGAATATTTTAAATCATAGAAGTGACGAGGTTCTCTATTTGTGAGAAAAAAAACGCCAATTTCATAGGTGGGGACCTAATACTTATGTCGGATGACGTCACGTGCTAATAAAGCGCAGACAGTAAAAAATTTAAAAAGTGCTCACTTTGAAAGCCTAAATCTCTTAATTTTATGATATCGAAAGAATGTTTTTTTCCTCTTTATTTTTTTAAACGTGATTTTTTTTGAATTTCATTGAATCCTAATCTTTTTAGACGAGCTCATTGAGTAAACAATGTAAGAAATTTTTACGTCATCGCTTTCAACGTTACCTCTACTATAACCAGAACATTGTTTTACGTAACAACGAAAACATAATTTTATCCCTCTGACGACACGTATACGAAAAATTCTCGGAATCTTATAATGATGCCTCAATTTAATGTATCACGTACATTTTATAATGTGTATTGCGAGACAGCCCTAAATGGAAATGGGATTCATAATTTCGTTACTGATTGAATTTATAATTAAAATATGCCTTTAATACGGGCTTTATTATTTGATGATTTGATTTATCGAGCTCGTAATGAAATATTATATTTATATTTGGGAACGTTACAGAGAAGCCCACGGTGCTATATTAGTTTACGATGTGTCAAAAACAAAGTCCCTAGCAAAACTGAATGAGTGGGTCGAAGAACTTCAAGTATACTCCACCAAGAAGAACATAGTCTGTTTAATTATCGGCAATAAGATTGACAAGCATATCATTTTGGGACCCAGTGCCTAATATCAGCAAGCACATTGGGTCACCCGCGCGACGGCGCAACGAGTATTCCCAAGGAGGGTTGATGTCAGGCAGGCAGCCGGTCATAAAACAATAAGCCAAAACCTCTAACAACATGGATTTATGAAATACATGTTGTGCCGACCCCACCTAGTGAGGGATAAGGGCAGGAAGAAGAAGAATTTATAATTGGGAACGTTGGTAAAAAAGTACCTATAAATGCACTTAGCTACGTCGTTTCCTCCGTGTTAATTTTAATATTTTTATATTGTTCTGCCTAGTCGTTTTCCTAACTGTTAGAGTCAGCTTCCAGTCTAACCAGATGCGGCTGAATATCAGTATTTTACCCTCATATTTATGTATTTTATCAGCCCTCCTCAACCAAGTTACCAAACAATGCCGATATCCTAGAGTTAGACCGGTTGTTAAACTTTTGGGCTTCTTACTTCCCATAACGACTGTCATAGGTATTCGTATGACACCCGGGACCGACTGTTTAACGGGCTCTCCGAGGCACGGAGGGGTCCTAATGTGTAACTAACGGTTACCCATCCACAGACTGACCGCGGCAAGCGCAGCTTAAGCTCGCAAATTGTATGATCTGCGCGGTTGGTAATTAGCCTAATATAGCAATATATTCAGAGGAAAATGGTAATTAGCTAGCTTTAATGGCTCTTTTTCTAAATTCTATTTAATACGTTTAATAAGTCTATTTCTTGAGGGGCTCGTGGCTAATTTCCAACCACGCGGATCATACGATTTGCGAGGTTAAGCTGCGTTTGTCGGGGTAGTCCGTGGATGGGTGACCGATCGTTACACATCAAGACCCCTCCGTGCCTCAGAGAGCACGTTAAACAGTCGGTCTCGAGTGTCATACGAATACCTATGATAGTCGTTATGGAAAGTCAGAAGCCCGAAATGTCTCACAACTGGTCTAACCTTAGGATATCGGTATTGCCCAGTGACTGGGTTGCAGGGGTCTGATGGCAGTCGCTCCGTGTAAAATACTGGTATTCAGCCGCATCTGGTTAGACTAAAAGCTGGCCCCAAGATAACGGGGAAAATGCTAGGCGCAACCATAAGTCTATTTCTTGAAATCAATATTACAGGCGTGGTTTACGGAGGTTTCTGCATTAAGCTCAGGGCGTTGTATCACGTGATGGCGACCAAGGAGGTAGCGGAGAGGGAGAGGGAAGCCGCTTCTTCTCTCCCTTCTCGCGCTAGACGCACCGGGCGCCGGAACAACTGCCCCACCACAGTAGAGGTCCACCAGAAGAAGCTGGTGGACCGAGACCTGCCGGAGTCGCGGTGCATGCAACAGCGAATCCCGTGACCCCAGCCTTAGGTCAGAAGGAGAGACACCGTGGTGGTTTTAGCCAGTAAGAGTCTGGCACACCCCCCCGTCTTCCCCAGACGGGGGATAGTCCATGAGGATTTCCCCACGATAAATAAAAAAAAAAAGGGCGTTGTATCATAGACAAATGTGTTTATATAACTACTTTGCAATACGAAACAACATTTAAATTGAATTTCCTTGTCGGTGACAAAATGGAGGGTATTTAGGAGAAAGCCACAAGTTAATAAATAAATCCTGTGCGAGAGCAATTCCTTGGGAATGAGGCAGGTGGCGCCACGTGCAACGTTGAGATTGAACAATACTTATACAGCGTGAGAAATTAACATTTACCATAAAACACTCAATTAAGCAGAAATACTCAACGGAGTATAAGCGGAAATGGAATAAGTTGTGGTGTCGGGTTGTCTACTTATTAGGTAAAATATTAACTAGGTATATATCGTCGGTCGGCAGTGAAAACCACGTACGTGTAAAATATAAATTAACAGAGATAGAATAAACTGTCTCCCGTAAAAAAAAATGGCTGATCAAATGTTAATACAAGTTTGTGATCGTACGTCATAGATAGCTTAGAAGTATTTGAATTGAAAGTTTGTTGAACTAGTATGCGTATGACGAGTTTATTAATATAAAGAACATATAAAACGCTTTTGAAGAAAATTATATTTCCGCGGTTTTCAATGCCGAGCGTCGATATTGGGGTATAGAAAAAATATGGATAGATTGGAATAAATTGTGGGCCTCATAAAAATGATCGAAGTCGCCTCTTTACCACTATAGGTACCTAATATTCTAATTAGTTTGTATGTAGGTAAGTACCTAACTATTCTGTACCTATTAGGTAGATATTGCTAGTTTACTACAGGGAATATAAAATGTATTACTACGGAAACAGTGAAGTTTGTGAAGGTGAATTTAATATGTACTTATCCACCTACTATATACTTACGGGTCTCTCAATGAAAGTATTAGCAGGCCTGTGAAAGCTTTGTCATAAAAGTCGAACATAACTAGATATATGTATGTAAGCAAAATCCCTTTACGATATCAGACGCAGATGCCTTCATCGTAAACATGGAGAGACGTACAACTACATAATGTACTCGTATACCCAATAGTAATATTCACAAAAGTGTGCACAATACGGCTAGTCTAACTTGACACGCGGCGAAATTGAAAACTAAATTTAAACATAGGTACTAAGAGCGCGTTCCCACTATATCGTGACTATTAATTTATCGTTGGACGACTGCCGTCTGAGCTATTCCCATTATAACGACTGATTGTCGTCAATTTTTTTATCGTTTAGCGACTATCGTATCTAGCTGTTCCCATTGGACCGCGACAATATTTTATCGTTTTACGGCAGTTACTTTGTCGTTTGCACATCAGTAGCAAGCTACAAGACGAGACGATATTTTTATCGTGGCCACGACAGATTGTCGTAACAACGACACATGATTTGCCGTCGCGCTGTCGTGATGTTTTCTTATTGTTTTACGACTGTCGTGCTAGCCATTCCCATTGACTTGACAATCTGTCGTTACTGCAAAAACAAGTTGTGAACGACAGTTAATCGTGTCGTCTTATATGTGAAAACCTCCAATTAAATATACAAGGTGAGTCGGAAAGGGGGTACTAAGCCGAAAGGGTGTTAAAGCACCCATAATAAGGGATAACTTTTGTTCTACAACTTTCCCCAAAACTCGATAGTTTAAGAGAAATAGCTTTTCAAAGATTTCGTAAAAAATATGCTAAAGTTATGATCAGCTGTTTTTACAATTTAGGTCATATTTGGGGTCACAGATTAGAAAATTAATTTTCTGAATTCATAATTAAAGCACGTATGATTTAAAAAAAATTAAAATATTTTTGCATGCAAATTAAAATTATCGTATTTTTAAATTTTAACACTTGCTTTAATATAGTCATCAGTGATACTATAGGTGACCCGCGGCTTAGTACCCCCTTTCCGACTATCCTTGTATAAGCCACGACACTTATAACTACACGACTATCTGTCGTCACAACAAAGTATGAACGCGGCCTAAGGCTGAGTTGCAACATCTAACTATAACCGTAACCGTACCAAAAGTTCTATCAAATCAGTACAAATTTGACATAAATATGGCAAGTTAACAATTATAGTTAGTTGGTGCAACTGAGCCTTAATTTAACAATATGTTCACAATTCCCCATAGAATTGGTATTAGAACTAATTTAATAAAAGGCGGCGATTAAGAAAAGGTATTCATAAGGCGGATGTCAATGGAAACGTTGGTAGAGGACTTCTTCTAGGAAGAAGGACATACATCGATGTTATTGGTGATGTTCTTCACAAAGGTCAGGTGCGTAGTACTCTCAACCGGCGTGCTTGTATGACAAGATGTATGAATTTGGATGAAGCGAAAGGGGTATGTAAGGGTCGTAGCATGTGGCGTTCTATAGTTTCTGCCTACCCCCATGGGAAAAAGGCGTGAGTTTATGTATGTATGCGTGTATGTAATTTAATAAAGAAGATAAAGAAATTAAGTATCAATACTTGGCACACGAGGTTGTCGACATGTGGGAAGTTGACTCATCAGTCGTTGTACCGATAGTTGTAACGGCCAATGGCATAATTGCCAAGAGCCTCGACCAACATCTGATGAGCCTCTCGTTGGGCGGCTGGATAAACGGCGTGATACAGAAAGCGGTACTTCTGGACACGATAAGGAAGTTCCTCTCTCTCAGGCCCTGACCACCGGTAGCTTGGACCCTATTCCCTATGCCGGTGGGCTACTATTTTTTACATTTTTAAATTTTTTAAAATTTTTAATAGAAATATTTAAAAATATAATGAAGTATGTATATAACATGAATAAAGGAAATTCTAATAATAATTCTAATTGCCTTTGCAAGCAATGCCGTTATGGACTATAGGTACTGGCCTTCAGTAAAAATAGGATTTGAAAAAAGGTTGATACGGCCTGTGACGGGTCAGAAATGAATTAGTTAAGGAAACAAAAGAATAGAATTTGGGATACGTAAAGAAAAGAAAATTTAATTATAGCAGGACAAATACACTTACTAGTGACGAACAATCGTTATCTTTTCAAGGGACAAGTAAAAAGAAATAATCTACTAACAACAACACAATGCTCATGACATGACATTGTTTAGAAAAACCTGACGGAGTGTCATCGATATAAAAATCTTCAGCTGGTACTAAGAGGATAATCTCTTGTTTTCATGGAATCGATATGAGAAAACTACATATCATAACCAATATAACAACTTTGAGTCCAATATAACAACGCGTTTGGGGTGCTGATGGGGTTGCCGCGTTTCTGTAGTGCTTCGGCAATGTTTGCAGAAGCCCGCTTAGATTGCTTTTATACAGTAATGCGTAAGAGATGCGCATCCCTAGTACGCAGGGTGCGGGGCAGCACCAACACCATCCTAAAAATGATCTCTAACCGACGGGATTGCGCGATCGTTAACCAGTGCTGCAAAATTTCTGCTGGACCTGCAGCATAATAACGATGCGCCATGGTTTTAGGTTCATCTCATTATTTGTACATAATTTTGTTTACTAACATAAATATAAGTCAAATTTTTATTAACACTATGAGTTATGTTACTTGAATAAATAATTGAATTATTATTATTATAACATAACATCACGCCTGTATTCCCCGAAGGGTTAGGTAGAGATGTACAGTAACACCCTCATTTCACCGTTATTTTTAAGTCCCATGTAATAGGAGGCGACCCTATTGCCATCAACCGGGCACAAATCCAAACTCCGGGCTGCTATTAAGGAATTCCACACGGAAAAACCCAATAACACTTTGCCAGGCCTGGGGATCGAACGCAGGACCTCACGATCAGGAGTTGCGCTGGCCAACACTAGACCAACGAGGCAGTCTAGTACCTACTAATATTTATTCTGTGCTGTAGTGGTATTACTTATAAAATATGAGGTTCTGAATTTTTATAGCCTAAAGTTCTTTTACCCGTCGACATTTTACCCGTTTTTGTAAGATTTTTCATTTATTCTCCGCTCCTATTGGTCGTAGCGTGATGTTATATACCTTCCTCGATAAATGGACTATCCAACACAAAAATAATTTTTCAATTCCAACCGTTCAACCGCGTTCAAACGAAGTAACAAACTCTTTCAGCTTTATAATATAAGAATACAATATATATAAAATAAATAAATAGATAAAATAAATAGATAAAGAAAACACAACTTTGCAATTACTCAAACTATCGTACTCAGAAAACTATTTCTAAGATAACATCTCAATGAGGTAGACCAGACTACTTTACCTAATTTCATCATAAATATTATTCGACATGAAAACTCAATTTCCAATTTAATTATTCCACTTATTCGAATTTCAATTATAATTTTTATCATTGGACAATATCTCATCGTGTCTCTGGCATGACACTAGTACGTCAGTGAAACAATGGCCAAGAGCCCGACACTGACGGAAGGGCGCGGTTCGGGAGCGGGGTGGACGCGGGAAAAGCTTGCACACAACAATACGTGATGTGGAGATTGATGAGTTAATTATGATGAGGAGTTCTCACCCCTTTACATAGCTGTTTCCTATAGGTAGGTTATACGCTTGTACAGTTTTTATTTCCGGTTTCAGACAAGTAGAAACCTTATTTCACTGGTATAAAGCATAGAAATCTAATTATTTGTGGTATTGAGTATAGTTCCTGATATTCGCAGCCACTAGCTTCTTTAGTCCATTAAAAATATTACTGGTATTGGAACTGATAAATAGTCGATAGCAATAATATCACTGGGATTGGAACTGATAAATAGTCAATTACAAAAATATCATTAGGAATGGAACTGATAAATAGTCAATTACAAAAATATCACTGGGATTGGAACTGATAAATAGTCAATTACAAAAATATCACTGGGATTAGAACTGATAAATAGTCAATTACAAAAATATCACTGGAATTGGAACTGTCAAATAGCTATATCTATAAGCCCTTATATAGAAACCGAATACTGTCATTAGAGAACTACATAGTTAGTGTACGCGCACGCATGTTTTCCTTCATGCCTTTAGGGTTACAAGGTTGACCACATAACATTATTATAATGTACACAAACATACAATGTAGTAAAATTACGCTGTTTACCTCAACCAACGGAACAAAAACACAGGGCTGTACAGATGTTTATCTTCTAGTACTACTCGTAAATTTCCTGGGAGTAATGGTGGTCGTAAAATAGGCTAACTTGAGAGTACTTGGCATAGTACCAAAATTTGTAATCATGTCGCGTTGTTGAGAACGGTGTGCTGAATTTGCATCTTTTGATTATTATGTAGGCATGAATATGTGAATCACAGTAATATTATACACGTGAAAGTTTGTGAAGATGGATGGGTGTTTGTTACTTAATCTCGTATAAACGGCTGAACGGATATCCTGGATTAACACAGGGGATACTGTTTATCCGGGTACATTAGTATGCGAGTGAAACCGTGGGCAACAGCTAGTATATTTGCGAGCTTATAAGTTATGGCAGTTCTGTATCTATTCTGTAACAAGGACTAAATAAACCGAAAATTAAGATACAGTAGAACGCCGATTATCCGAACGCCGTTTAACCGTCGCCAATTATCCGAATCGGTTCTAAGCGTAATATAAAAAATTTAAACCAAGTACATATGTAATTTTTGTTTTGTTTTGTTGTAACAAGTTGGAACTCGCTGGAGTCCAGATATATATCTGCTTAACTTTATGTCACAGGTGGTGCCGGCCGTGGATGCTGGTGTGCAGGTTGATGCGGCTTATTTTGACTTCAAGAAAGCATTTGACACCGTCGATAATGATATATTATTAAGAAAGCTGGCAGAAATCGGTTGCACACCACATCTGTTGCAGTTCTTAGCCAGTTATATGCGAGACAGGCAGCAGTATGTGGACTACAATGGGTACGAATCTGATCCATATTACACCTGGTCTGGAGTGAGTCAAGGTAGCAACGTAGGCCCTCTGGAATTTATAATCATGATAAACGATTTGCCAGAAGTTATCAAGAATGGTTCTTGTTTATTATTCGCAGATGACCTAAAGTTGCTCCTTGAGGTTAGGAATGAGTCTGACTGTAAGCGCTTGCAGGATGACATCGATAGGATAGTGAAATGGAGTCACGAGAACCATCTCTACTTCAACGTGTCCAAATGCTCGGCGATAAGTTTCACTCGCGCACGCGCACCTCTACTCTACGAGTACGTAGTGGACGGAGTGCCGATGGAACGAGTCACGCAGGTGCGTGATCTAGGGGTTGTTCTCACTCCAGAACTGTCGTTCCGAGGTCATATAACCAAGATCTGCAAAAAGGCGTACAGAAACTTAGGGTTTGTTCTGAGACAGGCACGAGATTTTACGAGCATCACGGCCGTGAGGGTCCTGTATGACGCACTGGTCAGGAGTCATCTTGAACATAGTGCTGTCGTATGGGCTCCTCACGAGGCTAAGTACTCGGTGATGTTGGAGCGTGTCCAGAACAAATTCACGCGCCATCTGTACAAGAAACTATACGGAGTGTACCCATTTTACCCCCTGATGTACCCCACTTTATTCGTACTGGGTATGGTGGGGTATAATCAATTGGGTGTGCGGCGGGACTTTGCACTAGTCATATATATAGTTAAACTGCTACGGGGCATTGAGCGCAATCCAGGTGTGCTGCAGCGGTTACCTCTGTGTGTACCGGACCGCTACGTGTGGAGACGGCGGCGCCCGCCACTTCTAGCCGTGCCATCCGCCAGGACCAACTTACTGGCCAAAGCACCCCTAACCCGAGCATCTCGTATCATTAACGATACTCACCATAAAATTGATATTTTCACAAGTAACTTGAGTGAATTCGCAAAGGTACTATTGTTTACTCTATGTTACGAATAGTTCCGAAGTATGTTGTATTAAATGTGGGTTAGATATAAGTTAGTTAGTAAGTTTTACTATTTCATTTAATTTGATATTGTTAGTTTTGGATGTAAGACTAGGCTATCGCATTAGGTTAAGAACCTGTAATGGTAACTACCATTACAGGTTCTTAACTATTAAGGTTTTTAAAATAAACATTTAAGGTTTTTAAAATAAATAAATAAATATTTCAACTGTTATGGTTGAAAGCTAGAGGCAAGACACTACATGTTTTGCGTCGTGCGTAGTTCGTTTTTATTACCAGTCTATGTCCGATTATCCGAATTTTCGATTATCCGAATCGACCCCGGTCCCAATTAATTCGGATAATCGGCGTTCTACTGTACCTTTAAAATACGGTATGACGTCATACCCCTAAATTCTGGTTACCTGAATATTACGATACTTAAATACAGGGTGTAAACGAAATCATGTAATTCCTTCAAACCTCGTGATGCACTGCTGACATAGATTAACCCTGCACAGGATAAAATGGGATCTAATGAAACAAAAATACAGGAAGTAAACATGTGTTCTTGACGTGAGGAATTTTAGCGCTCCGAACGAACGGCGCGGCTATTGCTCGCCGGTACCTAAACCTATATAAATAAGGATTTTCATTGATAAACCGCCGCGCCAGCCTGTCCTTTGCTATGAAGCCCCATATGGCATTAGTATGATTAATTCATCATTCGATGTTTTTCGGTACCGAAATCGTAAAAAGGTTAAATGAAGATATGGACCAACCTTTATAAGAAAACGGTATCCTTATATTTTAAAGGTATCATAAACTCATATCGTGTTGAGTATGAATGTGGATAGTTATAAGAGTAGAGGAAGGCCAAAGAAGCGATGGATGGATAGTGTGAAAGATGATATGGCTAGAAAGGAGGTGACTACTGAATTGACGGCTAATAGAGATGTATGGAAGAAGAAGACATACTGCGCCGACCCCAAATAAGTTGGGATAAGGGCAGGAGGGTGATGATGATGATGATGAAACTCGTACCGTAACCGCGTTCAGCCCCTGTATTATAATGTCAGCCTATAAATGTCCACTGCTGAACAAAGACCTTCCAATGACATTTACAATGAGCGGTCAAAGGAGAAACTGTCATTATCAACAAGCTTAGTAGATGGATTGGTGATCGCATTTGGTTATTAGTACTTTTTATGGTTCTGTACCCAAAAGGTAAAACGGGACCCTATTACTAAGACTCCGCTGTCCGTCCGTCCGTTTGTCACCAGGCTGTATCTCATGAACCGTGATAGTTAGATAGTTGAAATTTTCACAGATGATGTATTTCTGTTGCCGCTATAACAACAAATACTAAAAAGCAGAATAAAATAAATATTTAAGGGGGCTCCCATACAACAGACATGATTTTGTTGCCGTTTTTATTTATAATGGCACGGAACCCTTCGTGCGCGAGTCGGACTCGCACTTGGCCGGTTTTTTAACAGACATAGAAGGACCTTGATGCCTATCTTCTTGACGTAAGTCCCTTAAGTACTTGCGGCTGCTAAAAAGCTGAACAGTTTAATCTATTGTCAAATCTCATGTCAACTGCGGTGATTGGTTAATTATAAAACTAACAACCAATCACAGCTGATTGGTTGATTTTTGCGTTGATCAGCCGTTCAGAAACTAGGGGCAGCCTTTCATGACACCCAAAGTTTGGGGCGGAGGTTGTCCATTCTTTATCGAGAACCCCATGGAATGAAGCGCTGTGTGTAGCCTACGGCAGTGTTCCGCAAAGTGTGTGCCGCGGCACACTGGTGTACCGTGGTCATTAATCGGTGTGCCGCGGGAAAAACCTATTTATTATAAAATTATAAAGGCCGACGGAAATAATGTATTGTTCTTTGCTATCTTTATATGATTAAAATATGATTTTTTATTTATGGTGTACTTCTGAAATTACCTCTGGTCTGATGGCAGCCGCTCCGTGTAAAATACTGGTATTCAGCCGCATCTGGTTAGACTGGAAGCTGACCCCAAGATAATTGGGAAAAGGCTAAGAGAGGTGTACCTCTGAAATTCCCCGATTTCGTAGGTGTACCTTGAACACAAAAAGTTTGCGGAACACTGGCCTACACACACTCGAAAGCAATGAATCCGGGTCACCAACATAAACCTTAATATCTCGGCAAACATTGTTTAACATTCAATTGTTTTGTTTATGTTGGTGACTCGGATTCATTGCTGCCAAGTGTAGGTACATAATAAGCGCAAGGATGCGGGCTAAGGGCTAGCGCGCACTGACTTTCGTTTTTTAACGCATAATCTGTGATGTATGGAGTGTCATAGAAGAGCGCGCACTGCGAATTATTCACCGCATACTGATTTACTTGTATTAGTTTTATTTGTTACGGTGAAAAAAAACGCACCGCAGCGCACGCTCGCACTAAGAGAAATCAGCTATTTGAAGGGCTTGTTACGTTTTCTGCCCATTTAAGTGTATCCTGCTTTGAATCTCAAGAGATACTCCAATCTTTGATGCTAAAAGAAAGAAATCCACTGAGGCTTTTTAAAGATATCCTAACTATTCATCATGTCCTTGAGTCCCTTTGTCCCGCTCATATTTCTGCGTCCTGCCGCAACCTAAATTTTTGCAATCACTTAGTATGACAATAGCATACCATTCCGTACCGCGTTTATATTCATTTCTATATCCATCCGTCTAGATCGTTCCGCGAATCATATTCAGCGTAACTAAATTTTCGTTCAAGACAATTTATCTGCGTGATGAGTGTAAAATGACTGGGGTTACGACATTCCGGTGGGAAACATTAAATGTTAAGGGAAAGTAATCCCGCATCACCGTGTCGAGAGCTATAAAATTATTTTATAGCTAAAGTACATCACGGGCTCACGATAAAACTTTGATTTAGATTTGATTTCGTCCCTTTTCACACAACAGAGAAAATAATGCCTAAAGTGCTATCCTTCATATCCTGTTATGAAAGGAAAAGGACGTCAACATCTGGAGTCTACTCTAAAAGCAAACAAAAAAGGTTTCGTTTCCAAATTACATTTTGAAGTCCGTCGCTCTCTTTTTGTGGTCGCTTCGAATAAAACGCTGAAGAAAAACTGCGATGGAATAAAAAGCGGAACTACCGTTCTGTGGCTCGTTTTTGTGTTTGTACCCTTAGTACGCGTATAAATTATCTCGCTCTGCCGCCCCGCTTGATAGATAGATATCCATTTATTTTCGTGTGTACAACGTTGCGTTGTAATAGTTTAGGTATACGAGTACTCTAAGCACATAGTGAAGGAAATGTTCAAATTACAGTAACCGGATGAAGTAGATCACTGAATATGAATACGGTAATCGAATTTATATTGTGTATTAACATAGCTATTAATATTTACATTGAATTCTGTAGTTACATATACTTATGATAATTGACCATCTACCTATATCTACATTATATAAAAAACCATTGCCGTGCGTTAGTCTCGTAAAAACGTGATGATAATGGCTCAAACGATTTGAATATTATTTTTTGTTTTGTTCGCCTCAATACTGTTTAGGAAAAAAGAAACTTAGGAAATATAAAAAAAAAATCCTGTCAGTGGAAAGGTAAAAAGACTAAAGCTCCAATATACCTACTTTACAGTAGAGAGATTCAAAGGATTTTTTTTAAGAAAATAAACAGTTATTTTTCTTAGAGTATACATACTAAATAGATAATATTTTCTTAAAAAAATACTTTGAATCTCTCTACTGTAAAGTAGGTATATTGGCGCTTTAGTCTTCTTACCTTTCCACTGACGATATGTTGTACGAAATTCACCGGGTCATCTAGTACTTCAATAAAAGGGAATAAACGCAAAATAAAACAGCATGGGTAACACTAAAAAGAGCTTCCACGAGTAACGATACTTAAGTAGGTACGTCCGGCCGGCGCACCCTGGGCCGTCAGCCCCACTGACTTACTGGCTAATTAATCTTTTCACCACAGCATTTGCTATTCTCGTGTAACTCGTGCCGACACGAGGGGAGAAAAAGAACAAACTGTTTCATAAAAGATTAAAGGTTTCCGAGTGATTAGCAAAACTCCGAAACAAAATTGATTTTTTATTTAAGTTGAGATTATAGAATCTCAAGTTAAATTAAAAATCAATTTCGTTATTACTAGGCTCCTCACAAAAGATTAGCTAATTCATCCGCTCCGCCGAATCTGCCCAGTGCTCTGAAACCGATCTATCTTCATGACTAGCTATAATTTCCGACTTTAAAGAAAGGCAATTAGGTAATGTTAGCATTATCCGCATAGCAGCAAACGTTAAGTCATTGTCCGGCTAAGGGATGGGGCGCTTTATTCAGGGTCCCAGAATATTCATTGATGTTAATAAGGGTGTGAGATTAATGCGATCAATGCTGGTAATGTGGTTTCCTACAATATTATTTATCGGTGTGAGTAATTTTATAATATTTAGCCTCTAGTACTAACTACCACCATACCAATTTCTACCGCCAAGCAGCAGCGCTGTGTTCCAGTTTTAAGGGTATGGGTGCCACACATAAGGGGCCATTCGAGTATTACGTAAGCACGAAAGGGGGGTGAGGGGGTCTTTGCTTAGCTTATTTTTGATGACATGGGGGACATGGGTGTCTAAATGATGATTACGTCAGCAATTTTTATTTATTTATTTTTCTAGACTTAAAAACTGCTGCTCATGAATAACAATAAAGAAACCTGATCCTCAAAATTCAGTTTAAAAAAAAAAAATATACCAATGTTTACGTAAGCATAGGAGGGGGGTAAAAGCTTTGCTTACTTTTGCTGACAACGGGGAGGGGTGGGTAAAAAATTACTAAAATTCTGCTTACGTTATACTCGAATGGTCCCATATGAGACTTTTTAACTTTGCTTCTAGAACAGGCAATGCATCAGCAATCCTTTTGGGGTTGTAGGTGTATATAGATGGCGGTAACTAGTTGCCATCAGGTCGGCTTATTTGCCAATATATAATGTTTAATAAAAACCTTGACAAAACAGTGGAAAGAGGTTCACCTCAGGTTCACCCTTCAGGGTTGGCGAATATTGGTGCTGTCTTTTTTTGTTGACATTCAATACGTACTAATCTATTGATGTTTCCGGCATAAAATATAACCCTTTTATTCTCGTAAGTGCAGTAAAGGTATGACGAACAGCTGAATCTTCAATGCTTTGCATACTGTGATGACCAATCCATTTGAGAAACTTGGTGATTCTGGCAATTTCCATCACAACCTATCGGTGTAGCCCAGGAGTCCCACGTGGTGTTCCTCCAATGAAAAGGGAGGATCTTCCAACCAGGCGAGTCTTATGCCTGGCGGGCTACTGCCCAACGGTTCATGTTGGGAAGTTGTATATTCTATCTGCGTCTCAAATCTTGATATCGCGATGCAGGATTTTGTGACGTCATATTTGGGAGTTGTCATTATTGTCGCTGAAGTCTGCTACACAATCGTCGTGTTACGTAGTTCACATGTGGCGTAGCAGATGTCACCACAATAATATTTGTGTTAACATATATTACAGACATGTTGCCTGTAATATTGATTACATTACTAGCTGCCCGGACAGACTTCGTTCTGTCAAAAGTTATTGGCCTGTAGTGGAAAAAGAAAAGTGTTGTTTTTACTATTTTCCACGCAATTTTTATCTTTTTTCTCTCCATAACAACCTTTCTTGTGCCTTAAGGAATATATATAAAAAAAATTGCCGAATTGGTCGAGCCGTTCTCAAGTTTTGCGCTTAGCAACACATTTGGCGATTCATTTTTATTTATATAGATTTTGTCACTAATTAGGCTGTGTTCGACAAGTAAACATAATTTTGTTATGCACTGTTTGTACGTAATATCTTATAATCCTCGGGCGTTTGTTCTCAGTTTATTAGGCATGCCCCGGAGGTACAAACCTAACACAGAGAGGCCCTCTAAGAAATGTTATCGGATTTCTTACATATCATGTAGCTGTACGATGTACCTATCATTATTATAAAGAGCAGGTATATAACTTAGCAGTTTCCACTTTCTTTCTCTGGGTGTCCTGACATCCAATTTTTCTTTATTTGTGTCTAAGAACACAGAGTGCGCAAGGCCAAGTTTCGAGCCTTTTCGACCCCTCTATTCAGTCCTATAACGTCACTAGCCCCGGAGTTATCTCCGCGGCTAGTTACGTTATAGGACTGATTTTTTTCAAAGGGATTATTTAAAAGTAGCAGTATTTCAACGTACTCCAGGTTTTGTTATTCAGATAACAAAACACAGTCTTGACGAATAGTTGGCCTGTTTTGAAGCGGTATTAATTAGGTTTACTTCGTATGTTTGTTTGATTCAAATCTTGCCACATATTTTTCAACTACTTCTGCTAAACCGATTCTCCTGCAACTTCGTACACAAATTCAATTCTCATGACAATACAACGTTATAATAATTTCAACCTTCAATCCTCAAATCCTGATGCTGCAGGGTTATTGCCAGATAAAATTATTTAACTTAAAAGTTTTTTTATGGGATTATTTACGTGTTTCTGATGAGATTTTATCTCTATGATTTCATAGGTCTCGAGTTCGAAACCAAGGCACGCACCTCTGATTTTTCGAATTTTTGTGCGTATTGTATAACTAATTATCACTTGCTTGAAAGCAGTGAAGGAAAACATCGTGAGGAAACAGGCATGGCTGAGTGATATTTCTCGACGGCATGTGTCGCCAAGTCAGAGGCCCATGGGCGGCATAAACTCTGACACCAGGTTAGTCACTAATCACATGAAAAGAAGAAGAAGATTATTTATGATGTACCTACTTACATAATTACACAAATAAAATAAACGCGTGAACTACAGTGATGAGTGCTCCAGTATATTTGTGTTGTTGTTGAGATACTTCACTGTCATCTCCTTGACGACCGCCAGTTTATAACTGGTTTATTGTCCCGAGAATTTCTAGAATTTCTCAACAAGAAATAAGGGCAACTCATGCGAACGTTGAACCGAAAGACTAACAGACCATGTTACTTAGGCTTTTATGATCATTACAATCATCAATTTCTGTGAAAAACCTAAGTAGCTTTTGGTCATTAGGCCTCTGTTATGATGATTTGTAATGATGAACTTGACGTTAGGCTACCTGACATCATGTAGTGGATGGTTTATTTTTTCGGTTTTTTGGTTAAATTTTCTCGACTAAGGGTCCGTACACAAAACTGCAATGTCGCATCGTAGAAATATACAAGGTCGCACGACGCATCGCAAGAACTTGCAATTTGATTCGCGTAATTAATTTTTCCTATATTTTCTTATCAGTAACAGCAGTGCGCAAATCTTATTACGCAAATTAATTCTACCTAGTATAAAATGCGTTCAATACGGTTGACAATCGTCGAGGGATTGGTCACCCGAAACTTGTAAGGAAGACGCTGCCGCACGAAATCGCATCGCAGCAATTTGCGTCGCAGTTTTCTGCGTTGCGAATTCGCATCGCGTCGCATCGCAGTTTTGTGTACGGACCCTAAAAGCCTCCTTCACAAATGTCAGAAAACTCTTATTTGGGAAATAAATATGGCGATTTGACAGATTTGAAACTAAGGGCTGATTTCTCAATAGTCAGATAACTTTTATCTGAGGAATATGTTTGATGTTTTGACAGCTTTTGAATAGAAAATATGTCAAACTGTTTATTTGTTAGATAAAAGTTATCTGACGATTGAAAAATCGGCCTTTAAACTGCCATATTTATCACTCAGATAAAAGTAATCTCACGATTGTGAGAAGGAAGCATTTCATTAAGCGCACCATTTTGAATAGCACCAATTTGAATCACACATATAGTATTCCTTACTATTGGTGTATTGAGGCTCGTGGCTAATTACCAACCGCGCGGTTAATCAGTCCGTGGATGGGTGACCGATTGAGACCACCTCCTTGCCTCGGAGAGCACGATAAACATTATTTAATACCTATGACAGTCGTTACGGGAACTCAGAAGCCCGTTAGTTTGACAACCGGTCTAACTTAGGATATCGGCATTGCCCAGTAGCTGGGTTGCAGAGGTCTGATGGCAGTCGCTCCGTATAAAATACTTGTATGCAGCCGCATCTGGTTAGACTGGAAGCTGACCACAACATAATTGGGAAAAGGCTAGGAGGAAGATTCGAATCTATGCTATTCAAACTGGTGCGCTAAATGGAATCCCTCTCTAAGCACGAGCAACTTATGGCAATGTTACTCAAAGAGAAGGCTAATGAACTAATGCTACTTAGGCCTTAATGATAATGACAATTAATGTTTGAGTAATGAACATTGGAGAGACCTAAGTAGCTTCGTATCATTACTCCACCATTCTCATGATTAGTAATGATAATACTTGGTTTTAAGTCGAACGAACTTATATCACGTAAGTACATTAAGCAATAACATCACGCCTGCATTCCCCGAAAGGTTGACAGAAGTGTATATTAACACCCTCATTTAGCCTTTATGTTTAAGTCCCATGTAATAGGGGGCGAGCTTATTGCCATAAACCGGGCACAAATACAAACTCCGGACTGCCATTGAGAAATTCCAAACGGAAAAACCCAGTAACACTTCGCCCGAGCTGGGGATCGAACCCAGGACCTCACGATCAGCAGTCGCGCTTGCCACCACGAGACCAACGAGGCAAGCAATGTCCAAGCTAATCTGTCGGCATATCGGATGGTTCTACACCATTTCACGACATATTTTATAGGATTTTCTGTGTAGTTGGATAGCAATTTTGTTCTTTTTAACACAATTGTTAACAAACTATCCCATTACCTATATTGCTGAACTTATGGTTAAATTAGGTTAAATTAGATTTTTCAAAAAACAGGCACTGTTCCATTGTTCGCTTTAAAATATGGCTAACGAAAACCACTGCCTACAAAAAGCGTTTTAAATTGCGCAGGAAGCAGATTTTTCTTTTTTGCTCTCCGAACGATACCTATAAAAAGTACGACCGGACTAAAACATCCACGGAGTAGGTATTTGCAAACCGTTTAATCCCAATCGATGTAGGAAGTACCTACCTAAAAGAATTGTAAAGGGTGGCAACAATACGATGCTTAAGAAGCTCGTTTATCCTTGTCAATTCGAGGAGGCCAAAGTTTGTTCGCGAGCGATTTTACGCAAGAACTAGCGTAGCCATTTTGCCGACTGCGGTGATTTAGCAAAACATAATCGGATTTGGAAACTCGATGAATGGAAACTTAACCGACCTTGACATTGGTTAAAGGTGCGATTGAGGTCTTGTGGACTTTGTAGATCTTTATATCGCTTTTGGGTTGGGTTATTTTTCTTTTGATGATTTTCTTAGACATATATTATGGGGGACTGCCTTGTTGGTCTAGTGGTCGCAAGTGCGACGGTTGAGCATGGGGTCCTGGGTTCGATCCCCAGGTCAGGCAAAGTGTTATTGGGTTTTTCCATTAGGAATTTCTCAGTAGCAGCCTGGAGTCTGCATTTGTGCCAGGTTAATGGCAATAGGCTCGCCCCCTATTACATGGGACTTAAACATAACTGGCGAAACGAGAGTGTTTTAAAACACCTCTGTCGAACCCTTCGGGGAACGTAAGGCGTGATGTTATGTTATATATTATAGTGAGAAAAAATAAAAGAAATTCGTATAATTGATGGACGACATTGAAAATAATATTTTTCACACCTTCACGCATGAATAAATAGATAGGTACATTTTTGGTGCAAGTCAGTTATTTACATCTTATCAAATGAGAGCAAAGTATACTTAAATATTTTACAGGTATTAAAATGCCAAATTATTCTAAACTTACTTAGTCTACCTACTACAATATTCATCCGTGACACTCCACTACCGAAATCTGCACTTTACACAGAATTACAATACCTACTGGGAAGCTTAAGGCAATGTCGCTATAAGATGTTCTCAAAAGAAACCTGGCAGCTTGACATGTGAGATGTTGACAAAGGACTGGGAACAACTGACGCTGCAGCGGACAGAATGGTGCAAAAGTGTGAATGAAGGGGTGAAACATTTTGAGGAACTACGTCTCGGAGGTTTGGACTCCAAGGGAACACTTGCGACACATCAAAGTTCAAAAAAATTTGAATCTGTGGGCACAGATCGTTTTACTTACGATATGTTTTTTTTATAAAAGTTAAATTATGGTAAGTACTACATGCATGTATATCTCTCTTCGTACATACGACTACCATCCCTGACTAACATTCAGCATAAATAAAAAATTGTATCGTATACAGAATAAGCTTCCTCTTCATACCACAAAGTTCCAGAATTTTCTGAATTTGCGCGTCGCCAGTGAACCCTTGTTAGCAACATCCGGCTAAAAGCAATAATTATACATACGTCCTCATGGACAATAATGCGCGAGCTCCAACTGCAGCTTCAAGAACATATTTGGCAAAATAGTCAAGGTGTCGCCGACGGACACGTCCATCATTATCATTCATCCGTAATGGAATGAATGAAAAGAATTACCTAATATACTGGCCTGCAAAAATAAGTATCACACTTTTAAAATTGCAATAACTTTTTAAGTACACAAGATATATTTTCGAAACAAAAAGGACTTAAAAAAGAGTTTAACTTTGTTACTATAGTTTCAAAGAAAGCTGATAAAAATTGCTATAAAACGTTTTTTATTTTAAATCTCTAACTTCTATAGTTTAGAAAAAATTGAAATTATAAAAGTGTGATACTTATTTTTGCAGGCCAGTGTATTTCAGACTAAGCTTCTAAAGCCACTTTCTATTCGCTTCAAGTCTTATCGTGGGCGAAAAATATATTAGAAAATGTTTCTTCACTAAAAACCTACCTATTAACTCGGCACTTAAAATCCAAAGCTCTGATGAAAGCCAAAAGAGGTCATTTCCAGCTTAACTTAGCTTCACTTGATTCACAAAAAGCTATATCTTCGTAATCCAAGCTTGCTATTCTCTTTCACTGGCGTCAATGAGAATAACTTAAGTGGGAACGGAAGCGAGAAATAACCACGCTAAGTAAAAAGCATACCTATGATCATATAAAATAAATAGATTGAATACAAACGACGTGTAGTGGATATAAAATTGATGAAGACTGTTTTTATCTGTGACGGTACGGTAACGCACATTGATCGGATTCATAAATTATTCTGCCCCATCCGTAGGCTGGCAACAATAAAAACCCATATATTTTATTTCTCGCAATTCGTTACATATTGTGTGACAGTTTAAAAAAAAACTCCTCTGTGAGTATATTTGAATAAAATTCGAATTGTCCTCATTTGTAAATTTATTCATCGTTTAAAAAAGGAACAATACTTGATATATTGGTCAATTTTCATAAAACTGGGGTATAATATAATCTTGTGATGAAACTGACGATCAGGCTAGGTACCTACTGTTTACAGGCTATTGAGGAAGGTTCCACAATAAATTTCGCATAGAATGTAAAATATTTATGAGCGTAACGTTTTACTGCGTCGCCATAAATCTGCGATTGAATACACGAGTACCGGTACCTCCGGTACCTACTTGTTTGTTTATTTAACGTTCCACTGTTACCAACAGCAATATAATACATAACTTGTATCTATTGAGCCGTCACTCCATTCTTTGAGAGAACAAACCGTAATTCCACAGCGATACAATGCTGTAATATCAGTATTTTGTACTTCACAAAATACTGTTATTCAGCCGCATCTGGTTGGATTGGATACCGACCCCAAAATTGGTAGGAAAAGTTAGGAGTAACAAAGCTGAGGTGGATCGAGAACTTTTTAGAATTCTA
Organism: Amphipyra berbera; assembly: GCA_910594945.2. Taxonomy (NCBI): domain Eukaryota; kingdom Metazoa; phylum Arthropoda; class Insecta; order Lepidoptera; family Noctuidae; genus Amphipyra; species Amphipyra berbera. Next base: position 15,914,493 of record OU343123.1, on the reverse strand, counting down.
TACCTAAAAGGAATCCTTGTGGTGTTACTAGCCCCGGATCTGAATTTTTCAAAGGGGGGTGTAGAGTACCAATTTGCCGCCCTCTAGGCAAAATTTTTCAACTAATGAAATAGGTACCTACTAAGACTTTAAAAATTGTTTATTATAGTAATTAAATTATAAATAATTTTAAAGGTTTATTCATAGTACCTGGATGACCGAGCTTAGCTCGTTTTTTCTTTTGGTAAATCGACCTTTTCTAAAAATGAAACCTAGCTAGATCGATTTATCGCCCCCGAAACTCTCTGCATACTAAATTTCATGAAAATCGATGGTCCGATGCCGAGATTTAGATTATATATATATATATATATATAACGAAACGAGCAATTCTTGTATATATATATATATATATATATATATACAAGAATTGCTCGTTTAAAAGTATTAGATATATAACTGGGTCCAGCATAGTACAGACAGCGAGACTCGCTGGTGGCGGGCCGCCCCTTAATCTTCGCCACCCGGGACAAGTGCCATAGATCCGGGCCTGAATGATACTTCGATGTTTGTCTATCCGTATATCACGACTGGTTTTCATAGCAACTGCTATTACAGGTGAGAAATTATGTTTATCGTACAGAACGCCCATGAAACTATGTAGTTAGTAATCCATCAATGGCCCCCAAAATGCTTAACAATGGCCATTAGCTACATTATGTGTACCTACCGAAACCTAGGGTTCACCACAATGACTGGCAATGCATATATTAACAGAGTAACATGCTTACGACGTACCCACAACTACCTACATAATTATGTTGCCTTACTTTTTGAAGTAAAACCTAATAGATTTTTGAAATAAAGGCAAAAATACTTCAGCCTTTTTTTTTTCTCAAGTTATTATTATTTTATTCATAAGGGTCACAAACCTACATTATCAAGCAAAAGAATAATTTATATAAGTACAATATTTTTGTTAGATAACGATCTCAGTAATTCAGAACTAAGGAAATTGTTCGTGTACAAAGTGAATAAATTATAGGTACACGAATATTTGAAACAGAACGATTAAAGAACTCTTTCTCAAAAGGAAATAACGAAAACCTAATTTCTAAGACAAATAACTAAGTATTTATTGTTAGTATGTGTAGGTCTTATGTAACACAATCTGGCTAAGTTAGTCCTAAGGAAGTGTAAACATGTTTTTGCTGAAGTTGCTAGGTATCTCGTAAAATTTTAGTAGATGCTAAATAATAATGGCACGTCGAGTATCTAACTTATTACCAGATTAATGTTGACAGATGGGAAGAAACTGCTTTTAATCAAAACTGTTAAAACATTCATAATCAGCCCAATCTGTCCCACTGCTGGGCACGGGCCTCTTCTCAGAATGAGAAGGGTTTAAGTAAGCCTTACACCCATATTCTAAGACGTTGATCCAAAACTTACTCGGCTCGACTCCACCTCGACTCGGCGTATAGTTGACATAATCGTCCTCGACTCGAGATTTTTCCTCAGTCGAGGTAAGGAGTCATCTGTCAAACTCAAGGTACCTACCTCGGAACCTACCGTAAGGAAGGAAGTGTCAAAGTTCGTGTGTAACAAAAATTAATTTTGAAGACTATCGAATATGCTTACGATAATCCTTACTAGTATTTATCGCAGCGTTATTTTCGCGATGCAGATAATTAAAATTATGACGTAATGACTCCGTCGGGGAACCTCAAAGTTCACTCGAAATTGCGACTGAGAATACAATTTTGAAGGTGTTTTCGAGGCCGTCCTGAGTCGAGTTTGAGTCGAGTAAGTTTTGGAGGAACGTCTTAGAATATGGGTATTAGTCCGACACGCCAAGGCAGCGGTTACTCTTGGCAATTGTAACGCAGTCTCATGTCATCAGCATACTGCATTTTACTGCGCTCTACCTGATAAATACTCTTTGGACTTTTTTTATGTGGTTAAATCTTCATGCATAGCGTATCAACTCCGGGTATTCTAGCCTGGGGTAGTTGGAGGGTTATTTTAGACTCTTACCTACTAAAATCACCACAGTATTCCTCCGAGGACCAATGCAGGTAACGTGGGATTCGCTAGTACATTCCCCGAAACCCTTGATCCGCCACTAGATTTGGCAGATACCTCCTATAGTAGGGCCTTTCCTCACGTCCTCATGCGCACGGAATACGGCGTTCAATGAAAACATTTACAACATCAACCTAACCTTTTCCCAACTCTACTGATTACAGATATCAGCCGAATGAGAGGCAGCTGAACATCAGAATTTCTACACGGTCACCTTTTAGGTACAACACAGACGGGAGTATAGTGGTTGCACTGGAGTTCTTCGTAGACCACACAATGCCTATAAAAATGTAATATAAGTACTTATTCGCTGAACTGTAACTAAATATTAAACGCTTTTCAACAACATTTTATTCACCTATATAATAATAATAATAATTTATTCAAACAAAAACGTTCAATAAAAGTGTACATTTAGCCAACAGTAAAAGATTTTCCATACAATTATAGTGCCTAAAAATAAACTAAAACTAAGATATTATTAATATAGGTGGAAGTAATGGTGGTTCGGAATTGCAACGTTAGATAGCGACCAGCCCGATCTAGGTTAATTTAAACCTGTGTTTCAGACCATCACTTTATACTGCAATTACTTTGGGACAGTAAAATTTAAAGTTAAACTATAACTACGAGAACCTATCTACAGTACCTGGCACTAGGGACCCAGTATCTGTTATTTAGTAAGCAATATTTATTAAAAAGGAATCCTTATGGAAAGTAGCTTCAGTAACGAGGCTTTGAGGTGCTCTTCACAACTTTATTTCAAACATTTCGCTATACATTCTTCGAATAATTTGCATAATTATCAACGTTCGACTAAATTCGCTTTAATATTCTTCTGAGTACATTTTATTAATGTTGCTAAGGCTTTTTAGATCTCTGTATCACTTGAGGGCAGGATGGAGAGCGATAAATCAAACTCAAGGCTGTCCATTTTGATATAAATTGTAGAAATAATATTGAAAGACCCAGATTTTTGTTTCTGTTATATTTTTTCTTTATGTATTAAAACGTAATTCATCTTGATAGGATTCCGCCCTTTCTACCATAACCTTCAGCTTGTGTAATGATTGTAGATAAAGTCACCCTTAACTGAAGTAAAGATTAATCATAGTTTCATAGTTAAAAATCGTGAAGTAGGTAATAATAGGTACCTTAGTCGTTATGAAAATTAATGTTTTGTCAGAAAATATTTCAACATTGTAGTACCTACTTTTGTTTAAATTTACATAACACTAGCTGTGTCCTCACGGCTCCACCCGCGTTATAAGTTTTATTCCAGTTATAAATATAGCCTATGTTACTCAGTGATAATGTAGCTTTCTAACGGCAAAAGAATATTTGAAATCGGTCCAGTAGTTTTTAAGTTTATTCGTTACATACACAAATACAAATCTATCCTCTTTATAATATTAAGTATAGATATAGATAACAGCACGCCTGTATTCCCCGAAACGTTAGGCAGAGGTGTATAGTAACACCCTCATATCGCCGTAATGTTTAAGTCCCATGTAATAGGGGCCAGCCTATTGTTATAAACCGGGCTCAAATCCAAACTCCGGGATGCTACTGAGGAATTCCACACGGAAAAACCAAATAACACTTTGCCCGAACTGGGGATCGAAACCAGAACCTCACGATTAGCAGTCGCGCTTGCCACCACTAGACCAACGAGGCAGTTAAACTTTAACAAATTATAATTAATAGCGACCCGCCCCGGCTTCGCACGGGTGCAATGTAGATACTAATGTTGGGCATATGTATCTTCCTCTTGAATCACTCTATCTATTAAAAAAAACCGCATCAAAATCCGTGGCGTAGTTTTAAAGATCTAAGCATACATAGGGACAGACAGACAGCAGGAGCGACTTTGTTTTATACTGTGTAAAGATATCAATAAAAACATTAAAAAAAAAAATTAAACCGACTTCAGAAGTCGGTGCTGATCCACGCTGAACCAAATTAAAAGCACCGACTTCTGAAACTGTTAATTTTATATAGTCATTATTTTATTCTTTTTAGAAGTCGGTTAAATTTTTTTTTTTTATGTTTTTATTTTTTTCATTTTAGTGGCCTTAATTAAAACTTGGTTAGACCTACTAAAGACGCTGCTCGTAACATAATCACTTCATCACAATATGCGTAGTGTTCGTCATTGAGGAGTTCCATTGTCTATCTCCGAAGTTCTTCATCAGATCTTCACCAAATTTAAATGGGACCAACTTCGGAGTATACCCTATCCATTAAAAAAAGAATCATCAAAATCGGTTCACAATTGGAGAAAATATCAATGAACATACACAAAAAAAAACATACATACAGACGAACATAGTAACCTCCTCCTTTTTGGAAGTCGGTTAAAAACAAATTCAAGCAACAAAACTCCATCCAAAATATCCAACTCATATTTGGGACACCTGTGGCCATTATCATTCAACAATGGTGTTCAAAGGTAGCCGATTACTAATAACAATAATTATCTGTAGACTCAACTAGTTACTAGGCGTACCGGTATCTGGCAGGTATAACAAGTAAATAAAAGAGAAATAAAAAAAATGCAGCGTCTGTCGCACGTCAGAGATACGCCGCTAGTCATTCTGCATTTGATTTGAACGTGACCGTACGGGAACATTAATATTTAAAACCACTCTTTGCAACATGTGTATGATGATTGCAGAATCTAGATTAAGTCGTAAATAATCTATGCGATTTCTATGCAGATAGGGGTTAGAGAATGAATGCAAAATGTCAGTGATAATGTCACTTGCATATTTAAAGACTAAAAAGAAGGTTGTAGCCACAGAAATCTAAATATCTTCTGTATATATAAAAGGAAAAACTGACTGACTGATCTATCAACAGCCTAAATTGCTGGGGTAGGTAAGAAACTTGAAATTTTGACAGTAGGTACCTTTTATACCGTATGCATCCACTAAGGAAGAATCACGCAAGCGAAGGTACGGGCTAAAGCTAGGTAACTATATTTCTGTGGTTTTGACAAGTTACGGACGTTTTTTGCTATTGGGATATATCTTCAAATTGTGAGGATCCCTATAATAATTGACTAGGAAGTTTTCATAAATACAATAATTAGTATAATCTGCAGATAGCTATCCCAATATGCTTCTTTGCACAATAACTACAGAATAGGTACATACGTATTGTACACGATTTGACCGATAAAAGGTGTTACGTGACCGACATGGATCATTATTCATTATGTGCCGGTACCATTGATACGCCTTAACGATGTCACGAATATGTAAGTGCATTGGAACACAAACGACAGACTTTTTGCTGCCTAGCATAGAATAGAATACAAAAATATTTATTCAAGTGACCAGGACTTCAGGTTTGCTATAATAATTGCTTAGAATGTTGTCTACAGATTCTGTTTAGTTGAACATTTTTCTAGGGTTCCAACAATTTAATTACCGGCGTGTTTAGTTTGCTCCTTATCATTTTTATATCATCTACGGTTTGGAAAACATATCGTCAGTGGAAAGGTAAAAAGACTAAAGCGCCAATATAAATAGATAGTTAAATTGGGATGAGGAACTTCCAAGTACCTACACCCCACCAAGAAGAACACATTGGGTCACCCGCGCGAATGATCAACAAGTATTCCCAAGGAGGGTTGATGTCAGGCAGGCGGCCGGTCATAAAACAATAAGCCGAAACCTCTAACAACATGGATTTATGAAATACATGTTGTGCCGACCCCACCTAGTGTGGGATAAGGGCAGGAAGAAGAAGAAGATACATAGATAGTTAAATTATCTATTTAATATGTATACTCTAAGAAAAATAACTATGTTTATTTTCTTCAAAAAATACTTTGAATCTCTTTACTGTAAAGTAGGTATATTGGCGCTTTAGTATTTTTACCTTTCCACTGACGATATTGTGAGTTCTACAGTTGAATTATCCGACAAAAATAGGCTACTGATTGCCAATCGCCTGCAATCTCCATTATTATATGTTAATTTTTAAGGGCCAGCTATAACTTGTGGTCTGACGTCATTACAAACTACCGTCCCTGCTATTATAGGAGCAGTGGTAAAGCCACAATATCACGTAGCGTGATCGACGAGCTAATGTGCGCTCCGGGCCTCGAAGCGGGTCAGGCGTCATAAATCGGTGACCTATGCAATGGGATCAGCTGTGGCTTCTACACTTGTATTACAAGACTGTTTTATTGGGGCAATGTAAGTAACAATACGTAGAGATATCGACGAGTTAATTTGCGGTGCAGGCAGGCCACGGAGCGCGTCAAGCGTCATCAATCGGTCACCCATGTACTGGCGTGAACTGTGGCTACTTACGAGAGTATTCTATATTCTATTCTATAATTTATAAGGCGGATGTTAATGGGAACGCCGGTAGAGGACGTCCTAGAAGGACATACATCGATGTTATTGGTGATGTTCTTCACAAAGGTCAGGTGCGTAGTACTCTCAACCGGCGTGCGTGTATGACAAGATGTATGAATGTGGATGAAGCGAAAGGGGTATGTAAGAGTCGTAGCATGTGGCGTTCTATAGTTTCTGCCTACCCCCATGGGAAAAAGGCGTGAGTTTATGTATGTATGTCTATAGCAGTGTAAGCAACAATAATTTTTATCACGTAGCGTGATCGACTAGTTTATGTGCACTGCGGGCCACGGGGCGTGTCAGGCGTCATCAATCAATCACCCAACACTGGGATCAACTGTGGCTTCTACAGTTTAATTACAAGAGTATTCTAACAGTGTGAACAACCAAAATTAGTTACTTTGTGTATGTAAATGATAACACTGGCTAGAAATAGGTTACATAGTTTGGAGTCTATGGAAGTGACGGCAGTCAAAAGCCCGAAGTCTGACAACTGCTCTACTAAACATACAATTATACGTATTCCTGTATTTATTTGATCAATACCTTTAGAATATTAATGTTCATCATTATCTCCCTGCCCTTATCCCACACACTAGGTGTGGTCGGCACAACATGTATTCCTCTTCCATTCTCCTCTATCAGCCGTCATCTCAGTACTCACTCCTTTCTTACCCATAATTATCATCCTTCACACAATTCATCCATCTTTTCTTTGGCCTACCTCTACTTGTCTATCTATCCACATTAATATTTAACAGGAGAGAATAGAATACCGCCTCGTTGGTCTAGTGATGGCAAGCGCGACTGCTGATCGTAAGGTCCTGGGTTCGATCTTCAGGTCGGACAAAGTGTTATTGGGTATTTCCGTGTGGAATTAGGTACTCAGTAGCAGCCTGGATGGTAATAGGCTCGCCCCCTATTACATGGGACTTAAACATAACGGCGAAATGAGAGTGTTACCATACACCTCTGCCTAACCCTTCGAGGAATATAGGCGTGATGTTATGTTATGTTAAATAGAATAGAATAAAAATAATATTAGAATATTTCGACACCAGCAACGAATACTAAGCTAACTTACAGAGAGAGAGAATATACATATTAAATAGATAGATAATTAAATTATTTATTTAATATGTATACTCTAAGAAAAATAACTATGTTTATTTTCTTAAAAAAATACTTTGAATCTCTCTCCTGTCAAGTAGGTATATTGGCGCTTTAGTCTTTTTACCTTTCCACTGATGATATTATAAACAACATGACATTAAAAACGAATATTGCCCTTAATTCAAGTTAGCTTAGTATTCATTGCTGGTGTCGATTTGTGTGTTACTAAATGGAAAAACAATAGGTACTTATTATAAAAAAGTCTCAAATGACCGCTTGGAAACAGATTGTTAATAAAACAATTTTAATGCCAGCGGACTGCGGTGTCGAATGCAATCGTTCACTTCAATACAGTTTCTCTAATCGACGCAGATTGAATGCGTTCAGGCGAATGCGATGAATGGTTCGCTTCAATTGAACCTGTTAATAAAACTGAACGAATGAATTAATATTTTCTGAATTCATTTGTCTTTGTCTTATGTTTATTTATTATTTGTTACTTTACAGTTTCAAACCGTTTGCATTAATGAAATAACATCACGTATTCCCCGAAGGGACCGGAAGAGGCGTTTTTTTTATAGTAGCACCCTCGTTTCGCCAGTTATGTTTAAGTCCCATGTAATAGGGGGCGAGCCTATTGCCATTAACCAGGCACAAATCCATACTCTGGGCCGCTACTGAGAAGTTCCTAATGGAAAAACCCAATATCACTTTGCCCGACTTGGGGATCGAACCCAGGAACCCATGCTCAGCAGTCGCGCTTGCGACCAATAGACCAACAAGGCAGTAATATTAATATTGACAGTGTAATAATATCGACAGTGTTTATTCCTAAATTCTTCTACAGAGTTAAGAAATCCATTTCTATATGTATCAAATAACCAAAAACACGGAACCTTGACCTTTAATCGAAGATGGCCTCTCTCTTTTTAACATATGTGTGTCATCGAAACCGAATAATGCCGTGTATAATTAAGTATAAACATGTTTAAACACTAAAGTGTAACAAAAAATTTAATAACAATTTTTCCAATGTTTATTGAATGTACTAGTTATTTTCAGCAACTTATACAAGCGGCTCGTTGGTCTAGGGGTATGATTCTCGCTTTGGGTGCGAGAGGTCCCGGGTTCAAATCCCGGACGAGCCCAAATCTTTTTGTATAAATGTTTGCTTACTGGAACGTCATGTATCAGTTGTCTCATTATTTGTGAATAATAATCAATCTCAAGTTCCTTGTTAGATAAGCAAAAGTATAGTTTTCGTATTATTATCAACCATTATTCTTATCATACAGACTTTTTACACACGCAATATTTACATTCTTTGAATGAAGAATTTTATTCCTATAAAACATTCAAAAGAAATACGGTGAGGTTCGTGGTTTATTGTTTTTAAAATTTATAGCTTGTTACAGCGCTCTAGCCGTTTAGCCTGATACTACGATTCAATTGCAGCGAGTGCATGTTACGTTGCAACGATAGTTCGCCGCAAACTTGACAGATGGCGCTGCGAACGCCTACGTTGCATCCACCACATTGGCTTCATAAAACAAGGTGCCTTCCGACGACGACCCGTATTACGTCACCATTTGTGATATTTTCCCACCATTAACAACAAAGTTTGACAATAGAAACCGAAGTTTATTGGTTCATCAGTAGCTATGACGTAGTATAGGTCAGTCACGTGATCTAGCTATTACGAAAAAAAGACTACCTTGTTTTATTAAACCATGATTCCCTATATAATATTGTTTGGTCTAGGGTACCGGCTATTGATTAAACTTTTCAAATGCGAGCAAACACTTTGATATGGATATGACACTTTGATAACAAACGCGTCATTTTATCAACTACGATGAAATTAATTATAACTACTTTATACATAACATAACATCACGCCTGTATTCCCCAAAGGAGTAGGCAGAGATGTATAGTAAGGGAACGTACACATACTACGTGACCCATTTTTTATATTTTTTTACCTCCATCCTCCCCTTGGTGACCACCCGTAGTATATGACCAAGTCCCCCTGTGACCAAGCGTAGTATTTTGAAGACCCCCCTCCCCCCCTGAACGGGTCACGTAGTATGGGTACGTTCCCTAACACTCTCATTTCGCCGTTATGTTTAAGTCCCATGTATTAGGGAGCTAGCCTATTGCCATCAACCGGGCATAAATCCAGACTCCGGGCTGCTACTGAGGAATTCTAAAAAAAACTCAATAATACTTTGCCCGACTTGGGAATAGAACCCAGGACATCACGATCAGCAGTCACGCTTGCCACAACTAGGTCAATGAGGTAGTTCTTCTACTTTATACAATACGTAAAATTAAAATATTTATTTATTTATCTATAGGTGAACCAACAGCTGTAGCAGATGAATAACAATTGAGTATCAAACATAGAGCCAATTACAGGTCCCACGGGTAAAAAAACAAAAAATAGTAGAAATCTTAGGATCACTAACAAGCACGATAGACAGTAATATAATACATTTATAAATTTAAGAAACAATAAGTACTATGCACTTTTTAAAAAGTCAGCGTTCAGTCGAGTGCGTTCAATAGGTTTAGGAATACTGCCCTAACAGCAAGAATATTGAACGGCCTTATTAGATAGGTACCTAATAATTTTAATATCTAGGGACTAAAGGTACCTACTTCATGTTTTTACGACCCGACAGCGCCTGATAATTCCTTCCTTGTACCTGAAAATTTGAGCTTACATCCTCACTTAAAGGCATTAAGATTGTCCCCAGCCTATAAAGGGCTACCCACATAAATATTCTTAACCCTCCCGGTGCGAGGGCAAACATAATGTATTAAATATTTGTAAAGTACATAATATTTCGGTAAGTAAGTACTTTTGCACGCAAAAGAAGTTACTAGGCTCGAAACTTGTTTGGATGTTGCTCAAAATAGGATAACATTTTTAATATAGTACTTAATTTCATCCTGGAGATTCAACTAATGAAGTTGAACTAAACTAGCAGTGGTAGCCTAGTGGTGTGACTGTCGGACTGCCAAGTCTCGAGTTCGAAGCTAAGGCACGCACCTCTGACTTTTCGGATTCATGTGCGTATTGTATAATTATCACTTGCTTAAAAACGGTGAAGAGAAACATCGTGAGGAAACCGGCATGCCTGAGAGATATTTCTCGACGGCATGTGAAATCAAGTCAGGGGCCCATGGGCAGCATAAACTCTGACACCAGGTTAGTCACTAACCACACGAAAAGAAGAAGAAGAACTAATGAAGTTTCTCTTTGTGGTTTCTTTTTTTCTCTAAATAGGTTGTTTTCTATACTAATATTCTTATTCTTATTCTTATTCTTTATTGTACACAAAATAATAATATATAATACAGTTCCATTGGTAAAATCATGTACAAAGGCGAGCTTAACTTTCTTACATGCGAGTACGAGCTAGTTCGTCTCCCCTTTTTTTATCATGGGAATATCCTCATGGATTTCCCTCCTCCTAGGCGTCGCGCGTCGGCCGGGGTCGCGGCATTCGTATAAGCATGCATCGCAACCCCGGCAGGCCGCCTTCCCTAGTTAACTGAACGCTTGAGAAGAAACACTGAAACAAATCGAGGGTATATTCTTATAATCTTTTTAGTATTTTTATTTAAATCCAGACAAAGTGTATTTAGTTATGTCTAGGGTTATGAGCTGACCTTCTCTTAATAACATAAGTGTGCGGTATTTGTCTCGTCTTTTTAAGAGAGACAGAACTCTAAACTATATTGAAGCATCTATCTGCTTATTTTTGACATCGTGAGCCTGTTGTCTATACTAATATTATAAAGAGGAAAGATTTGTATTTTTGTACGGTACCTAACGAATAAACTTAAAAACTACTGGACCGATTTTAAAAATTCTTTTGCCGTTAAAAAGCTACGTTATCACTGAGTAACATAGGCTACGGGTGGAGCCGTGAGGACACGGCTAGTGATCTATGATTTCGTTGATGAAGTTACCATAGACAAATTTGATCAAATTCCTGATTATGTTACCTATTGTACCTGAGGCGTTTTATTATGGTAATAAACCATCGTTATGGCTTTTTCCCCTACGTATTTTTTTCATAAAATCTGCTCGTAAATATTCACTGCCAAAAATTAAAAATATTAATCCAGGACGGTCAACATTAATTTGTAGGCCAGTTACAATATGTCACATTAAGTTTTTCTAGGTCACATTTTACAGCTAGCATCTAGGTAATTTGCTCTTCACTTCCTCGTTTTTAGGGTTCCGTACCCAAAGGGTAAAACGGGACCCTATTACTAAGACTCCGTCCGTCCGTCCGTTCATCCGTCCGTCTGTCACCACCACCAGGCTGTATCTCATGAACCGTGATAGTTAGTTAAAATTTTCACAGATGATGTATTTCTGTTGCCGCTATAACAACAAATACTAAAAAACAGAATAAAATAAATATTTAAGGGGGCTCTCATACAACAGACGTGATTTTTTTGCCGTTTTTATAGATAATGTTACGGAACCCTTCGTGCGCGAGTCCGACTCGCACTTGGCCGGTTTTATTTTTGTATTATAACTTTAATGAGACAAATTCATATTTATGATTAGTTACGGTTTTCTCACGTGCATTTTCCGGGATTGCCCGACTAGTTTCTAGTAGCCCGACCAGTAGAGGTTTTATTTATTATATTATTAAAAACTTTCAGAATGTATCTTGGTATATACAAAACCTTCCCTTTAGAAGATAATCCCGCTTCGTGCAAACATTTTCTCGAAATATTCCCCAATAAGCATAAAATTGACGACCTCAAAACGTCACGCGCATAACTAGGGTTAATGCCTTGTCAGAAGTGCCTCATCATTTTCATCCATAGCTCAAATTTCATTAAAAGTGTTTGTGCTTAATGTTTACTTTAATAACCTGTAATGTAAATATACCGGGTGTCCCAACACGTAGTCAGGGAGGGGAGCACTTTAAACACTCATAATATCAATTTTACTAAGACTTCATTATTATTTTCCAAAATTAGAAATACTGCATAAAAATATTATTATAAATTCTTTTGCCTGATTTTGGAATCGAAGTAACACAAACGCGAAAAAATGTGTGAAAGGAAGTCCCTGTGGAGTAAGGAAGGGGTAATCGGACGCTGAGGGTAGGTACTGACTCTACGAGCCTTATTTCCTTAATTTCATGGTCTGTTCATTTTAATAAAACATAGACTGTAACATATTTTTCTCGTGACCCTTGCATACTGTTCATGCTCTACAAGTTGAACACAGAGTGTTCTCAGAAAGTGCTGTAGTAAAGTTTGTAAACCAACCTTCTAGGAATTCTATTGTTTAATCAGCAGACCCTACACAACCCAATTATTTCATAATTCCCACATGGCATCCAAATTTTGAAATAGGAAGCACTTCGTTTAAATATTTTACGTAGGGCTTTCCATACGGCATAAAATTTTAAATTAGGAGCTTCGAAATTTAAATAATAAAATTCGTACTCATTTCGTACTCGTATTTCAATTTATAAATGTATTGCACAAGCAATCAACAATAATGAGCAAAAATAGAAATGGCTACATTGCTCAAAGCGACGTAAAAAGAAAAACAAGAAAATTACCGACACCGTTTCCTTAATTTTCAATTTCCATTTGAAACAAACGAGTGCTTTAGAAATAATTGCATGTTGAACGTTTTTAAAAAACAGAAGTATTTCATTTTAAGTACTCTAGGAGTTATAAAGCATGTTTCCATTAATAAAAATCTAGAGGTGGGAAGAAATATTATTATAATAAAGTAGGTACTTATATAATAATGAATACTTCACTTCGTTTTATACAACATGAAGTTCTTTTAGTTACATACATACAGAAACTATAGAACACCACATGCTACGACCCTTACATACTTCTTTCGCTTCAGTTTCGCTAATAGTTACAGTTAAACCAATACCCATAAAAAAATAGAAGAAATAGATTCTCAGTTCAAAACACTATACATGGTGTAAAAATACCCTTAACGAAGCCGAAGGCTACGCATACTGTATATAAAACTACAGCAAAAATAATTGCTGGGAAACGACTTTTATTTTTTGGTATTAAAAAACAGCTTTTAATTTTAGCGCGCAATGATAGCGCGCGCGCCACAGACTGTGCCTACATTTCAAAAAGGTTGATTATGTTTGTATAGAAAAATGTTTATTAATATAATTTAAACTTAGTTTTCGTGAAAAACGTACAAAAATATGGTGACTTTGACCATCAATATTTCCATAACCAGTCGGTTCACAGGTATGGCCCAATACCAAAAAATCTTCATAATGATGAGAAGAATACGTGGCTCTCGGCTTCGTTAAGGCTATTTTTACACCCGATATAAATGCCGTTACCATACCGTTCATAAGCTGTTTAGAAATCTATTTCTTGTCTAAAATGCCTAAATCTCCAGGAATTACAATACCCGAGGCAAAATTAATTTAAGCCGAATCAACTTAGCTACAATCCCCTCAGTTGATATCTCAGTAAACCAAAGACTAATTTTAAGTAAACAATCTTAGAAATTGTTTCTCATAACATTTACTTACTACAAACAGAATTAGTTTCGTGGGTCGAAGTCAAAATATTTGAACTTCGTTTTTTCCTCAAATGTGACTATTGTTACACAAACATTCTTACTACACATAATTATCGTCACTGCGCACGCAAAATCAGCTATGTGTTTTTTTTTTTGTAAATCTGTCTTTGATGCTATTTTATAATAGTTCTCAAGCCACGTGCACCTGTAATATCTGTATTTTAATAATTTATTTGGTTAAGAAGATAGCAAAATAAATGGTTAGAAAACGTATTTTACAGTTGTACGTAGCTTGAGAACTATTATAAAATAGCATCAAAGACAGATTAAAAAAAAAACAAATAGCTGATTTTGCAGGCGCAGAGACGATATCCAAATTAATTAATGGGAATAGGGTAGTTGACTACTATTAAAAATGTACAACAATTTAGTATTATTTTAAAGAAAGTATAGATACAAATTGATATGTGAAAAAATAAATAAAATCGATGAAAAAATAGAGGAGCTACACGCTTGCGAAGTTTGTGGAGGGGGCATTTCCGACCTTGTCGCGCGAAACGGATATTGTACGGAGTGGTGTCAAATAATTATGAAGTTTGCAAGGTATGACGTCATTGTGGCGTCATGTTGTCTCTGTCTAGTGAGCAATTTTCAATCGTTTATAACTTGAGCATTTTATTAAATATTTCAGTAGTTTTTTCACTGTTGCCTATCATTTTTGTAATAGTTTCGAGATTTCCAATAAAAAAATTATAGTCACATACCCTATTGATTTGAATGAATCAAGAACATGTTTCGTGAGAGTGTATTAGGCTAAATGTATGTAGGGATAGTACAGATACAATATGCCGAAAACAAACCCGAAAATGTTTCTAGTTTAGTAGATATGGGCCTGGGTTAGAACCCAGGTCGGGCAAAGTGTTATTCGGTTTTTCCATTAGGAATGTCTCTGTAGCAGCAGCGTCTGGATTTGTTCCCGGTTAATGGCAATATGCTCGCCTCCTATTACATGGGACTTAAACATAACTGGCGATATGAGGGTGTTACTATACACCTTTCCCCAACCCTTCGGGGAATACAGGCGTGATGTTATGTTTATGTTTAGTAGATATTTGTCGGAAGTGTCGGAATCGGAATTCCTGATTCTGATTCATATTTCGACGGTCCCTACGTATACTATCGAAACTACAAAATCTCAGTTTTTATTTTATTATGTATGTACATCGATGACGCTGAGATTTATGATCCGATTTACGTGATTCTTCTTTAGTTTGTTGCGGAATAGATTCCATTTGGTCCCATAAAAATTCTTTATTTTATAACCTTTAAGATAACATAATTTCACACATTTTAAGCAGATAAAATAAAAACTGAGATTTTGTAGTTTCGATAGTATACTATAGTATAGTTGTAGTACTATAGTAGGGACTGTCGATTTTACTGCAATACCGATAAAAAGGTGTTCTTGTAGTCAGCATACTATGAAAATGTAGTTTTCGCTAAGGTCGAAATGCTTTTTATTCATCGTCAATTGTAATGGAAATCTTAAAGTGTTTTCTATTTCGTAAAAGCAATTACATTAGTGTCTATCTTTTTAGTAAAACAATGCTATCGGTGTTAAAAAAATAACATGGAGTTTAATAAATTAAAAAGTTTGATTTCACGTTTTAATGAAATAACGCAATACCTCAGACATCCCTACTGATTATTATTGTAATCGATTGATACAGCTATAAATTATTTATTTTAATAAATAGGTAATTGTAGTTAGTATTTGTATTTTTTGTTGAACTGGATATTCGGATTTGAATATTCTGATTGAATGATTATCCCCGCCTGGCCCCGCGGACCGACCCTTTCTTATTTGCGTATTGAATTTTAGCTAAGAGTGGAGTTTACGATAATTTAGAAATTCCAATGTAAAAAAATAATAATATAACCTTCATTTAAAAGTAGCTGAATCGATTTTACTCTCGATTCTGAACGAACAACTTTCAGGCTTTGCGTAACTTTATTAAACGTTATATGACATTTAGATTTAAATATTATTTAATACTAATATTACTTCTTTATACTGTGCTAATATTAAGCTAATTAAACATAGTTGCAAATTTATAATCAGAGTTCTAGGAAAGCCAATGGCAGTATTACCACAGATAACATAGTTTGTAAACACCTAATACCAACGTACGTTATTAATTAGTCTCATAGGAGGCAAAACTACAGTTGTTTATTACATAGGTACCTAATTCCAATTTCGGTAAGCCACAGAATCAAAATATCAGAGACATTACAGTGGACCCCCGGTAATCCGACAAGCATTTTGCAGGGCAGTGTCGAACTAACGAATTTGTCGGATTATAGAGTACTGCCTAAGACCCCTATAGTCCGTTTTTTTTTACAAAAGAGTACCCTGTAATCCGACAAATTACAGATCCAATGATAAGATTCTATATGTTATACTCTGAAGTACAAATCATACTTCATTATGTATGTCAAATTTAGTAAATTAAACAACATAATAGAGAGCTTACGTTTTATTATAAAATTACAAGTACAAGTTGTAACCTGTTCAATCATGCATTATCTAGATTAGCGAAGATTGTCAAAAATTATTCAATAATAATAGACATGTCGGATTACAGGAGGTGCCGAATAAGACAGGGGCCGGATTACCGGGGGTCCACTGTATTAGAAAAACAATATTTGGCTAGCCTAACCTAAAAAGTATTGCCCTACTCGATTTAATTGTTGATTTCATTCACTAAACTTTATCTTATAACATAACATTACATCACGCCTATATTCCCCGAAGGATTGGACAGAGGTGTTTTAGTAACACCCTCATTTCACCGTTATGTTTAAATCACATGTAATAAGGGGCGAGCCTATTGCCATCAACCGAGCACAAATTCAAACTCCGAGCTGCTACTGAGGAATTCCACACAGAAAAACACAATAACACTTTGCCCTACCTGGGGATCGAACCCAGGACTTCAAGATCAGCATTCGCGCTTGCCACCACTAGACCAATGAGGTAGTTTATCTTATTTCCACCGGAAATCTTTTTAATCGCAACACACGACAGGTAAATGTTTAACGCACGGAAATAGATTAACTACCTACAGGGAGATCGCAATTTGCAATTAATTCCCGCATCAAAGTCTCCTCCCGCAGCTTGTAGGCTTTTTCTTCCTTTAAAAAGCTCGAAGCTTCGGATAATCCACAAAACAATAGCTGCCACTTTTGCTTCAATATATGGCTATCGAACATGTTACATACAATGGAGGCTTGGATTAAGGACTTCACACAAAGCTGTTCTTATATTCTATTTTTAAAAACTTTTTACTGTACCTGTGTTTTTTAATTAAATAAGTCTAGTAACTAATTATGTCAATTGCTTTATATACTCTAGCTTCCTTTTCACTTTTGTAAATGTGAAAACTTTGTGGACCTGCATCTATAAATTTGTAAATTCCTATTACTCATATTGTTTTTTTTCTTTTTTGTTCTCAAGTCTTTTAAAGTACCTACTATTTTACTCATTGGTCTGTGATCAGGACTTCATTGTTCTCTTACTATCCTAAATTATTGTACTGTATCCACTGAAATTGTTAGATATTATTTTTAAAAGAGTATCCATGGAGTTTCTTGCCGGCTCTTTTCCATAGGAAACGACTAATTGGAACCGTGCATCTAAATTCGACTTTTCATAAGCACTTGTATTGGTTTACGTGAAATAAAAAAATTTGATTAGAGTTTTTCAGGTTTGGCTGACAGACTACATGTAGCCGACGAATTTGTCTGCCACGGGTCCGTCAAGATAAAAAAGCTTATAAGAGGTTTCAGTAGTGCGGAAGTGGACCACGTCTAAGGACTATCATCGGTGGACCCTAAGTGAACAACACAAGAGATCCCGAGAGCAAGTCTCATTGACAAAACCATCCACTCGACAAGGTTCTCAGACAAGGTTAAGTTGTTCATCTCACTTTGTTTTACACTCGTATCTATAGTCGAGTAAAAGTCTTAAGTAATTACTTAAGCATAATTTTTTTAAATTTTTTTTTTTTTACATGCCAGCAATCGTCAACTGCTGAATTTCGACTGTTTAATGCAGCGGTCATTTCAAGGCCCAAGTTCAGCAGTGGACGTTTGTGGGCTGATAAGGGCTGATTAATGTAAAAAAATAATGCTTAAGTAGTTACTTAAGACTTTTACTCGACTATAGATACGAGTGTTAGATTGCTCATATTCAAGTATTTCAAGTACACATACCTTACATCCTTTGCGTAGATGTAACGGAAATTATTAACTAGCTTCAAACGGAAAAGAAATGAAGAAAACGGAAACATCGCGGAATAGGTTGTTACATACTTCCATAATGCCCCCTTGTATGTATACTCGTTCTAGTGTGAGTAGGGTTGCCACCTTTTTTTGACAAATATAGTATTTTAACCAAAAAAGATACAAAAATATAGTACTGTTGGGAAATTCAGAAAAAAAAGTAAGTACACAATTATTTTTTATCATTATGTATTTTTCCATGTATATTTGTTAATGCTCTTCGCCTTGGCCATCAATGATTTATTTTATTACCTTTAAAATAAATTAACAATTAATTTTTAATTGAATTAATAGATGCTCTATTTCTTTCTTCTTTCCGTTTTTACAGTTAACATAAAAAAGCGCGACAGTTGAATTAGGGAAAAAAATATAGTATTATTGGTACTATATTATTTTTCTATAATATATAGTACAATTGACTGCAATATAGTACGATACTATGTATATTATAGTACGGGTGGCATCCCTAAGTGTGAGTATTGAAATACTTATAGTGACGTAAGAACAGCGATAAGAGGAAACAATCACTCACATCATGACTTGAGAATTTTTCAAAACCTCGCGATAAAAAGAAAACTAATTTCCAAGTAACTTTTATTTTGATTCTTTAAGCATAACATCACGCCATGTATTCCCCGAAGGGTTTGCGGCAGAGGTGTTTTTAATACACCCTCGTTTCGCCAGTTATGTTTAAGTCCCATGTAATAGGGGGGCGAGCCTATTGCCATTAACCGGGCACAAATCCAGACTCCGGGCTGCTACTGAGAAATTCCAAATGGAAAAATCAAATATCACTTTGCCAGACCTGGGGATCGAACCCAAGACCCCATGCTCAGCAGTCGCGCTTGCGACCACTAGACTAACGAGGCAGTCGGTTGATTCTATAATATTTATATATTTTAAATTATGGACATCATAATCATAATTACCTTTTTTTATTATGTATTTTGTTCTGTTAATCCATTATTTTTGTTAAGAAATATTATTGACATATTAAATTATTGTTATAGAATTATCTTGTAACAGATTGTATCAATTTTCATATTTGTACACCAGTCATAGTCAAACATGTTGATCCAAACTATTACTTTAAACTTAAAATAAGCATATCAACCATGTGTTATTGTTTACACATGTTTCTGCAAATAAATATATCTTTATCTTTACCTTTACAAATAACTAGACTATTACCCGCGGTTTCACCCGCATCCTAGGGGAAATACTTGATGTACCCGGATAAAACGTATCCTATGTGTTAACCCAGGACATAGTCTATCTCTGTGCCAAATCTCATCCAAATCCGTTTAGCCGTTTTTGCGTGAAAGAGTAACAAACCTCCATACATCTATCCATACATACAAACTTTCGCGTTTATAATATTATATTATATATATATTATACTAGCTGTGTCCTCACGGCTCCGCCCGTAGCCTCTGTGACTCAGTGATAATGTAGATTTCTAACGGCAAAAGAATTTTTGAAATCGGTCCAGTAGTTTTTAAGTTTATTCGTTACATACAAAAATACAAATCTTTCCTCTTTATAATATTAGTATAGATTATAATTAAGGATAAGGATTTGCAAATGCTAAAGAAAACGGTGTATTCCTACAATAATATTAAATTAAATTATCTGATTGGACTTTAAATCATTTCCGTAAAGTAAAATGAACCAGACTCTAAGCTCTGAACGTTATTTCTAAAAGAGGATTGGAAAGGATCATCCATAAATTAAAATTATACACAACTTGGATTACATTGAAACAAAGACCAAAGACCTTCAAAAGTTATTATTAAGGGAGAGTGTTCACAACGTGAATCTTATACTTATTTTATGGATGATCCTTCTTATGCCAAAACCTATTACCATTTTCAGAAAATTCTTGGTTGAGACTAAGTTTTTATTATGCAAGCGTGATTGTCGGAAACTGCCCACTTCGCTTGTTTTCGCCACAAAGTTTCACTTACTTATAAAAGTCTATTTGCAACTTCAAATTTTAATAAAATTTGGTTTCTTTTTTTAAATTTCGTCTGTATTATTTTACTTTATATTTTATTACGTAATTTTAGGTATTTATAACACGATATGAAGAACATTCAACCTGCCGCCCACGTAAGATCTTTTTTTAAGTTTCCCCAAAAACTAACATGGCCAACATAACATGGCATAGTCAAAACTGTAGCAAAATCCAATATTATCTCCAAAAAGTACAATTTTTTTCTGTTATCATAATTCAAAACATTAAGTAAAGACTTGAATATATTGGAATGTAGCTAATTACCACAATTGTACGAGATAAACTTAACACAAAGCCAGCTACGTGACGTAACAGTAGAAACATGTAGATTATACAGAATCTCAGTAGCTCACAGCAGTAGCAACGCGTGACGTCAATCAGCCATATTGTTCTAGCTGTGCTTTATTCTTAATGATACCGTTGTCTCACCCGTGAAGACGAGTGTAGGAGTTAATCCTGTTTAATATAGTCCCAATTTCTCCTCATAAATATTTATTAGACGTGTCACAATAATTTATCACGTTCCGCGCCATATTAGGCAAATTACATCTTAGAAAATAGATTTGAAAGCTATGGAGAAATGGTGGCATCAACATGATACTGTCTTATAGCGGGCTTTCCTATAGTAACTGTCAAAACTCAGTTAGCTGACTGTGATTTTTGTAAGTAGTTACCGTACTAACTGTTTCGTTGGTCTAGTAGTGGCAAGCGCAACTGCTGATCGTGAGGTCCTGGGTTCGATACCCAGGTCGGGCAAAGTGTTATTCGGTTTTCCGTGTGGAATTCCTCAATAGCAGCCCGGAATTTGGATTTGTGCCTAGTAGATGGCAATAAGCTCGCCCCCTATTACATGGGACTTAAACATAACAGCGAAATGAGGGTGTTTCTATTCACCTCTGCCCAACCCTTCGGGGAATACAGGCGTGATGTTATGTTACCGTACTAACAAGTAGAAAAATCACTAATTAATTGTTGTTTATGCTTTGTTTTGATTTTGTTTATGGTGATATTTGTGCATTTTTTTTCCTCTCTCTTTAGCATATAAGCGTTTTGGTGTCTAGATTGTAAGCTTATATTGTTGTAAATAAATAAATAAATAATACCGTAGTAAGTAGCTGTAAATACTTCCAAACAAGTACAAGGTCCTCAAAAGTCCCAACATATAAACCCAACATCGAAATCCTTGTACTAAAACCGATATGACATCGTGTGATCTTGCACAAATTGTGCAATAACTTCGTTGTCCCCACATTCATTCCGGTAGCGTCGAACATATGACGTCGGTTAGCCACATCGTTCGTGCTTGGAACCTTAAGCATTGTCCTTGTGTTCACACGTCCACTGTCACCCATTCCCGCTTACTGTCCACAAGACACCTAATTTCCGTGCCGTTCGTGACTGCACGTTTCATTTTGAACGAACATAGTAAATTGTTAAAATAATGTCTGGAGCTCGGTGAACAAATTGGGGATTAGCATGAAACTGGATATTGCGGAGATGTCGCTTGATGCACGCTGCGACGTCTCAGAGGAGAATAAATAAAACGTTGAATGCCTTTACAAGTCTGCTGACTTTGACAGAGACAATTGCAATTTGTGTTTTGTACTTTGCAATGCCATTAAACTATGTATTTGAAGGTTGTAGACACTCGTTAGAAGCTTTGTGAAAACAATAGTTTCATTGAATGCTTCGTATGTTTTGGAAATAAATTCAGAGATGCAGACTTTTATAGGGTATTGAAATTACTATAGGCTTATGAATTTATTTATTTTTTATCAATTTTGCTGAGTAACTACAAAACCAGCCCTTCTGCACCGATAACGCTACTAGAGTCTGGCAAGCGAAAGTAGACATTCAAATTATTTGCAAAGTTTTTATATGGCAACTATTTTTCAACAAAAACAAATAATTCTTAAGTATCAAATTAGGTTATCCCTTTATTTTGAGGTTGCTATGCTGATGTTTTTTCAAATTGCCGCGTTTTTTCAAATTGCCGCGTTTTTTCAGCTTCTTCTTTCGTATGCCAGACTCTACCAATACTATTTGGGCTTGCAATTCCCAAGGCCCGTATTAATAAACAGCTCTCTCTCATTTGAGAGATCCCTCTTAAGTGTAGTTATAAAATGACATGAGAGGTATTTAAAAAAAAAAAGGTCAAATTTATGGAATCCTACTTTATGGTAACTGCTGTTGAAACATCTCTCAAATGAGAGCTGATCATTAATATGGGCTTACGTTTCTGCCTATACCTAAACACACTGATTCTATTACCCATATTACTGCTAAACAGCTTACAGTGTTAAACGAGCTACTTATACACACTCTTATGTAGCTACATAAATTATTCATTGTCGCTGAAACCTTTCTTAGACAAGTTTGTATACGTAGGCAAGGGTCGCCAAGGGTCCTTTCCCGTCGATTGCCATTATTTGCCAGTCCTTAGTTCGTTCAACCTTACAGGCGCCTATTAGTTGTGTGTTTATCTACACATTCCACTTCATAAGGAAAGGCAAGTCACTAACTTTTGGGGTTCAGAAGATCACTTGTGTAAACCAAAACTTGATCCTGTGATTCCTGGGAATAAGTCACTTGTTGATTATACCAGTAGGATAACATACATCTATTTTAAGTTATATTATTATACTAGCGGACCCAACAGACGTCGTCCTGCCCGGAGAATTTGGTGACATACCGACAGCAGCGCCACCTACCGGGTCCAATTGTGAATCTAAACCATCCAGGGCGCCACCCAAACGCATACAAAAAAAATCATTCAAATCGGTCCAGCCGTTTAGGAGGAGTTCAGTGACATACACACGTACAGTCGAATTATATATATAAACTAGCTTTTGCCCACAGCTTCGCTTGTGTGATTTTTTTTCACCCGCTAAGGGGAGAAATTTGGAAAAATCCTTCCTTAGTGGATGCCTACGTTATAAAAGGTACCTACCCGCTGCCAAAATTTAAGGTTTATTAATTTCCAATTGATGTTAGCCAACTCTGCTCCCGTTTTTAAAAATGGACACAGACAAATTTATAAATGTAAAAAAATGAGAAAAACAATACACACTAAATTAAACTTATAAGACAAACTAAAAGAAAACTATGAGAAATAACTTTCTTCCTCTTTTTAACCCCGTTAGGGGATGAATTTCAATACAATACGAAACACGTCTTCCATCAATTCTGTTAAAAAAAGGATTATGCAAAATTTGAAATAGATTGGACCAAGGAATCATGTTCTCCCATACAAACTTTGCCCCCCTTTTTCACCCCCTTAGGGGTAGAATTTCGGAAAATCCTTTCTTATCGGATGCCAACGTCATACAAAGAACACACTCTCCAAGTTTCAGGTCTCTACGATCAGCGGCTTAGGCTGTGCGTTGATCCGTCAGTCAGTCATTCAGGACAAAGCATTCTATACAAGGTTAGTCGGAAAGGGGGTACTAAGCCGTGGGCCACTTAAAGTATCACTGATGACTATTTTAAAGCAAGTGTTAAAATTTCAAAATTCGATTTTTTTTTCGATCAAAAATAATTTTTATTTTAGTTTTTTCGAAAAAAAAAATCTTGCTTTAGTTATGAATTCAGAAAATAGGGTTTCTAATCCGGGACCCTAAATACGACCTAAAATGTAAACACAGCTGATCATAGAAGAGGATAGATAGAATTTAGCGTATTTTTTATGAAATCTTTGAACAGCTATTTCTCTTAAACTATCGAGTTTTGGGGAAAGTTGTAGAACAAAAGTTATCCATTATTATGGGTACTTTAACACCCTTTCGGCTTAGTACCCCCTTTCCGACTAACCTTGTATGTATAGATATATGTCGTAGACACGGGTATAGACTTAGATAGAAGCGAGTATAGCATTACAGTTAAGACCAGCGTTTGCTTATCAGGTAGCTATTCCTGTAGGTATAGCTCGTGGCTAATTAACAACCGCGCGGATTATGAGATTTGCGAGGTTAAGGCTTGCCGCGGTCAGTCCGTGGATGGATGACCGTTTGTTACCGAGACCCCTCCGTGCCTCGGAGAGTACGTTAAACTGTCGGTCCCGGATGTCATGTTAATACCTATGACAGTTGTTACGGGTGGCCAGAACCCGAAACTCTGACAACCGGTCTAAACCGGGTGTCAGAGTTTCGGGCTTCTGACCACTCGCAACCCAATTACTGGACAATGCTGATATCCTAAGGTTAGCCTTAGGATATCGGCATTGTCCAGTAACTGGGTTATGGAGGTCTAATGGCAAACGCTCCATGTAAAATACTGGTATTCACCCGCATCTGATTAGACTGGAAGCTGACCTCAACATAGTTGGGAAAAGGCTAAGAGGAAGGAGGAACTATTCCTGTGTATCTGGTGCCGACACGAGAGAGTGAACCTACCGTAATTTGTTTCTGCATCACCAGCGTCAGGTTATGGTCGGTTGGAACGTTTAAGAATACTTCGTCTTAGCCTTTTCCCAATTATCTTGGGGTCAGCTTCCAATCTAACCAGATGCGGCTGAATACCAGTATTTTACACGGAGCGACTGCCATCAGACCTCCGCAACCCAGTAACTGGGCAATGCCGGTATCCTAAGGTTAAACCGTTTGTCAGACTTTCGGGCTTCTGACTACCCGTAACGACTGTCATAGGTATGACACCCGGGACTGACGGCTTAACGTGCTCTCCGAGGCACGGAGGGGTCTCGATGTGTAACAAATGTTCACCCATCCACGGACTGACCGCGGCAAACGCAGCTTAACCTCGGTTGGAACGTTTAAGAATGATAAATAATAAATATTTTGTCATACTATTTTCTTTGACCCGCCACATTCTAAGTACCTATGTATTTTTTTCTATTTCTGTAAGCGATCGATGACGTTTCACTTGACAGTTACCGTGCATGCAATTGTGGTTAATGCCGTTACGTCACGTGTTTAATCTTTATAAAAAGTGAAATGCAATATTTTTTGCCGTCTTGCGATAGAAATAGGTACTATTATGTACTGTAGGTCTAGCACGAACGTCTGACGTATGAGTAGTATCGTTAACGTATCGCTAATATAAGCGAATTTTGAATAGTAAAATATATCCTGTAACATTTTTAACCGACTTCAAAAAGGAGGAGGTTCTCTATTCGATTGATTTTTTATGTACATAGGTATGTACCTACACCGACTTCTGAAACTGTTAATTTTATATTATGGTAAAGTTATTAGGTTTGCATAAGAGGTGTGTTAAATAAAATATTTATTAAGTTACCTATTTTATACTTTTTAGTTTTTGAAGTCAGTTTTTTTAAAGGTAGTTTTTTGGTTTATTTGTTGTGACATTCACAATTTGTACCATATATGAATAAAGTTTCCAATTTAATTAAATAGTAGTGCGAAACGAGTAAAATTTTTAACCGAAAATACAACTGTCCTATACCATTTACGTTTCTTTTTTTGCGACATTCACAATTTGTAGCATACATAGATATGAATAAAGTTTCCAATTTAATTAAATACTTAGTATGTACGATACGAGTATTTCCGATTCAAAATTCACGTACATTAACGTTACGTGGACGTTAGTAACTCGACAGCATTCGTGCTAGGGCTAGTGCTTCTTCGAAAAATATTAACAAAAATTGAGAACGTCATTAGCATCATCCCAAAGTTAAGAATGCAGATGTTTAATACTATAATTATGATAATGAAAACTGAAACTATACCGCTGCCGTCAAGCAATAAGACAAGAATAAAGGCTTTGTCAAACAGAACGCGTTATTATCGCGCGTCAGGGCGCTAACCTAACGCGACGCTATGACGCCGAGCTGTGTTGTACTTGTACTGCGATGGTGATGTACCGCCAAACAGAGCGCCAGCGCTAGCATTACGCAGCGCCTTTACTGCTTTTTTTTTTTTTGAGGAGATGAGTTTATGTCAACTATAACTATCGATGGTAGTGAGAAAGACTGAGTCGAGGTGGAGTCGAGTCGAGTAAGTTTTGGAGGAACGTCTAAGAATATGGGTGTAATATCAGGTTCACTACTTGTAAAACTAGTTTCATTAAAATATTAGTATCGCTGAAATCATGACCCCGTCAGCATCAAAGCATTCAGTACAGTCACTTTCGAGACACTAGTTTCGCATCGCATTTACACCATGAAATTAGTGGCATAACATAAAGTGTTATAGTTTCGTGAAATTAATGCATGCATAATTAAATAAGAGGTTTAAACGTGAAATTGTTGATGTAAATAATGTCGTGTAACTAGTTTCATACCACTAGCTTCGTAATGTAAATCCGGCTTTAAGAAGAAACGCGAGCTGCAAAATATTAATAATATGAATAGGTTTTTGCGATCGATTTCTGTCCCACCCCTCCCGCAAACCTTCCCAATTGAGCGCGAAAGAGACACCTGCATCTCGGACTGATTTCTCCTGTGCAATATAAGTGAAATCGTACTTTCGTATTTCCCTGTTTCTTTCTTCAAATCTGGACCGATTTAAGAAAAAAATCTGTAATAATTTTAGAAAATCTTTGGTTATGTCTGTATGTTTTTCTTTTATTTTAATTTTATTCGTCTTTATTTGCCAGATGTTTGAAAACGGTGGTCGATTTTTGTAAAATTTAAACGTTACTAATTATTTTAATAATTAATTTAAGGACAAAAACAAAACATAGGGACATAGCGGTGGTAAATATATATCATATGGTAAAAAAATTTTTGCTCTAGTGACATTATCCAACGAGGAAACTGAGGAATACGTTTGTATGGACTAAATGCTGACCGCATTTCCTCTTAAGGGTGGTGATTATGATAGTACCCATGTAATCGTTGCTTTTTTTAAAATGTAATTGATTAGCAGATTAACAATAATAATTCAACGGTTGAACGCTTGCCTTCCATGCAGGTTGGTCTGAGTTTGATCCTGACACACCTCAGACTTTTCGAATTCATGTGCTGATAAATATTTGATTATTACTTGCGTTAACGTTAAAGGAAAACATCGTGAGGAAACCTGCACACCAAAGAGAGCTCTAAAAAGTTCTCAAGTGTGAGTGCTTCTGCCAACCCGCACCAAGCCAGTGTATTGGACTAAGGCCTAAATCCTTCTCATTCTGTACGAAACAGTGTGACAGTCTTCTTCATTCGTGTGGTTAGTGACTAACCTGGTGTCAGAGTTTATGCCGCCCATTGGCCTCTGACTTGGCTTCAAATGCCATCGAGAAATCCCTCAGACACCGATTTCCTCAAGATGTTTTCCTTCACCGTTTTTAAGCAAGTGACAATTATACAATACGCACATGAATCAAAAAGTCAGGGGTGCGTGCCTTGGGACCTATGACTTGGCAGTCCTACGGTCACACCACTAGGCTATCACTGCCATTAGTGAGACCGTAATGAGCTGATTATATTATGTTAATTGATTGGAAAACAGGGACTATCGGATCCTCCTAATGGAAAGAGACTACCGTCTCTTATAAACAGCACAAACAATCTTAGAGACGACATTGGAAAGTCACTTGTGCCTGTAATTTTTCATTAATAAAACGGGCATTCGGAATATCGAATTCAGCAATTAATGTTTACGGACGAAGTGTAATTAATTATTATCAAAAGTTATAGTTATATCTGCAACATCACATTTATCACTGGCCAAGCCTTTAAACCATTTATTTACACTCGCTCAGTGATTTATTTCGATATAAGGTCCACATCATATATTACACGAAATAAATGATTTACAATCTTTCAGTTGCAGCCTTTTTCTTTCGTGGCTTATAAATTAAACATGGTTTTTTGAACATCGACATAGTAATTATGTACGTATTGATGTATTGTTTGGTTTTAACAAGATCCATAAAGCTCTTCTTTATCTACTAGCGACCCGCCCCGGCTTCGCACGGGTGCAATGTAGATACTTATGTGGGGCATATAAACCTTCCTCTTGAATCACTCTATCTATTGCTGAAAAGTGCATTAAAGTCCGTTGCGTAGTTTAAAAGATCTAAGCGTACAGTCAGCGGGATCAACTTTGTTTTATACTATGTACAGATTAATTAAATTCTTAATGCTGAATTAATATTGAAAACAAGACCCTTAATTTGAAATTCTCAAAGTCTTCGGATTATTATTCCACATGTTATATGCTAGAATTTGAGCTTTCTAGTTGTCTAGACTGTACTCACCAGGGGACGCTAAATAACAGATTATTAAAAGTACCCGTACGACGATATTGTACCGAAAATACTCGCTTGGTATTTTTATTTCTCATTTTCATATTTCGAGAAAGAAGGTTCGTTACCGTCTATTCAGATCTGATGAAAAAAAGGAATCTGCTGTTAAGATAAATACCTTACGAAATATAAAAAAAATGCTAGTCGCAATTATCTTACTTCTGTTTTTCAAAAGTAAGATACTTATAACATAACATCACGCCTTGTATTCCCCGAAGGGTACGGCAGAGATGTTTTAGTACACCCTCGTTTCGCCAGTTATGTTTATTTCCCATGTAATAGGGGACGAGCCTATTGCCATCAACCGGGCACAACTCCAAGCTCCGGACTGCTACTGAGGAATTCCACACGGAAAAACCCAATAACACTGCCCGACCTGGGGATCGAACCCAGGACCTCACGATCAGCAGTCGCGCTTCCCACCACTAGACCAACGAGGCAGTTAGTTTTTTTACTTACTTATAATAATAACAGTAGCGACCCGCCCTGGCTCCGCACGAGTGCAATATAGATATTAATGTGGAGCATATAAACCTTCCTCTTGAATTACTCTACCTATTAAAAAAAACTGCATCAAAATCCGTTGCGTAGTTTTAAAGATCGAAGCATACATAGGGACAGACAGACAGCGGGAGTGACATTGTTTTATACTATGTAAAGATAATAGTAATACCAGCCATATAATTGTTCCATTACAGGGCAAAGGTCTCTTCTCATACGAAGAAGAAACGATATCACTACGCATGCTCAATGTGGGTTTGCGATTTCAGGCAATTGTAAGTCTCGGTTACGATGTTTCGCCTTACGATGTTTTCCTGCGTCGTATATGAACGGTCTCTTAGATTAACTTAGAAAGTACATATGAAATTGAAAAAGTCCCATTGGTACATGCAAGGTTTCTAACCCGCAACCTGATGCGCAAGAAGCGGATCCGTAACCTTTGGGCCATTACGACGTCGTCTTACCAGTGCGGCCTCGGCGTCATAGATTACTACAATGGTCGGTGGTGATTGGTGATCAGGATCACCGAATTAAGTGCATGAGGAGTCGCGACTGTCTACCTTCGTGACGTAATGCCTTAATCGCCTTTTATTTATTTATTTCAACCAAATTTACGAATATCATTACAGGTATGTAGGTACCCAGTGCGATATTGTGATCTTACTAAAAACTAGATAATAGAACAACGTAATTATATGTATACAACGTGTTACAAAAATACCCCTAAAGCCAAAAGGGGGTTAAAAGGGGGATTGTAAAGAGTCTATTGGCAATATTTGAAAACCGTAGTATGAACCTAATAAAAAAAAATTGGATAAAACATAAAATAATCATCACTGAAACGCAACCCCGAAAAAATAAAACTAAAGAGTAGACTACCCAGAAAGTTATTCACATTCTTACCTAATTTCCTCTGAGAGGTAAATGACAACAACCATAAAAGACTACTTGATTATTTACATTTTTCATGGGGAATTATGTAACACGTTGTATACACCCGGGTTCACCTCTTCTTTGCCGGAAACACACGGCTAATCATTAATTCTTATGCTCAAGGTCTGAAGGGGCTCAGCGGGCTCAAGGGGCCAGTTTTCAAAGTCCCCTGAGCGTTAGACTTTAAGCCACAGCTCTAGTTATACGACACAATTTGTTGTATGAATTATTTATTTGGTCCCTAGTTACAAACGTGTGGGACACGATTTTCATGTAACATTGGTACAATGTGTACCAAATAAATATTTGTACCTATTCTGACCTAATTGTGCGGAGTTAACTGTGTAAATAGGTCAGAACAGCTGTGCATTGCGCATGTGTTATTCCCCAGGGGGTATGCAGACCTCCTACTATTTCAACGGTTCAGGTGCGGACTGTAATAAATTCTAACTTTGTTGGTAATAAATACACGAAAGCCACACAAGTTAAATTAATTTTCATGTTTTGCGCCAAAAATAAATGACTACGAATAATCTTTATCTTTCCCATGAGTATCGAGGCAATTAGTCAATTATATTTCAACGGTCCCTACGTATACTATCGAAACTACAAAATCTCAGTTTTTATTTTATCTGCTTAAAATGTGTGAAATTATGTTATCTTAAAGGTTATAAAATAATACATTTTTATGGGACCAAATGGCAACTATTCCGCATCAAACTAAAGAAGAATCACGTAAATCGGATCATAAGTCTCAGTGTAATCGGTGTACATACATAATAAAATAAAAACTGAGATTTTGTAGTTTCGATAGTATAGGTAGGGACCGTCGATTATATCTTAGTAGGTACTAGCGGCCCGTCCCGGCTTTGCACGGATGAACATTTTTCCCGTTTTTGCAACATATTTCATTTATGCTCCGCTCCTATTGGTCGTAGCGTGATGTTATATAGCCTATAACCTTCCTCGATAAATGGACTATCCAACACAAAAATATTTTTTCAATTCCAACCGGTAGTTCCTGAGATTAGCGCGTTCAAACAAACAAACTCTTCAGCTTTATAATATTAGTATAGATAAGATGGGTAAGGGCATCAACCATCGATATAAGAAGCCAATGATGTTTCGTTTTCTCATAATTATTGTCAAATTAAAAACCTCCTCCTACTTTGAAGTTAGTTAAAAATAAACTCATTCCCCTTTATTACAAAAGATGGTTTAAACCAAAACTAAGGTAAACCCAGGTTTAAGATAATCCCTTATAAAACTTTTAAGTTAAACGGTTTTATCTTTCAGTACCCCTACAGCATCGGGATTTGAGGAAATTGAAATTATTATAATGTTGTATTGTCATGCGAATTTTGTAAGAGGTTTCAGGAGAATCGGTTAAGCAGAAGTAGTTGAAAAACCTGTCGCAAGATTTTAATGAAACAAACATATAAGTATACGAAGTGAAGCTAATTAAAACTGTTAAATACAGTGTGTAAACGAAATCATGTAATACCTTCAAAACTCGTGATGTACTGCTGACATAGATTAACTCTGCATGGGAAAAATTTGGATTCCATAAAAAGAAAATACAAGAAATAAATATGTATTCTTAACATGAAGCATTTTAACGCCCCGAGCGAATTGTGCGGCTGTCGCTCGCTGCGCGGTCATTTAACACGAGGCACTGAAATGTCTCACGTTAAGAACACATTTTACTTTTTGTAATTTTATTTTTATTGAATCCTCAAGTATCCCGTTCAGGGTTAATCTATGTCAGCAGTACATCACGAGGTTTGAAGGAATTACATGGTTTGGTTTACATCCTGTATACCCACCACTTTCTAACATGATATAATAAAAAGAGATAGGGCTATTTTAAAACCTGGGGTTTTTTAGACCATCTTTTGTAATAAGAGAGATTGGGTGAGTTTTTCTTCTGTTCCCAGACCAGGGATAAAAACTTACTGAACTATTCCACTTTACTATATTTTATTGTACGTACACTACAAAGCGTTGGTTGTAATTCAGTATTTCAATCACAACTTTTTTGATCTAAGTTCATGAAATACACTGATGCGATCTGGAGAAACTTTTTCTTTTGTTTCAGGCTACGATACGTGTCTGGGGTCCCAATGGCCGTGATTCGGTTTAGCACCGACTAAACTTAACTAAAAATATTGCTATCCTCTACTTGCAGATAATACAAGAAAGAGATGGAGGAATATTAGAGGTGTAAAATTAAGTGTCACGTTTGGTGCAGTGGCTAAGCGATCGGCTTCTGCGCTACGGGTCGTGGGTTCGATACCCGCACGGAACAAAATATTTGTATGGCCTACAGATAGTTGTTCCGGGTCTGAGCGTTTGTGTACAGAGCGTGTCTGTAAACGCACTCACGATACAGGAGAAATCAAAGTGTGGGAAGTTTTAAAAAAAAATGTTGAACTATATTTCCACAGAGATTAAGGCGACATATCAGCATACGCCGTTTAAAAATACGCGGTGTTGTTCAATAAATAAATTAGATTATATTTCCACAGAGATTAAGGCGACATATCAGCATACGCCGTTTAAAAATACGCGGTGTTGTTCAATAAATAAATTAGATTATATTTCCACAGAGATTAAGGCGACATATCAGCATACGCCGTTTAAAAACACGCGGTGTTGTTCAATAAATAAATTAGATTAGTTAGTAGCTTAAAAAAATCTGTCACTTTCTTGTTATGCCTGTTAATAATAAATTATAATTAGTTTTATATTCCATCACTTTTCCATCACGTAATTTTAATTTATTTTTAGTTGATATATTCAATTTATAGTTTAGTGCTTGTAGCACACCTAACTGTTTATGGGGAATGCGGTGCTAACCTGTAAGAAATTGTTACACTAACCTTTAATTATGGCTTATATTACCTTAACTATTTACAGTGTAAACAATAGCTGGATGGCCAAAAAAGGAAAAAAAAATTTTTTTACTTAAGTACTTAATAGTTAGTGCACAAAAGAATTGGCACTAACATTATTGTTTATTCAGAGCTAAATATTTAGCAAAACAATGGAAATTCAAACGAGTATAATACCACCAGAGTACAACAGACTATTTAATTAATAGCTATGCGTGTGTAATATTTCAATGCTAAACTTGCAGCTGTAATTCCCAAGCGATTTGATAATAATGTTTTACCTAATGACAGCGCGCATAGGGTTGCCAGACCCCAAAATAGAAAAGCCGCACACTGATATTTATCCGGACATTTTGCCCTGAAAGCCTGACACATTGGTTTTTAAAAGAAAAATAATTTTGCTCGCTCGCTTTCGTTCGGCATCTTTTGCCGGGGCGGGGTTGACCAAAAGCCTAACAAAAGCCGGACAACGACTTGCATATATTTGGCCGGACACGACTGTCAAAAGCCGGACACCTGGCAACCCTAAGCGCACACGTATTTCACTCAATTGCGGCAATTAAATACTATACAAATAATAATTAGTGACTCGCGTTACAAAAACCCTATTTGTCTATAATTATTAAAGGTAACATTAATTTGTTTACGACATTCGACATACATACATACATATACATATGGCATATATGGCAACCGAATATCAATTTGATATTTTATAATATTCATTTATCGAGTATTTTAAAAAAATTTAGATTTCTTATTATTTCGTTTATTTCTATTGTAAACGATGTCGAATAGTAGATAGTGTGTAGTGTCGAGTACGAGAAGTTTCAAGTTTTTCCAGTGACGCTCACGGTACTATATTAGTTTGCGATGTGTTAAAACCAAAGGCCCTAGCGAAACTGAATGAGTGAACTGAAAGATTGACAAGCATATCATATTGGGACCCAGTGCATAATCAGCAAGCACATTGGGTCACTCGCGCGACGGCGCAACGAGTATTCCCAAAGAAGGTTAATGTCAGGCAGGCGGCCGGTCATAAAACAATAAGCCAAAACCATTAACAACATGGATTTATGAAATACATGTTGTGCCGACCCCACCTAGTGTAGGATAAGGGCAGGAAGAAGAAGAAGAAGATCCGACATACGTATATAACAAAATACTAAAATTCAATATTATATATTTTCTAATGGTCGATCCCTACAATTTACGAAGACTTATTGGTTAAAATTGTGACTCTTGTATCTTTATCAATAATGAAGCAAAGACGTCATGGCTTTGCTTAATAGACCCTCCCATATGGAAGTAGCTATAACAGGTAAAATTTGCTTACTGGCCTTATTACAACCGCCTCCATATGCGTTCTCTGCAGCGTGCTGTAAAGAAACGCATAATGGAGGTCAGGCAGTCCCGCTGGGACAAGATGTTAGGCGAACTAGAGCCATCCCACCTGGCTTTCTGGCGATTGCAACGAAACCTCAAAACTGATTGTGTAGCCTCCACTCCACCTCTCAATCATCCGAATCAAAGGCCGGCCTTTGAAGACGACGAAAAATCCGAATGCCTAGCCGACAGTCTAGAAGCCCAGTGCACGCCCAGCGCACTACCAGTAGACCCGGTCCACCTGTCCAAGGTGGACAGCGAAGTCGAACGTAAAGCCGCTCTCCCCTCCGTAGAAGATCCTGATGATCCCCTGCCCCCCCTCACCGCGGATGAGGTGCAGGCGATAATCAAGCATCTTAAGCCCAGGAAAGACCCCGGTACTGACGGCATCACGAACAAGGTGATTAAACTCTTTTCCGCCCCGCTCATAGTCCTAATGACCGCCATCTTCAATGGCGTTCTTAGCAACAATCTCTTTCCGCAAGCTTGGAAACAAGCCACTGTTATAGGCATCCGCAAACCCGGCAAACCCAAGTGTGAGCCATCTAGTTATCGCCCCATGAGTCTTCTCAACTCGTTTGGGAAGATTTATGAGCGACTCATTTATTCCCGTCTAAAGGGATTCGCAGACTCCCGCAACCTCATTCCCGACCAGCAGTTTGGTTTTCGTTCCAACCACTGCTGCACCAGGCAACTCCACCGTATCGTCGAACACATAAGCTCCGGCTTTATGTTTTCATACAAGACGGGCATGCTGTTCTTCGACGTAGCGAAAGCCTTCGACAACATCTGGCACAACGGTTTATTATATAAACTGTACCAATTCAACGTGCCAGACCGTCTCGTGCTCATCATACGAGACTTTCTGTCGGATCGCACCTTTCGCTACTGATTAGACGGCACACTTTCGTCTCCACATCCTACGGGTAGTGACTTATAATCGATCTCTTGCATCCTCCAGACCGCAGCCAACGTCCTCGGCGTTTGGTACCGGAAGAGGCCACCAATCGCGTATCCCCCCCCCCCCCCCCCGTTGTCATGTTCGGAAAAGAGATCCCCTGGGAACTGAGCGTTAAGTGCCTGGGGGTTATCCTCGATCACCACCTTACGTTCCGGAAACACATCAAAGCGGTGCACGCTCGCGCCGCTTTCCGGCTTCATCCCATGATTAGGGCACGCAGTAAACTATCACTTAGGAATAAGTTGAGACTTTACTTGACGTGCATTCGCCCCATATTAACCTACGCTAGCGTCGTGTTCGCACACGTTAAGCCATGCCGATTTAAAGCTTTTCAAATCTTACAAAACCGCGTATTGCGCAGAGCCGCGGGCGCTCCGTGGTACATGCGCAACGTCCAACTTCACCTAGATTTAAAAATGCCAACCGTAAGGCAATACCTCAAACGCACGTCTAAGCGTTATTTCGACAATGCCCCGAGGCACCGGAACCCTCTAGTGACCGCCGCGTCCGATTATAGACCCTCCCAAATCAGTTTAGTACGCCGTCCCAGGCATGCGCTACTAGAGCCCGATGACGATATCACCCTCCTCCAGGAGGCGACTAAATCGACTAGTACAATACACATACACCGCCCCCGCCGACCGACGCGGCGTATCGCCCTCGCCGACGAGGCCCC
Organism: Amphipyra berbera; assembly: GCA_910594945.2. NCBI lineage: Eukaryota > Metazoa > Arthropoda > Insecta > Lepidoptera > Noctuidae > Amphipyra > Amphipyra berbera. Next base: position 15,878,452 of record OU343123.1, on the reverse strand, counting down.
TCGCGACGTCCCACCGCCGCCGCCCCCGATCCACCGTGCTCACCCGCCGCAGCCGCGGAGCCGGTCGTCCCTTCTGACTCCGCGCAGTCACACCGTTGTTAATGCAGCCCTCATCAAGCTGTCGTATCCCTCCCAGCCCTCTCGCATTCAACACCCTAAGAGGTTCGAGACCCCCTTGGGGACACCCTTACAGGTGTTGCTGCTATAATAGTCATGATGTTACAGTAGTTAGCGTAGTTAGCTAGGTAGTTAGTTCAGATATTGGTTCGGAGACCCTTCTGGTCTCGCCAATAATAGCCCGGTTACGTAGAAAAGGTCCGCAAGACCAGATGAGTCGAATAGGAAAAAATAAAATAAAAACTGGCCTTATTATGATATATGCCTAGTTCGGCAATAATAAATGCTACCATTGGTAATCGAAACGATTCGTTTTTGTTTTATAGGAACCAGGCATAAGAGTACTTACCTATAGAGCTATAGACATATTTCTCTGATTTTCTGATACCTAATATCAAAATTACCTACGAAAATGAGGTACCTATAACTTTGAATCCTTCGAGATTTCAGGAAATTAATAACAATCTTATACGGTTCTCGTACATTATTACTAATTCAATAGGATTTGTCTGTAACAGTAGAATTTTCCCTTACATTGTACCTACAGTCGGAAAGGGATTAATTTTACTCCGTACGATATTTCACGAACCTTTATATAAGGTACAATCTAAGTAGCGACTTTCAGTATCATAAATCATGTATACCCTCATCGCCTGGAGTGCTGGAATTCTTATGAAACACGACATTTTAATCTGAGAACCTTATACCTATTGAGATGTTTGCACGTGGTTCTAACCTATTTAGCTCATACAATAGACCTGAAAGTCTAGAAATACGTGCATATAGGTATCTGTTTTTTACCAATATTTCACGTTATTCGTCGGTATTTAATAGTTCCAGTGTATTTATTGCTATTTAGTGCTAGTGCATTTATAGTTAACGTACTTACTTAGATATCGTTAAAAAAAAAACTTCCATTCTATAATTCTATTTTCAAAAAAACTTACAATGCATAAAATCTATAGCTTCGTTCACAGTTTTACCGATTCAAAAATATTGGAATAAAATAAGTTATGGAGATATACGTTTTGCTTCGTGAAAGTATTGGAATATAAATCGAGTGTTCGATATTATCGAGAATTTCTCATCTCTTTATCAATTTTTAAAATATAATATTCCTTAATATCATTTATGTTTGTCGTGTGATTGATATATCAATCTACACGTCTATCAAACTCCGTTTCAGAAATGGTTTTTCAAAGGAATTCGGTTAAATTAAATCTGAAGACATGTTATTTATGTTTGTGTATGTAAATTGCTATATTAAAAATATAATTTGTTGTTGTAAATGAATAGGCAAGAATTCAATCAGGTTTTCAAAATAAAATGCTGTTTCTTGTAGAGTAAATTCGATCGGTACATGTATCCTGCAATCAACCAGTATATCAATCAACACTGACATCATTCACATACTCTAATGTAAGTAAAAATTACTCACTGATGGTCCACTGTGAGTGCTCGTCGGGGCGGGGCGACCAACGCCACGGGCCACGCCGCCTGCACTAATGACTCTCTCACAAACTGCTCCCACGAAGGTGATGTCCCTACGACAAAAAAGATTAATTAGTAAAAAAATTAAAAGTTTTTCTTGTGGTTCTCGGCTAACTATAGGCCATACCCCTCAAAGGCGAGAGGAAGACAAAAGGATAGGCAACAGTGTCCTCCTGTGTGCTAATAAGAACAAACAGCGATCGCCATTCCGACGGTCCAGCGCGGTGATCATCAAAATCCACCCATTACTGTCCCATGTATATATCGTCAGTGGAATAAAAAAATTAAAGCGCCAATACCTATATACCTACTACCTATAATTAAATTATATATTTCATATGTATACTCTAAGAAAAATAACTGTTTATTTTCTTTAAAAAATACTTTGAATCGCTCTCCTGTAAAGTAGGTATATTGGCGCTTTAGTCTTTTTACCTTTCCACTGACGATGTTTTGTGATCCTACTGCTGGACACAGGCCTCTTTTCAAAATGAGACGCATCAGGCCAAGGTGCTGATTGGCGGACTACAGAAACAATCGAGAACTTCTATTTTTAAAAGTCGTCTTGTTTGTCCTTGTTTCCTCACGATATTTTCCTTCATTGTAGTTATAAATATTACAGTTATAAAATAAGTCTTTGGTAAGTAAAATATTTTATTTTCCATTCCACATCAACAGATGTACGAACACAATCAGTATTGCAAATGTTACTTAGATATTGTTATAATTAATTACGGTCTCTCCTACAACTCCCACGCAAGTGAATTTCATACGAAAAAGTAAGATGATGATTGCCTCCAACTTTTGGCGCAACCAAGTAATAAAAACCTACTTACAAAAGTTACAAATGTGTTTCGCATGTACGCTTTTCTTCCTTCCTGAAGTTAAAGTTTTAAACCTAAAGGCGAAGTTGTATTTGTATTTCCCGAAGTACCTACCTAACATAAAATATAGCACTCTACCTAACATGCAATTGAATTGCAGGGGTTTATTTTTGAGCGTATACAACATGTAACGTAATTAACGCACACCCTCAAACACCCCAATTAGAATATTATGTTATGATCATAATACATACACTGAAATTTTATGTTTATGTGCTTAAATATTGTTCATTCAAGAAAATAGTATTACTTTTTCATTGTTAACTTCATTTAAAATTCAGTCTTATGCCCTTGACATAAGGCTCAATTTTCGTTATGTCAATTAAAAACTGATTATTAAAAACACGTTTATAAAAAAAATACATAATAAAAATGGCTGAAGTCGATTCAGTAAACGATTCTGAACAAACTACTTTCAGGATGTGCGTTAATTATGTTACATATTGTATATAAAAGTTTACAAACGATGTTTGGTTTACTCGATGTATCTCGATACCTACATAGGTATGCATAGATAGAGGTATTTTTAAAACGAGGAAAATAGTCGAGTATTTTGTCGAAGCTAAGATGACGTTCACAGCAACAGATTACAAAGAAGGAGCTCAAAGAATTAGTAAAGAAAAAATTAAACTTAATATCACAGTAGTCACAATATTGGCATAACATAAAAAAAAATACCTACTTCTTTCAATGTCTAGACATACTACGTTGACATGCACGTAAATGTAACGCCAATAATGGCCAATCAGCCAATAAATTCATACCCGGCATTTACCTAGCATTTAAGTCATTAACCGAATTGCGCGATACAGCAATTATTATGAGAATCCGACCAAACGCTCGAAACAATGAAATCGATAGCCAGTTGATAACGATCGCAGATTGTCTCCCTTGATAACACAGAGATTGGGCCGTAATAGATTAGTGAAGTATTTCAATATCATAAATTGAAAATAGTTTTAACACAAGTTAATAAATACACTCGGGAGCAATGAATCTGGGTCACCAACACAAACAAAACAATGTTAAAATGTTAAACAATGTTTTGCGTTTATGTTTATGTGTACGTACTTTTATAAGGTCAAATGGCAGCTGCATTGAATAAAACTAAAGACTCACTTAAATTTTATATCTTCAAACTCTTGCTTTTAAACTTTAAGTACCTACATCTGCTTCTGGTTTTGGTATAGGTCCAGAAATGCTAGAATAAAATGAAAATCTTTTCCGAAGTCGAGTGCATGCATAGCACCGTTCAAAACTATTTGACTTTACATTCGATTGCCACACGACGAACACGATCCTTGACCTAGCCCGACGCCCGAGTCGTGTTCGGGAACCGTGCGGCCAATTTTACCACTAATTGAGTTTTCGGCTTTTAAAGCCAACGGCTTCAAAGGCCGCCGACGAAATTTAAACCTAACACTACTCCCCTTTGTGAGGAACGAATTTGAATATTGGCTTGACAATGGATAGGAAATTTCATTCACTCATTACCTTTTGTTATTTTATTGTTTATGTTCATTAGGTTCGTTCAGACCAACGAGCTGAACGAATAGAGGGTATTAATCGTGGCTGGTGTTACCTCGCAGTATTACATTTTCACTTTGTTGGTATGAAATATCGCGTTCGCTGTTCCGGGCTCGACGTGTTCTATTTGCGATGTTTTGTTTCAAGAATATATGGAAGCGGCTTAGCACTTATAATGATGGCGAGAAATGTAGTTGAACTAATCGTGCTAATTTAGTATTACAAGTTATAATTTTGAGTTGCTTTTTTAAATCAAATTAATCAATGACGGATATAGTCGCCGGTACGTAACTTGGCAAGGTTTTCGCGTAGTGGGAATAAGTTTGCGCATGTACACTTAGTGCAACAACAAAATGGACACTTTTTATTTTATTGCCTTAATTTATTTTTAAACATGTCTGTTTAGAAGAAAAATAAAGAAAGGAGAGAAATTCTCTTCTCTACTCTTGCCAAGTTACACGCCGGCGATTACACAACCGTAATTATCTAGTTAACTCTGGACATACCAAAACGAGTGTGTACCTTTTTCAGTCATTTTATATTGATATGCAATTAAAATGAAAACGGAATCTATTGTCTATCTAAAACATAGCGTTATTTTCATAAACGTATAATAGGTTTAAAATAAATTTTGCCTGACCTTTAGAAAACGCTTTTTCAATTAGAACTTCAGTGCTGACTATCACAATAACAGTTCTCAGTCAGCAATTTAATTCAAAACGAATAAAAACACTACAAATTACACTTCATTAAATGTTAGTTTAGGACAAGTCACCTTTAGTTACGTTACAATGCTTATTTAGGATTGTTAGCAGACTCAGAGGGCACAATAAAGATTCCATTATCCAAACACAGCAACACAGTGTACAACGCTTAAATATTGGAACTTGCTAAGAGCTGACTCGGCCAATCAGTGCCGCCTATTAAACAATTTTCTATCGATAATGGCGTGGGGTGTTGTGTATAATGCCTCGTCCACACCGGGTACATGTTGCAATATATGCGCCGCAACTTGTTCGGGAACATGACGCGATACATGTGCCGCAACATTTTGCTAGGGTACAAAGTGACGCGCAGCATGATGCGCGTTATGTATACTAGATATAAAATGCGGTGTATGTATCGCAACATGTGCCCGGAGCGGACTAGGCAAACAGAAACAACAACAATGTGTGAACAAAGGATGTAGTTTTGCATTACGTGGTTTGTTTAGAGTGAGCATGAGGAAAATAGAACCAGTCAAAATACCGTGGCGAGAATGCGTTATGCAGTAATGAATTTCCAATAGCGCAGTATAAACTAGTTTGTTATTTTCATCTAAATGTTTGAGCATGTATGAACAAGTTGTTTATTGTTTTGCCTTTCACTAGTATAATTTAGCTTTTAATCTCGATCTAAAATGAGTAAAAATAATAGTTACATTTTAATTATAGTACTTCTAACTTTAAAAATACACTTGTTTCTGAATGGAATGGCGGATAGCAATAGGCAAATCGTTCCTGGCCATTTCTGACACTTGCCGGCTGCTACCGCGGCACCACGGCACCGCTCGTGCCTTGAGTAATCACAGTTCTAAATAACCTAACCTAGCTTTTAGCTATCTGTTTGTCATTTCAATTCTTATTGCGGGGGGACTTTGAGGTTAGAACCATTAAAATTATAGTGCGAACAATTAAGTACTTTTAAAGATAAAGTATTAAAATGAAAGTGCAAATTATTATTTTTAAAGTTCATTTATATATACAAGGTTAGTCAGAAAGGGGGTACTAAGCCGAAAGGGTGTTAAAATACCCATAATAAGAGATAACTTTTGTTCTACAACTTTCCCCAAAACTCGATACTTTAAGAGAAATAGCTTTTCAAAGATTTCGTAAAAAAATATGCTAAAATCTATCTGTCCATAGCTATGATCAGCTGTTTTTACAATTTAGGTCATATTTGGGGTCACGGATTTGAAAAATAATTTTCTGAATTCATAACTAAAGCAGGTATGTTTTTTTTTGAAAAAACTAAAATAAAAATATTTTTTCATGCAAATAAAAATTATCGAATTTTGAAATTTTAACAATTGCTTTGTAATAGTCATCAGTGATACTTTAGGTGGTCCGCGGCTTAGTACCCCCTTTCCGACTAACCTTGTATATCTCAAAAAAAAACTAGATACACGTCGCATCTTGGTGTATACATTAGCTGTGTCAACGAAAATATGTATCTACCATTATCATGAATGTTCGACAGTGTCTACCAAGCAGTTATCCGAAACAGCAGTTATAGTAGAATAGAAGCAGTTATGTGAACAAAATCTTATTCATCAAATACTTTGTAACGATAACAAAGAAGAAATAGATGTTTCTTAGAAGAAACTATAGCCAGACTTTGAGAAATATTTTTCAGCTCCTGCTAAATTGACGAAAGTTGTAAAATTATATGAAGTAACTTGGGGCACGCACGTGTAAATGTCTTAAGAATTATGTTAGGTAAAAAATATATCCAATATTTTGACCTAAAAAGAAGCCTAACAATGGCTTCCTAATGGTGAAGGAAGGTTGACAGCGGCTAGATTTTTCTAGATAGACATAAAGCTTCAATACCATCACAATAGGAAATGCCTGAATACCATCAAAAGAAAATGATAATTCTCTTTTTAATATCAGCGAAATGGAAAAATCGTTCTGTACGGATTTTACCTGTATTTTTTTCATAATAGACATTTTTCGGTTTTATAGCTCTCCCTGGCCTCATATTACTACATCTTCGTCTCACAGTAGATAGAATCGAGCCATGCGTGAAAACCACGTACTAAAGCCATTACAAACTTTATTTTAAGGAATATAAAGTTTAGAATAATAATCCGGCAAACACCACAATAATACGCAGTACTAATACAGGTGTACGCTTATTAACAACAGTCAGAAGTTAGGTTTGAAACAAAGTTTCAAGGTAACGTTACTTTTCACTTTACGTTTGGCACACACGGGAAACTTCCGTAATTAATAACAATTTGTGGAGTAAAGCGAACCAAAAACGATGAAATTTTAACAACAAAGTTGTATTTCATCGTTTCATATAGATTTCACTTTGTAATAATTAAAATGGAACATGGGCTTGATTTAGTGTTGGACAAGGCACGCATTGTGTGGAGGTTCCTCTATCTAGTTCCCTACGCAACGGTAGCTTGGGTCTTACCACCTCGCTGATGGCGGAGCACTGTAATATACATATTTTTCAAAATTATGTTTTAATATCGTTAATTTCTTTTAGTATGTACTAAGAAGTACAGTAGGAGAATGAAAAGGTTTACACCTTAAGGGATATTTTTGCTTGCACAGTGCAAGAAACAAACTATTTTACCGACTACGTACTGCCAACATTATAGAAATGAAAATAATACAAGTATTTTTTGACAGGATATTAAAAATTATAATGGTGACATGATCACAGACACTAGTAATGTCAATTTATTTAATCATCGAATTGATTGATGTCGTGGTTTTTACAACAAAACTCCTTAAATCAAATCAAACACATTACATGGCACTACTACGTCATATGGAGGCAAAAAGTAATATTGATATTTGCTACCAAATAATTAAACACAATTTTCCATGCCTTGGTCCGTTCAACAGTTTGAAAAGGTAACATGTGCTCTCGATGTGGGAAAGGAATGAATTTAAAAACTGACGATCCCTTTCATTCCCCTTCTGTACATAAAAATAAGTAAGTATGACAAAAATAAAGAATATGAATTGAAAATAGAGTACAATATTTGTTTAGTTGTTTCAATATTGATTCGGGTGTAGGTACTAGGAAAACAGAGGGTGTCAGCTGTTTGCCTTACCACGCCACAACGTGACAGCGGGAAGTATAATATGTGTGTCCTACATTACAACAACGCTTGAGAGCCATAAATCATTTGTATGCTGTTACAGTGTTACATTACAATGACATGTTAGGGACAACACACATAAGCATAAATTCTAATAGAAAATAGGCATTTTGTATGAACATGCGTGCGCTCGCATTTACCTTTTTCAATCGATTCAGCCTTCCCATGCTTACGCGCACTTACGAATACTTTCGAAAAGAACGTAGTTTTACAGGGATCGCGGATAAATGTCGGCATCATGTCAGCATTTTTGCGAATTGATGTTGATAAATGTACCCCCAATGTAAATGTACTGTAATGTGTCCCTATACTAACCATTTTAAACAATGAGGGGCTCGTGGCTAATTATCAACCGTGCGGATTATAGGATTTACGAGGTTAAGCTGCGCTTGCCGCGGTCAGTCCGTGGATGATAAACTGTTTGTTACACATCGAGAACCCTCCGTGCTTCGGAGAGCACGTTAAACAGTCGGTCCCGGGTGTCATACGAATTCCGATGACAATCGTTACGGGAAGTAAGAAGCCCGCAAGTCTAACAACTAGTCTAAACTTAGGATATCAGCATTACCCGCAGTAACTGGGTTGCGGAGGTCTGCTGGCAGTCGCTCCGTGTAAAATTCTAATATTCAGCCGCATCTGGTTAGACTGGAAGCTGACCCCAATATATAGGATGTAAGGATAAACACCGTTATCACTCAAACCATGGGTAGCACAATGACACAGCACTGAGTAGGTTACACAATTTACGCGTGAAAAATGATCGGCGCTCCGCTAACACGACGCGAGTACATACGCAACGACGTGACGTGCGGTCACTAGCGTAACAGGGGATGACTGACTGTAGCCGCGCGGGCGCGGGCGCCGGCAGCATTGCGCGCACCCCCGCGCCCCTCTCCCGTGATCAGATGCGAGATTGTTGCCCTTGCGCATAGGGTGAAATGCTTTCGTGTTGAAATTGGGACTTTCTTAAAAAAAAGTAAGATCGCTATTTTTCTTTGATTTTACGTTCTATAAATGAAACCAAACCACTGGTTTCAAGGATAACTGTGTTTCCCCTAACACCCCGTAGTTGAGAAAAAGCTAAGCAGAACAGAACGACTTACCATTTTATACGATACTTCTTAATTGTTTTGCTTAGCAGAACATTAGCAACAAGGCGTAAAAACTTTAACCCTAGGAAAATCTGCCTTAAATGTTTTCAGTGAAAACACAAACAAATACGCATAATTATATTTTATGAAAATAATCAATTTCAGTTTCATATAAATCGCGTGTAACCTCTGAGCTTTCAAACATTAAATAACATGAAACTAAATATCTCTCATAGATATATCTTCATCAAATCAAGCACAATACATATTTTGTTAAACAGGGCCGTTGATATAGTTACCTGAAACGATCTCCCTGGGGTTATACCTATGATAATAATATGGAATCAAAGCTAATAAATATATTTCTTAACACAAATAGCATGGAAAATCTGTCATTTATATCCAAATGAAAATAATATTCTTCTTTTCGTGCGGTTAGTGACTAACCCGGGGTCAGAATTTATGCCACCCATGGGCCGCTGACTTGGTTTCACATGCAGAGAAATATCTCTCAGGTATGGCCGGTTTCTTCACGATGTTTTCCTTCACCGCTTTTAAGCAAGAGATATAATACGCACATGAATTCGAAAAGTCAGAGGTGTGTGCCTTGGGTTCTAACGCCAGACCTATGACTTGGCAGTGCAGCGGTCACACCACTATCACTGCTAATGAAAAGAAAATAAAGTTATTAGTTGACTGACACAACATTTCGTCCCTTATCAATACTTTGAGCGAAAAATAACTAACTTATCTTGTTTGTCATCCAACAAAAAGTCTCGCCTTGTTATAACAAAATTGGTGACAAAGAAAATCTGCTTTTTGCTCCTTTTAACTTATATTATTTTATACGAATTGCAATTTCTTCATCGACATTTGTATTTAACATAACGTAACATAACATCACGCCTGTATTCCCCGAAGGGTAGGGCAGAAGTGTATAGTAACACCCTCATTTCACCGTTATGTTTAAGTTCCATGTAATACGGGGCAAGTCTATTGCCATCAACCGGGCACAAATCCAAACTCCGGGCTGCTACTGAGGAATTACGCACGGAAAAACCCAATAACACATTGCCCGTACTAGAGATCGAACCCAGGAGCTAACGATTTGTATTTAACAAACCGAACCAAATCAACCGTGCCTCGGAGAGCACGTTAAGCCGTCGGTCCCGGGTGTCATACGAATACCTATGACAGTCGTTACGGGTTGTCAGAAGCCCGAAAGTCTGACAAACGGTTTAATCTTAGGATATCGGCATTGCCCAGTTACTGGGTTGCGGAGGTCTGATGGCAGTTGCTCCGTGTAAAATACTGGTATTCAGCCGCATCTGGTTAGACTGGAAGCTGACCCCAAGATAATTGGGAAAAGGCTAAGAGGAAGAAACCGAACCAAATCAACAAAACGAATCTGTCGACTAATAAAATCGCTATAACCAAAATACTCATCTTGGGCACATTAGCATAGACCGAACTGGATAATGTCCAAAACAAGCGCCCTCCCAAACGTTAGCAAGCAACTGGTCGGATTGGGTAAAACCTCTAACTAGTCTACCAGGAAACAGAGTCTTGCAGTAAGCCTAAAACTGAGATGTATGGATGTTAAACCAGAATCGGTTCCTTCGTAATGGACATGAAATTTTTGGATGGTAAGTAGTAAGTACCTTACTATTCCTAAGAATAGTGGCTATAGTCTGTTGCGGTATTTAATTGGTAATATAAATAAAAGGTACTGAAGAGTGACCGTCCATTACACATCGAGACCCTGAGCACGTTAAACTGTCAGTTACGAGTGTCATAAGAATATCTATGACAGTCATTACGGGTAGTCAGAGGCCCGAAAGTCTGACAACCGGTCTAACCTTAGAATATCGGTATTGCCTAGTTACTGGGTTGCGGAGGTCTCATGATAGTCGCTCCGTGTAAAATATTGGTATTTAGCCGCATCTGGTTAGACTAGAAGCTGACCCCAACATAGTTGGAAAAAGGCTAGGAGGAAGAAGATAAATAACAGGTAGTACAGGTACCTATTTAACTTAGAGAGTTCCAGTAAATTCATCATAACGGTATATTGGTATTTGAGATTGTACTTACCTTAAGCATAGTTCGTTTACAAGGCTCGAGGATCTCGTGGCTAAATAACAACCGCGCGGATCATACGATTTGCAAGGTTTAGCTGCGTTTACCGCAGTTAATTCGTGGATGATCACCCGTTTCTTACACATCGAGATAATAACTGGGTTGCGTAGGTCTTATGGTAATCAGAGAGGTATTCAGCCCCATCTGGTTAGACTGGAAGCTGACCCTAACATAGGTGGGAAAAGGCTAGGCAGAACGAACTTACCTACAAACCCTACCCCGATTTTCTACGGAAATTTTGTTATTGTTTTAAACATTATATGTAAGAAAGAAGAAGAAAGAAAGAAAGAAAGAAAGAAAGAAAGAAAATTATTTATTTTGGACTCACACAGGCAGTTACAGAAACAAAAACAATATTAAAAAAAAGAAAGAATAAGAATTTATAGTACCTGCACGAGGCCAAAAAGGGCTCCTATCTCAGCATAATGTTGCGACATTTAGAAAAAAAAACAAAATGTCGCAACGCTGGTTTTCAGATAGGACCATAGTGATGCCACGGGCAATAACGACACAAATAATGTAATGTAAATACTTTTCCGAATATCAAAAATACAGGTAGGTATCATACATTGTTTATGCTACGTAGCTGTTTTGTTCTCGTTATTTTCTAACTCCAATATTTTTAGAACGCGCTTTCCTCACATCTTTTGAATATCCACCATTTTTATCTTTCTTACAAAAGTATCAATACTGCCAGGCTTTCTCCAATTAAATGTGCCCAAAAAGGATTTCACACTCGAGTAACTCTGTTTATGCTACAGAATTCTTTATTATTAAATTTTTACAATTCACGTTCCGAACCAACTTAACTTTAACCGATATCCTTGTCAAACTTCGTTTTGTTGAATTTCTGGGAAATTTTAAAACGAGGAAACGAATATTGTAAGATTGTTCATTTCCTTCGGTTTAAGTTCGATAAAATATAATATATTTAAAACAAAAAGTGGCAAAAAGGCTTTTTTTTTAAAGGACCACTCGCAGTGCAACTCCTCTCTTGAGGTTGAAACTGCTTAACCGGACAATCCTGTGGTGGCTGAAAATTAGCCAGGGCTTACAAACTAAGGATTTTAATTAAATGACCGATCACTAAGGGCACCCCCTGTGGGGTTCGGGCCTCGGCTTAGTGTGTCATTGAGGGGGGGGGGGGGCAGCTAGGGTCGGGCTGGGTCGGATTATTATTAAGGGGCTGATTTAAAGCTACAGGCTCAGCTTTGCGGGCTAGCTCGTCGAGCGAGGGTTGGGCTTGTGATATTACAGGGGGGACGCGGTGGGCCTCGGCGGCGGGGACGGAGTCGCGGTCGGTATTTGTACTTGTATCTTCTACGTGTGCTGGTTTCCCTTCTACTTTCTTGAAGGAGGGTGATGGGGTCATCGGGTTCGAGGAGGGTGTGCCTAGGGCGTCGAATCTTCGATATTGAAGAAGGGACGTATCGGGTGGCAGGGGAAAAGGCGTGAGTTTATGTATGTATGTATGTATTTAAAATGATTACTGCCTCGTTGGTCTAGTGGTGGCAAGCGTGAACTGCTGATCGTGAGGTCCTGGGTTCGATCCCCAGGTCGGGCAAAGTGTTATTGGGTTTTTCCATGTGGAATTCCTCAGTAGCAGGATTTGTGCCCGATTGATGGCAATGGGCTCGCCCCCTATACCATGGAACTTAAACATAACGGTGAAATGAGGGTACACTGTACACCTCTGCCCATCAGTTATGTCATGTTAAAATAATTAGGTACTTCAAATCTTTGTTTTTGTTTGCAATATCAAAATCCCAGCTATATATATACTGGCCTGCAAAAATAAGTATCACACTTTTAAAATTGCAATAACTTTTTAGGTACACAAGATATATTTTCGAAACAAAAAGGACTCAAAAAAGAGTTTAACTTTGTTACTATAGTTTCAAAGAAAGCTGATAAAAATTGCTATAAATCTTTTTTTATTTTAAACCTCTAACTTCTATAGTTTAGAAAAAATTGGAATTTTAAAAGTGTGATACTTATTTTTGCAGGCCAGTGTAGTTCTTAAAACAAAAGCAGTTGTTATAAAATCTTAATTTAAATAAGTAGCACAAGTTTTGTTCGAGAAATGCATATTTTATTATAAAGAGACCCTGACACTGTCAACCTCGGGAGAGTAATAGAAGTTACCACTTTACCAGAACAGTTTCGCAGAGGCAGGAATTGCAGTATTTTTGAGTTAAAATATTCGTAGCAAACATATGGAAATGCTCCGCTTGATAGATTTGTTCAAATGCACATTAATAAAAACCGCATTTAATTTTATGCGCCTACACTTGCTGAAATTGCGAAATAATTAATTGTATTTTAAAATGTTTCACGATTGGATGATGAGTAAAATATTCGGTAACGGTTAAAAATTGGTACCTACTCATTGGCTTTGCGGTAATAATTATGAATAAGTCTAGCCAGATGAAACTCGGATATTCAATTTAAATAATTTAACTGATAGCAGTTATGTGGTCAACAGCATCCACCTGAAAACAGATGACGTCATACTGCGACAATCTACCTGCCAAGCTTATTGAGTGTGACCTCCGCGTATGATATACTAGCGGCCCGTCCCGACTTCGCACGGGTGGACATTTTTCCCGTTTTTGCAACATTTTTAATTTATGCTCCACTCCTATTGATCGTAGCGTGATGTTATATAGCCTATAACCTTCCTTGATAAATGGACTATCCAACACAAAAAGATTTTTTCAATTCCATCCAGTACTTCCTGAGATTAGCGCGTTCAAACAAACTAACTCTTCAGCTTTATAATATTAGTATAGATTATGCCCCTTTTTTTTCTCGTTGGAAAATCCTCATGGATGTCCCTCGCCCGGGGAAGGCGAGGGGGTCTGCCGGACTCTTACCGGCTAAAAACCAACGGTGTTCCTTCTCCTGACCGTACGGCCAGGGTCGCGGGATTCGCAAAAGCATGCACCGCAACCCCGGCAGATCCCGGTCCGCCAACCCGTGGCAGACCTCTCCTCTGTGGGGCCTTGCCCCACGATAGATTATGCCCCTGAAATATTTCAACCTGACAGTGGTGCCGAATCTGTTGTGCATAAGCTAAACTTAATTTAGGCTATCGCCATCTTATTCACCCTCATAAAATAAGAAAGAGACGGACGTATATACGAGCTGTAACATTTAGTTGAACTAAAATTTCCATTTTCTTAAACACTGTGGCGGTATCTATCACGCCACATGAGAAATACGCAGCACGATGAATGTCTAGCAGACTACAGCGACAACAATGACAGCTGTCAGATGAAACGTCAAAAATCCTGCATCACGATATCAAGATCTGACACGGAGAAAGTATATATAAAACTTCCCAACATCAACCGTTGGGCAGTAGCCCGTCAGGCACAAGACCCGCCTGGTAGGAGGATCCTCCTTTTTAACCGACTTCAAAAAGGAGGAGGTTCTATATTCGATAAGTTTTTTTTTTATGTATGTACACCGATTACGCTGAGATTTATGATCCGATTTACGTGATTCTTCTTTAGTTTGATGCGGAATAGTTGCCATTTGGTCCCATAAAAATTTAAAATAGTTTGGCCCCGTAGTTTTCATTTTATGAACATTTTTTTTTTATGAACATTTTAGTTTACTTGGATGATGTAATTATTCTACCTGATGTAATCTAGAAAAATCCTACTGTAGTTTACAGAACAACCTATTACAGACACTAAAAAGGAAAAAATGAAAAAAAACTCCGTTTAAAAACCCGACTTCAAAAACTAAAATGTATAAAATAACATAATATAAAATTAACAGTTTCAGTAGTCGGTGCCTTCAATTTGGTTCAGTGTGGATTAGCACCGACTTCTGAAACTGTTAATTTTATATTAAGTAATTTTATACTTTTTAGTTTTTGAAGTCGGTTTTATTAAACGTAGTTTTTTTCATTCGTAGGAGGAACACTATACCTCGTTCCCCTACAACACGATGAAGTTCATGGCGTAAACTAGTTCGACATCTCTTACTTAGTTCTTATCTATCACCGTCCTTTTCTCGCGCTGTCTGTTAGTAAAAGATAGCAATTGTCTAATTTTAGTTTAATTCGTGATCAAGAGAATCGGCACCAATACCAGTTGGCTGTTTATCCACCTCCGTGTATGACTTTAAGCCCTAAGATGCAGATGCTGATTAAATATATGCTGAATTGAAGACTGTTAATCTAGCAGTGAACTGTAAATTTCATTCATAGCATTTAAGTCTTCCAAGCATACTAAGTGTACATAGGTACTAAATTAATTTCAGTATGAACATAATGCTACGTCCAGACCTGCCGAATGCGCCGCTCGTGCGCACATAGTTTCTTTCGCGATTGAACTATGAGCCTCAGTTGTGAATTTGCTTCCGAAGATGTCGGACCATACGACTGCCGTTAGCATAATTCCTGCAGCATCGGTTATTTTATTACTAACAAAAACTAAAAGGAAAAACAAGACGTTGGTGGCAGGTCCCACGAGCGGCACGCGCGCACCACCTGCGCCGCTCGCGTACGGCGCGTAGCTTGCGCGCGAACGGCGCGCGAGCTTCGTACGAACATGAAATGCACGCGCGCTGCTCGCGAGCGGCGTATTCGCGGCGCGTTCGTCAGGTCTGGACGCACCATAACATAACATGACGCCTTGTACTTCCCGAAGGGTTCGGCAGAGGTGTTTTGGTACACCCTCGTTTCGCCAGGTATGTCGCAGAGAGCGAGCCTATTGCCATTAATCGTGCACAAATCCAGACTCCGGGCTTGTAGTGAGAGATTCCTAATGGAAAAACCCAATAACACTTTGCCACGTACTCAGCAGTCGCACTTGCGACCACCAGACCAACAAGGCAGTCTGAGTTAAGTATATAGGTACATTTCCCTCATATTTCAATGTTAAATAAAAGATTATTATCAAAGCTAACTTATTATCTTATCCCACAAACTACAAACGTATAACTGCCTTTCCGTCATGAATACGCAATCTCTTAGAGGAATTCCTTGAATAGTTTCCTTGTGCCTACTCCGCACGATGCGATAAGAGGGTAATCAAAGAAACGAGTTTCTAATACCTACTCTTGAAGCTTTTCTTCACCTTACTATTTTCCTGATGTATTGTCTTGATCCATTATAATTAATGGTACTAATAAAGTAGGTGCTAATTAGCAAAAATAGGTGGTAGGTACATATCGTCGGTCGGCAGTGAAAACCAAGTATGTGTAAAATATAGATTTTTAAAAGAGATAGAATTAACCGTCTCGTGCAAAGAAAAATTGCTGATCAAATGTTAATACAAGTTTGTCATCGTACGTCATAGATAGCTTAGAAGTGTTTGAATTGAAAGTTTGTTGAACTAGTACGTGTATGACGAGTTTAATAATCTAAAGAACGAATAAAACGCCTTTGAAGAAATTTTTATTTCCGAGGTTTTCACTGCCGAGCGGTCGATATAGCAACCCGTTTTCTCATTCGTGGAATCCAGAATTTCTAGTACCAGCCCCAAAGCATTGTTCATTTAAGGGGAAGGTTTTCTCTGCATGACCAGTCTCCAATGATCGTATGTAGCTTATTTGTAGGATTGTTACGTTTCTTATAACAACCTCAAATGTCCTATTTCAAGCTGGGACCGCATCACATAAGCTATAAAACTCTTTAACATCGATACTAATATTATAAAGCTGAAGAGTTTGTTTGTTTGTTTGAACACGCTAATCTCAGGAACTACTGGTTGGAATTGAAAAATTATTTTTGTGTTGGATAGTCCATTTATCGAGAAAGGTTATAGGCTATATAACATCATGCTACGACCAATAGGAGCAGAGCATAAATGAAAAATGTTGCAAAAACGGGAAAAATGTCCACCCGTGCGAAGCCGGGACGGGCCGCTAGTTCAAAATGTAATAACAGGCTTTTCGTACCCGCCTGCGGCAAGGGCAAAGAAGGGATTTTTTGAGGGTTCATAAGTATGTTACTACCGCGGCTTAAACGCCTCCAGCAATTTTTTCATATAACATGAGATTCGTTCTGTTAAGGAAAATGTCATCCAGTGATCTCATGACAGGAAATTGAATTTTGTAGCCGTTAGCAGACATTTTATTTGATTTGACAAAATAATATTCTTAACGCAACACACATTGAAACCCATAACGAGATGGATTTCAATATGGTGGGCTGAATTCGGCCATAACATAAGTTACGTGATACTTTGATGGATTTCGTAAGTACCTGCATGGTCCGGAGTAGCGGTGCATGCAACAGCGAATCCCGTGACCCCAGCCATAGGTTAGAAGGAGGAACAACGTGGGTTTTTAGTTCGGCAGACCCCCTTGCCTTCTCCGGGCGAGAGACAGCCATGTGGGTATACCCACGATAAAAAAAGGACCTGCATGATGGATGGATGGTAAAAGTACTGTAAAAGTTTTTATAGGAACATTTAATAAACAAAAATATATGTATACCTACAGATTTAAAAACTTCGCAAGAAACACTGCACACGTGATGCATTCTCGATCCAGTAATGAGGAGTCATTACAGAACGATTTTATAGAATGTAAAACATAAATACTACGGACTATGTCATGTCGTTAAACTGCCTCGTTTGTTTAGTGGTGGCAAGCGCGACTGCTGATCGTGTGGTCCTGGGTTCGATTCCCAGGTCGGGCAAAGTGTTACTAGGTTATTCTGTGTGGAATTCCTCAGTAGCAGCCTGGAGTTCGGATTTGTGCCAAGTTGATGGCAATTGGCTCGCCCCCTTTTACGTGGGACTTAAACATAACGGTGTAGTGAGGGTGTTACTACCCATCTGTGGGAATACAAGCGTGATGTTATGTTATGTTGTGTTATATATATACAATTTCTAATAATCAAAAGCTACTACACTATTGACGATAAATTTCAACAACAATAAAAACCATTTTGACATAATACCTACTTTTCATTTTAAATTTCACTTTGAATATAAATTTATTTTAAAATACAAAAATACTGTTAATTTAAAATGTCAAATAAAATATATAAATTATATAATAATAATAATACATATCGATCTATCATCACCGACAGGACTATTGTTGCCAATAAGCCTGACATAGTGGTGATAGATCGATCAGAGCGTCTCACAATGATTGTTGATATCACTGTCCCGCATGACGAGAACCTTGTGAAAGCCGAGGAAGATAAAGAAATTAAGTATCAAGATTTGGCACACGAGGTTGTCGACATGTGGGAGATTGACTCAGCAGTCATTGTGCCGATAGTCGTTACGGCCAATGGCTTAATAGCCAAGAGCCTCGACCAACATCTGAAGAGGCTCTCGTTGGGCAGCTGGGTCAAGGGCCTGATACAGAAAGCGGTACTTCTGGACACGGCACGTATTGTCAGGAAGTTCCTCTCTCTGAGGCCCTGACCACCGGTAGCTTGGACCCTGTTCCCGATGCCGGTGGGCTACTATGTTTTTATATTTTTAAATGTTTTTATATATTTTTTTATTGAAATATTTAAAAATGTAATAAGATATGTACATATAATGAATAAACGAATAATACATAATAATATTTAAAACTTACTAATCATTACACAATGAAATTTATTATCATTCTACAAGACTCAATAAAATTGTAAATATTTAGTTTATTATAATTTATAGTGTTAATAATGTAAATCGTGCAATAACTTGAATCCAAATACATAAATACTTATATAAAATATAAATACCATAAAAGCAAATAATACTATTTTAATTAAATATTTAACTTTTTCCTAACAAAAAGCGGCTTCATCCTCTCTCCTATTAAAAAATTAACTTTGCTGTGCCCGACAGGGTCCATAATTGATTCGATGTTTAACATACCAACTGTTATTATTATATGTACACATTATGGAATGCAATAAAGTATTGAGTATTGAATATTGTTTGAAATGAAAAGTATTCGTAAGTTATGTCTAAGTTATTACGTGAAATTTTCAACGTGGGTACCTTGCCAAATACTGCAAAACATGTTGGCTACGTTTCCTTATGAATTTATCTAGACAAACTGACACTTATTAGTTAAATATTCATGATCGTGACAGCGTGTTGGCATCCGTACATATAAAATATAAGCATGTAGGGATGTGTAAAATTCTGGTTCCGGTCCCCAGGTCGGGCAAATTGTTATTGGATTTTTCCGTATAGAATTCCTCAGTAGCAGCCCGAAGTTTGGATTTGAGCCCGATTGATGGCAATAGGCACGCCCCCTATTACACGGGACTTAGAAATGAGGGTGTTACTATACCTACACCTCTGCCCTTCCCTTCGGGGAATACAGGCGTGATGTTATGTTAAAATTCTCAATAGTACCTACCTATCAACCTGAGCTAAGTCGGACGCCACGGTTAAAACATAAATGGATACACGTTATAGCGCGCGAAGCAAATGCAACAGACCCGATGAACACTAAAAGGGTAATCACCAACATTAATTCTCTGGTTAAACAACTGTTTACCTAAAATTCGAGTAAAGAACCGTTTAACCAGAGTATTAATGTTGGTGAACAACATCCTAAGACTGTGTTCCCAAAGCCTGGGAAAGGCTGTGGGGCCGAGCGATATAACGTATAAATTATACACCACACTTATCCATCATCATCTTCCTGCCCTGGTCCCAAGTTACTTGAGGTCGGCGCAATATGTTTTTCTCTTCCACTCTTCCCTGTCAGCCGTCTCATTATTATTTACTCCCTTATCTTTCATATCCTCCCTCACACAATCCATCCATCTTTTCTTAGGTCTCCCTCTCCCCCTCCATCCATCAACATTCATATTCATCACTCTCTTAGTCACATGTTTCATCCCTCCTCAGCACATGCCCATACCAAGACAAACGCTTTCCTTTCAACTTTTCTGTCACTGGTGCCACTTTCAAACTTCCTCTAATATACTTATTTCTTACTTTATCCATTCGGGTCACTCCACACATCCATCTCAACATTCTCATCTCCGCTACGTGTAATCTTCTTTCATCCGTCTTCTTCACGGCCCAACACTCTGATCCGTACAGCACGACAGGTCTTATAATGGATTTGTAGATTTTGCTCTTCAGCTTGAGGGGCATCCGTTGGTCACAAGTTGTCCCTATGACCTGTCGCCATTTCATCCAACCTGAGTTGATCCGATGCGTAACGTCTCGGTCATACACCACACTTATCCACGCTTATAAATGAGAAAGTGAAGGTGAGGTGTTTGCTTCTTTTAAACAGCTAAACTACTAAACAGAATTGGATTATTCCTGGCAGAACATAAAGAAGAAAGATGATGAAAAACCATTTTGTCATAAGTATATTATAGAGGCAAGACCATTATGGAGGATATTATATTATTATGGAAGATATTATAGAGGCAAGACCATTATGGGCCACAAGCATCACTAGCCTACTTTAAAAATAGTTCTTCTAACAAAATAATTTTAGAAACGATAATTAGTTCTTACAAATAAAAAGCGTTAGGATAAACCGTGAACAAATTATATAATATAGGTATACTAGCGGCCCGTCCCGGCTTCGCACGGGTGGACACTTTTCCCGTTTTTGCAACATTTTTTATTTATGCTCCGCTCCTATTGGTCGTAGCGTAATGTTATATAGCCTATAACCTTTCTCGATAAATGGACTATCCAACACAAAAATATTTTTTTAATTCCAACCAGTAGTTCTTGAGATTAGCGCGTTCAAACAAACAAACTCTTCAGCTTTATAATATTAGTATAGATATAGATTATGTCATTTTGGGAAACAAAGGTAATCGAATAATTCAAGATAACAATTCCTAATGGTATTACTTAGCAGATACAACTAAGTATTCTCCGTATTCTAGATCTTAAGGCTTACAGTGTTGTAATAAAATTTATAGCTGGAGATAATAGTGATAAATACTAGTCTAATCCTATTTAAAATAATGGAGACATTTAGTTGAAAATATTTCTTACTGCTTGCTATCTGCTGCTGCTTGTTCTATAGTAAGTTATTACGTGGTAGTTACCAAGTACTCAGAAATATGGTAGACGAAAGCGGCCTCTTTTGAATAAGAAACACAGTAGCATCCAAAAGAGTAGGTACTCTTTTCCTCTTAGCCTTTTCCCAACTATGTCGGGGTCAGCTTCCAGTCTAACCAGACGCGGCTGCATACCAGTATTTTACACGGAGCGACTGCCATCAGACCTCCGTCAACCCGTTACTGGGCAATGCCGATATTCTAAGGTTAAACCGGTTGTCAGAGTTCTCGTAACGACTGTCATATGTATTCGTAAACACCCGAAACCGACAGTTTTAACGTGCTCTCCGAGACAGAGGGGTCTCGATGTGTAAGAGACGGTCACCCATCCACGGACTGACTGCGGCAAGCGCAGCTTAACCTCACAAATCCTATGAACCGTGCGGTATTTAACTAAAAAGAAAAGAGTAGGTACATTGGTACATAAGTACTAATACATGCGTGCCCCGTAGGGTTGTTCGATTTAGCCTACTTAGGAGCACGGATGCATATTCAGCAGCGAGCATTTACGACCTTTATACGGGCTATATACTCTACCCTGGGTCAATGGAGTTCTTATGCTGAATCAGCATTAAAGGTTTAACAGGCAGGTATAATAAAAAATAAAATATGCTGTTTCATAGCCACTCTCTGGTCATCATATGCACACAATTAAATTTTATGTCACGTTCTACATTCGCTTCATAAAACGCAGATATTCTCCGTACTAATGTTTATTCAAGCGCTATTTTCGCTTCGTTTTCCACTTTATATTCATATCTATGTAAAAACAGTGCCGGTAATTCTATCCAAACAAAGGTTTGATTATTTTTGTTTACTATTAATATTATTGTGCAAATGTTTTATTCGTTGAATTTGAATGTGGAATAAATTAAAGCTTATCTGGTTAAGCGCGGTCATAATGCCAAAGTACCTACGTATAACCGCATTTGGCATAATTATGACGAGTTAAAACTTAATAAAACTGCGCTGTTTTTGACAGATTGCCAACTATTCCCTATGAAACTACAACAGTAGCCTTTTAACTGAATATAGGTTAGGTATATTTGTATATAAGTATCTTCTTAATCTCACATATTCAACGTAAAAATTCGGGGGTTTACACCCGACAACTTTGAATTCTGAATCAATCGAGTTTGAATCAAATTAGTATCAATTCAAACTCGTAAAATAGCAGTGATAGCCTAGTGGTGTGACCGTCGGACTGCCAACTCATTGGTCTCGAGTTCGAACCCAAGGCACGCACCTCTGACTTTTCGGATTCATGTGCGTATTGTATAATTATAACTTGCTTAAAAACGGTGAAGGAAAACATCGTGAGGAAACCGGCATGCCTGAGAGATATTTCTCGACGGCATGTGAAGCCAAGTCAGAGGCCTATGGGCGGCGTAAACTATGACACCAGGTTAGTCACTAACCACACGAAAACAAGAACTCTTAAAATCAACAAAAGTGCACCATCGTGCAGAGGATCATCAAGAGGACATCTTTTATGGGGTACTGTGTTAAATATTACAACAAAATACCTTGTGATATATTGCAATGAAATGAAAGAAAATTTAAAACTCATATTAAAAGTACACTTGGTAAACAAGCATATTACAAATTAGACGATTATATCCAGGATAAGAACGCTTGGAAACATGCTGGTCCAGCTCCATAAGACAATCTAGAGTCTTTTAACGTTCAAAAGTGCCTTTTATGTGCCTAATTGAAATAAATACTTTGACTTTGACTTTTCTAGACAAAATCAAACTGGTTGCTATTTTAATTGTATAATTTATTTTTTTAAAGCCGTTTATTTTAGATTCTATGAGTAAGTACCTAAACCACACACTGACCTATTACTTTTAAATTTTTGGGAAAATGTATACTTTTGCAATGTTTGTAAATATGTGAGCACCATGTACCTATCACATAATTAATATGTCATTGTTTCATTGTTTTTTATTTTATTTTTTTTACCTTTTGTGGTATAGTAATTTTATTCTAGGTTTTATTCTAGGTCGTCTTCACATATAATTGTATAATTAATGCACCTATACAAAATATTGTAAGACATTTTAAAAGAGTAACGGTGGAGTTTCTTGCCCATTCTTCTCCATACGAAACTACTTTTTGGAAGGGGCGACTAGAATCAATTCTATTTTCTTTGTAAGTTTAACGTTCAAAAGTGCCTTTTATGTGCCTAATTGAAATAAATACTTTGACTTTGATCGAATTAAAACCAACTAAAAATCAAACTTATTTGAATGATTCGGAATTCAAAACTGTTGGGAATAAACTTCTTGAACGCAAGCACAATCGTGTGATGACACAATCCACTCAGCCCGCCGCAGTCTACTACTAAACATACGCCTATCCCAGCTGCGCCACTACACCCGATCCTCCGCCTTCATCATTCCCTTATAACCGTGCGGAATTCGATTTCGAGCACTACAATGTATACTAAAAATTCGAACTATAAGGGCCAAACCACATCTAACGGAAGATACATCGCCAATTTTCTGTCGCGTAATTTACTCGACGAATTTTAGTAACGCATCTTCGGTCAAAATATGTGTACGGTATGAGATGTTTATATGGAATTATGTGTACCTTCTTCTATCTTCCGTCAGATGTGGTTTGGCCCTTAGGCACTGAGTAGACGACGGGCTTTTTGTCAGGCACACTGCCGAGGACAAAAACTAACCACCAACTAGGTGCTGAAAGTCGCGACGAGCAACAATAACAAACCACTATCATATTTGTCCGCGGCAGTGCGCCGGACAAAAAGTCCGTCGTCTGGTCAGGGTAGGGTTTTAAACCCTCCCGGATTGCCCGGGAATAATGGTTGACCTCCCGAGGTACAATAATTTATCCGGTTTTTCAAAAAAAAATCCGCATACGTCGTCGCTCGCGCAAGCCAGCAAGCACCGACACCCCCCCCCCCCCCCTAAGCTTTCTTAAATTCTCCCGGGGGGTGAATATTCGAAATTTTTTAACATTATTTTAACAAATCATTCTTCTCCCGGGTTGTTAACGTTATAGTATTGTCAGATTGTTTTTTTCTTGTCTTATTGCTTGACGGCAGCGGTATAGTTTGAGTTCCCATTATCATAATTATAGTATTAAACATCTGCATTCTTAACTTTGGAATGATGCTAATGACGTTCTCAATTTTTGTTAATATTTTTCGAAGAATGCCCCCCGGGTTGGTCCTTTCCAGAGTCGGCAACCCTAGCTCAGGGCCTTATACAAACAAAATATTCACGTTGAGTACTTTTCTTTCAACTCAGCCTTTATCAGTCCAGTCCAGTACTGGACGTATTGACGTCAGCTACTTAGTACCTACCTATATACTTGAAACTAATTGAATCAGTTTCTGTACTTTACAATTACTTATCATTCTTATTATTCATTCAAGTCAATTTAACGCTTGAAGGCGTCAACATCGGCTCGATATTTACAGCCAAGCCCGTCTCTGATCCGCTATGTGAGATTATTCAAAGAGGATTTAGGATACACCCGTCCCTTTCCAGTATATTGAGTGTGAACGAGACGGCACTAAGATACAGCTCGCAAAAGACTCGCAGTGGCTTCGTGAGAATTCCAATCAGTAGTTTTTCTTGGTATTTAATAACTTAATTCTATAGACCGATTGTTTGCGTTCTTGTGAAGAAAACACATTACATTTATTTATTACATTGTTAAATACTTTTCGTTGCGAATTTTGAATAATTAAAATCAACTGCCTTGTTGGTCTAGTGGTGGCAAGCGCGACTACTGATCGTGAGGTCCTGGGTTCGATCCCCAGGTCGGGCAAAGTGTTATTGGGTTTTCCGTGTGAAATTCCTCAGTAGCAGCCCGGAATTTGGATTTGTGCCCGGTTGATGGCAATAGGCTCGCCCCTATTACACGGGACTTAACATAACGGCAAAATGAGGGTGTTGCTATACACCTCTGCCCTACCCTTCGGGGAATACAGGCGCTATGTTATATTTAAAATCAAAAACCAATCGCATCCAACGATTAAAAAAAAATGAATGCCTTTCGAAAATCAGATATACCCCATAAATCACGCTGGTAAAGTGACTTGGTAACTACTACTCTTAAAAATCTTCAAGTTAGCAAGTTTAACGGTTATCCCGCCATCTGTCGCCCGAGAGTTTGGCGAAATTGCATACTGTTCTTAACGCGCAAATAAAAAGAAAACCTTGAAGGAAATAGAATCATCTCAACGCTGATTTTTCCTATTATTTATTGTTATATATTTATGTATGTATTTATAGGTTTTATATTGTACGAATATATTCATATGTATTCCTATTATTAATATAAATATGATGTATCTATATATTTGAAATTTGTATATTTTTAATGTAGTATATTAGTATTTCTAGAAAGTTTATAAATATACATAAGCTTATTTTTGATATCATAATAATATTCTATCTTAAAATGTGTGCACCTACATTGTTTTGTCTCTGCATCACCCTAAGGTCGACTGGTAGAAAATGCCTAAAGGCATTAAGTCCGCCTCTGTACTAATTTTGTGCATAAAGAATTAAATAAATAAATAGAAAATTGTGCACTTAATGCAACCAGAAATGTGGAAACACGACGGTACTAAAGAGTGAGTCAAATTGCTGTCATTTATAATTGTTTCCGCGAGTCGAAGGCTAATTTTCAATTCTGAAACTGTCTGGTAAACATATTTCTTAAGATCTTGACAGACAGATGGATGGATATTTCTAAGTGTCCGTCAACACCCTCATCACTTTAGCACAATGATTGCCTTACTAATTACTCGAGCCAATATCCGTCAAGCCCGTAATCGTTCAAGGAAATTGTCCAAAGGAGTAATTTTAGTAACACCCTCATTTGGCCGTTATGTTGATGTCCCATGTAACAGGGGGCGAGCCTATTGCCATCAACTGGGCACAAATCCAAACTCCGGGCTGCTACTGAGGTATTCCACGTGGAAAAACTCAATAACATTTTGCCCGACCTGGGGATCGAACCCAGGGCCTCAAGATCTATAGTCGCGCTTGCCACTACCAGACCAACGAAGCAGTTAAAAAAAGAAGAAAAAAAATCTAATTATTCGTCCAAAAACCACAAACGGTCAGTCAACGATGCGTTTGAATTTTCAGTAAATCAGTTCAAAGATGTGAACATGGAACACTGTTACCATGCTTGACGAACTGGTTGGTAATAATTGAAAGTTGTTACAAAAGCACAAAGAGGATAATATTGCTCCTTCTTATAGCGTTATCTACACTTGGGAGCAATGAATCCGTGTCACCAACATAAACCTTAATGTTTAACATTTTAACATTGTTTTGTTTATGTTGGTGACCCGGAATCATTGCTCTTGAGTGTATTACTCCCATACATCCCATCTCATAAAAAAAAGGTAGCCAATTTTATATCAAAAACCAAAACCAACCAAACGCGACAGCCAATAATCAAAACGTATAGGTACACATAGATAGTTCGATTTGAACACATTTACACATCATATTAAAACAACAGTTTACCATTTCACTAAAGGACAACCTTTGAGAAGAAATGTGGCAAGAAACTCAAGGATAGGTCTGGATATTAATCTTCTTTACATAGTATAAAACAAAATCGCTCCCGCTGTCTGTCTGTCCCTATATATTCTTTAAAACTACGCAAAGGATTTTAATGCAGTTTTCAGCAATATAAAGATATAGAGACATATTCAAGAGGAAGGTTTATATGCCCCACATTAGTATCTACATTGCATCCGTGCGAAGCCGGGGCGGGTCGCTAGTAGGATATAAACAGACCAATTGTGTTGCCTATCTAAAATACGAATGTTCACAAAATTCCCGCTGGAACAATGTTGACTAAGTAGGAGATTAATTTCATACCCACTGGGTATAAGTGTAGAGTACTTAGTTATTGACTAGCTTGTTTAGGACTAATTCCAGTTATTAACCAGTGTTGTGTATTTGTGTTCACCTCGCTATAGTTAGCCGCAGACAGGGATGTTAATTTGTATTAGTTTGGTTAGTGCTGGAACTGAAATTAGCTAGTAATAATAACTGTACCATCGTGATAATATTGGTATGCTTTAATTATTGATGGTACATTATTTTGTAAATTGAAACCTTTGGGCGTTAGCTGTTTCAAATTGTGTATTAGAATAGTATTAGGTCCTTACCTATGAAATTGGCGTTTTTTTCTCACAAATAAAGAACCTCGTCACTTCTATGATTTAAAATATATATCAATTGCTTGATATTATATCGAATAATGACCATCATAGACAACTACCAATAGTAAAAAAAACCTTATTACTTATAGTTTTCTACCCAAAAAATATACCTTAAAAATGACTCCTCTTTTTGTTAGCAGAAATGACCACTATTTTGGTTTTAACTTAGCCAAAACTTATTTTGGTCGCATAATCTAAGTGGCATACGTTATCTTAGTTTTTAAACATTAGTGCATAAAAGTTTTAAAACATTAGTGTTCATAGTTGTTAAATAAATTAAAAAAATGTTAGTATGAAAAATGCAACTTCTTTAAAATTCTCCATACAAAACGCTGATTTCATAGGTGGGGACCTAATATGTTTTGGAGGGCGTGGTACCGCCACTATGCCACTGATTTTAATACATCATAAACACCCTGTAAATCGTCAAACATGTTTGTCAAACACTACCTTTTTATTTCATCTATATTAATACTAATAATATTATAAAGAGGATAGATTTGTATTCTTGGATTTTTGTATGTAACGAATAAACTTAAAAACTACTGGACCGATTTCAAAAATTCTTTTGCCGTTAGAAAGCTACATTATCACTGAGCAATATAGGTTACGGGCGGAGCCGTGAGGACACAGCTAGTCTGTTATAAACACGATTGCAAATGAACAAAACACAGTGTGTTTGACAAACTTACAGACGCTCTAATATAATCTGCCAAACACGTATTTGACAAACATTTTGTGTATCTACAGGAAAATTCAGAGTACTGCTCACCCTTTACGAAGAAACAAGCGTAGTACTAACTTAAGTATTGCTTTAGTTTCCTCTATGTTTGATTAAAGTTCAAGTATATTTACTCCAAACCCGGTCGAAGTTCATCAACACACTCAAACATGTTCTCATGAATTATTAATATTAACATCAACATGTATGTTGTCAGAGCTGTGATCGACATCATGAGCATCATAATTATATCGGTTCATTAATTTTAATATCTGCGCTGAGCATGGGCCTCATAATGACCGCTTGTTCTTCTTTTCGTGTGGTTAATAGTGACTGCCTGGGCACGGGCTTCTTCTCTGGTTTAGGCCTTAGTCCACTACGCTGGCTTGGTGCGGGTTGGCAGACTACACACACCTTTGAGAACTTTATGGAACCCTCTCACGTGTGCAGGTTTCCTCGCGATGTTTTTCCTTCACCGTTAACGCAAGTGATAATCAAATTCTGATCCACACGTGAATTCGAAAAGTCTGAGGTATATGCCAGGATCGATCTCAGACCCTCCTGCAGGGAAGGCAAGCGTTAAACCGCAAGACTATCACTGCTGCATAGATTATAACATATTTACTTATTTATTATTTGTTAGTAGCTTTTTTGGTTATGTATATACAAGGTTAGTCGGAAAGGGGGTACTAAGCCGCGGGCCACTTAATGTATCACTGATGACTATTTTAAAGAGTGTTAAAATTTAAAAATTCGATAGGTATTTTTTTCATGCAATTTTTATTTTATTTTAGTTTTTTCAAAAATTCTTTACCCCTGCTTTAGTTACGAATTCAGAAAATGGAGCTTCTAATCCGTGACCCCAAATATGACCTAAAATGTAAACACAGCTGATCATAGCTGAGGATAGATAGAATTGATCGTATTTTGTATGCAATCTTTGAACAGCTATTTCTTTGAAACTAATGACTTTTGGGGAAAGTTGTAGAACAAAAGTTATCCATTATTATAGGTACTCTAACACCCTTTCGGCTTAGTACCCCCTTTCCAACTAACCTTGATTTATTTAAGTCGCAAATATCCTTTTTTTATATCTCTTTCGATGATGTTCACTTTGACCCAAAGGTTGGTTGGTAGAGAATGCCTTATGGCAGTAAGTCCGCCTCATGTACCTCCATTGTGCATTAAAGTAATAAATAAATAATCCCTCAGGCGCCTGATCTCTAAAAACAAAGAGGTACTCAACGTAATTTTCGCAATTACTTTTTCTCAATACTTACGTACGTCTAATTTTATTAGCCAGCAACAGCGGATTCCTAGTCCTTTACGAGTATAAAATTATATTCAGAAGTCCGCAGATTTCATTCATATTGTAGCGACGGTTTGCGCACTGAATTTTAAAACGGAGGATGCGCTTCATTCCAACTGGCGCAAACCTTGTTAATTTTGTATGAAATATCTAGCAACAAGCACACTTTTCAACGCTGTTGCTGTAGATTTAGTACCTGTGAAAATTCTTTAATGAATAAATAAATAGTGGCTCTGTAATTTAAATTATCAAGGAAACACAACATATTTTTTTTACAACAAATTATACAAATGTTGTAATTAACTTTTATGTGCATTTTCATCTGCAAGAAAAGCTGAAAAAAAATTGAATTAATGTTGAAGTCGCTTTAAACTGCCCGGTTTCTTTTTATTTACTACTGGCTGTGTCCTCACGGCTCCGCCCGTAGCCTATGTTACTCAGTGATAATGTAGCTTTCTAACGGCAAAAGAATTTTTGAAATCGGTCCAGTAGTTTTTAAGTTTATTCGTTACATACAAAAATCCAAAAATACAAATCTCTCCTCTTTATAATATTAGTATAGAAGAATAGATTTAATATTTTTTCTAAAATGTCTTTATGTCGACAATTATGTTGTACATATTTTGTACGTTTAATCAGCAACTTATTCCGCTTTTAAAAATTAAAACTTGAATTAATTATACCTACTTAAATATGGCTACCCACGAAAGCAGTTTATTCCGGACGACGTAAACCAACAATTACCTTTATTTTAGTAGGTTTACTTTTGCCCGCAGTTTATTTCGCATGAAAGGATAAGTAGCCTTCACTTCAAGGATTACCTTTTTTGTTAACATTTATTCTAGTCATAATTCAGTCTAATCTTAAGTAGGACGTTTCACGAGTTAGGCGTGGCAGCCGAACAAATACAGTCCTACTTTTATAATATCAGGCTTTTCAGCGTCTCTACAAAGATATTCAGGAATTTAATATTTCAAATAAACATTCTTATCTTTCACTGGCTGTATCAAATATTCGAAATTTGAATATATCAGCAGTACCTTACATAAAACTTGGGTACTTTTTATTTAATCATGTTATCGACACAACTGATAGTAAAATGACAGTATTTCGGGAATAAAATAAACCTCAAGCTTCTCAAAATTCAGGTTTTCGATGTTGCCACCTACTCAGTATAGACGTGGTACGTGACTTAAATTTTAAGCATGCCTAGTTAATCTGTAAGAGCTCAGGCAGATGATTAACCTTTGATCATTCAACGGTAGTCTAGTGCGTGTCTAGTGCATGAATGTCATAATATGACATTATTACTAGCCTAAAGGGCTTGTACACAAAACTGCGAATCGGCGCTATGCTAATTCGCAACGCAGAAAACTGCGACGCAAATTGCTGCGATGCGATTTCGTGCGGCAAGACGTCTTCCTTCCAATATTCGGATGACCAATCCTTCGACGATCGTCAACCGTATTAAACGTATTTTATACTTGGTAGAATAAATTTACATAAAAGATTTGCGCACTGCTGTTACTGATAAGAAGATATGGAAAAATCAATTACGCGAATCGATTCGTAAGTTCTTGCAATGCATCGTGCGAGCTCGTATATTTCTGCGATGCGACGTCGCATCGCAGTTTTGTGTACAAGCCGATAATGCGCAGCTTCGCCGGACGACGGACAACGGAGAGTTTCTAACCTCTTATATTAGAAGCTATCTAGATAGTTTTGGGAACATTACATTCCTGGACGTAATCGACCCAGACTTTAATTGTTTATTTACCGACAAGATCGCATAACTATGTGTACCCCTAGAAATCCTTTGCATTTTGACCTAATCTGTACTAATATTATAAAGCTGAAGAGTTTGTTTGTTTGTTTGTTTCAACGCTCTAATCTCAGGAACTACTGGTTGGAATTGATATTTTTTTTGTGTTGCATAGTCCATTTATCGAGGAAGGTTATAGGCTATATAACATCACGCTACGACCAATAGGAGCAGAGCATAAATGAAAAACGTTGCAAAAACGGGAAAAATGTCCACCCGTGCGAAGCCGGGACGGGCCGCTATTATTATAATATATCTGCCTCGTTGGTCTAGTGGTGGCAAGCGCGACTGCTGATCGTGAGGTTCTAGGTTCGATCCCCAGGCCGGGCAAAGTTTTATTGGGTTTTTCCGTGTGGAATTCCTCAGGAGCAGCCCTGTGTTTAGATTTGCGCCCCGTTGATGGCAATAGGCTTGACCCATTTTACATGGGACTAAACATAACGGCGAAATGAGTGTTACTATACCTACACCCCTGCCCAACCCTTCGGAGAATACAGGCGTGATATTATGTTATGTTTATTATAATATTTATATGGGAACAAAATGAATGCTATCGCTGCTACTTTTCGTTGGAGAAAGTGAATAGCGCTCTAATTCTACTCTTTTTTCCTTAATTTTACGAATATTATGTTTGCTTGTGCGTGTTCTCTATTCGGATAGTACATTATACACCATATTTCTGCCCATATTTTAGGTATAAAAGGACTATCTAATTAGACTAAAAACATGATGAATAATGTTATTCATAGTCAGAAATTTAACGAGGTCAAAGCCGCAGGCTACCCACGAGATAAAATGTTAATCAAGTTTTTACCACAAAATCGTGTTTAACAGTTGTTTAGACTAAACAGGGTTTAAACACATTTTTTAACTGTGGAGTTTGACGTTCGACACGGTTTTAACAAGTGTCTAAACTTTTGTAGTACGACCCATATCCTCTTATTAGAAAATATAGTCTTGTTATATGTGAAAACTTGTAATTGGCCTTATTTATGTTACATATTTATATTAACGGTTTCACTGTCCGCGAATTAGACACAATAGTTTAACAATCGAGATGTTTACATATGATTCACAGGACAGAGAACTTGTTAACTATGATTTTGCCTAGCTGTAAGTTTTCCGAAAAATAAAAAATAAAATAAAATAAATAAATAAAACACAGGTTTTAAAATTGCCCCGTCTCTTTTTGTTATATGGCGTTAGAAAGTGACGGGTATATTTTAAATCTGGGTTTACCTTACAGAAACTGTTTACACGACCCGTTTTAGCGGACCCGTTTTTATTTTGGTGATGGCGCCTGTAGATGTATGAGCAAGTTCACATAGGTACACGACAGCATTCCGAATCCAGAAAAAATACCGGATCCCCTATTTTCATCTTATTCTGCCTACCAGATGCGACGCAGCTGCCATTTGTTTAACTGATCCGTCGGTAAAGATGTGAACAGCACGACCAGTACCGACGGATTCGTTAAAACGGATCCGCTGTGTGAACGGGCTTTTAGTTGGTTTTAACTATCACTTGTACTAAGGAATGTATTTGTTTGAATATTTTATAACGTTATCTACTCCAAATAAGAGTGATTGTCAAATAACTTGCTCGTTTTGTTAAGTTAGCCAGTTTATTTAAAAAAGATAATTTACCGAAGTGTCTTATGGTCCACTTCCTACGAAAAATCCCGTAATCTTATTTATAAGTAGATCTTTGAGAACATTTATAAAGTCTATTAATGTCTAGGTTACTAATAAAAGCATAAAAGATTTTCCTTTCTAACTTCTTTTTGTTGTTCTTTTCATAATATTAGAACTTATTACAGACCGTTTATAAAATGTTTCAACGTAAAGTTTAGTTAAGAATATTTGTACAAATAATTTTCTTTTTAATAATACAGTTGTTGTTCTATTTCTTTACAAAAAATTATGGTATCTAACAAAGGTGAAACTATTTATTTCGTCGGCAGAATTTTGACATTATTTTTTCTTCGTATTATTTTTCTAAATTCTACAAAGATTATGTATGTACAATGGCGTGCCTATAGGGCAAGCCCGATATTTTTTTTGGTACCTGCTTATTTTGATATTTATAGTTCGTCTGATAACAAATAGTTGGAGATCTTAAGATCGAATTATGGTTTACTAATTATAAGCATAAAATATGTTGTCATAATTTACCTTGCACATGAAAAGAAGTACCTACCAAAAAAATATCGGGCTTGCCATATAGGCACGCCACTGTTTACGTACCTACATAACTATATACTAAAGTAAAACTTAACACTACTTCTCGTAACTTTATCTATAAATTGAAGAGATAAGCAATAAAAAAATAATACTTGTACCTATCTCTAAAAATGATATTGAACCCGTATACGACATTTATCTTTCCATTTACGAAACTCCCATAAAAGTGGGAAGTGAGTATACTAACGCAATATATTTTAGGACGCTTTCGCGACAAATAAAGTTTGCTGTGTCAAGAAATATATTGCGACCTTACGAAATATTATATTATGAGGTGTGTCATTTTAGCAAGGGTGTTTGTACAATTCGAATTTCGAACTTTCCGTGTTTATCGTGAAAAAGAACACAGCAATCAAAAGGATAGGCCACACATCCACAGGTTGTGTTTGATCTGAATCTTATCTTTACATAGTATAAAAAAGTCGCTCCCGCTGTCTGTACGCTTAGATCTTTTAAACTACGCAACTTTTAATGCAGTTTTCAGCAATAGATTGAGTGATTCAAGAGGAAGGTTTATATGCCCTACATTAGTATCTACATTGCACCCGTGCGAAGCCGGGGCGGGTAGCTAGTAGTATTATAAACTAATCTTATTGTACCAAATACAGTGGGCCTAAAACCCGTGAGAAAACCAAGATCGTTTGTTAGGTATACGCCGGAATGCCGAGAGATAGCGTCCAATTTAGTTTGAAAGATAACAATATCGATGATAATTTAACGATCTTAATTAAATCTCTCGATTCGAATACATACTCGTAGCCTACAAACATACAACGGAATTACGTAGTTGATTGTGTACGTTGATTTTGTCTTTAACTACGTAATACGTATTCTACTTTATAATAACAACACACTTTACTAATAAAACAGATTTTATTAAATCAAACAAAGTTACTATCGCCAAATGATAACATTTCAAAGCTGCCTAAATCCTTTATCCTGCAACTAACAACGGTACAAACAAACTTTTACTTTATGGTTCAGATTACACCCCGTTCCACTAAACTTGTGCCCGGCTGTTATCTCTTAATAAATCCTATAAGTCACGTTCATTGTCCGGACACACTTGAACTTAAGCCATCTGTCAAAACAATATGGCGAGCAAAATTGATAAACTGGTTAATAATTTGGAACGGACCGCATTGCAAACGACGTTTTTTTATTGGCTTGCCTAAATGTGAAAAAAGCGTATGATTTAACAAAAATTCAATATTCTGGTCTGCAATGCCCAGAGGGACGCCCTATAATTGAGGTCCTTTAAGTAATTATATTATTATATTTAATATTTGGGTCAGGATTCAATGAAAAACTGCCTCGTAACCGTGAGGTCTTGGGTTCGATCCCCAGGTCGTGCAAGGTTTTATTGGGTTTTTCCATGTGGAATTCCTCAGTAGCAGCCCGGAGTTTAGATTTGTGCCTGGTTGATGGCAATAGGCTCGTCCCCTATTACATGGGACTTAAACATAACGGCGAAATGAGGGTGTTACTATACAACTCTGCCCAACCCTTCGGGGAATACAGGCGTGATGTTATGTTACGTTCAATGAAAAATTAGGAACTTCTCTTGCTTTCTCTTTATTTTAAATGTGTCTTCAAGCTTATTATAGTTTAGTCGAAAGCAGCAGAGCTTTAGAATACATGAATGAATGTTTTATTAGATGCCAACTACGCCTACCTACTAAATATATACTACGGACCAGTGCCGCCCATTTTATTAGAGCAATCGGCCAATATTGCTGGCCATTCCGGCGATCCAAACCGCCGTTTTGATCAGCGATTGACCCCAAAGTATGAATATTACATGAGCGAAATATGTTTCCTTTGCAATACGAATCAAAGCAACCAACGATGCGAGTTAGCAAACGGGCAATCCCGTTTCGGGCACGAGAATTAATGTACATTGTACACGTGGACGTGTAAAAACAGGTCATTGTTATACGGCTCGTATTTTACACTGTGTAATCAAAACTCGTGTAATCCCGGCTTTGGTCGCAGGTACAAATGGCATCATCATACAACGCATTGCAGAAAATACATCGACAAAGTTTACAATTTCCCGCACCCACAGATTTTAAATGGCTGAATATGAAATGAAGAAGAATACTTGTAATGGGATTTTAAAATTCGAAACATAAAGCCGTGTCTCCACCAAAGAAAAATTGGTAATTTTTGTGTTGTCAACACGTGTTTTTAACCCCCGACAAAAAAGAGGGGTGTTATAAGTTTAACACATGTATCTGTGTGTCTGTCTGTGGCATCGTAGCTCCCAAACAAATGGGCCGATTTTGATGCGGTTTTTTCTGTTTGAAAGCTGACTTAATCGAGATGGTTCTTAGCTATAATGTATGAAGATCTGTTCAGGCGTTTGAAGATTATCAGCTCATTTTCTACTTGACGAAGGGTCTTGTTCTGTCTTGTCTTGTTCTGAGCGGTCCCCCGAGGCGACGACGCTTGGATCAAAATATTACTAGGTTACAACAAACACATTTTATTTTTTACTTTTTAGAGGTTCTTTTTTGTGTCGGGGGTTTTTAAAATTTTACATTCAATCCTTTATGGAGACTCAGCTAACAAAATAAAATACGTCTTGACAACACGAAAAGTTGCCAATTTCCTTTGGTGAAGACACGGCTTTAGTTTTAAGTAGAGGTGGATAAAATTGAATGGGTTTTACGTTAAACTACAATTACTATACGGTTGTATAATTAAATAATTATAATTAATCTAGGACCATAGATAATGTAGCGTTCTTTTTCTTTATTTTTATATCTGAGTTCGATCGCGGGCTGCACCTGTGATTTCTCGAATTCAAGAATCAATATTTGATTATTACTTACGTTAACGGTGAAGGAAAAACATCGTGAGGAAACTTGCACACCTAAGAAGGCTCCATAAAGTTATCTGTGGTGTGTCTAGTCCGCCAACATGCTTTAGGACTTGTACACAAAACTGCGATGCGACGTCGCATCGTAGAAATATACGAGCTCGCACGACGCATCGCAAGATCTTACGAATTGAATCGCGTAATTGATTTTTCCTACATCTTCTTATTAATAACAGCAGTGCGCTAATCTTTTTACGCAAATTTATTCTACCTAGTATAAAATACGTTCAATACGGTTGACGATCGTCGAGGGATTGGTCATCCGAACCTTGGAAGGAAGACGCCTTACCGCACGAAATCGCATCGCAGCAATTTGCGTCGCAGTTTTCTGCGTTGCGAATTCGCATTGTGCGGATTCGTAGTTTTGTGTACAAGCCCTTTGGCCAGTGTGGTTGACTAAGGCCTAAACCCTTCTCATTCTGAGAAGAGGCCCGTGTCCAGCATTGAGACAGTAATGGAATGATACAAGATACAAACACATTCTTACATTTTTCTAGGTATAAGGAAATGGCAATACCTACCTAGGTAGTAAGAGAATTGAACATTTTGACAACAAAGAAGTTACTTGTAATAAAACTTGTCTCAAAAATATCGAAGCGAAAAGAGCGAAGCTAGCATTTGCACACTTTTAAAATTGGAACACTTTCAATCGGAACGTAGGTAATAACCATAATGACAGCATTATGTACTGTTTCATACGCAGCTTTTCTCTTGAGAAATACAGTAATATACTACTACCACAGTCTAATCTATATTTATTATTTATATACTTATACTTACTTATATATACTTATTATTATCTATATATATAAAAGGAGAAGCTGACTGACTGACTGATCTATCAACGCACAGCCTAAATGGCTGGGGTTAGAAACTTGAAATTTTGACAGTAGGTTCATTTTGTGACGTAAACATCCACTAAGAAGGGATTTCTCGAAATTCAACCCCTAAGGGGTGGAAAAAAATCACGCAAGCGAAGCTGCGGGCAAAAGCTAGTATACTTATAAAAGGAGAAGCTGACTGACTGACTGATCTATCAACGCACAGCCTAAACGGCTGGGGTTAGAAACTTGAAATTTTGACAGTAGGTTCATTTTGTGACGTAAACATCCACTAAGAAGGGATTTGTCGAAATTCAACCCCTAAGGGGGTGAAATAGGGTTTTTAAGTTTGTATGTAAGTCCGTCATTTTTGAAGTAAGAAGCTTGAAATTAAATATTAAGGTTTTTGGTTATAAATAAACGAACACATGTTTGGGCATTTTTGGAAATTCAACCCTTAAAGGGGTGAAATAAGTGTTGAAAGTTTGTATGAGAAATCTGGTATTTTTGA
This sequence comes from Amphipyra berbera, assembly GCA_910594945.2. Lineage (NCBI taxonomy): Eukaryota > Metazoa > Arthropoda > Insecta > Lepidoptera > Noctuidae > Amphipyra > Amphipyra berbera. Next base: position 15,840,756 of record OU343123.1, on the reverse strand, counting down.
AGTGAGAAACATGGAATTAAATATTTAGGCTTTTGAAAAAAAATAAACGTATAGGTGTTTGAGGGTTTTTGGAGATTCCACCCCTAAGAGGGTGAAATAGGGGGTTGAAGTTTGTATGTAAGTCCGTCGTTTTTGAAGTAAGAAAGATGAAATTAAATATTAAGGTTTCTGGTTAGGAATAAACATACATACATAAATACATAAACTCACGCCTTTTTCCCATGGGGGTAGGCAGAAACTATAGAACGCCACATGCTACGGCCCTTACATACCCCTTTCGCTTCATCCACATTCATACATCTTGTCATACACGCACGCCGGTTGAGAGTACTACGCACCTGACCTTTGTGAAGAACATCACCAATAACATCGATGTATGTCCTTCTAGGACGTCCTCTACCGGCGTTCCCATTGACATCCGCCTTATAAATTCCTTTTGTTAATCGCCGTTCACTCATTCTCTCAACATGACCAAACCACCTAAGCATACTCCTTTAAATTTTTGTCACTACATCATCTTTTAAACCGCAACTTTGTCTAATCTCTTCATTTCTCAATCTATAATTCAAAGTTACACCGCACATACTTCGCAAAGAACGCATTTCCACGGCATTTATTCTACTTTCATGCCTCTTCTGCCACGACCAACATTCACTTCCATACATAAGCGTAGGTACCAGCACACCGTTATGGACAGCCAGTCGTGCCTTTTTGGACATTGACTGGCTAGCCACAACCACATGCATAGCACCATTTACTTTATTTCCCGCATTTGCTCTTCTTTCCACATCTTCGTCAATCTTACCATCTCTTGTAAACATACTTCCCAAATAAACAAACTCATTCACCTGTTCAAAACTTTCATCTCCTATCTTTACTTTACACACAGATACATCTGCATCTCTTTCAAAAACCATTATTTTCGTCTTGCTTACATTAATTTTCATCCCTTTCATATTATATGCTCCATTCATCATAGTTACCATGTCTTGCAACTCTTCCGCCGACGATGCAAGCAAAACTTGATCATCTGCGTAGAGAAGACATTTGACAGGCAACGCATTCATTTTCAATCCACACTCACTCCCTTTTAAATCTGTCAAACAACTATCCATGTATAGGTTGAACAGCCATGGAGACGCTACACAACCCTGTCTAACACCTCTGGAGATGCCAAACCAGTCTGTGAACGCCCCATTTATCCTAATACAAGCACTGGAATCCCTGTACAGCGATTTCAGTGCCCGTATCAAGCGCCAGTCCACCCCGTACAAAGATAGTGTCGACCACAATTCTTCCCTCCACACACTATCATAGGCCTTCTCCAAATCAATGAACGCGCAGTACACTTTCTTGTGCTTTGCCAGATGTTTTTCGGCTATGCACCTCAAGGAGAAGATCTGATCCATACAGCCCATCCCCTCTCTGAACCCTGCCTGAACATCCCATAATTTCTCATCTGTTATTCTTATCACTCTGTTAATTAAAACTTTCGCATATAGTTATAGACTAATGCCGCGGTAGTTTTTACACTCGTGCTGTGAACCTTTTCCCTTATATAGTGGTACGATTACAGCTTTGCACCAGTCGCCCGGCACTTGGCCGAATCTCCAACACATATTAAATATCCGGTACAGCAGGCTTGCTACCACCCCGTCACCGCCCTTAAGCATTTCGACAGACACTCTGTCACACCCAGCAGCTTTTCCAACTTTCATACATTTCAGCGCTTTCACGATTTCATCCAAGTCAATGTCTGACTCACTCGCTTCCGCCCAGTTACCCACTCTTTGCACACTATCCTGCCAACTAAATAAACTTTCAAAATATACCTTCCAGCGTTCCAACACCTTGCATTCTTCACTTAACAAGCATCCATCTCCTCCTCTAACTATATTCATATTTGATGTCTCCGAAACTCCACGAGCCAATCTTACTTGTTGCCAGAACAGCTTAACATTGACCCTGAAGTTGTCGGAGAACTTCCTATTATACTTATCTTATCTTCCATTTCATTCTTCTTCATCTTTACGATCTCTTTTACTTTCGCCTTTATTTCGGTGTATCTTTTCTTCACTCTTTCCAAATCGTCAATCATACTCGTTGCCTGATTCATCCTTATTCTAGCTTTAAAGGCTAATAAATTAAGCCAAGCTTCTTTCTTCTTCCGTACGACCTCTTTAACTTCACTATCTATCCAACAATCATTCATTCTCCTGTTATTATTCCTCTTCGCCACACCGCATACTTTTGTGGCCACTTGCACCATGCTGTTTTTTACAACATTCCATGCTTCTTCTAAACTATAATCATTCATTCCTTCTAAAATCTCATTCGTCTTCTCTTTTACTTCCCTCTTATATTCCTCTTTCACTTTTAATTCTTGCAACCTTTCTACTTTTATTCTCTCAAGTGCAGTCACAGGAACCCGAACCCGATGGCACCAACGTTTAAACAGACCATGTATCCGGCACATGACAAGATAATGGTCGGTCCCCACATTGGCACCCCGATACACTCTTGTATCTGTGACCTTACTCTTCAGTCTTTCATCAACAACCACAAAGTCAATCATGCTTCTACTATCTTGCCTTTCCCACGTATACATGTGAATCTCTCTATGATTAAACATAGTGTTCATTATAGAAAAATCTTCTCCACGCATATTTCTAACAAACTCATTCCATTCTCATTCACCCTTTTATCCCCAAACGCATCTAGGGTACTTTCATATCCTTTCCTCTTCACACCTTCCCAACCATTGAAATCACCAAGCATAACAATCTTCTCATTTATTCTACACTCATTCACAATACCTCTTATACTATCCCAGAATGCATCTCACTCCAAAAGGTTAGGTTAGGAATAAATGTACACATATTTGGAAATTCAACCTCTAAGGGGGTGAAATAAGTGTTGAAAGTTTGTATGAGAAATCTGGTACTTTTGAAATAAGAAGCATGGGGAGAAACTGACTGACTGGCTGACTAATCTAGCAACGCACAGCCTAAACCGCTGGGGGTGATATAAGACGGACGTTTTGGATTTTAAAATGTCACTTTAAAATGGGCTTAACGAGGATTTCAAACTTCACGCAAGCGAAGCTGCGGGCAAAAGCTAGTTTTTATAATAAACTAGCGACCCGCCCCGGCTTCGCACGGGTGCAATGTAGACACTAATGTGGGGCATATAAACCTTCCTCTTGAATCACTCCATCTATTGCTGAAAACTGCATTAAAATCCGTTGCGTAGTTTAAAAGATCTAAGCATACAGACAGCGGGATCGACTTTGTTTTATACTATGTAAAGAAGATGATGAGTTAAATGCTCACAGTTACCAGGCTGAACTAGCAGGTTGATAACCGCTTTTACCAACACTAATCGATCTAATATCTATGGTCTTAAGTATGTTATTATATATATATATATTTAATGGGCTTGCGTTTGACCGCCACCTCACCTGACGTTAAGTGATGGAGCGGTCTACGGTGGTACACGCTTGCCCAATAAAAACCTGTTCATTCGAGACTTGAAGACCACCAGATTGTACTTATCGGGAAACACAGACAAGGCGTTCCACTCCTTAGCGGTGCGCGTTATAAATCTATTAGCAAATCGCTTCGTACGTAAGCGCGAAATAAAGGTATTTCAGAGAATACTTCCGAAACTGGATCATCGAAACTTATTCGTACGACACCAAAGTTGTGTAGGTTGTCCGCAACGAGTCGTTTAAATCGACGGCGAAGAGCCCCCTGCAATCCCAACAGCAAAGTTAGTTTGAAAGTGCAAAATTGTGTTTCAAACCAGCAGTTCAGGTAAGTTTCCTCATGGAAGGTAAGAAAGCTTCGCAGCAACTACATTCTAGTTTAGCTGTTAGTACAAAGAAGTTTTGTAATTAAGATTAAATGGAATTAAGAGAAGACCCGGTCCTTTTACGATAATTTATAAGATCTGCAGTATACCTAGAAGAATCGATATAATTAGAATTTTTAGCATTTAGCCATTAGTAAGATAAGAAGCTTGTTTTTTTCTTAAAAACTGAATTTAACTTCAAGATAGCAGCATGACGTGTGGGCAAGCAAGACATTAGAAATGTCGCCGTCGTTTAAATTGAGTTTGTAAATTACAATAATGTATTTAATAAATATTGTTAGTAAAATTCTGCAGATTGAAGTGAAAAAATCTAAAAGGCACAGACGCGCCCTTTATAATTAAATCATGATTCCTAATTCAATTTCTTAAATAAACGTGCAGAGATTCGAGCAAATGAGACATTTATGGCACGCGCCGCTTCAGCGTAGGGCGCATTATAACGAGCCTACGCTTAGGCAGTATTATTATTTATTCCGACGCTTAGCGCAATCCAAGATAAAATGATGAGTCCCAGAATTCCATTTTCACGGATCAATTGTTTAGCCAATTTTCATGAAATTCTGTCTGCCAAATCTATCAATCTGTGAATAAGGATAGTTTGATCCCAATACATCAAGTGCTCTCCCAGGGATATACACTAAACTTTTTTCGCTCGGGCAACACGGCAGGCTAAAACGAATAGACTATAAGGTTAAAACCGTCCGAATCCGCGCCAGCAGCATGGCCATGCGTTATCGTTGTATCTCCGCTGGAGTGAGCTGTTTGTATTTATCTCAATGTTAGGTACCCGCGTTTCTGTGACGGCACGCCAGGCGACGCGGACTTTAAAATGTGCTTACCTTTGTACGCTTGGCTGTACCGCGGGTTTTGTTTAAGTAAACACTATGCGATAGGGCGATAATATAATTAAATTGGACAATTCTCACTAATATTATGAATCCCAAATGAGTTTCTTTGTTCCTCATTCACAGGTCGATTTTTCAACCCATAGCTTTTGACACTCAGACTGTGATTACAGTTAGTTTTGATCCCGATAAGTTAAGTAATCTCTTGGGGATATGCAAAATCTTATACGACGCGGGCAAACCTCCAGAAGCGCGGCTAAATTGTCTAAATCCGCACTAGCAGCATAGCTATGCATTGTCACCGTATCTCTGCTGGGGGAATGTTGGTTGTATATTTGAACGTCACCCGCGTTTCTGTGACGCGGGCGGTAAAATGTGCTTTCGCTTGTGCACTTAGCTGTACTGCGAGTTTAGTTTAACGTAAACGGGTAATAAAGAAAAACTAAGAAATCATTATGCGATTGTATTTAATGGGGCTATGCTAACTAATATTAGAGTTTCTTTACATGCCAACTGTTCAACAGAACTCAATTAAATTGTGCCATCCAACCGATGAATAAAGATAAAACAGTTTTGTTCTCAAAAATATAGTTTTTTTTTCAGTTTTATACAAAAAAGAACTTGAAGGTAAACCTGCAACCTGCTGCTATTCGCGACAGCAAAATGGCCGCGCACTATCGCGGTATCACCCGCGTTTCTATGACGCGCGGTGGTATAACGTGCTTACACTTGTGCGCTTAGGTGTACCGCGGGTCTTGTTTTTGTTCGCATTTTATCATTTGGCGCGGTATTTTTATATCTCGACTATAACAAGTATGAAAAAGAGGCTGTAAAAAATATACTACCAACGTAACATAAATTTTCTAAGATAAAATAGTCGACACGAATAATATACCTCAGACAAAAAATAATTTAATAAAAGCTTCATCAAAACAAAAACCTTTACGTTAGGTAATAATTAGAACGTTTTATGAACTTTAGGGCAAGGCACGTTGAACAAAAACAATTACAACATATAATACGCGTTATAATCGTCCCCGAACCCCAACAAAGCAAAAAATGGCCCTGAATAATGCGATGCTACGCGTCCTAGATATTTAATAAAGCTGTTATGAAACCCATTTTGACGTACAAGAATTTGTATGTTCATTCCTTGTTTGTTCCTCTGTGTATATCAAGTTTAAAGCGACAAGAATATTATAAACGTTGAGTTGAATAAATATATCAAACCACATTCTAGAGAATTCACGTGCTGAGTCTGTGTCGTAAATTACATAAAAAAGTTCAAGTATTGATTTTACGAGAAAATAAAAAGCGTGTCACGTAGTTCGAACGAACAAAGGGCTGGTTGGGAACGTCCGTGAAAAATTACTTAAAATGCCTCTACAATGGTCGCAGATAGCGGGAACGAGCTTGGAGGCTTGCCAAATACAGAACTGTCCTGTTGATCACTGCTCGCGCCGTATCTTAATTAAGTAGGTAGCTACGTGTGTGGCCTACAGTAGGCAGCAGTGATAGCCTAGTGGTGCGACCGTCAGACTGCCAAGTCATAGGTCTCGAGTTCGAACCCAAGGCACGCCGTTCTGACTTTTCGGATTCATATGCGTATTGCGTATTTATCAGATGCTTAAAAACGGCGAAGGAAAACATCGTGAGGAAACGCCGCATGCCTGAGAGATATTTCTCGACGGCATGTGAAGTCAAGTCAGAGGCGAATGGGCGGTATAAACTCTGACACCAGGTTAGTCACTAACCACACGAAAAGAAGAACTAGGCAGCATGTTATTTGAAAGTACCGGCTACAAGGAAACTTTATATAAAAGTGGTTCAAATAGAAGAAAATATTGTTACGGATACTCTCTCGATATGGAGATGAAGTTTGAATTCTTTGTGCTACGTTTTTACGTAGCACGCAGATGCTACGGCGTAACCGATACCTTTTCCGTTTAGAAAGGAAAACAATCGGTACTGGTGTTTCTTCATAAATCCTATGATTTCGGAAAAGGAACCAAAGATCACTCCAAGAAATTTTAAAGCCTTATAACATAACATCACGCCTGTATTCCCCGAAGGGTTGGGCAGAGGTGTATATAGGTAGTAACACCCTCATTTCGCCGTTATGTTTAAGTCCCATGTAATAGGGGATGAACCTATTGCCATGAACCGGGCACAAATCAAAACTCCGAGCTGCTACTGGGGTATTCCACTCGGAAAAACTCAATAACACTTTGCCCAACCTGGGGATCGAACCCAGGATCTAAAAAAGCTGTCGCGCTGCCACCACTAGACCAACGAGGCAGTTAGTATAAAGCCTTACACATGGGTGATTTTGGGAACGACATTTGCTAGATTTTATCATCTAGTGACGAATGGAATATGAATTTTTTTATCGAAAACATCTAGTACACTCATGCGATAACAAACGACATTCCTTCTTGAAAACTAGTTCAACAATTTAGTTCATGTTTATTTGTCCATATTTGTAATGAAAATCGATTTCGTCCGACTATAACCCTCGTTCAAAAAGTTGCCAGTATTTTCTTGTAACTTGGAAATTATAAAATGCTTGTCAATTTTTAAACTGATCAACTACCGTGCCCATTCTGTACTCGTGCGGCACAAAAACTTTTCTCATTTCCGTAGCCAGCACAAGAAAACAGCCTTTTTGCGTGTTTCTTATAACAATTTGAATATCCTATAGCTTAGGTCTTGTGATTGATGACATAATGTACCGCGGTTTAACAAATTACGAAAGTTCAAGACGAGTCATTGTTGAACTTTAGACATTAAATCTTTATATTTTTAACCTTTCTTAAAAGGCCTGAATAAGTACAAAAGTTCCTCTATTGAATAACGTGTTCTTAATCGTGGGGTACAAAAAGGTACAGTCGCGAACAAAACGGTGTAACGGGATGTCGACGCGACACGACGTGGAACAAATACGCGTTACGTCGCGTCTCGCTACATAGGCCGCTAATAGGGAATGCCGTTGCCTTGATCGCGTTTGTCGCGTTCGTCGCTTACGCAGGACACCCCGTAACAGATATGTGTCGATATTATTAAATTTGCGAGCACTTGTACGTATGATTTGAACTGATCTTACACAAAGATACGACCTTCATGTAATACGATCTCCTTTGTCAGGGCAACAACTTTTTGCCTCTGTTATCTCCACTGTTTTATTTCAAGCGAAATGATTTGATTTATACAAAACTTTGTTCAAGTTACGACTTTATGGCCCTCTGGAGAGTTAAGGAGACAAAGCTGCCGAATTGTAACTCAGGTACCTAATGTTGGATGGCGTTTTACTGACTCGATTTTGACGATTCAAATATTAGTGGTGGCGTCATTCGAATACCTATGACAGTCGTTACGGGAAGTCAGAAGCCCGAAAGTATGACAACCGGTTTAACTTTAGGATATCGGCATTGTCCAGTAACTGGGTTACAGAGGTTTGATGGCAGTCGCTCCGTGCAAAATGCTGGTATTCAGCCGCATCTGGTTAGACTGGAAGCTGACCTCAACATAGTTGGGAAAAGGCTAGGCAGAACAAGTTGTAACAGTATTCGACTGTGTAACAATCATTAGGTATACTTAAACATTTCTTTATTTTTTCAAATCAATTATGAGTTATGTTTAGTAAGATTAGATAAATGCAGAAAAAAAACACGAATCCTTGAATTTTATGATCTATTTGAAACTTCTTCAGTATTTTATTTAATATACAGTGGAAACTCGATTAACCGGACTAATTGTTGTCGTTAGGCATTCGGATAATCGAAAATCCGGATAGTCGAATGTATGAAGATAAGCGATAATACCACACTCTTACGCTTTGACATTTTTAAATATGCAGACGTGACACGCACGTCAGAGTAACATAATCATCCTCCTGCCCTTATCCCAACTTATTTGGGGTCGGCGCAGTATGTCTTCTTCTTTCATACATCTCTATTAGTCGTCATTTCAGTAGTCACCCCCTTTCTAGCCATATCATCTTTCACACTATCCATCCATCGCTTCTTTGGTCTTCCTCTACTCTTATAACCATCCACATTCATACTCAAAACTTTCCTCACGACATGTTTCTCGTTTCTTCGCATCACATGCCCATATCATGAGAACCGGTTTCCACACAACTTTTCAGTCACCGGCGCCACTTTCAGGCTTCCTCTTACATACTCATATCTAATTCTATCCATTCGAGTAATACCACACATCCCTCTTAGCATTCTCATCTCAGCTGCATGCAATTTTTTGTTATGTTATGCATGTTAAACATTTTGTATCTTGACTCAATATGACTTAATTATTTAATTGGTCGCGGTTGGTAGTCCGGATAATCGCGAATCCGTATAATTGAGGGCCGGATAATCGAGTTTCTACTGTACATATGACAAAGAAGGTTTTCCTACGATAACCTAAATAATTCAGAGCATTTTTTTTCCTTTAAAAGAAACGTTACCCCTCTCTAGGATTTCTCCTGTATCGTGGGTGCGTTACAGGCACAAATCTTCACATGCACAAAAGCCCAGAGCTGGAACAACTATTTGATCCGTGCGGGAATCGAACACATGACCCGTAGCGCAGAAACCAATCGCTCAGTTACTGCACCAAACGTGTCGTCAAATGCCTTACGTCTTACGTTAATAAGGTACTTTTAATTGCACACGAAATAGCTGAATTTGTAAATACTGGTGTAATATGGAGTTATTAAGTCCGTTCTGAAACTTCTGGATTAGGGATTATTGCGAATAGGATGGTTGGACGACTTTAGACCGTGCCAATGTCATTTTTATGATAATTTTTAAGCATAGGTTCAAAAGTGCTATCCGTGCTTAACATCATGATCAATTTAAAAGACGCAATTAAGGCTAACGATTATTAGAGAACTTTAAATAACGAAGCATTCTATCAAACCATTGGAACTGTTTAAAAACTGGTGGGATTTTAGAGCACAGTTTTTTTTTTTTTTTTTTATTCTTAGCTAGGTCTCGTTTTGCCCTAGTCTCACCTGACGGCAAACGCAGACAGGGTCTAAGATAGAGCACACGAATCCAAGGAACAGAGATATAGAGGGATTCCCCTACACCCCTTTGGCTCTCACATATACAACGGAACACAGTAAACTGCTTGACACCGGACTTTAATGTGTGACTTTAATCTTTTAGCTAGCCAGGCTGACCGTATAGATCCTACCACCGAGCGGGCTGGGTTTTGTTGAATCTTACAATACGCGGTGAGGATTTTTTATATTCTAACCCGTCTCCACACGGGATAAAATAATGAATAACATAGAGCTTTCCCAAATGTCAGCCTCACCCGTAAGCGAAGGCGATAAAAGTAATTCAGCAGTCAGACCCATAATGAAAGTCGTAAAAGGCTCAATAGACACCAAGTCAGAGCGAGGTGACTGTAGCCACTTTTTCTAGGAGAGATTTTTGTCTTCATCATCATCATCATCATCAGCCTATAATGTCCCCACCGCTGGGACACAGGCCTCCTCTCTGTGAGAGGGAATGGGCCGTAATCCACCACGCGGGCCCAGTGCGGGTTGGTAGATGTAACATGTTTTTGAATTTTTGGTTCTAGGACATGCCGGTTTCCTCACGATGTTTTCCTTCACCGTTTTGAGAGCAGTGGTGATGAAATAAATTACTCAAAGTAATGCGCCTGGCTGGGTTCGAACCCACGACATACAACTCGTAAGTCGGGGCCGTTACCACTGGGCCACCACTGCTCCACTGCTTTGTCTTTACCTTTGTTCTTTTAGCTTTTGACATTGATCCGGTTTTCTTAGAACCGGGAATCCAGTTTCTCAGGACAGTTCCGCTGTCAGTTGTCAGCTGTTCAGCTGGTTCAATAAAATGCTCTAAAAGTAAATATAATTTTCTGAACCGCTATAAACTGTATTCGTTAGAAGACATTGCAAAATATTTCTTGTATTATCATTACATCGTATATGAATAAATATCTCGAATATCTCGACTTTCTAATAAAAATATCTCGAGAATACAAGAAAATCCTAGTATTTGTTTTAGCCTTATATTTGCTTTGAACGCGCTATTATTTTACTTGGGAAATCACTTTGCGAGTGATAAATTGAGCTATACTCAGTATCAACTAGATTCCAAGGTAGTAGGTACTTTTACTGTTAGGTATTTTGCGTGCGGAACTATCTTCTTCTATGCTTACACTTTCTGGTTCTCACAACACTATACGTACATGATCTGGCTCTTTCCATTTTTTATAAAAGCCACATACGCATGTATAACACAGTGCGTCGGGGATGTTTGCAGATAATAATATTGATGGTTTTGCCGCCATTATTAGGAATAGATGTGCATCCCTGATGACTCGTGTTCGCGGCGGCGGGATTCCCCGATGTTGCGGAGGTGGATGCGGCTCCACGTTGAAATTTAATTGTATATTTTTATGTGTCTGTATCCTACTAACACTAGAATTTAAGTAAAATTGTTACTAACCCTATGGACTCCGGTCTGAAATAAAATACTTCTATTCTATAACCTTCCGTAGGCTAAGTAATTTATTCATTACAAACTGCTGTTGCCCATTCACTCAACATCCTAAGCCTAGGTGTATATGGAGGCGCAAGCCACGTAGCCGACACAGTTCAGGTAGTTTTACAACCCATACAGTTGGGCAAAGCCTACACAGGTGGTGGCATCTCCCGACATCAAAGACGTTTTTTTGTATCATCATTTTTACCTGCGTGGCCTGCGCCGCGTATACGGTTAGGCTGATAGTTGTCAACATTTAAAATATCAAGGTAAGTGAGTTTGTCCTCTTCTGTACCAAAAACCACTCGGCCAGATGCATACGGTATTAACATAACAAAACATAACCAGCCCACTTCTGTCCCACTGCTGGGCACGGGCCTCTTTTCACAAGAAGGGTTTAGGCCTTAGTCCACCACACTGGCCTGGTGCGGGTTGGCAGACTACACACACCATCGAGAACTGTATGAAGCCCTCTCAGGTGTGCAGGTTTCCTCACGATGTTTTTCCTTCACCGTTGACGCAAGCGATAATCAAATTCTGATCCGCACACAAATTTGAAAAGTCAGAGGTACGGGCCGGAATCGAACAGACCCAGATCCCAAACCCTTCTGCATAGAAGGCAAGCGTTTAAACCGCTAGGCTATCACTGCTCATGTATTAGTATAGGATCCTAGTATAGAACGACCTTCACCGAGCTGGTTAATGGATGAAAAGTATGTTATATCAAATTAAATATGTCAATAAATATATTGCAAATGGGTTGACTAAAAACTTTCAGTCCAGAATATGATTAATTAAATTTTCTTTTTTAAACATTTCACTAGTTTGGTTAATAGACAAATTCCATACCAATCGAAAGTATGAAGCCTACAGAATATGCAAACGTTAGGTTGACTATTTTTTTCCCGTCACAAGTCTTGGGTAGGCAGGTATAAATGCTGTGTTTATAGCTGCCTAGCCAAGAGTTGTGATCTTAGACTATATTATGCATACGGTATTATAGTACAAAAAAAAAGCTTTTAAAAAGGTAAGCAACACCACGATTGTCTTGAAGGTAAACAAAGATTATAAGCGTTATCGTGGCGAATGCCTGACACTCGATTTATCCACGTCCACGTCGCCCAGCGTGACAGGTGGAGCGAAGCAACATGCTCAAGACACCACTTGTTTGTATTCGTTTCAAATATCACTTTTATGTATATTAGAGGAGTTTTTTTTAAACGGTTTAATTAGCTTGACTTCGTATAGGTATTTGTTTAATTCAAATTTTGCGACAGATTTTTCAGCTATATCCTGAAATTTTACTCACAAATTCAATGCCCATGACAATACAACACTGCAAATCCTGAAGCTGCAGAGATACTGCAAGATAAAACCGTTTAACTTAAAAGTTTTTTTTAAGAATTGTTAAAAATTAGTATTCCTTTCGATCGCTAAACTTATGCAGTGATTTTGTTAATTTTGTTGTGTAGAACACTGAAACGGATAGAGAAAGGAGAGGACTTAGAGGAGAATTTCGCGACATAAATGTAGGCCATATTCAGGCAGGCGGCCGGTCATAAAACAATAAGCCAAAACCTCTAACAACATGGATTTATGAAATACATATTGTGTCGACCCCAGCTAGTGTGGGATAAGGACAGGAAGAAGAAGAAGAAGAAGAAGAAATGTAGGCCATATTCAGCCACGGGTTAGAAGCTGACGAGGAAGATGAAAAATAACTAGGGACGTATTACCTATATGACGACAGTTTTCGTTTTTGTCGTACTCACTTTGCTAAAGTTTTATATACTTCACACGGCCTATCGCTGTCAACCGATAGAAACGGAGCCTTTTTTTTTTTAATTGTTGTGGTCGCGTTTGGCCCTAGTCTCACCTGATGGTAAGCGCAGACAGGTTCTAAGAGACAGGTCTAATAGAGGAATTAGTTCCCATATACCCCTCTAGCTCTCACATACACACGACGGAACAGTATAAACTGCTTGCCGCCGGACTTTAATGTGAAGGTGGTAGTTAGCCAGGCGGACCGTATAGAATCTACCACCAAGCGTGCAGTTTTATTGAATGTTACAACACGCCTCTACACCCAGCGTGCGATGAGGAAGTTTTTTATTCTAAACCGTCCCCACACGTGGTAAAAACGTAGGTTGCTCTCTCAAGTTGCAGCCTAGTATCCAATCCACCCTACATGTGTGAAAACCTAATTATCTTTCTCAGATAGGTACTATGGGTAGGTATTCTACAGAAACAAATTAACTATTAGCTTTTTCCGAGAACTACATTTTTCTTTTTCGGGTGGTTAGAGATTAACCTCAGGGGTCAGAGTTTATGCCGCCCATGGGCCTCTGACTTGGCTTCACATGCCGTCGAGAAATATCTGTCAGGCATGCCGGTTTCCTCACGATGTTTTCCTTCACCGTTTTTAAGCAATTGATAATTATACAATACGCACATGAATCCGAAAAGTCAGAGGTGCGTGCCTTGGGTTCGAACTTGAGACCTATGATTTGGCAGTCCAACGGTCACACCACTAGGCTATCACAGCTAACCATGAGGTAAATACGGAGGGTGCTCTCTCAAGTTGCAGCCTAGTATCCAAACCGGGTATACTTGTGAAAACCTAATTATCTGTCTCAGATAGGTACTATTCTACAGAAACAAATTAACTATTAGTTAGCTTTTTCCGGGAACTACATATTAAATTAGTTCAAATTAAACTTCACTTTTCGTGGAATTTAATTGCCTCCGATATGAACACTTTTAGAACAAGGCCGTCGCCGGAAGCGGAAGGTTAGTTTAGGTAATTTATTGTCTATGGTTACTTTGGTATTACCACTTTGTTCTTCTATTTTTAGGACTTGTTTGGAATAGACTGGATCGTGTAATAGTGGACGCCTTTTGAACGCCAGAGCATAAATGCATCGTCGTACCCCCCACGCCAAGGTAACTGTAATCCCATCGTTTTTGTCACATATTTGTGACGTTGGCGCACAGGATAATCTTTCGTTTGTAACATATGTATGGCAATGGCGTCCAAAAGGTTCTGAACAGCTATTATACAGGGTGTAAACGAAATCATGTAATTCCTGTAAACCTCGTGATGTACAAAAAAAATTACAAGAAGTAAACATGTGTTCTTAACGTGAGGCATTTTAGCGCCCCGAGTTACATGACCGCGTGGCGAGCGATAGCCGCGCAATTCGCTCGGGGCGCATATGATTACTTATTGTAATTTTTTGTATTGAATCCTAGTGTATTCGGTACTGGGTTAATCTATATCAGCAGTACTTCACGAGGTTTGAAGGAATTACATGATTTCGTTTACACCCTGTATATTACTAAATTTATTGAAAAGATTTTACTAGCACATACAGTATATTCTGAGATTTACTTATTTTGGGCGTCTGAACTAATGGATCAAGTTATTCGACCATAACTTTCTTAAATTGCGTTTAACAAATTTATGGAGTAGGCCTATCCCATCAAGTTTTAACAATTTTTATCTAATCCTGCCTTTTTGTTTGCAAAGATCTGAGATTTGATCCCTCAGTTCAGATGCACACGCTAGATAATTTGTCGAGAGACTACATTCATACTGAACTATTTTACGTAAAATCTTAGTTTGTAAATAGCTAGATATTGTAAAAGCCTTGGCGAAATGAAAAAAATGTGAAATAATGACTAAGAACATCAACTAGCTCTGTGTCACCTAGATGCACTGGATAGCAACACATAGGTTACATAACATAACGCCTGTATTCCCCGAAGAGTTAGGCAGAGGTGTATAGTAACACCCTCATTTCGTCGTTATGTTTAAGTTCCATGTAATAGGGGGCGAGCCTATTAGCCGATTCCTACGATTTATCGAGCGGTACTGGTTAAAATGAAGACTCTTGAATCTTTACCAATAATAAAGCAAAGACACCATAGTTTTGCATAGTAGACGCTTCTATTTGTTAGTAGCTATCATAGGTTTGACGACACGTTTGGTGCAGGGGCTGAGCGATCGACTTCTGCGCTACGGGTCATGGGTTGACTCCCGCACGGAACAAATATTTGTACGGCCTACAGATAGTTGTTCCGGGTCTGGATGTTTGTGCATGTGAAGATTTGTGTCTGTAAACGCACCCACGATACAGGAGAAATCCTAGAGTGGGGCAACGTTTTTTTAAGAAAGATAAAGAAAGAAAAGATACATAAAATTGGCTTTCGAGTCTATTTATATGCTCAGTTGGGCAACAATATATACTACGATTGGTAATCAAAACGGTTCGTTTTTGGCCATAGTTACCAGGCATTACACGCTCAAACCAAGTATTTCGATATGAAACGCCAACTTCTACATAGCAAGACAATGTAATTGATTACTCTTGTTGTATAAGCCGCCCTAATCACACTTAAAGTACTTCAATAATCCTGTACTGCGTCGCTATGAGCACGAAACACCGTCACCGTCACATTGCCCTAATAAACAATGTTTTCTGTCTAAAAGGGCCTTATTGTTTTAGGGTTGTGTAATTTCGTCATGTTCTTTTGACCCTAAATTACGTCATGGCCTTGCAATACCTTCATTTCCTTTTTAAGAGGAAATTCTGCAGGTATATTTGTCTACGTAAGTTTGTAGTCCTTGAGATAAAATTGCAGTAGGTAGGTACTTGTAATAAAGGGAACTTGTGTCTTCAAAGGTCGAGAATATTTTTATCGCGGCCCCCATTGAGTTTCGACTCGATGTGGTATGTAAAAAATATAAACGTTGAATAGGTATTTAAAATGTAATCAATATATTATTATTATCAAATATTTTTCATTTACCGCAACCCCTTGTAAAATACGAGCACCAAAGTGGTTTATAATGTCCATTCTACTTTAATTTTGCAATGTTGCGTTTTAAAAATGTCTGGTGGACTGGTCCTTTATTTTTATGTCAACTGCCATAAAATCAATTTTATATCCTAAGTTCCTTATACATACCCGAAACTTCGGAGTCCTTAATTAAAGTCTTCAAAGAAGGTTAATGTCATAACCATCTTTCAGCTGACGGACCTTAATTCCAATTTTTGTTTTTTAAATAAATATTTAGTGCACATTGTGAACTCTTGTTTTTTTTAAATTGTTTTGTATACAGGCTGTAAACGAAATCATGTAATTCTGTCAAACCTCGTGATTTACTGCTAACAGGTTAAGTGACACACCTTCATATACAGGATGTAAACGAAATCATATAATTCCTTCATACCTCGTGATGTATTGCTGACACAGATTAACCCTGCATGGGATAAATTGAGATTCAATTAAAAAAATACAAGAAGTAAAAATGTGTTCTTAACGTGAGGCATTTAGCGCCCCGAGTGAATTGCGCGGCTATCGCTCGCCGTGCGGTCATTTAACTCGGGGCGCTAAAATGCCTCACGTTAAGAACACATGTTTATTTCTTGTTTATTTTTTTATTGAATCCAAATTATCCCATGCAGCGTTAATCTGTGTCAGCAATACATCACGAGGTATGAAAGAATTACATGATTTCGTTTACACCCTGTATATGAAGGTGTGTCACTTACGCTCCTGACCGAGTCAGACATACATTTTCGTAATTAATTTCACTTATTACACACGAACACGAGACTAAAATATAATAATATCGTAACCTTTTTGCCAGCTTTTGCTTTTTGACGTTTCAGCCTAATTATTTTTTTAAATGGCGTAACAAACAGCAACTGTGTGATGCCAGCTAATTGTTCATTAAAATGCTTCGTTTGTAAAAGTACGCGTATCCGGTCGCGTTCCATTTTTAAAATATTTTAACATCATAATATTAACTCCTGTTTAGCGCGCTCATCAAATATGAAAGGTCGGTCCCGTTAGTAGGCAAATTGTGCTCATGTCGCATTTCATGCATAACATTATGGCTGCGTATAGTTAATTGAGTTTTGAATATAGATAGGACCGTTGAAAGCAGATGCTCTCACTTTATCTACTCCACTCGCACAGCTATCGAGTAATCACAGTGCATCGAATTTTGTATCGGGGCTACGCTATGTGTACCGAAGTGCGGGCTTATCTTTGTGCTATTGTTGCAACCGTGTTTGGTATTTATAATCCCTGCAGTGCTACAATTCGTACAAAAGACTGATTGAACTAAACTTTGTCGTTCGTCACATACATATAGTCAACGACAGGCCGACATGGCAATTTTCTAATCATTTTCAATACACAACTACAAGCAACGACTTGAGCGAGATCGAAATCGATAAACGCGGTCGATGCGAACTCGTACAGCGCTAAGACCAGCTAACGGGGTGTCCTGCGTAAGCGACGAACGCGACAAACGCGATCAAGACAACGGCATTCCCTACTAGCGGCCTATGTAGCGAGACGCGATGTAACGCGTATTTGTTCACGTCGTGTCGCGTCGCGTCGCACCGCGTCGTTTGGTCGTTTACGCAGGACACCCCGTAAGACTAAGATGGCGAGGGCGCAGTGCGGGTGCGCGGGGCGCTCCCCCTTCCACGACTCGCCTCATACCTGATTTCCATGTCGACATGTCGTTGACTATACATCATTATTTGTACGCTATGATTTTTCTTCGTACTTGACCTTCTAACCTTTTCTCAAGTATCAGATTCAGAATTATTTCAGTCGGGCGGAAACACGTCTGTCCAGTACAGCACCGCTACCGAAAAAAATGCATTGCGGTACGTATCGCATACCCCGCGTCAGATCGGATTCAAATGATGGACATACAAGACGACTATGTACAGCAATGGTTTTATATAGATCCATCTACGCAGTAATCATTAAGTCATGAGCCTCTCATTAACGTACTCGTTTAATATATTCAAAACCCTGGCTACAAAATTTAATAGCTCGTGTCCGACTGGCGTAAAGTTTTAAAGAGCGACCCTCTGAGAACCCTCCAGGGGGATCGTAAATGGACAAACAACGTAGAATAGCTTTCTGAAAGGTGGACTTGTTGAAACTTGGCCCCGAGTGGGCATAAATTACGTATGGCTTTAAAGAATTCAGGGTGCAGCTGGATTTTATTTCCATTGTTACGAACAAAAGCTCTCAGTTTAAATTTAGATTTGTAACACGCCTCTTACAGTTGCTGTATGTAAGACGCAGCGCAAACGTTGACACTTTTGTGGCTAGATCTTCACACTAAACACTTTGTGTTCTTTGCTTTGTTACCAGTTGCTTGTGGCCGCCACCAAACACTAAAGTCTGTCTACGTTTACGCAGCGCTTTTGTCAGCTGCCGATTGCTTGTGTCCGATATAAGCCACAAAAGTGTCTTGGTTTGCGCATCGTCTACAATGTACCTTTTACATTCAGTAATGTCGTATTGACCTTCAGAAGTATTAGCTGAAATATTAGTGAGAATTTGAACTACAACAACATTTTCTCGTTGGTAATTGGCGTCAACCACATACCTACACCAAATCTTGATATCCTCCTGTGTGGCAAGTAATTGCTAAAGAACACCAGGTGATACAATCTTGGCACGTACACATCGTTCACTTCTAAACCATTAGAGCTATGATTGCTAGCAACAAGTAGGTACTAGCGACGAAGATTGCACGAGACCTTTTCGAAGAACGTTCCAGTATTTTATTTCTCTAACTTCACTGGATATGAATTTATCATCAAACGTACATGTATAAAACCATTGTTGGTACTAACCCCGTCATACTCGAAAGAACCCAAATATGTTTGGGGTTGGCTCCCAAACTGATCATGAGCTTACAGATCATTTTGAACGGAGCCACTGTTATCTGACCCTACACAATAGTACAGATATCCTGGATAATCCGATTGTCAGACTATCAAACTCTTCAGTCTGTGACGTCGATCATAAGTGTTTCTATGACATTTGAAACTAATGTCGTAATGTAAGAGCAGATGGGAGATTAAGCCCATCAATCTGTGACGAAATAAGCTTCTAGAAGAGGCACAGAAGGGTCTTGATGTGCAGACAACGACCATCCAACAAACATTGACGGGGACAACTTTGCACATACTCGCAAACAATTGGTCCGTGCGGTAGGTACTCGACTTCCACAAGCCTTACAAATATTGTATGAGATTTCTCTCGCAACAATCAAAGCCCATATTCAATATAATATTCCCATGTCCCACATAGAGGTCTATTTTCTCGACTTCCTGTTTCGCCCGCCGCCGCACCGTTGGGCACAATGGGCCGGATGAATTTAAGTCCGCCAACAGGCATCGGTGTCAGTGCCTCCTTTCTTTTGCTACACAATACGAGATCACACTCACCACTTGTGCCCGCACTTGGGTTTGTTTCTTTATGACCCGCTTGAATGCAACCAGGTTGAATAAATTTTACGTTTAATAGTAAATGATGAAAATGTGATATTTGACCAATTTTATTTTTAGGTTCTTGCATAGATGTAAATTTCTCTAAATTATTTAAAAATATTGAGAGAAAATAAAAAGTTTAAAAAACTAAGTAAGGAAAACCTTGAAAAATTATGCTGTTCATTGTCCATTGAAAGCCACAAACGTTCGTAGTATTCAGTTAAAACAAAAGCCCAACAAGCTAACCACGAACTTTCTGCTCCAACTTTGCCGGAGTCTGTTTTACACGCGCAACGGATGGTTAAACTAAAAATATGTTGCAATGCCGTTTTATTCGCACTGCGTTCACATTTCATTCAGACAATAGTATCAATGTACATTAATGCATCTATACTGCGTAATGGATCGCAAAATGGGTTATATATTACTATAGACTGGAAACCCGTAAATAACCGGCTAAAATTTTTCACAGTACCAGTAGTTTTCTGTAGTTTATATGTTTGCAATGAATATTCATTGCCATTGTTTTTATTTTTGATAAACGCGTGTCCGATGCTATACCTATTCGTATAGAATTTGGCTTTGTGCACTCCTTGGTAACACAATACCATTACCCGGGAGTCAAAGTTCAAAACTAATCAAAGCATATCGGAGATTCACGAAAATATATCAAACTATACATAGTATGTAATGAATTGGAAAGTTTTGTTTGATAAATTATTAATTGATGTATTGTTTACAATCATGTTTTTATCAAATAGGAAATAACGCATTACAAATTAGAATATTTTACTTACAATTTTTATTTTGACTGCCTTGTTAGTCTAGTGATAGTGGTCACAACCGCGACTGTTAAGCTTGGGGTCCTGGGTTCGATCCCCGGGTCGGGTAAAGTGTTATTGGGTTTTTCCATTAGGAATTTCTCAGTAGCAGCCCGGAGTCTGGATTCGTGCCCGGTTAATGGCAATAGGCTCACCCTAGGGGGCATGGACTTAAACATAAATAGCAAAACGAGGGTGTACTAAAAACACCCCTGCCGAACCCTTGGGGGACTACAAGGCGTGATGTTATGTTATGTATGTTTTCATTTCGTTTTATCCGGCTATTATTTTTCCGTCTAGTACGATTATCTATGGTACAATGCCTCGTTCGAACTTGCCTGTGCTCAAATATAATAATATGAAACTTTGCATAATACTGAACCAACAAAAAAAAAATGTTCCTACACCATCGAAAAATATTCGCCACTTTTTGCACAGATCACGTTCCATCCATATTCAAATGACGTCGTCCGCATTCACCATTACGTGACAACGTGTCCTCCCATTCGCACGTTCTGAGGTATCATCCGTTGGCCCCAAGTGGAACGTACCTACTTCACCACGCCGGATGAAGGCTTCCGGTCGCTTGAGTTAAATACCGCTCTTTCAGGCACACACAGACGGACTAATTTCAACACGAGTCCCTTTGAGAATACGGAGCGCTTTATTCGACTGTGACTGTGTAACATATGCTCTGAAACTTAATATACCAAGGAACGTTGTTTGGGTATCACTGTCACGTGAATGACTTGTGAAATGGGTGCTAAAAGGAATAGAGACTCGCTGAAAGCCTTTATGAAATCATCATAATACAGGGTGTAAACAAAATCATGTAATTCCTTCAAACCTCGTGATGTACTGCTGACATAGATTAAAACTTCAAGGGATACTTATGGATTCAATAATAAAATAATTAGAAAAAGTAAACATGTGTTCTTAACGTGAGGCATTTTAGTGCCTCGAGTTAAATGATCGCGCGGCGAGCGGTAGCCGCGCTATTCGCTCGGGGCGATAAAATGCCTCACGTTAAGAACACATGTTTACTTTTTGTAAAAAAAAAAATTGAATCCGAAAGTATCCCGTGCAGGTTTAATCTATATCAGCAGTACATCACGAGGTTTGAAGCAATTGCATGATTTCATTTACACCCTGTATACAGATGTACGCAAGTAAAAAACATTTATTATGAGTAGCGAATAGTGTGTGATATTAAGCGTGAGCAACTTATACCAAATCGCTCAGGTTGAAAATTTTGCAAAAATATTTTATCCAGCAAACAAGTGCACTACCTACCTACTGTTGGCTATCTATCTGAAATAATGTATTAGTAAACTCTTATCCACCAGAAAAAGTCTTCATTTTCAGATAGGTTGGTAGGAAGCTGTCCAATTTGTAGCCTAGACCACAGGAAATAAGTTAGCACCGTCGATGTCACAGGTGGGGCCAGTTGTGCGGTTATCAAACCGCTCTCTAACATTAAGACTGCAAACTCTTTAGAAAAGGCCTTAGTACTGTAGTAACCCAAAAAAGATTGCTATAACACTCTTTTTCTTTTCGTGTGGTTCGTGCCTAACCTGATATCAGCGAGTTTGTGCCGCCCATGGGCCTCTGACGTGGCTTCACTCGCCGTCGAAAAATATCTATCAGACATGCCGGTTTCCTCACGATGATTTCCTTCGCCGTTTTTAAGCAAATGATAATTATACAATACGCACATGAATGCGAAACATGAATCCGAAAAGTCAGAGGTGCGTGCCTTGGGTTTGAACTCGAGACCTATGACTTGGCAGTCCGACGGTCATACCAGTAGGCTATCACTGCTATAAACTGCTGTAACACTGAAAATGGTTAAGTAACCCATTCAATCTACTTCAATGTAAACATCACAAGCAATCGTGCTGATATCCGCAATTTTGTTCACATTATTTCTCAAAACGTCTCTTCGTCCAATATTGACCGGGATTTGCGTCATTTGCGTCCTTTCCCGCAATATGTCCGCAACAGCTCAATAAAGAAACTCTTACAAACCCTCAGTAATCCTAATTGAGCCAGTGGGGCTCTCGGCTTCTTTACTGAATTAACACTCCACTGGTGTCGCGAAAAATATATCGTCAATATAAGGAAAATTCGGAATGGAACATTGAGATGAATCTGTCTATAAGAATGTACGGATATCAGTAACATTCGTGACATGAGTATTTTAGGTATGTGCATGGTTATTTTTTCTAACTTATATGTAGAGATCGGATAATCGGATGCATATTTACCTAAAGTTAATTATTCGCTACAAAAGTATGGAAACGGCTTCTGAAAATAATTTATTAGAAAAAAAAAACCGGTATCACGGGATTACATAACTAATCAATGTATATTCTCGTAATTGCTTAAAAGTGATTTTTTAACCCCCGATTCAAATATATGTGTATGTAGGGTGTAAGAAAGGAGGGGTGCATGTCTGTATTAGTTTAAAAAAAGGTACAACTTTAGGTATGTAAATAAATAAATATGCATCCAATTCTAGGTAAATATGATTCCATTCTACAGAACACTAAGTTTGACGATCCCAGAATTGCGGGTTTTTTTCCATACAAAAGTGCATTCAATATTAGCCAACACCTGAACTTTAGGCAAATATGCATCCGATTATTCGATCTCTGCTTATATGTCTTCAAGTTAACAGTTTTTTTTTTTACATGTTCTAATTATAAAATCTGTATATTAATAAGAAATCACACCAAAAACGGGCAAATGAAGAAATCAAAGACGTTTCCCTATCTTAGTCGTTCCGTTTGTCGGCCGTTCTGATGAAAAGATTACTCAAGTCTTTACGTACCACATCGTTCAATAGCAGTGACAGCCTAGTGATATGACCGTCGGACTACCAAGGTACAGGGTCTCGAGTTCGAACCCAGGGCACGCACTTCTGACTTTTCGGATTCATATGCGTATTGTATAATTATCACTTGCTTAAAAACGGTGAAAGAAAACATCGTGAGGAAACCGGCATGCCTGAGAGATATTTCTCGACGGCATGTGAAGCCAAGTCAGAGGCCCATGGGCGGCTTAAAGTAACACCAGGTTAGTCACTAACCACACGAAAAGAAGAAGAAGTACGTATCGATTGCCCAGCACTCAGTTCTAGTCAATTTAAAATGAGCACTGGTTCTCTTCGTAGTTGAAGAGATAAAATATAGTTCTTTCGATTCGTTTCTATTCGATAGTTTCAGAAAAGAAATGTGGTACCGACTTTACTTTTATTTCACGAAATATTTCAGACCAATATTTATTCCAATCCGGGTACCATATTTTCTTTCTGAAACTATTGAATAGACACGGAGCGAAAGAAGGTCGAAGATTAGGTACTAGTTCTCCTTGTAAATTGACTGGAACTGAGTGCTTGGCAATCGATACGTTACTGTAAAAGCCCGAACACGCCTCGCTGCCCTCGGTTGACTTCCATACAGACAGTTGAAAAATTATCTTCTATATATATTTTTTTTTTTTTTTAAACGTTGCCCCACACTAGGATTTCTCCTGTGTCGTGGGTGCGTTCACAAACACAAATCTTCACACGCACAAACATCCAGACCCGGAACAACTATCTGTAGGCCATACAAATATTTGTTCCGTGCGGGAATCGAACCCACGACCCGTAGCGCAGAAGCCGATCGCTCAGCCACTGCACCAAACGTGTCGTCAACACGTCAATAATTAACAGAGCCAGATAAATTACGTAGATAATATCTTCGTCTATCTTCGGAAATACGAAAACGCGGAGATGATGTTGTAGAAAGCTTCCTTATCCGTGGTTTCAAATGAAGAGCTATTACAATTGATCGAAGGTTACAACCTATAGATAATGATAATATACAATTGGATCGTTTAACTATTATTAAAATAATGATATTTTAGATACAAGGTGTAAAAAGATCCTTCACAAAGCCGTCAACCATGCATTTAGTACATCAACTAAGTAACCCTACGCAAAAATTGTCCCTGGGAAGCGACTTTTTTTATGGGTGAAAAATTTCGTTTTACTGTAAAGCTCGATGTAACGCACTCAAAACACTGTGCTGATAGATGCAATGAGTAGTAAATGGGTAATGGAGGTATTTCAAGTACGTTTGCAACCTACAAAACTAGTATTTAAAAAAAGTTGTGAAAAAGTTGGAACTTTGACCTCCAATATCTCCGTAGCTAGAAGGTTCCCAGGCATAGTCCAGAACAAAAAAAATATCGCAATGACGTGGAGAATAAGTGCCTTTCGGCTTCGTTAAGGGTCTATTTACACCATTTATAAACAAATAAGTTCCATTATCGAAATCCGCTTAAAAAACTGCACGTTCAAAACCACAGAGTAAACTTTATAGTTCCATACACATTTTTTGATCAGTTGTTCAACCTTCTCATTTCTCAGCTGTTCAATGCCGTTTTTAATTTCCCTAGCGCTTAGGAAATGTTTCCATTTTTCCTTTGTTATCATAAATGTGAATGCAACGAGATCACGCAGCTTTTCATTATGGAAATGCTGGGGGATAATAGAAATATTTTGTCTATTTGTCTTGTGTAGAGCGATAACAATTATATTGTCTATGCTTGCTGGTATGACGTGCTTTGTGATGGCTAAAATCGACTAGTACATGCACGGGAATAGTTATACTCTAAAATGGATCGTTTGTACTCGCTTGATGTCGAAAAACCCTTTGTAGAAACTATGCAAACGGATCGACTATGCTGTTTTGTTTTTTCAACGCCGCTGACAGTTTCGTCAAGTCGCTTTTGTGTAACTGGCATTGACACCTCTGTACTGGTTCACAAAATATCGTTTCGACATGGTTTCGACCAGAATTCAATGTAGGTTCTGTATCTTTACCATTACATAACATAATATCACGCCTGTATTCTCCGAAAGGATGGGCAGAGGTGTATAGTAACACCTTCATTTCGACGTTATGTTTGTCTCATGTAATAGGGGGCCAGCCTGTTGCTATCAACCGGGCATAAATCTAAACTCCGGGCTGCTACTTGGGAATTCCACACGAAAAAACCCAGTAACACTTTGCCCGGCCTGGGGATTGAACCCAGCACCTCACGATCAGCAGTCGCGCTTGTCACCACTAAACCAACGAGGCAGTTTACCATTATTTACTCGAAAATCTAAAAGGGTGTGTACTCACGGCAAGAGTTAAGTTTGTAGGCAAACAACGATGAACAACATTTAACATCGTCATTGTGTACGAATAGATTTGTATGCAGAAGACATATTCAGTCTAGTGATGACAAATACTTGTCTAGTCAGCAATATAGTCCTCCTTATCGATTTAGATAACTGCGACCCTAAAAGAAATTACTTCCTAGCATGAGCCCTAATATGGCTCGCTAGACCGAATCTGGTTTTAAGTACCCGATCACAAGAACTGCAGTAAAGTTGACCGGCAGAGTTAAAAATATATGTGTAGAAGGGTCTCTCTTTACGTATTTGGTGTTTAGTTCTAGTCAGCAAACACAGCTGAAAAAATTCAGATGTAGTTAGTTAACTACATACTCATCTACTTCGGCTACTGTACAAAAAAAATATCATTTAGGAAAACATCGTAAAACACATAGACATAAAATTTTAGTACTGTTAAAACGCCACACCTCAGTATATGCTAAACGCGTGTTATACTAAGCAGAGGATTAGTATCACCTGTCACGCTGGCGTGAAGTATAGAGCTTGCGTGTGTACTCCGTGTTACTCAATGACGATAGTCTGTTTTGTTGGTATTTTTAGCATGGACTTTGCATAGGTAATCTATTCTATGATCATGCGAAAAGAACAATCGAGAATGTGTATAATCTAAATCCGGGTCACCAACATAAACAAAACAATGTTTAATGTTGTCTCGTTGGTCTAGTAGTGGCAAGCGCGACTGCTGATCGTGAGGTCCTGGGTTCGATCCCCAAGTCGGGAAAAGTGTCATTGAGTTTTTCCGTGTGGAATTCCTCAGTAATAGTCGGAGTTTGGATTTGTGCCTGGTTGATGGCAATAGGCTCGCCCCCTATTACATGAGACTTAAACATAACGACGAAATGAGGGTATTACTATACACCTCTGCCCTATCCTTTGGGGAATACAGGCGTGATGTTATGTTATGTAACAATGTTTACTGAGATATTAAGGTTTATGTTGGTGACCCGGATTCATTGCTCCCGAGAGTGTTAAAATAAAAAATATAATAATTTAAAATCATTATTATCTGAAACCTGAAACAACCCACTGTTCTTGTGCTCCAATTAACAATCAAATGGTTTCCATTTCGTCAAGACTCAACACCAGTTATCATCACCTCATCTGATCAAGCGTCCTGTCCAATGCCATCTGAGCGTCATTATTCGATCTTCTACGTAGTAACATGTTAAAGCCTTTGTTTAATTAAAAGTACATTTTTGAATAATCAAAAACGGATGTTATGTTAGTAGATTTAGGATGTAAATTAGTAGCTCGTATTTTTTTAACTTTTTTGTATTTGGGTTACCAGGTAATTATAATAATATGTTTAAATTAAAGTACACATTTTTGTTGTAGTTTTAAGTTTTTAATTTTAAAGCATACGTGTGCGTCCGCTTGGGCGAAAAAATAAATACTTTTTCTTTCTTTCTTTCTTTATGTTAACCCATATTATTCCACGAAAGCGTTTCTCCGGATTTTGGTTTCACAAAGTCAGGATCCGAAAAGTCGTAAATCTACAGACATCGAAGCCCTAAATAAATAAAACCTCAGAGAATTTAAATCAATCTGATCCACACTTAAGGCGACATTAATCATTTATACTTGCAATTCAGAAGGGGAATAAATCTATTGGCTTTAATAGTCGGAAGCGAGAATGAAATATGATAATGTCTTCATTTTAATGCATTCTGCACGTTGCATCCCTGAGCTTAGGGTTAGTTGGAAATAGGATATTAGATTAACTGCCTCTTAGGTTTAGTGGTGGCAAGCGCGTCTGCTGATCGTGAGGTCCTGGATTCGATCCCCAGGTCGGGCAAAGTGTTATTGCGTTTTTCCATGTGGAATTCCTCAGTAGCAGCTCGGAGTTTGGATTTGTGGCCGGTTGATGGGAATAGGCTTGCCACCTATTATATGGGACTTGAACATAACGGCGAAATGGTGTCACTACCTTTGCCCAACTCTTCGGGGAATACAGACGTGATGGTATGTTATGTAGGATATTAGATCAAGCTACAGTGCATTGCAAATGTCTAGTAAGAGTAGTAGCATTCCCCACAATCTATTCTTCTAATATTGTGGTCTTCTTCTTATCGTGTGGTTAGTGACTAACCTGGTGTCGAGTTTATGCCGCCCATGCCTCTGACTTGTCTTCACATGCCATCAAGAAATATCTCTCAGGCATGCCGGTTAACTCACGATGTTTTCCTTCACCGTTTTTAAGCAAGTGATAATTATACAATACGCACATGAATCCGAAAAGTCAGAGGTGCATGCCTTGGGTTCGAACTCGAGACCTATGACTTGGCAGTCCGACGGTTACACCACTAGGTTATCACTGCTTTTTTTTGTGGTAAAAGTTCGATATCAGCGTTCAATGGGCGTTTTGTAGATTTTCCATAACCATTTTCTTTCATTGTCTTTGTATAAACTAACTGCGTCGTTTAACTTCCCTTTGGGTTATCAAAAACCTACTACGGACCTTTTATTATGTAAAACTTTTGGGATATTTGAATAGACTCACTGTTCTTCTTGATACTGTAGCGTTTGTTGAGCTTGCTGTGTGAACCAGAGCAGATTTTTTTAAAAATCACTATACTTATTATCTTGTATCTATATCTAATACTAGCGGCCCGTCCCGGCTTCGCACGGGTGGTCATTTTTCCCGTTTATGCAACATTTTTCATTCATGCTCCGCTCCTATTGGTCGTAGCGTGATGTTATATAGCCTATATATAACCTTCCTCGATAAATGGAATATCCAACACAAAAATATTATTTAATTCCAACTAGAATTTCCTGAGATTAGCGCGTTCAAACAAACAAACAAACTCTTCAGCTTTACAATAGTAGTATAGATTTATCCCGTGTGGGGTCAGAATATAAAACTTCCTCACCGCACGCTGGATATAGACGCGTGTTGAGAGATTCAACAAAACCCAAAACGCTTCGGAGTAGGATCTATACGGTCCGCCTGGATAGCTACCACCCTCACATTAAAGTCGCCAAATAGTTTAGTGAGTTCCGTCGTGTGTATTTGAGAGCCAGAGGAGTATAGGGTAATCCATCTATATCTCTATTACTTGGATTCGTATGTATCTTAGACTCTGTCTGTGCTAACCATCAAACGCGAACAAACTCTTCTACTTTGGTAATAATGCTAAAACGTTTCTAATTGTAAGCAGAACCGATTTACCTCAAAGTGAAGGTACTGTTGTGAGTGAACATTGTCATAATCAGTCCTCTTCGCAAAGGGAGTAGGTACTGGTCATAGTATGGTGTCATTTACGCACAGGCCAAGTTGGTAGCACCCTAAACCGACGAGCATGCATGAGAAGGTTAATGAATGTAGATGAAGCGAAAAGGATGTGTCAGGATCGTAGCAGATGAAAACCTGTAGTCTCTGCCTACCCCAATGGGAAACAGGAGTTATTTACACTAATATTATAAAGCTGAAGAGTTTGTTTGTTTGTTTGAACGCGTTAATCTCAGGAACTACTGGTTGTAATTGGACTAATAGGAACGGAGCATGAATGAAAAATGTTGCAAAAACGGGGAAAATATCCACCCGTGCGAAGCCGGGACGGGCCGCTAGTGTATGTATATATTTACGCACAGGTGACGGAACCAAAACCAGCCCTACCTGATAGTAGGTACCCCACTCGCCTTAACATTTAGATAGTGTCACTCGTGAAATATTCTACACTTCATACAGATGTAGGAACTATAAATGCATGTATCGTTGTCACATACCTTTGCGAGCCCTGTTCCCTTTACATAGAATTTCGCTTCTGCTTAGATAAGGAATACCTCGGGCTAAATACGGAGGTACACGCAACGGAATCTCTTTGCTACGTAAACACATTACGTGATATCTAAAATTCAAATATACACACAGTATAATGTTTACGTGCATTGTGTAATAACAGCCTCGTAGTCGCAAGCGTGGTAGAATGAGGACCTGAATTTGGTGTCCGGGTCGGTCAAATTGTTATTAGTTTTTTTCTATGAGGAAATCCTTATTGGCAGCACAGAGTTTGGAGTTTTGACCGATAATAAGCTCGCTCCTATAAAATGAGATTGAATACCAGAACGGGTGAAATGCGGATGCGGGTGTACATCGCCTGCCTACCCTTCTAAGAATACAGGTGTGATGGGTATATAAGTTTATATAAATATATGTTATTTTTCACGTACGATATTTATTTGAGGGGTGATAAGTACGTTTTATGCTTACTGCATAAATTAGTACCTGTCAGAGTTTGCGGGCCCTTTATCTTTTATTTATAATGAGAGAATTTCTAATTAGGAGAAATTGTATGTTTCAGATGTTGTTGCTACCTGTCCTTAGCAGGTACATTTTAAATATTGCTAGAATAATAACTTTTTTGAGTTGTTATTGTAGCACAGGATAATATTATTATTCGTTTATTCATTCTATAACATATAAATTATATTTTTAAATATTTCTACAAAAAATATAAAAAACATTTAAAAATATAAAAAATAGTACCCCACCGGCATCGGGAACAGGGTCCAAGCTACCGGTGGTCAGGGCCTCAGAGAGAGGAACTTCCTGACAATACGTGCCGTGTCTAGAAGTACCGCTTTCTGTATGAGGCCCTTGACCCAGCTGCCCAACGAGAGCCTCATCAGGTGTTGGTCGAGGCTCTTGGCTATTAAGCCAGTGGCCGTAACGACTATCGGCACAATGACTGCTGAGTCAATCTCCCACATGTCGACAACCTCGAGTGCCAAGTCTTGATACTTTATTTCTTTATCTTTCTCGGCTTTCACCAGGTTCTCGTCATGCGGGACAGTGATATCAACAATCATTGTGAGACGCTCTGATCGATCTATCACCACTATGTCAGGCTTATTGGCAACAATAGTTAGCACAGGATAATATTATTATTACGAGACCGTTGATGTCTCGCAAAGAGATTAAATATGTATAATAAGTGTCCCTTGTTGAATTGTTACGGTAACAAAAATACCCTATCGAGGGAATTTTAACCCTATTAGTGACAACACGAATTAGAAATAAGCATGTTCTGCCTAGCCTTTTCCCAACTATATTGGGGTCAGCTTCCAGTCTAACCAGATGTGGCTGAATACCAGTATTCAACACGGAGCAACTGTCATTAGACCTCCGCAACCCAGTTACAGGGCAATACCGTTATCCTAAACCGGTTGTCAAACTTTCGGGTTTCTGACTTACTGTCATAGGTATTCGTATGACACCCGGAACCGACTGTTTATCGTGCTCTCCGAGGCATGGAGGGGTCTCGATGTGTAACGAACGGTCACCCACCCACAGACTGACCGCGGCAAGCGCAGTTTAACCTCACAAATCGCATGATTCACGCGGACGGTAATTAGCCAAGCGCCCCTCGAATAAAAAAGAAACATAAAATTACTAAAGCACTTTTGTAGCTTCAAACTCTTCAAAATATTTATTAGAAATGTTTGAAAAAATATCAGTTTAAGTCGCTTTTTATCTACAACTAGCTGTGTCCTTACGGCTCCGTCCGCGTAAGATGTTTTATTCCAGTAATAAATATAGCCTATGTTACTCAGTGATAATGTAGCTTTCTAAAGGCAAAAGAATTTTTGAAATAGGTCCAGTAGTTTTTAAGTTTATTCGTTACATACAAAAATACAAATCCTTCCTCTTTATAATATTATATTAGTATAGATAGAAACCTTTCCGATGCTATAAGTCAAGAGCTCGAAGGTCCACGTCAAATGAGAACTTTCAATATCTACAATAACTTTCAATTTCTCGTCTCGCCAAACACGCAGTCTTAGTAATTTTAAAAACGCTTAATAGCAGGGGGCTAACCAAATGACTAAACCGCTGAAGCTAAAACATGAAACTTTACAGTAAGTGGCCATATTTTATTATGGAAGGCCATTGAACTTACGCTTTCCATAAATATATTTTCCGAAATTGCCTGCATACCGGTAAAATGGGACTATTTAAGAACCGCCGGGTTAATTGGAATTTAGTTAAGGAATGTGCTTCTTAAGGCTCACTTACAGGACGGCACTGCAAAGGATTTCTTTAAGCTGAAATAATTTTAAACCTTATTTTAATACCCTTTGGACTCGTATTTCCTTGAGCATACCGCGGGATACTTTATCGTGCCGTGGCATGCCGAAGCTTCACGCGGTACGGTAGGTACGAGTGCCATACTGTCAATGAGCTGGCCTTTAAACTAATATGGCCACTAATTTCAATGATTTCGTATATTTCAATAGTAGATTGTATTAATATCGAAATTCAATATTTGATTGTATTATCGTCGAAACTTCAATAAATATGTCGAAAAATACCCTATGCCATGCTCCATGGCATAGTTCTTGCCATAGATATAGATTCTTAGTTCTTGCCATAGATATAGATTCTTAGTTCTTGCCATAGATATAGATTCTTAGTTCTTGCCATAGATATAGATTCTTAGTTCTTGCCATAGATATAGATTCTTAGTTCTTGCCATAGATATAGATTCTTAGTTCTTGCCATAGATATAGATTCTTAGTTCTTGCCATAGATATAGATTCTTAGTTCTTGCCATAGATATAGATTCTTAGTTCTTGCCATAGATATAGATTCTTAGTTCTTGCCATAGATATAGATTATGTCTGTTTTTACTACCGTACCCATCGCTGGTTGAAACTGCGATATAAAGCTTGATCTTCCTCCTAGCCTTTTCCCAACTATGCTGGGTTCAGCTTCCAGTCTAACCAGATGCGGCTGAATACCAGTATTTTACACGGAGCGACTGCCATCAGACCTCCGCAACTCAATAACTGGGCAATGCCGATATCCTAACGTTAGACCGGTTGTCAGATTTTCGGGCTTCTGATTACCCGTAAGGACTGTCATAGGTATTCGTATGACACCCGGGACTGACGGTTTAACGTGCTCTCCAAGGCACGGAGGGGTCTCGATGTGTAACGAACGATCACCCACCTACGGACTGAGCGCAACAAGCGCAGCTTTACCTCGCAAATTATGTGATCGAAGCGGTTGTTAATTATCCACGAGCTAATAAAATAATAATATTATAGGTAACTAAAACGTTTGTTAAATCATTGTTGATTGTGGTATAAATATAAGCCACATTAATGTTTGTAGTACAGTTGCCTATCGGGTAACGATCTCTCATTGCACATGACATGCAATATTGCAATCAGAATGGGTGTTTGTGGTATTATTGTATGTAATCATAATATAGGTGGTTGAGTTCGACTTACCTTATAAACTTATAATGTTACTGGTAGCTGTTAGCTTAATTATGAACGTAAAACACGACAATTAAGTTCATGGTACTGCAACTACATTTTATCAAGCAGTAAGTACACCTAAACATAACATCACGCCTGTATTCCCCGAAGGGTTAAGCAGTGGTGTATAGTGACACCCTCATATTGCCGTTATGTTTAAGTCCTATGTAATAGCGGGCGAGCCTATTGCCATCCAACAACTCCAAACTACGGGCTGCTACTGAGGAATTCCACACGGAAAAACCCAATAACACTTTGCCCGACCTGGGGATCGAACCGAGGACCTCACGATCAGCAGTCGCGCTTGTCACCACTAGACCAACGAGGGAGTTAGCTAAATTATAAACATACTAGCTGTATCCTCACGGCTCCGCCCGTAGCCTATGTTACACAGTGATAATGTAGCTTTCTAACGGCAAAAGATTTTTTTAAATAGGTCCAGTAGTTTTTAAGTTTATTCGTTACATACAAAAATACAAATCTTTCCTCTTTATAATATTAGTAGGTATAGATAACACGACAAGTCCATGGCAGTACATGCAACTGTTCTACATTTTATTAAGCACTAATCCAAAACGTTTAGTAAATTAATCTTATTATCCTTAATGATGCGATTTAGCGTAAGATTTGTGTGCAAACAACAACAAAGAATCTCGTTACCTTGATTATTCTCAAACACGCGTAATAGATTGTTTTTACAGCAGCTCTCGGGAGCGGCATTAACATGAGCTTAAAATCGCTTCGCTTTACGTGACGACGCGGAATAGCTGCTTGTAATTAATAAAGGTGTCCCAGTAGGTAATTACTACGTATTTCTATACATTTATAATTAACTATGTAATGTTGATTTATAAGCCGTCTTTTGATTGCAGGTGCGACTGCTAAGCTTGGGGATCCCAACGCCGGGTGTATTCGGGATGTTGGATGCGTGTTACAGCTAGTTCACAGAGAAACTTTTTACAGGACCCGTTTTAGCGGATCCGTTTTTATGTTGGTGACGGCGCCTGTAGTTGAATGAGCGAGTTCACATACACGACAGTATTCCGAATCCAGTAAAAAATACTGGATCCGCTATTTTTATCGTATCTTGCCTGCCAGATGCGACCCAGCTGTCATTTGTTTAACGGATCCGTCGTTACAGATGTGAACAACCAGGGCCGAACTGGGACCTGAAATCGGCCCGGGCATTTAAGAGTCGGTCGGCCCAAGCGATTAAACGGACGACGTTGTTTTTTGACGTTCCCCTCACTCTTTCGATTTCTCCGACTGTGTGACCGGCCCATCAAGCCACACCGGCCCATCGGGCATCCGGCCCATCGGGCATTTGCCCGATTTGCCCGTATGGCCAGTCCGGGCCCGTGAACAACACATCCAGTACCGACAGATCTGTTAAGACTGATCCGCTGTGTGAACGCACGGTTATCGGGTTTTTCTGTAAAGAAATATTCAGTGGCACGACTGGCTGTCCATAATGGTGTGCTGGTACCTACGCTTATGTATGGAAGTGAATGTTGGTCGTGGCAGAAGAGGCATGAAAGTAGAATAAATGCCGTGGAAATGCGTTCCTTGCGAAGTATGTGCGGTGTAACTTTGAATGATAGACTGAGAAATGAAGAGATTAGACAAAGTTGCGGTTTAAAAGATGATGTAGTGACAAAAATTGAAAGGAGTATGCTTAGGTGGTTTGGTCATGTTGAGAGAATGAGTGAACGGCGATTAACAAAAGGAATTTATAAGGCGGATGTCAATGGAAACGCCGGTAGAGGACGTCCTAGAAGGACATACATCGATGTTATTGGTAATGTTCTTCACAAAGGTCAGGTGCGTAGTACTCTCAACCGGCGTGCGTGTATGACAAGATGTATGCATGTGGATGAAGCGAAAGGGGTATGTAAAGGTCGTAGCATGTGGCGTTCTATAGTTTCTGCCTACCCCCATGGGAAAAAGGCGTGAGTTTATGTATGTATGTAAATATTCAGTGGCATCCGTGGGTTTAGAATTGATTTCGTTAATTGGCACAAGGCTCGCGCCCTCTGCAATCAAAAGACTCAGGTGCTTGTGTACTTAACCCAGTCATTTACGAATGATAAGTGGACAGCAGCACAAGGGGCTGGTAGCTAATTACCAACCGCGCAGATCATACGATTTGCCAGGTTAAGCTGCGCTTGCCGCGGTCAGTATGTGGATGGGTGACCGTTACACATCGAAACCTCTACGTGCCTCGGAGAGCACGTTAAGCCCGTCCTGGGTGTCATACGAATACCTATGACAGTCGTTACGAGAAGTCAGAAGCCCGAAAGTCTGACGATTGGTCTAAGCTTAGGATATCGGCTTTGCCCAGTAACTGGGTTGCTGAGGTCTGATGGCAGTCGCTCCGTGTAAAATACTGATGTTCAGCCGCATCTGGTTATACTGGAAGCTGACCCAAACATAGTTGGGAAAAGACTAGACAGAACCAGTTTACAACAGCAAACCTTTGCCCCCTCACCTTTCCCCTCCGGAAATAACCCGTATGATTATATAATAGGTACATTATATAAATTATAATATACATTAATTCTAAGATAATTTGAAAAAAAAACACTAAGAACAGGAAATTATATTTTTACGTATAATAACATAGAATGTATGGAATTAATTTCCTTTGCGTTATTGAGTTTTTCCTGTTATTTTAACTTCTACTGTTTCAGAGAAATCTTGGGCTTCGTCTGCTCTATAATGTTAATGTTCTAACTGATATAATATTTATCTGACCTTTTCCCGGGGCTGTAACGGAATCGTCGAGGCTTCCAAACGTTTTAAGTGTTCCATTAAACATGAAGGTTAGGTATAATTTTTAATTCACGAGAATTTATTACTTAATAAATTGCTATTACATCTGTATTCCCCAAAGGCAGGTTGAGGCACAGAAATCTAAATAATATTATTATTTCGGTTTCTGTGGTCTGATGTATGCTGTTGATCACCAACATTTCGCAAATGGTGGCAATCATGGTAGTAAAACCACCAACGAACGGTAGGTAATACGTTTACATACTAAACCTTACACAAAATGCTATTTCAATCTTCAGACAATATGAACAATGTGTAATGATGACAATTATAGTACTACATAACTAAGAAGTCGCATCGGCAAACTAGATAGGACAACCAATGGCAGTCGCTCATTTTCGCGCCACTCACACTTATTGCGTCAGCGTAAAAATCATTTTTGGTTAGTAGATACTAATAAACATTCGTGGTCTTGAAGTCGCATTCAGTTCGGAAGTGATCGGTTGTACGAAGTTTCCCGATGTGACTTCTTAGTTGTGTCATGCTATACCTATATTGTGACAGTTTATGTTATACAACGTGTTACATAATTCCCCATGAAAAATGTAAATAATCAAGTAGTCTTTTATGGTTGTTGTCATTTACCTCTCAGAAGAAATTAAGTAAGAATGTTAATAACTTTCTAGGTAGTCTACTCTTTAGTTTTATGTTTTCACGGTTGCATTTCAGTGATGATTATTTTACGTTTTACCCAAAATTATATTTTTTGGTCATTCTTTGGTTTTCAAATATTGCCAATAGACTCTTTACAAGGGACCTTTTAACCCCCTTTCGGCTTTAGGGGTATTTTTGTAACACATTGTATTATGACTCACTTCAGTAACCAATTAATAGGAGCTAAGATTAGACAAGATAAGACAGTCAGGCTTGAGTTATTCTAAGTCTTAACTCTAAGTGTTAGTAGCTCGCAAGTGTACCGAAAGTAGCAGTAGTTAGTAGCTTTGTCTCAAAACTTTAGTCATCATGTATATTGTAGTTTGGAGTTGAACAAATAACTGAGACAGAATATTCCCAAGTCAACAATTATACCTAATATTATATTATGTCTTAGGATAATCGTGCGGGTAGGGGCTCGTGGCTAATTACCAACCGCGCGGATTATACGATTTGCGAGGTTAAACTGCGCTTGCCGCGGTCAGTCTGTGGATGGGTGACCGTTCGTTACACATCGAGACCCCTCTGTGCCTCGGAGAGCACATTAAACAGTCGGTCCTGAGTGTCATACGAATACCTATGACAGTCGTTACAGGAAGTCAGAAATCCAAAAAGTCTGACAATCGGTCTAACCTAAGGATATCGGCATTGCCCAGTAACTGGGTTGGGGAGGTCTGATGGCAGTCGCTCCGTGTAAAATACTGGTATTCAGCCGCATCTGGTTAGACTGGAAGCTGACCCCAACATGGTTGGGAAAAAGCTAGGCAGAACGACGTCGTAGGATAATCGGAAAATTCTAAGGAAAATACTATGACGATTGCGAAGGACCGGATATTTGGAATCTAGGACAGATTTTCGTAATCATCCGAGCTATTCCCAGGATTATTACAAAAATCCGGCTTATCTTAGGTAAGTCGCGAATACTGCTCATGTTATGAGCGCTGATTGGCTGATATGATCGTTATCACTTTTCTATGTCTATAGATCTTTGTGAAAAGCCATTTTCTGACCAACCAGAATAAAGATGATATAAATCGACTAGGCAATCCTTGCGTCCGATTATAGACCCTCCCAAATCAGTTTAGTACGCCGTCCCAGGCATGCGCTACTAGAGCCCGATGACGATATCACCCTCCTCCAGGAGGCGAATAAATCGACTAGTACAATACACATACACCGCCGCCGCCGACCGGCGTATCGCCCTCGCCGACGAGGCCCCTCGCGACGTCCCACCGCCGCCGCCCCCGATCCACCGTGCTCACCCGCCGCAGCCGCGGATCCAGTCGTCCCTTCTGACTCCGCGCAGTCACACCGTTGTTAATGCAGCCCTCATCAAGCTGTCGTATCCCTCCCAGCCCTCTCGCATTTAACACCCTAAGAGGTTCGAGTACATAGTTTAAAAAAAGTCGCTCCCGCTGTCTGTAAGCTTAGATCTTTTAAACTAGGTACGCAACGGATTTTAATGCAGTTTTCAACAATAGAGTGATTCAAGAGGAAGGTTTATATGCCCCACATTAGTATTTACATAGCACCCGTGCGAAGCCGGGGCGGGTCGCTAGTCTATACTAATATTATTAAGAGGAAAGATTTGTATTTTTGTATGTAACGAATAAACTTAAAAACTACTGGACCGATTTCAAAAATACTTTTGCCGTTAGAAAGCTACATTATCACTAAGTAACATAGGCTACGGGCGGAGCCGTGAGGACACAGCTAGTACATTATAAAGAAGGATTGTTAAAATATGCGAGAATTTAATACCGTTGCCAGACAGCGTCACATGCCGACGGTACTTATTTAAAAACAAGGCCCTACGGGACTATTTTGTCAAATAAAACACAGAAAGTTGTCCGACCGGGCCCCTAATAGACGTAAAAATGGTTAAATTTTTGTTTGGGATTTTTTTGTTGGCTTTTATCGTATGGAGTCAAAACATAAAAATCTTGGATATTTTTGTATGACTCTGGGTACCTGCTAGGAGATTGCTACATAAAGCGTACAGAGGCCGTATTATGACGTGTTAAAACCATCACCCTTCCGGTGAGAGAAAGTGACGCAGCTATGCAGATCGTAAAGCGCCGTCACATTCTCACAACGGAACAATTATGGTTTTAGCACGTCATAATACGGACCTAGGAAAAACATAAAGCCGGCAGTAGTTACTTGTTGGCCATAGCTTGCCGAGCGAAAAGAGGACCAACGTATAGATAGAACGTTTTTCTAGCCTCGCCATTGCTCGTCTTCGCTCTCATAGCTGGCTGAGTGCAGACGAGCGCCAACATCTACAGCTGCACGCTTCGTTTGGTGTGTCGCGATCGCCACGACTCGTGTCAGTTCGGAACAGTGTTGGTTTTTCTACATAAATCTGTAGGGGAACGAGGTATGGTGTTCCTCCTACGAAAAGGGAGGATCCTCCTACCGGGCGGGTCTTATGCCTGGCGGGCCACTGCCTAACGGTTAATGTTGGGAAGTTGTATATATACTAACTCCTTGTCAAATCTTGATACCGCGATGCAGGATTTGTTATATTTCATTTGATAGCTGTCATTGTTGTCGCTGTAGTCTGTTAGACACTCGTCGTGCTGCGTAGTTCTCATGTGGCGTGACAGATGCCGCCACAAATCAAAGGCTCTCGCCTGCACTCGGCAAGTCGTGTCCACATGTTAGTCGGCCTTTTTGGAATTGGTCTCATTTGAACTAGACCAACATGTAGACTACAGCACTCGCCTTATATCAATTTGGATACGCTCGTGTTGGCTGAGGCTTGGCTAATATGTATTAATAATAATAAAAACGTTTATTTCAGATAAAATCCATAAAGCATAATAGTAATAAAATAGTCATCGTACAAATATAAAAATTTACAAAATAAAATAATTCAATTAATAGCTTACAATAGAAATATTATTGGTATTGCCGGCTTAAAAAAGTTGTTCTTCTTTTCGTGTGGTTAGTGACTAACCTGGTGTCAGAGTTAATGCCGCCCATGAGCCTCTGATTTGGCTACACATGCCGTCGAGAAATATCTCTCAGGCATGCCGATTTCCTCACGATGTTTTCCTTCACCGTTTTTAAGCACGTGATATACAATACACACATGAACCCGAAAAGTCAGAGATGCGTGCCTTGGATTCGCACTCGAGACCTATGACTTGGCAGTCCGACAGTCACACCACTAGGCTATCAAAGTTATTGTACCTACATTATGTACAGTTCATCCTGAATTTTACAAAAAGGGAAATAGAAATTTATTTGCTAGAAACACAGTAGGTACTTAATATAATGCAGGTACCAATCAACATGTTTCGCCGGCACAGCGGCATGCAAATTTTGATAACTACCTTTACAATATAGACTGGGAAGTTTTAGATTTACTACGAACCCCTAAATTAAACCCTTCGTATCGTTAGAAGGGTCAATAGTATAAAATAAATGATAACACGAGTGTATCGCACTAAAACCTAAATCGTAACCAAGTAACTCTTAGAGGAGGTCAAGTTTAAGAAACAAGACCTCTTTTTACCGTTTAGAGTTCGCTCAAACTTTTTTGAACAAAATATCTTTTGAAATATACGCCGTATTTCTTTTTTAGGGTTCCATACTCAAAGGGTAAAGTAAAACGGGACCCTATTACTGAGACTCCGCTGTCCGTCCATCCGTATGTCACCAGGCTGTATCTCATGAACCGTGATAGACAGTTGAAATTTTCACAGATGATGTATTTCTGTTGCCGCTATAACAACAAATACTAAAAACAGGATAAAATAGATATTTAAGGGGGCTCCCATACAACAGACATGATTTATTTGCCGTTTTTATAGATAATGGTACGGTACCCTTCGTGCGCGAGTCCGACTCGCACTTGGCCGTTTTTTATACACGGCACACTATTTCCTATATTAAAATCGTAACATTTAATAAATGGTTTTGTTGTATAAGTAGTAGATACCGCCGGCATACATAATTAATTGTAAAAACTATTCTCGAACTCACGAAGCTGGGGGCAATAAATAGCTAGTCTGAACGAGCGTTGGACACGTCACACGTGTCAATGTTCGCGTTCTCTTTTCATAATCATAACAGAAAATATTTGCAATGGCAACACCGGTAACGAATCTTGACGTCTAAGTCGAAAATTCTGATAAATGATAAATGGTTTTTATTTCTGTAAATAAATCTTTTACAGACACTTTTACAAGTCACTGTAATGTTTTTTTAAGATTAGATGGCGCATGGCATATCCTACCTGACTAGCTCTGAGAAGAAACACCGTAACAAACTCAGAGATCACGATCTCTTTTAAAGTCCAGACATTGTGGTATAAAAACGATGCGAGTGTAACAATGTAGGGCAACGTCTGGAGTGGCCTTTTGAGGAAAGTGCCATAGCAGGTTTGAGTTGACCTGTCCCAACTGACGGCACGCATACATCAGTCATCGCGTAGCTCAAACCTGAATTCGATCACTTCAACCAATACATACATACATCTGTATCTATCAAAGCTGCAACCCTTTACACAGACGATTCAAAGATGGTACCACTGCGACATAAAAATGTAACAACCTACTAGAGTAGGTACCGCATAATTTTGTCCCAAATTCCCCTTTCCGTTTTAAAAGCTGCCCTACTTTTTACAATCTAAAAACATGACAATATAAACAAAAGACTTTTATAATAAAACAAACGAAGACCGTATAAAAACCTTCGTTCTTTTTTTAAACAATAAGTTATTACTTTTTAATATTATTAATGATCGCTATGTAAACGGTTCTCGATACCGAACATTTTGATTGGGGTTTTGTTTTATTTAACAATCAAAGCAACGCTGAAAATGTTTATCAGGAAAATAAAAAGTAAGAATGTTGTGTTAAAATGTTATCAGGCCGTTTCTCGGTACTTTTTGAGTAAGATAGATTGTTTTGATTACCCGTTACGTTCATCACTAATATACCTTACTCTATAAGACGGATTATCGTATAAAATCCCATGGAAAGAGCTCTGCTATCAACATTTATCGGGCATTTATCCGAATGATACCGTAACAGCTGGGTCAGACTCGAGTCTAATCGGAATCGGAAATTCAAGACCAGCGCCAGTCCTTCCTAATAGGCTCAATGTTTTAATAGCGTTTACGTTCCCTTTTCAAAATAAATAAAAACTTAAACCGTTCTTACATCAAATAGGTATGTTACGATTTGCGCAATATGGAAGCACGAATCCTTGGATTCAAATAACAATTTATAAGCGATTTGCGGTAAAACGAAAGTCCGTAGCCTTGACTTATAATTTTCGTAAGAACCAGAACACACAATAAGAAAATGGTCCTTTACGTAAATGCAACCCCAAACTACCAGTCAACGTCACGGAATCGGCTTAAAAACTAAGTATATTGTATGTCTATAACTTAAAAAGTCACTCGTTTGTACCCTTTTCCCATTGAAATAACGTTGTTTCTAACCGGCTTATCCGACCACGTCGATTAGTGCGAGGATTAAGGCTGATTTACACGAGGATAGTTTCTTGAAGCTAGACTCGTTCAATCTTTGTCTTTTTCTACGGCGAAAACAGAGATAGCATGAGACTCCTTTCGAGAAACTATCTCCGTGTAAATGAGCCTTTAAGCTAAATAAATGTTTCGTAGGAATTCTATACCATGAAATTATTATATCGTGTCCTTTTATTGAAAAGAAAACTGAAAATGACAGCGGAAGATTAATCGACCGTTTACGGGTGTCAATTTCTTCTGAATATCGAAGCCATAATTTTTCCAAGTGTCACAAAATGTATTTATGCGAAAAGGTATCTGAAAATCTATTATACGCATAATGAAGTTAAATTATACATTCCAATATTAACGAAAATGCCGTTGGACCTATTCAGAGCACATAATTGCTTTCACCATTACTCTTTATCTCTGCGAGATCAGAAAGTCATTTATCACGGAGGCAATGTGCGCGCTCCCGTCGATCACAAACTTATTGTACGAACTTTTTTATCGCTTGCATTCATTTGAAATACTGGCGACCGTTTTGGAAGAGAATTTTATTGAATACTAGCTGCTGCTGTGCCCGCGACTTCGTCTGCGTCGAAGTTGGATGTGTTTTATTTTTTTACGCGGAACCCCATTTTTTTATAAAATATAAGTAGCCTAAGTTACTCCTTATAACATCAGCTATAAGTCAGTGAAAGTTCCCTCAAAATCGTTCCAGCCGTTTCGCAGATTAGCCAGGATAAACAGACAGACAGAAAAAAATATGTTTTTTTATTATAAGTACCGTATATACGTACTTCCATATGCATTTAGTAAAAAGCTGTTATTTTGAAATTACAAACAAACACTTATTTTATTTATTTGTATAGATTCAATTATTTTCCACCTCATGTCATAGAACCACAAATATGCCTCGACCATCTTCTTTAAGACAAGGATCGGTAACCGTAGCTGCC
The DNA here is from genome assembly GCA_910594945.2 of Amphipyra berbera. Classification (NCBI taxonomy): domain Eukaryota; kingdom Metazoa; phylum Arthropoda; class Insecta; order Lepidoptera; family Noctuidae; genus Amphipyra; species Amphipyra berbera. Next base: position 15,797,943 of record OU343123.1, on the reverse strand, counting down.
ATTATAAAGACGCCAAGGTACTATTTCAAGAAAAAAAAACTATTTCTTTAATTGTATTAGCCTCAGGGGCAGAAAAAAAAGAAACACTTACCTGCAGCAAACAAAAGAACTTTGTAGGAATCAAGTCGGTAATGCCTAATCAGAAAAAGAATTTATATTTTACATTTTCAATACAAGCGGGTTAGTGAATTCCTGGCTCTTAAACTTTAGAGGGGTCGTAACTTCAACCGGGACCTGTTGAACTATCGACCTACTTAAAACAAAAGCCGAGAGAGGGTTGTTTCAGAATATCTGCCCAAATTCGTATCTCAGTAGATATTACCCGTATAAATCGACAAGCTGTTACACAAACTTAACTTCATACATCGATAAGTTGACGAAGAAAATGTACTTGTAACTTCACGAGCATGAGCCGCAAAAGTTAACAGGATTTTTTACTTCAGAAACATGCAATCAGTAAGTCCTTCAACGTGATAGGATATCGTCGACGTCGGGTAAATAAAAAGGAAGAGTGTAATGGAGTTACCGTCACCAACATTACAACGAAATAGGTATACGAAATATATGCTTAAAGTGAACAGTACTTATTGATTTTCTTCTTCATCTCCGCGTTATATTATACCTACCAGATGTGAAGCGGTTCTCGCTTTGAGAACAAAATTTTTAAAACTCATATTTTTGCAGTAACAAATAATGTTTCTTGAAAGATTATTATTTTATTCAACGGTCTTGTTGATTTTTCTTTGTAGAATTTTAAACCTCCCTAGCTTATACCTATATGATAATGCAGGGGTCACCAACTAGATTAGCTCGGGGTCCGTTTTAAAAAGTTAAATGACCATCGCGGTGTACTGTTGGGGTTCCTAAGAGGTGGTATAAAGGAAACAACCGCCTCGGTCGGACGTCATTTATTAAGTCCTCTCTAATATTATAAAAGTAATGCGCATTTAAAGTAAAGTTCTTAGTAAGCATAATATTAAGTATCAATGTAAAGGAGCGTACACAATAGGTTAATTCAACTTAAGAACCATCCACAATTATTACATACACTTCAGCGGTCCGCACAAAATTTTATAGAAAAAAATATTTATTAACTCTATTTATGAACTCTTTCTCGCTTGTTAGCTCATTACTTCGCCCGGCCGTTTAAGAATTGACGTCAACAAAGATAATTCGCGGATACATTTTTATAAAATTACGTACTCTGTAGTGCAAGTTGCTGTGTTCTCGTGGTCCGCACAAAATGGGTCGACGGTCCGGATGCGGACCGCGGTCCGCCATTTGGTGACCCCTGTGATAATGTGTAGGTACGGAACAGTGTTAAACAATCTCCCATTAGCCTTCCTACTGAATCTAATAATCTGTACATCGATCCCGCGTTGCATTAAATCCTGATTTATATTCAATGCAAATAACATAATACAATGTTTCACATTAATAACGAGAATACATCACAGAATCTGATTTCAACCCGCGAAAGCGTATTTGTGTAGGATTTGTTTAACTACATCCTACGCGAACATAGCCCAGTCTCTGTGCACACAGCCGTCGCAGAGGGCTTTCTGTGCTCGAGCAAGAGGCCTTGGATTCAATTGGCAAAGCAGTATAATGTTTACTCAAGCAAGCGGATCGTGTTCATGTGCACTTCTTTAAGAGCGGTAAAATATTTACCTACTTTCCTTCGCACTCGTTTTCAGTTACGACGGTTCTCAAGGTTTATCGATGCCAGGTGCACCAACACCGCGTGGGTTGATTTAACATTCTAGATTTAAATTCAGAATTTCGCGTCAGTTTAGTAATCTACGACAAACGTAGGCTATTTCTTGTTAATGGAAATGGAATTCGAAATCAAAAATGAACTAATTTACGCATATATACAAGTAAGTAAAAAGGAACCCTTATTTTGCGACTTCGTCAGCGACAGCGGATGACTGACTGCTGCCGCGCCGCCGCGGGCGCCGGCAGCGTGGCGCGTTCGATTTGAAGTTGGGATTCTCATGAAAAAAAAAGGTTGTTATTTTTCATTGATTTTGCGTTCTATAAATGAAACCAAGCCACTGGTTTCAAGGATAACGGTGTTTACCCTTACACCCTGTATTGCAAGTGAAAGAATCGGAAAAATATTTTTATTTTCATTGGAACAGGGGCCGATATGGGGGGAGGGTGGAATTTTAAAGTGGAGTTACTAATTCAAGTGGAGTATCATATGAAAGGGCTTCATTTGCACATTATACTGGGTGTAAAAATAGCCTTAACGAAGCAGAAGTCTACGCATACTGCACATCAAACTAAGTAACGTACAGCAAAAATAATTGCTGGGTAACGACTTTTATTTTTTAGTATTAAAAAACAGCTTTTAATTGTAGCGCGCAGTGTAAGCGCGCGCGCAGCAGACTGTGCCTACATTTCGAAAATTTTGATAATGTTTGTATAGAACAGGGGTGGCCAACGTGATTCGACCCAAGATCTACTGTTTACTGAGTAGACTTTGTGCGATTTACCAATTACATGATCAGTACCTCTTCATTCAACTTATATTAAACTTATATTTTTCTTTGCCTTGCCATGATCGACTGGATTAAGAGCCATGATTGACTGGATTAAGAGCCGCGATCGACCAGTCCATCGCGATCGACTGGTTGGCCACCCCTGTTATAGAAGAATGTTTAGTAATAACATTTAAACTTAGTTTTCATGAAAAACGTTAAAGAATATGATGACTTTGACCTCCAATATCTCCGTAACCAGTCGGTTCCCAGGTATGGCCCAATACTAAAAAATCTTCGTAATTATAGGAAGAATACGTGGCTCTCGGCTTCGTTATTTTTACACCCAATATAACATATTTTTATTTATACCGCATAGTTTTTAACTTATGAGGAAAAACGTCTGTATATCCGAAGTTTGCGAAGCGAAAAATATTACAGGAAAAATAAAACAATATCTCGCCCTCAATTACATGGGACATAAACATAACGGTAAAATGAGGGTGTTAGTACCTATACACCTCCCTCTGCCGACCCCTTCGGGGAATACTGGCGTGATGTTATTTAAGTACCTATTTGTAAAATAACTTTAGTTTTAGTTTCTGTCGATCAAAAAACCCTTTGGTTTTCATTTCTGTTTCATTTTTGATCTCAAATTCCATTTCCAGGTATAATTGAATTTAATAACATCCGCGAGACGACAGGCACGGAAATTATGTACGTATTTAAGAACGAAGAAGAAAACGCGGATACAGTACATACTTACATAAAACATTTACAACGTACGTAACCTTAATTAATATCTATATTAATATTATAAAGCTGAAGAGTTTGTTTGTTTGTTTGAACGCGCTAATCTCAGGAACTACTGGTTGAAATTGAAAAAATATTTTTGTGTTGGATAGTCCATTTATCGAGGAAGGTTATAGGTTATATAACATCACGCTACGACCAATAGAAGCGGAGCATACATGAAAAATGTTGCAAAAACAGGAAAAATGTCCACCCGTGCGAAGCCGGGACGGGCCGTTAGTACTCAAATACAAGCTACACACAATCGAACTAAACTCAATATAGAAAACAATTTCAAATAATCCAATTTCGGTTCTGTGATAATATCAGAAAAATCAACAATATCCAGTGGTCTCGTCCCGGTACCTACCTACTAACCACGAATTAAATCGACTCGGCTAATATTGACCCGTTTCAATTTGCATGCAAAACAGCCACGCTCGCCCAGTATTAGGACAATTATTAACTCCCGAAAAACTGTTTAATGGTCACATCGGCCTACGTGTATGAAAACAAAGGGCTTAGAAACGAGTTTTATGTACCGTGATACACAAAAATTGGATTTTTTATACACCATATCGTGGTTAATCGCGTGAAAACTGTTTACATGGATTTTGATAAAGTCATGTTATGTATTTTTTGGTTTTAGGTAAGTAAATGGACTGCACTGCGGTCGCTGAGAGAAAGTGTTCCTGACAGATCGTGTTTCATAATATGAACGTGAACCTACAATAAACTAAATTGGGAAAAACTATGAAGGTATAGGTAAAAATAGAGAGCACACTACGAACACCTACCTAAAGTCGAAAAATATTCTCTTGAGAAATTCTATCTCTTTTTAAATACTCTACTTAGAAAAAGATAGAATATTTATTTTGGAAGTCGGATCTCTTTCGAAATAGGGCATTCAGAAAGAGACAGAATTCCAAAGCCAATATTCAAGGCCAAATGTTTTGACTTTCAGTAGGTATTTCATTTTTACCTATAACTTATGTTTTTGTGATAGTAACTAATGTTAAATATTGTATTTTATAATCTAGTGTATATCATAACGAAAGTGACAGCTGATAATGTGTGTATGCGTTTAAGTTTATTTTTATAGTTGTTTAGTTATGTAAGTTTCTCATGTAAGTGAACGCTTATGTTATTCTTATGATTCTTAAACCGTAACCGTAGAAAAACTCACAATAGTATAAAAAGTGACAGTAGTTCTTTCGGCTATTAACCGTCACTAAACATATACGTCATTAGCATGTCTTGACTTACACCATTATCAGTAACGTAAAGATACTTGTTTACATTTTGGAATACACACGAGTATAAATCGTATATGCCAGAACGTAATAGGTACTTGCATACTGAGTTACAAATTAAAAGCCAATTTCTTTCACAGACAAGAACACACAACAAAGAATAAACAGCGCTCTTCTTCGTAATAGCTTCCGTCTTACATATTTTGCGAGCACAAGAAAAAACAATATGGCGGCAAGCGGTTAGAAGGTCCAGGATGAGAGGAGCAAACATTACTGTGCTTTGTACTCGCTGACCCAAATTGCTCCACTTTAAATGCAAATCATCCACACAAACAACACTTCACAGAAGGACGTTTAATTTCAACGTATTTATTTTTGTTCTACTTATTGATATAAAATTATTATTATCTAGTTACCGCTCTACTAGAACATTGCTCCTTAAATACGGTAATTTATATCGACATTTGCAACGATCTTATTTCTTATAGTATTGTTTTTATACGCAAACCGGCATTTTCTTTTGGATTATGAGCAGTTTAATAAAACACGTGGCATGACAACGTCACACATTGGTTGCAACACTCTTTGATGCAACGAGACTGACCCAAGTACGCCGACTTCGTTAGTATTAGTATGCCGGCGGTATCTAGTTGGAGCACCGCGAAGACCAATAATTATTTTAAGGTACAATCTGTTTCGGAAGAAGCAAAAACGGTGGTTTTGTTTAATGTTAAAGATGTCGTGTTGGTTAAATATAGGGCCAATTGGTTAAGGCTAGGGGCCAATTCTCGTATACATAAAACTTTTTAACAAAAATAAAACCGACGTCAAATGGTCTATCTCCGAAGTTCTTCATCAATTCTTCATCTTCACCAAATTTAAATGTGACCACTTCGAAAGAATACGCTTTCAAACAAAAAAAGAATCATTAAAATCGGCTCACAATTAGCAAAGATATCGTGGAACAAACATACAAAAAAAAACATTCCAATTGAGAACCTCCTCCTTTTTTTGGCAGTCGGTTAAAAACCTTTTAAAATGTTTGGTTCGGTTGAAACAATTTTGTTAGTAGACTTAGCCTGCTGGCTCCTCCTTGTTATATGCGTTATTACAATTCCACTATTTCAAGTCATACCGAATTTGTGGATTTAACGCACCGCGTGCCATCCGACTTGCACAACCCCATAGGGAAATCAATTTTTAGTTGTGGTGTTATCTGCACAGTTGGATGCTCCGCACCTTAAACAACCCCTTTATCGGTTCTTACAACGCGTCAGCCATAGGAAGATATTAAGCGCCTTTGTTTTGGTGACACACAGCATGTAGTTGTACCTAATTTGGTAATATTGTTGCCGTTCAAAAGTATTGGTAATAAATATCTCCATTCCGTAGAACGGTTAACAAAAGTTACGAACAGAAATTCAATTAATTTTGCATCAACTTTGGCACTTTTAAAGGAAATAAAAACATTAATTATTACTACTAAACAAAAGGTGGTAAATGTTCATTCCTACGATCAATTAATACATAATATTATGTACAATTGTTTGCATGCAACGGTACAGTAATACCGTTGTCAGAGGCAGGGGTCGAGACTCATTGTGATTGCGCCTAAGAGTTTTTCAGATAAGTGCGCTGCGAGGTCGGTTCCGGCCCACATCCGCCTCTTTATCTCAGCAACATCGTCAGACACACATACCTTCTTTATTTTTTACGTAATTTTGATAGCATAATCGTATTTTTTTTTCATTTCTTTTTGCACGACACATACGCATTACTACAATGGATTACAAATTAAATTAGCCCATCGTCTTTATTACATGTCTATATTTTGTACAGTATAATATAACCAATTTTCATTACACTAGGTACTCTAGACTATCTAATAAATGATGAAAAAGATTGGAGTATATTAGAAAAAAGTTACGTGAAGGTTTAATTAAATTAGTCTTTTCTTTCAGCAAGTTAGATACATATTTATTTATCAACTCTCGACGAAAAAAGGGGGGTGTTGTAAGTTTGAAGCCTGTGTCTATTTGTCTGTGGCGTCATATCACCTAAACGGTTGAACCGATTTCAATGCGGTTTCTTTTGCTTGAAAGCTATTTTCATCGAGGTGGTTATATGCTATGTTTGATGGAAATCGGATCAGCCGTTTCAAGATAATCAGCTCTTTTCAGAATCTTTGTAGAGATTTCTTCCATACGATGTGTATTTTTATCTAGCTGTGTCCTCACGGCTCCACCCGTAACCTATGTTACTCAGTGATAATGTAGCTTTCTAACGGTAAAAGAATTTTTGAAATCGGTCCATTAGTTTGTAAGTTTATTCGTTACATACAAAAATACAAATCTTTCCTCTTTATAATATTATTACTAGCTGTGTCCTCACGGATCCGCCCGTAGCTTATGTTACTCAGTGATAATGTAGCTTTCTAACGGCAGAAGAATTTTTGAAATCGGTCCAGTAGTTTTTAAGTTTATTCGTTACATACAAAAATACAAATCTTTATTTTTTTATAATATTATATATAATATAGAGTATAGATTATATTATATATATTTCAATTTCGCTTGTCCGAATGACTTGAAATTTGTAAAATATATGCAAACCTGGTGATAATACAATATTAGAGTACCATTGAGCTGATCTGATTGAGGGTTTGGAATAGAAGTTTGGTAACACTATTCCAAAATACTTATTTTACAAGTGACAAAACAACTTGGACAAGGACTTGGAAGGTGGCTCAGGGTGACGATCGGCACTCGGCGATGACTAGTAGCAGAAACCCATCGTTTTTGAGCTCATATGACTAGTTATGAAAAGCATTTTCTCACCGCATTAATAATAATCACTATCAAGGATCAACAGCTACATTACCAAGCCGGGTCTGTTTTTATTTTTTTTAATTTACGAGTTATCTATTTATTACATAGTGTCGGACTCCCAAGTCATAGGTCTCGAGTTCGAACCCAAGGCACGCATCTCCGACTTTTCGGATTCATGTGCATATTGTATAGTTATAATTATCACTTGCTTAAAAACGGTGAAGGATAACATCGTGAGGAAATCGGCATGCCTGAGAGATATTTCTCTACGGCATGTGTAGCCAAGTCAGAGGCCTATGGGCGGCATAAACTCTGACACCAGGTTGGTCAATAACCACAAGAAAAGAAGAAGATTCCTACTATTACTGCACTACCTGTAATTCAACTCTTTCTTTTAACGTAGAGCCTGTCATTTCGTGGATATTTCCATAAAAATAATCTACATACTGATCTCACGCTCACCTCACTTTATTATATAGGTATGAAACGGTAATATGAATGGATAAAAACCGCAGCAGAAAAAAGTTGCTAGCCTCGAAACTCCCTTTGAAATGTTGCCAACAACAATTTTCAAATCTGTAACTAAAAACCGGCCAAGTGCGAGTCGGACTCGCGCACGACGGGTTCCGTACCATTATCTATAAAACCGGCAAAAAAATCATGTCTGTTGTATGGGAGCCCCCTTAGATATTTATTTTATTCTATTTTTATTATTCTATTTTTATAGCGGCAACAGAAATACATCATCTGTGAAAATTTCAACTGTCTTACTATCACGGTTCATGAGATACAGCCTAGTGACAGACGGACGGACGGACAGCGGAGTCTTAGTAATAGGGTCCCGTTTTAACGCTCACTGTGGTATAAAACCGTTTGACATCCGTCACCTCAAACTTCAGGTCCAGTTGAAAACCAGCGTCAGGCACTAGTTGTCTGGCATTTTTGCTGAACTGGGCCTTTTTGGCGCAGCCGTGAGGCACACTTTCCTACTAATCTCTTTTTCTTTTTTCTTTTTTTCTGCTTTATGTTTTATGTGCCTTTTAGTCTGTGTTAAATAATGTATTTTCTTTCTTTCTTTCCTTTACCCTTTGGGTACGGAACCCTAAGAAAGCATTAATATGAGTGCTTGTATTATGTATTCGTATGTATATAACTGAGCGACCTTCCTTATAAACCGCTACAGTGATCTTTGAACTTCGCTTAACGGGTGTATAAGCGTCCGTAGTAGGTTCGTAGCCGTATCCCAATTTAGCTCAAAATAGCGCTTAGGTATATAATATAGTGAATTTAATAAGACAACGCTTTTAACTTTATGTCTAGACGTTCCTAGAATATCTGCATTAGGTTATTATTAGACAATAGTCCGGCCATTCAAATTTTGTATAAAAGGTAAACAAAACAAACCTTTGATCTTGAAAATGGTTTCAGAATCATGTAAAATACACATTTTTCTACAATCACGTGGGTCTCGTGGCTAAATAACTGCCGCGCGGATCATATGATTTGCAAGGTTAAGCTGCGCTTGCCACGGTCAGTCCGTGGATGGGTGATCATTACCTACACATTGAGACCCATCCGTGCCTTGGACAGCACGTTAAACTATCGGTCCCAGGTGTCATACGAATACCTATGACAGTCGTTACGGATAGTCAGAAGCCCGAAAGTTTGACAACCGGTCTAAACTTAGGATATCGGTATTGCCCAGTAACTGGGTTGCGGAGGTCTGATGGCAGTCGCTCCGTGTAAAATACTGGTATTCAGCCGCATCTGGTTAGGCAGTTTTTTTTAATCGATTTATGAATAATTGTTACTTGTTCTAATAACGTGTAAGTAGGTACGTTTAATGTATTCGTAAAGCAGAATGAATGTTTCACGATCAATGGATTGTTTACCTTTTAGACAAAATTTTAATGGCCGGGCTATATAGGTATATACAAACTTAATAAGCTTATGATTTTTTAAAAGGTTATAATATACGTATTTATGTTAATCCAAAAAAAAAATACTACAAAATGAATAAACTATGAGCACATAACACGAAGAAAATGAGGCACCTTATATGTTTTTCATTTCCATTATTTTACTTCGTCTCAAATTAATCTAGTTTTACTTGTAGATAGGTAAATGAAAAAATATACTTACTAAGTTACTACTGATTAAATTATTAATAACAAGCGAGACTTTTAATTAAAGTAGGTTGAAAGAGAGAGCACAAAGAATATTAGATATTTTTCACATAAAAGAGACTCTTTTTATGGCACATTTTTGTAAGAAAACCAAGAAAAATTGTTACCGACCGTGTTTCAGTATAGAAGCTAACTTATCAACTCAGTTTGTAACAGGCTCAATACATATTTTGCGCTGGGCGTTTGTGTCTGTAAATGCACCCGCGATACAGGAATAAGAAAAGGGAAAGGCGACGTCAAGACGTTTAAAAAATAAGTTGTCACAGTTAGTAAATCCATCATTATTGTGACATTATCGGGTCCATCATTACCAGGCATTATTGGGACGAATAACCACAATCAAATTACTGAAATTACAATACACTGAAACCGAACTTAATGCAAATAGTGTCATATAGTAAATTGTAAACATACTTTATATATCTGCCTAGCCATCTCCCAACTATGTTGGGGTGAGCTTCCAGTGTAACAAGATGCGGCTGAATTACAGTATTTAACACGGAGCGACTGCCATCAAACTCTGCAACCCAGTTACTGGGCAATGCCAATACCCTAAGGTTAGACCGGCTCTCAGACTTTCAGGCTTCTGATTACTCGTAACGACAGTGGGTCCCGGGTATCATACGAATACCTATGTATTCGTATGATACCCGGGACCGACTGTTTAACGTGCTTCTCCGAGGCAAGGAGAGGTCTCGATGTGTAACGAACGGTTGGGTAACAAGGACTGACCGCGCAAGCGCAGCTTAACCTCGCAAATCGTATGATCCGCGCGGTTGGTAATAAGCCACGAGCGCCTCATTGTAAACGTACTTAGCTTATATCATCATAATAAGTTCTAAGTAAATAAGTACTGAGCTGCAAAAAGAAACAAGTAAATGTGGGTATGTCCCTACATGCTACTAAACGTTTGTAAAACTTTGTGATCATCAACCTCAAAATTTCGCTTTGCAGGCGAACAATATCATTAGTTATAACGCCCATATTCATCTACCAAATATGCAGCTGGAGCCAAAACGATCATTGCTCATCTAAAAAGGCTTCTGGACTGAAAAATCCGGTCTCGAGCATTCTCAATCCTAAAGGAAATTCGTGTTAAGCTCGTTCTACTCCAAATTGATCACCCGACGAGGAGGCGGTAAAAAAATGGTCTCGCGTTGTACAATTTTGTCCTGTCCGGTAAACTAGGTTTGAAAAATTAATTTACTATGTAACGGGGTGAATAGGATGCAGGGGTGAGTCGGGACCAAACTTTAAAATGGATTTTAACGTTGAAATAATATAGTTTGTTGCCAACAAGGACACTTACGGTCAAAGCACACATATCAACTCGGAAAGGGATCGTCACCGTATCAGCTTACGTGTCTTCGTCCACCCTTGCCCCTCTCAACCCTCCCGCGGCCTGCCTGCAGGACACTACTGTTACTGCGAGCCGTAAGCGCGGCGTCGCCTAGCCGTAGCCGAGTCGACGTATCGGAGCTGCTGATCCGTTTTGGTTTCGTGCTTACGTTAGGTTGACGCTTGTTTGACGGCGAGGCGAAAGGCGATACGGTGAAGATCCCTTTCCGAGTTGATATGTGTGCTTTGACCTTTAATTATTAATTACAATACAGTAAACACATTAGAGTTCTTTTTGGCAAAAAACTATATTATTTCAATGTTATAATCTCTTTTAAAGTTTTATCCTGATTCACCCCTGCTTCTCTATTCACCCCATTTTACAGTACCTACACAGTTCCAACGAAGATGGGGCAACTCAAAAACAATTTCAAGAATCCCGCCCGCTTCATTAGTTTTTATCACACCACATATAAGACCTGTATTTGTATTATACCTGCCATTGTTCCAGAGTAATTTACTGACAGTATAAAGTTCACACGTATCTCTCAATACCGTTTGTAATACGTGTACGTATCCTTGAAGTAAAAAAACCTTTTTCGAGGTGAAATTGTGATCGTAATTTTTAGTTTTCTACTTTCTATCTGACACTTATTTTTACTACTGAATAAGCACCATTAGATGTTTCTATTAATTATTTTTTGCACCATGTCCTGGCAATATAAGACCAGCACTTGGCTTGTGGTGGGTGTCATAAAAGGCGACTAAAGAGAATACCTCAGGAGTATCGGTAACTGCCTCGTTGGTCTAGTGGTGGCAAGTGCGACTGCTGATCGTGAGGTCCTGGGTTCGATCCCCAGGTCGGGCAAAGTGTTATTGGGTTTTTCCTTGTGAAATTACTCAGTAGCAGTCCGGAGTTTGGATTTGTGCCCGATTGATGGCAATAGGCTCGCCCCCTATTACATGGGACTTAAACATAACGGCGAAATGAGGGTGTTACTATGTATAGTAGGGAGAGGTGTACCTCTCCCTAACCCTTCAGGGAATACAGGCGTGATGTTATGTTTATGTTTTGTATCGGTAGCTGTATCCACTCAGTCCGTTTGCCAAGAATGATATGACAATATTCCTCGTGACCGTACGTGATGAGGGCCACATAGAGCAGTTGCCGTTGGCTCAGTCGTAAAACGTCCTAAAATGTCTACTGTTCGCAAAATGTTAATATCTCAGAACTTTTGTTTCGTAAATCTTCCCTTCTGCGAATGTCCCTTTCGCAAAATTACGCCTTTTATCCCTATTTACTCTAGTACCTAACTGAAAACATAAGAAAAAAACACTAAATAAGGCATTGTATTTATGAACACAATAAAGTTACTAAAGTATGTATTTAATTAATACTAGCTGTGTCCTCACGGCTCCGCCCGTAACCTATGTTACTCAGTGATAATGTAGCTTTCTAACGGCAAAAGAATTTTTGTAATCGGTCCAGTAGTTTTTAAGATTATTCGTTACATATGAAAATACAAAAATACAAATCTTTCCTCTTTATAATATTAGTATAGATTACTGCATCGTCTTTATGTACACCATACTTAACAATTGACTTTGACAACTTGCATCCGGCATAAAATGGCCATTAGAATATTCTCAGAGATACACGGGTAATAAACAAACAGGTGTGTATCGCCGGACTTATAACAGAATACCCGCCATTTATCTCGACGCAAATCTCGAGGGGATCGCGCTTCGAGCGCTCCTGTATCTGGATGCAAAATCGAGAATTTAAACGAGGGTTTTAAAGGCCTTACATACGTATATTTTATGTTGATTAGCAATATATTATGCATCATTCCATACTATGATTACTTTGGTTAACCTTATGATTCCCTAGAATTCCTCGAAATTCCCTAGAATTATGAAAAGAGCCTCCAGAACTAACGATACTGAGTCTGGTGCAACCTCGGCAGTCAACGGCGCTACCAAACTTGCTGACTGACTAATTTGTTCACCAAGGCATGAGCTATAATAGTAGGTACAAATGTTTTGCCTAGCCTTTTCCCAACTATTTTGGGGTCAGCTTCCAATCTAACTAGATGCGGCTGAATACCACTATTTTACACGGAGCGACTGCCATCAGACCTCCGTAGTCCAGTTACTGGGCAATGCTGATATCCTAAGGTGAGACCGATATAGTAGGTACAAATATACGAGAGAATAAGAATATGTTTCGTGTAACATTCTTAAACATCCGCATTGGACTAGAATGGAAGCAGACTGCAACACAATTCGGAAAGGGCTAGACTAATGATAAGTTCTATAGTATGGCATCTACTAAAGTAATAATATAAGAGTACCTACTGCGCCAGAAATTCTCTTTTGGGGACATAGGTCAAGTGTCTGTCCTAAAACTACGTCATAGCTACAAATTAACCAATAAGCTTCGAGTTCAATGTTCGATTTTCAAATTTAGTTGATATTGGTTGAAAATATAACAAATCATTACTTTTGAGCCATCGAGGGTAGACGTCTTTCGGCAACGCTTTATACAACATCATCCCACGGAGACAAACAAAGGCTCCTATGTACAATACATGAGCAAGAGAATAGACAAGTTTACGACCTGGATTACACGTCCGGCCATAAAAGTGGTCGCAATATTAATAGAACCGAGCTAAAAGAAAACCGTTTTGAATGTACCAAAGTATCATATTTAGACGAGATTATGATTGTGTGTCTTATATGAGATATAATAATATAAGAGATACAATCTTGTTAGCATTCGTTATTCAGTGTATATCTTGCTTATAAATAAATCCTATTTCGTACAACAAATTATCTGTTCAGTAACATCGCATAATGAGACAATGATAAATGATTTTTATTTCTGTAAATAAATCTGTTACAGACACTTTTACAAGTCAATGTAATGTTTTTTTAAGACTAGATGGTGCCGGCATTTCCTATCTGACTAGCTCTGAGAAGAAAAGCCGAAACAAATAATACCGCCCATTGTGCATTTTTGTATTTAAATAGTTTTTTGTGTTATATTAACCTGGTGTACAATAAAGAGTATATAAATAAATAATAAATAAATAAATAACAAACTCAGAGGTAGACTATCTCTACATCATATGTCACGTGTATTCTCGCGAAACTCCGAGTGTGTCGACAAAAATTCGGATTACGAGATCCCCCACCGACACATCCATGGATCCCAATACCAGCAAAATTTTATTTGATTTTCCTAATTACTTGTAATGTAGCCCTAACGTATTTTTTGTAATCATTCGTACGCCAACACCGCAAATAAAAACGGATCATGAAATTAACGATCCAGAAAAAATTAAGACCGTTGCTACGTAAAACACTCAGGGGAGGTTGAAATATGATTTTAATTATAATGAAACAGAGAAATAAAGTGGAATACTGAAACTGAAACTGCTGATATTAGTTGTACAGTCACGTGTACTAATATGTATACACATAGCGAAATTCAAAAACGATTTTCTTCTAAAATATTAATTACAATTATAAATTATTATACACATCATTTCTACAAATACATACGAATCATGGTTTCGAATATTTCTTACATACAACGTATTCTCTAAAAGAAATTCGCTTTTTAAGTTCGCTGTGTGTATACATATTATTACTCGTGACTGTACACCACTTATTTATTATAGCATAACAACATCACGCCTGTATTCCCCGAAGGGTTGTGTAAAGGTGTATACTCATTTAGCCGTTAAGCCGGGTACAGACTTACGAAATGTAACATGCAATGTAACACGCACTGAAAGAATTTGCCGTCCACATTGTCGCAATGTACCATGCAATGTAACAGAATTCCCATAGTGTGGACGCCTTGCGCGTACGAACCGTGCACACTACGCGTACTGTACTACGTTCCTTTCATGTTACATTGCATGTTACGTTACAGCAGTCTGTACCCGCCTTTATGTTTTTTTAAGTCCCATGTAATAGGGGGCAAGCCTATTGTCATCAACCGGGCACAAATCGAAACTCCGGGCTACTACTGAGGAATTCCACACGGAAAAACCCAATAACACTTTGCCCAATCTGGCCTGGGGATCGAACACAGGACCTCACGATCAGCTGTCGCGCTAGCCACCACTAGATCAACGAGGCAATTGGGAGGTTGAAATATGATTTTAATTATAATGAAACAGAAAATAATAAATCACTGCAACTGTTAATATTCGTTGTACAACACTTATTTATTATAGCATGTTTAAATAGTTCAAAAATCATATCGTGGTCTTACTTTTAGCGTCAGATTTTTTATATCAGAAATCTATAAATATGCGTACGAGGGAAACTATATCAACTTCAACTTACCCGCATCTATCAAAAAAGGTAAAAAACAACCAAAAGAAATGATATACGCGCGATCTCTAACCGCCCTTAGAAAAATACATAAATCAGAGACGTTCAAACTATGAGCGGGGACTATTTTAAACCAAATATATGAATATTTTATTAAACATATCTCCATTTGTACCAGTCTGCTAATAGAGCCGAGATTATGAGATAATAGCGCGAACAATGAACTGAGAACGTGCATATGTCCTCATACCTCGTTTTATCTTCATAAAGAGCTTTGCACACCGAGCGAAGCATTGCTCATTACGTTTTAATAAATAGTCTGGTTTATGGAATAAAAATGTTTATAACAAATAGAGGAGAATTGTAAATAAACTGTAACGGAGCTTCTTTCAGGCATAGAATAGTTAGTAATATTTACTTCGTACTTCAGGTACCAAATATTCTACCTAGCCTTTTCCCAAGTACGTTGGGGTCAGCTTTCAATCTAACCAAATGCGACTGCCATCAGACCTCTGCAATCCAGTTACTGGGCAATGCCGATACTCTAAGGTTAAACCGATTGTCAGACAGTCGGTCTTCTGATTACCCGCAACGATTGTCATAGGCATTCGTATGACACCCGGGACCGACTGTTTAAAGTGAAATCCGAGGCACCTAATATGCATATTTTAAAAAAAGTGTGGATAAATAAAATAAAATTATAGATACTGTAATGTCGGGGCGTCTTTACTTCGCCTTGCTACACGGAAAATTATTTAATGTAGGTATACACCATACTAAAATAATTATACACCTTAATAATAAAGGCTAGTCACACAATAGATAATATTAGGTACCCATAATAACCACCGGTCGATAAAAACCTACACTCAATATTACATTTTTCTTTCACAGTCAACATGAAAATTAAATACATATTTTCCACGTCGGCAAAGGCTTTCAAATAATAAATGTTTATTCATCGTATTTTCTTTATGATACCAGATTATTTGGGTCCTCTGGGCAAATCCTGCTGAATGACAGCCTAATGGAAGTGAAGAATTCCACAGAAGACGTACCTACTCTATTGTGGATGGTGAGTATAAAACGATTTATTGTACCGTGACGTCACAGGTACAGTCGGTGTCAAAGATATATTATCTGCTGGCATAACTAATATTTCCTTGGACATTTTTGCACGTGTAAGAAGTAGTTCTTGAATTTTATCGTATATATTTTAAGTAGGAACTGGAAACTTTAAGATTTAATTTATAACTTTGCTGAGGTATATAAAAAGTTTTGTCAGGCTTTGTGCTTATTATATTTTGTTATAAAAACACGTGTCAGATATTTCAAAGGTCAAATAAAATAACATCAGCACCCCACGGTATATTATTTCATGTACATATTGACTAAAGCTGCCGATGTCTTATCCAAACATGACCTCAATCCTTCTAAATCAACCAAAATTGACGTATTTAGAGCCTTCAAAAGTTATAACCGAATTACTTTAACCAAAACGTATGAGAACGACATACTGAAAGTCATATGTCAGGATTATTATGTTAGTGTCTGAAAGTTTGAAGGCCTTGTTCGTATAACCACGTATAAGTAAACAATGGATAAGTAGACACAAAGCCGCACAAGTGAGCAATATATAGGTATATACATCGGATGATGAAATTGCCAATCTGTACTTTAGTGCCTTTTTGATGGACGTTATAATACGCGGAGAGTGAGAACGAAGTTTGGGCTAGCAAAAAAACGTTTAAACTTATTTTGATATTATTAGAAAACTTTGGTAAAATTCTAGCTTATTTGGCCGTCGCGTCGTAGATAACGGAATGATATATTATAAATATGATCTCTTTTGTTCACCGTCGGTGTTGTTTCTTTTTTAATATGTAGATGTTCGGCGATTTTTGCTTTTCGCGCATGCGTTGATCATTGAGGCATCCTTAACAGAGCACATGTCACTACGAAAAGCTTGTGTGAAAGGCGCCATTTCCAAGACCGCGTGCAACGTGAAGTGAGGTTCAATTAGTTCTACATATACAACGACCCTGCAAAGTATACATACACGAGCCGCTATTAAAACCAGCTTAATTCTGATTACACATCTATACTAATATTATAAAGCTGAAGAGTTTGTTTGTTTGAACGCGCTAATCTCAGGAACTACTGGTTGGAATTGAAAAAATATTTTTGTGTTAGATAGTCCATTTATCGAGGAAGGTTATAGGCTATATAATATCACGCTACGAATAATAGGAGCGGAGCATAAATGAAGAATGTTGCAAAGACGGGAAAAATTTCCACCCGTGCGAAGCCGGGACGGGCCGTTAGTATTTTATAACGAGCAAAATATCACAGTCAACATTGTGATAATAATATAACATAACATCACGCCTGTATAAAGATAAAGATAAAGATATATTTATTTGTAAACATGTGTAACATTATACATATAAATGCAAACGTGGATGAAAAAGTGAAAAATCTGTGAGTTTCAACATGTTTTGCCAACATTGGCGTACAAAATAATTTATAGACACTTGAAATATAACACAATTAAGAAAAAGAAACATAACAAAATTAAGATTTAACACAAATAGATTAGGAACTATCATTTAAAAAATCTTTAACACTATAGTAACAATTTTCAGTAAGTAACTTCTTAAGTTCTCTTTTGAATAAGTTTGGCTGGTTTATATTTTTAATAACATCTGGAATCTTATTATATATTAATGGTGCCATACAAAACACGCTTTTATGAAGGAGTGCTGTTTTCGCAGAGCAAGGCTGTATTCGCCGAAGGATTGGGCAGAGGTGTATAGTAACACCCTCATTTCGCAGTTATGTTTTTTTTAAGTCCCATGTAATAGGGGGCGAACCTATTGCCATCAACTGGGCACAAACCCAAACTCCGCACTGCTACTGAGAAATTCCACGCGGTAAACTCCAATAACACTTTGATATGTGATAATAATGTTGCCTATATTATTGAGTAAAACATTAATGAGTTGAAACTAGTGATATAGGCAGTGTGTAAGAAATATCGACATCAAAGACTTTGAATTTGATTTGAATTTAAGGTGAATTCCATTCCAACTATGCCTAGCCTAAGTTTCAGAACATTACAGAATACCTAAGTGTCGGAAACTAAGTTTCTGTTACTGTCCGTATACTGTAAGATAAACTTGGTAATATTATTAAGTGTTGACAGGTAACATCACCTGTGTAAACCATCAATCTTAAGTTTATGCGACATAAACTGGACGTAGTTAAGCGAAAAGGATCCAACCCACAAAATTATCGAGAATGAGTTATTTATATCAAAATACTCCTTAAACTTCTTAAGCCAAACTACACATAATAACATTTTAACAAGTTAAATATTATACATTTGTCCCTTAATTACAATAAAACCAAGAAATTTAAATCAAAGAACCAGTGAAGAAATACAGTCTAAACTTAAAAATTGAATATCTCATAACTGTGTGGGTTGGATCCTTTTCGCTAAACTACGTCCAACTATCTGTTTCATAGCTCCCACTACACGCAAAATATTTTTTATTTTATCACTTTCAGAGTTCGTGTCACTCTCAACGTTTGGAGTGTGTAGATACTAAAATAGAACATAGTATCTACAAAAAATTATACGATTACTTAGTTCGTGTAATTTATATAATTATTTACTTACTTCCAATGAAATATTTTTTTTTTGCTAACAGTTCACACATTTTTATAGCTGACTGTACTTCACTTACGTTTTGAACACAAAAAATATGTGCTTACTTGTATGAATCTTTTTCAGGGTTCCATACCTGAAAAGGAAAATAGGAACGCTTATAGAATCACTTCGTTGTCCGTCTGTCTGTCGGTCTGTCAGTTTGTCAAGACCCTATTTCTCAGGAACGCAAGAAGGTATCAAGTTGAAATAAATATCAAATACCGAAATCTGCAATCCCTTGAAGCTGTGAAAAAATCATACTTCTAAGTCAACGCAATCAAAAGATACGGCCGTTTATGCTGCATATTTTGACACTCGCAAGGGTACCAAAACCTATAGGGTACTTCCCGTTGACCTAGAATCATGAAATTTAGCAAGAAACAATGTCTGATAGCACAAGTAAAGGGAACAAACTGAAAACCGTAAATTTGGAGATATAAATAATCACAAAAATATAATAAATATATCACAAAAAAAATGTACGGAACACTCGGTGCGCGAGGCAAACTCGCACTTGGCCGGGTTTTTTCTGAGGGACTGGCTTCTGAACTAGGATTCCCTAACGGGCAGATAACCTAGATATGAAATTTGCGGATAGCTATCCACAAATTAGCTATCTGCTAAAGGATAGGCACTGATCCACTTACATATTATGATATCCTTGCGTGAGCAACTTTCAGTGCAAACAAACTTTGTCAATGTCTAATTTGTTTTCATCATGAGTAGCTAAATTGATTAAATACTTCAAATCTATTGCTCTCGTTAACCAAATTGCTTAGTTCAGTAGCTTTTAGTCACGGAATCTTTTGTGAAGTAAACAAGCATTCAGTCCTAAAGATTTACCATTTATCTCAAACTAATCGAATCAAAACTAGTGTTTTCTATTATTATTTATTTTATGAATCCATAGGGTTTTATATAATTACAAGTATTGTTTGCTGTCCTAAGTCATCTATACTATCTATATCTATACTAATATTATAAAGAGGAAAGATTTGGATTTTTGTATGTAACGAATAAACTTAAAAACTAATGGACCGGTTTCAAAAAATATTTTGCCGTTAGTAAGCCACATTATCACTGAGTAACATAGGCTACGGGCGGAGACGTGAGGACACAGCTAGTATAATATATGACACATAATATGGCCAATTCTTATAATTTACGGAGTGTTATTGGTTACAATTGACACTGTTGTATCTTTACCAATAATGAAATAAGGACCAAATTGCTTTGCATAGTAGACCTTCTCATACGGAAGTAGCTATCACAGGTAAAATTAGCTTACTAGACTTTTTATATGCCCAGTTTTGCAATAAAAAATGCTGCCATTGGTAAACAACACGACTCGTTTTTGTTTATACCCACTGGGAAATAGCTTATGGTTTCTTCTGAAAGTAGCTATTGTTTTTCTCATTTTCAAATAAAAGACTAAATAAAATAAACACAAAAGAAAGAAAGAATATGTACAGACGAATGCGTAGCTAAAAGCCATACAACTTATTAAATATACACCTCATACCAGCGAAACAGAAGGTGAACGCATTACCGAAATATCACATGCCGCAAATATTATATAAAACTCGGCTCAAGAATCTCCAATACTTAAAATACTTGCCATGTTCCCTTCATAAAAATGCAAATGGAAATCCGAACGTTATAAATTATAATACCTACCGGACCTGGATTATTACATCGTGCGACCTTTGAAGTAACTACGTCCCTTGCAATAAGGTTTTATTTACATATAGAACGACTGACGATGCTGTAGATACAAAAATAATGTATGAAAAAAAATAAAGAAAATCGGAAATTCAATATGAAAGTACTTGATTGCCTAAAAGATTTATCTCGTCAACATAATATAAAACACTTCATTTATATGTACTTAGTGGTTAAAAGAACTAAGTTTTGCATCTAGTTTTAAAATCAAAAATAAAGAAGGAAACCTTAATCGCGCATCTCAACCTTGACCGACTTTGCAAGAACATCTGAAGTGGTAACTGACTTTACGTGCACATTGGGGATTTAAGAAAAACAGCAAGAAATGGTGTAAGAAAACTAAGACATCGGGTTACTGTAGACAAAAAATAAAAGATTATTTTAAAAATAACACGAACATAGCTGTGATCGAAAACATTTATAAATATAACACACAATAGGTTATAAACATTACATTAGCTTCATCTTATTCAGATGAAGATTTGTAAGGATTCCCCACTAGGTATGAGGTACCAGTTATTTTTCTGGAAACATAAGTAACCAATTTTTGTATTCTTGTGAACTCACGTGTACCTACGAGTGAATGAATACGAATAATACTATTCTCTTGACTTTTGCTGACACCACTCCTTTGATACATAGAAAATTGTATTTGGGCCCGCGATATTGTAGGGTTGTGTGCCTTTTTTCGCCAAATATTATATTACAATAATAAAAATGCAAATGTTAACTATATGTGTTTTGTTACAGGTTTACCCGACGACAGAAATATGGATTTTAGCATCATGAAAAATAGTGACGAGCGCCGATTTATTCGATTCTTTCAATTTCAATATTAAGAAGACGGTGTAAAAAGTTAAAGAAAGTATACATAGCTTAAATTGGAAACAAGTTTTCGAAGCCTGAGAACGTTTGTGTCAAACATCACATATTCCGTTGCCAAGAATATCAATATCATACATATCGAATAACAAACATATCGAGCCTTTTACCGATTCAGACCTTCACCGCGAGTCCCCGAAATACGTTCGATCACGTAATATTTTTGTATCAAAGAATTTAGAGTGTTATGCGTATAAATAAATTCCTTATTTCGCTTAGCTATACCTACTATGCCTAATACCTAAGAACTCGACTTGGGAGGACGTCAATCCCGCAAGCGGCTTTGTTGGCAACCCTATAATTAATTAAATACCTCAGTGGGGAAACTAGATTCGTCCAAGATATAGCTCTTTCCTCAACCTTACCTTCGTATTCGAGCAATTTAGGAACATCTGTGAATCTTATTTGGGCTGCGGTTATAATAAAAAATGTGTACTGTACATGTGTAGGTACTAGGGCTTCCAATACCGGGACCCCGGTATTGACTAATACCGGGATCCGGACTTTTTTTACATTTTTCAATACCGGTATTGAAATGTCCAATACCGGATACCGGTATTGGTGATTTTATTCTATTATCAGTAGACACTACAGTGAACCGCCGGTGGGTTCCCGCATTGTCGTTGCGGGGGGGCTCCAGTAGCCGTGGAGTGAATGCCCACGGTGAAGCGAAGAGGAACCCGAGGAGGGGCTGCTCGTCGGGGCTTGGGCCTGGAAGCCCTCGACGTAGCGGCCAAGTAGGTTGCGGTCTCGCCTGGGCGACATCGCAACTGAGGCGGGTCTCATGAGAGGCATCGCGGCTGAAGGGTCGAGGCCGTGGCGGGAGAGGAGTGCCGATATTGCGGAACGCCGCTCTCCCTACTTTCCGCGACATTGACGGGGTCGCCACCCTCAGACGGCGGACGCGATGGGGCCGCAGGGGGAGAGGAGTGTCGGTATCTCGTTGGCCGCTCTCTCTATCCTCCTCTGCGACCGAAAAGTGGTAGGTGGCGGGCCACTAACCTGACCCGTCGCGGGGATACCAAGGGTGCCCAGACATGGGGTCGTCTGGCGCCCATGTGCGCGTTTAGTCCCCGGGGTAGTCACGGCGTACCATGTGTTCTGGTGCGCCGGTGATGGGGGGTACTCCCCAGAGGAGGGTCCGGTGACGGACAGCCGCGACGGGTTCGCGGATGAGTGCTTACGCGTGCCCGTGGTCCCACCATATGTGGCAGAGGAGGACACCGTGGAGTTTTACTGGGTTATTATAATATTTTCCTCCATCTTTCATTGGGTCACCCGCGCAACAGCGCAACGAGTATTCCCAAGGAGGGTTGATGTCAGGCAGGCGGCCGGTCATAAAACAATAAGCCAAAACCTCTAACAACGTGGATTTATGAAATACATATTGTGCCGACCCCACCTGTATGTTGGAGTCAGCTTCCAATCTAACCAGATGCGGCTGAATACCAGTACTTTACACGGAGCGACTGCCATCAGTACTCCGCAACTCAGTAGCAGCACATTTTCGCTATCCTAAGGTTAGACCAGTTGTCAGATTTTCGGGCTTCTGACTTCCCGTAACGACTGTCATAGTTATTCGTATGACCAAATGTTTAACGTGTTCTCTGAGGCACGCAGGGGTGTCGATTTGTAACGAACGGTCACCAATCCACGGAATAACCGCGGCAAACGCAGCTTAACCTCGCGAATCGTATGATCCGCGCAGTTGGTTAGCCACAAGCCTCTCGAATATTATGTGCATAAGTTCTCGAATAAGTTTATATTATGTGCTAGAAATTGGAACGTTTACATTAGAATATTTTTGTTCCGTAAGCTCACTCATTGAAACAAACTTGTTATACTATAATATATCATCCTGCATTAAAAACTATTTGGTTTGCAATGGTCTGCAGCTAAATTAAAAACGTTTCTTGCTGAGGGGGTAATGTACCTATCCAGCGCAGTATTACAGTTGTTAAGACAATGAGAATATTTAACAATGGCTGCCCGCCACAGCTTTGCACAGGCAAAAATGTGAAGTCTCTGAACTTCATTTTATAATAGCATTTTATTCCGCTCGGATGGTCGACTTCTACACTTAAGTTATTATTGCACATAAAAATGACCACCTGTCTTGTATCCATCAACGGCCAAGGCAGATAATACATTTATTTTTCTGTAAAAACACATGACGTCATCACAAGAATAGTATCATTCAACGCCATTTGGCATAAGCAATGCAAACTTTTCAGTTACCCAATTTTCCCATTTGCCGTCCTTTCTTTAAACAAATATAAAAACAATAACACTCTTCTTAAATCGTATGCAAATATTTCAAGTAAAATAAAGACATTTTTAACAAATCTTTATTCTACTTCAATATCGTAATCTATACTAATATTATAAAGAGGAAAGATTTGTATTTTTGTATGTAACGAATAAATCTAAAAACTACCGGACCGATTTCAAAAATTATTTTGCCGTTAGAAAGCTACATTATCACTGAATAACATAGGCTATATTTATTACTGGAATAAAACTTCTTACGCGGGCGGAGCCGTGAAGGCACAGCTAGTAATTTAAATAACATTCTATTAACATAGCAACAATTAATATACATATTTGAAACCAACACCGCACCCCATTAGTCAGCGGGTCCTATTAGTTCCAAGTTCTCAAACCACTGACTTCTTGCCTTTCTCCTTAATGGAGGACAGTTTAATTCTGTATTCCGTTCCATATTTACAGTAGTTAAACAAATTAATTCAAGGCTTCTCTCAGCACGTAACAGTGCCCCGGGGACCACTGTCGCAATCGACGAATAAATCTTAGGACATAAAACAAAGTTGAGGCTATATTTTATCGTTAAAAGACAAGTGTAATCTTTTAATGAAGTTGGGTCTTACTTTTCAAAGATTACTACTTTTCTTTTCATGTCTATCATCATAACATCATAATAATTGTGAGGATGTAATGATTTTAGGATTTCATGAAAACTTAAAAATAGATTTCAAACATAAAATGGAACCAAGTCTTACATGTACCTATAGTTTAATAAATCAATTGATTCAGTTGAGGTATAATAAAAACAAATAACCGTGTCGATATAAGAATCTCGTACTACGGTTTGTTTCAAATCAGTTTAAATTACGATGATTTGAAAATCTTTCGGAGGGATTAACCGGAAAGGCAATATGGGGGAGGCCTTTGCCCAGCATAAGGATATTACAGCTAGTTCACACAGAAACTGTTTACAGGACCCGTTTTTATTTTGGTGATGGCGCCTATAATTGTATGAACGAGTTCACATACACGACAGTATTCCGAATCCAGTAAAAAATACTGGTCCGTCATTTTTACATGTTCCGTTTTGTCATCAAAAACTGGATGCCGGAACAGTATAAAAAACGGATCCGAACATGAAGATGTATGGAGAAGAATTGGTGCGTTCACACACGATCCGTTATTTTAATCGTATCCTGCCTGCCAGATGAGACGCAGCTGTCATTTGTTTAACGGATCTGTCGGTACAAGTGTGAACAAGACATCCAGTACCGACGGATCCGTTAAAAACGGATTCGTTAAAATGGATTCGCTGTGAGAACGGGCGGTTAAAGATTAATAAAAAAATAATAAAAGTGGAATAACCATTCGGAGAAGAAACAATAAGAAAACATGAATAAATAAAATGATGAATGATTCCCGCATAATCGGAAACTGGAATAATTGTAAAAACGTCAGCTCGCTTACACAATTATTTTAAGTGTAGTGAAAAATGAAGGGTGCAAAGAAATGACGTTGTTAATCTTTTAAATTGAAGTTTTTTGCAATCATTCTTTTTGGCTTATAACAGCAATCTGAAAGCCAAAATAATCAAGAAACTTTAACCACACTGGCAATTAGTTTAAGATTTTACAGTCGTGTAACTTTAAAGTTAACAAAGTTAAAGCTATGAAACCAACACGAAACTTGAGCTTTTCTCGATAATATATCGGTATCGAGTTATCAAATATTACCGAACACGTTCAATATAAGCGGACCACAATCGAGATCGACCCAAGAAAACATAGTTTAATCTTCATAAAGTCAACGGATATGTGCGGTAACTATCGATTGGAACGACACCTCTATGAAATGTTCATTTTACGGTACCGCTCTATGAATTTTGGAGAGCTACTCCGTTGCTATAGTGCCGTGTGGAGCCACCTTTGCAAAATTCATAAAAGTCGATTACTGGTCGCCATGAAAGTTAATGTCAAGAGGACTGAAGAGGGTAGACGTCCGCTTGTCTGGTAGTAAAAAATGTGATCACCAATACGTCAGCTATGTGACTATAGTAAAATCTATAACCGTTCATGGCGGAGGGTCATAGGGAGGCCCTTATTTTATCGTTGGAAAATCCTCATGGATGTCCCTCGCCCGGGGAAGACACCTGCAGCGTGTGCAGCGCCGTGTCCTCCGGGGTCATAGGGAGGCCCTAGTTTAGCAATGGACGTTTACGATCTAATATGAGAACAAGTTGACTAATGGCCCATTCCTATGATTAACCAACCGTTATTGGTTAAAAATTAAGACTTGTATCTTTACCAATAACTAAGCAAAGACCTCATAGCTTTGCATAGAAGACCCTCCTATACGTTAGTAGCTATCGCACTTAAAATTAGCTTACGATTCTATTTCGATGGCAGCAAAGTAAAAGAAGACTTCTACAAAATCGCAATTTTACAGGAGAGCACATTTAGTAAAAAATAATGGCCATTTAGCTGCGATGTTTCTTAAAAATAGAGTGTAGATGTCTTCATTTACGTGCGAAATTTTCTTCATTATTATGAAATTTGAAATAATTTTAATACAGACTTGTAGATAGGGTTGATATAAGCTCATTTTTGTAATAAAAACATTTCGCAAAAATGTAGATATCCGTATCTACTTTGCTGCCATCGATTTATATGCCAATTTTAGCAATAAAAAATGCTACTATTGGTAAGCAAAACGATTCGGTTTTGGGTATAGGAACCGGCCATAAGTGAATATAGATATTATATAACTGAATGAATACTACGTGGGCTACGTAAGAAGAACGAAAATCAACCTTTCTCACGGCTTAAAATACATCATCATTTTCGAACATAAAACTAACTAATGGCGAGTCTCTTTCCAACAAATCTTTTGTGTGAAATTAAATAAATGTAATAATGAACGGAAGTCAGCGTCGAGAATTCTTTAAAACAGTTGTTACATTTTATAAAACTGCAAAAGAAAAATGACCAATTCTTAGAGAAAGTTTCAAGTTTGCTGGCTCACATCCAAGAAGAGCTTATACGTATTAAAATTGACCTTTATGGCTTGCACTAGAAATGAAAAAATACGACTATTTAAAATTATGTAAGTACCACAATTATTTGAAGCTTACAGCCTAACCCCCTTACCAATTATCGTTGTGTAATGTTATGACAAGCTTGACAAGAGGAGGGGCTCGTGGCTTATTACCAAACGCGCCGATCATACGATTTGCGAGGTTAAGCTACGCTTGCCGCGGTCAGTCTGTGGATGGGTGACCGTTCGTTACACATCGAGACCCCTCCGTGCCTCGGAGAGCACGTTAAATAGTCGTTACGGGAAGTCAGAAACCCGAAAGTCTGACAACCGGTCTAACCTAAGGATATCGGCATTGCCCAGTAACTGGGTTGCGGAGGTGTGATGGCAGTCGCTCCGTGTAAAATACTGGTATTCGGCCGCATCTGGATATACTGGAAGCTGACACCAACATAGTTGGAAAAAGGCTAGGCAGAACAGAATGTTATGACAAGCTTACCTATACATAAAAAAATGTATGGTTACACTGACGACAGCGATAAGTAAGGCGAAGACTAGAAGATTAGTACACAATTGATGTACAATAACTTAATAATAATAATACTTAGTCTTATTTTTCAACCCTTGTTTACCTAATGCTGAGTTGACGCCTCTTCCGTTGGATGGCATTCTTCTGTGTGAAGTTCCACGCTAAAATTAAAAACTCACAATAAATAATATAATTACCCGTAAAAGAACAGAACACTGAGCTGTTTATTTAATTACAATTTATAAGGTACGAAATGTTCTAGAATAAACATTTTGAAAGTCCAGAATACTCTTACATAATGGCGACAATTAGAGACAGTTATTTTAGCAACCAGCTTCTAAAAGGATTCTTGGATTCTTGAACGCAAACTTTTATTACTACACTAGCGTTCTTAGTTACATTAGCTTCTTTTAAAATTTTACGTTGAAAATAGCACTTAAGAGCACCAATGAAACAAGTTCTTGACTTTTTATTACGCCTTGGTGAATAAAGAAGAGTATATTCAATTAAGTGGAGGAGTTGTAGTGAAACTTTAATGTTTGGTATACGATAGCTTTAACATTAATTATTTATCCAACATAATACTCGTAAGAAGCAATTTTATATCATCCGATGGCGATTCTGCCCTCGTAGACTTTCTACAACCGTTAAAGCATGGAAACTAACACGTGAATGTACGCGACGTACAGAGCAATCAGCAATGCTAATCCCTAATACACTGTAACTAATAATTTTGGTTCCAAAATATCAAATGTAATCTCTTAATAACATCTGTATTGTAATTGTTTGCATAATAATAGTATAAGGACAACATTCAAGTGGGTTTTATGCAGTAGTAACTGTTAGAAGTAAATGGATATTGCCTAACGGAACCTTTTGTTTGCGTGAAAGATATAGTTAAAACTGTCTGAGCTGACCTTTGGGTCTTACTTATCTCTGTAAAAGACGTAGGTACGATTTTTCTTAAATGCTCTGAAATAGCTACAGTGTTCTAGCGTTAACTCGCAGCTAGCAGTTGAGGGTTTAAAGTTCCATTTGAAAGGGGGCGAGCATTTAGCCAATCGGGCAGAATTCCAACACTGGATTATAATTTAAAGCTTGTTTTCCGTCTTGTGCTACGTATCTTAAAGCCTGGAATACACATGCTTCGTAGTAGCTCAAAAACATGCTATTTTGAAGCAGATGCTAGTTAGTACCAAACTATAAACGAGCATTCTACATAGTAGCAAATAAGCGAGCTTTATTGTCTGTTATTTATTTATATTGTAAACGAACTGTTCTGCCTAGCCTTTTCCCATCTACCTATATATTGGGGTCAGCTTCCAGTCTAACCAGATGCGGCTGAATACCAGTATTTTACTCGGAGCGACTGCCATCAGACCACCACAACCCAGTTACAGAGCAATACCGGTATTCTAAGATTAGACCGGTTATCAGACTTTCGGGCTTCTGATTTCCCGTAACGACTGTCATAGGTATTCGTATGACGTTTAACGTGCTCTCCAAGACACGGAAAAGTCTCGATGTGTAACGAACGGTCACCCATCCATAGACTGACCGCGGCAAGCGCAGCTTAACCTCGCAAATCGTATGATCCGCGCAGTTGGTAATTAGCCACGAGACCCTTGAGCCTTGTAAACGAACTATGCTCAAGGAAATAGTATGTAATACAAGTTGATAGACAACATCTTCGAGCACCATAGTTCGACATATTTTGTCTCAACTGATTCATCAACGAGAAACACAACAAAATTCTTTTAATACACTCTTATTTCAGTCGAAAACCAGGATTTCCTTTCATATAAAACGGGTAAGATAAATAGGTATGTTTATCAATGAAAAAATTGTACTCGATGAATGGATATTGTGAAGTTTGAATAGAATCGTGATCTGTATTCAACACACTTGAGTACACGAGTTGATGAAACAAGCGCACACCTATTTCACACATTATATTGCTTCATTTTTAAACGGTTTTAATTAGCTTCACACAGTCGGTCCCGAGTGTCATACGAATACCTATAACAGTCGTTACGGGAATCGTCGTATGTGAATCTAGAAATTATAGAATATTTATGAGGTCTGTCTGTGGATAGGTGACCGTTCGTTACACATCGAGACCCCTCCGTGCCTCGGATAGCATGTTAAACAGTCGGTCCTGGGTGTCATGCGAATACCTATAATAGCCGTTACGGGAAGTCAGAACACCGAAAGTCTGATAACCGCGGTCTAGCCTTAGGATATCGGCATTGCCCTGTAACTGGGTTTCGGAGGTATAATGGCAGTCGCTCCGTGTAAAATACTGATATTCAGCCGCATCTGGTTAGACTGGAAGCTGGCCCTAACATAGTTGGGAAAAGGGTAGGCAGAACAATTAGCTTCACTTCGTATATTTGTTTGATTCAAATTTTGCAACAGATTTTTCAACTTTTCTTTTTCTTTTTTTCTTGTTTTCTTTTTTTTTTTAAATAAAACGTTGCCCCACACTAGGATTTCTCCTGTATCGTGGGTGCGTTTACAGACACAAATCTTCACATGCACAAACATCCAGACCCGGAACAACTATCTGTAGGCCATACAAATATTTGTTCCGTGCGGGAATCGAACCCATGACCCGTAGCGCAGAGGCCGATCGCTCAGCCCCTGCACCAAACGTGTCGTCTAACTACTTCTGCTTAACCGATTCTCCTGAAACTTCGCACACAAATTCAATTACCAAGACAATACAACATTATAATAATTTCAACCTTCAACCCTCAAATCCTGATGCTGCAGGGGTACTGCAAGACACAACCGTTTACTTAAAAGTTTTTTTAAGTGATTATCTCATTTTATTTCTCGCCGCTTGTTTTCTCAGCCATTGGCATGGAACAACATTACTCAGAAATGTAGTGAACGGAAAAAGTTTAAATGAAAACTGAAAGTCAATGTTCGTATACTTTTCACTTTGTAACACACATTCGAACTCGAGTAAGCTTGCACATTGCGATTGTTTATTCGATTCCGACCCTTTTTAACCTTGACCTACATTAAGAGTAGACTACTGTGTCAGTCGAGGTTAAAAATGCACAGAAAATGTTAAAATTGCACGGACGGATGAAACTAACTACTTCTCGAAATTTATGTCTTTTAAAATTAACCGAGATATTTGACATAAGACTCGGTGG
This sequence comes from Amphipyra berbera, assembly GCA_910594945.2. Taxonomy (NCBI): domain Eukaryota; kingdom Metazoa; phylum Arthropoda; class Insecta; order Lepidoptera; family Noctuidae; genus Amphipyra; species Amphipyra berbera. The sequence goes on along the minus strand of OU343123.1, from coordinate 15,767,400 downwards.
TGAGCGCCAAGATTTACCATGGAGATAATATTGTTTTTATGTCGTCTTTAGAGCCATGTTTAAAATCAACTGGTTGTTTGATTGAGATCCAATCAACTTTTTTTTTATGATGGTGTGTTTATTGGTGGTTCTTGCAGTCGGCTTCTACGTAACCGTGCAATTATTGGCAAGACCTGATGGGTCTCCAGCGAATGGGTAATGAGTCGCCAATGGTGTTCCAATCAACGCTGATTCAAGCATCTTTATACTCACCTTTGTAAAGTAAGCAATAAGTAATATTAAAATTGTTTCTTCACGACCAGTACTTTCCCTGATGGACAGAAAAACAGAACGCCAACGACATTACGTCATATAAGTAATAAGTTACTACTTATTAGTACTTATATGACATACTAGCGGCCCGTCCCGGCATGGCACGGGTGGACATTTTTCCCGTTTTTGCAACATTTTTCATTTATGCTCTGGTCCTATTGGTTGTAACGTGATGTTTACAACCTTTCTCGATAAATGGACTATCCAACACAAAAATATTTTTTCAATTCCAACCAGTATTTCCTGAGATTAGCGCGTTCAAACAAACAAACTCTTCAGCTTTATAATATTAGTATAGATTTTTGTTAAGATATCAATATATACACTAACTGCCTCTTTGGACTAGTGGTGGCAAGCGCGACTGCTGATCGTGAGATACTGGGTTCGATCTCCGGGTCGGACAGTGTTATGAGCTTTTCCGTGTAGAACTCCTCATCCGGAGTGCGGATTTGTGCCCGGTTGATGGCAAACAAGCTCGCCCCCTTTTACATGAGACTTAAACATAACGGTGAAATGAGGGTGTTACTATACACCTCTGTACAACCCTTCGGGGAATACAGGTGTGATATTATGTTATATACATATACCCCATCAACAGTAATCGTTATGTAAAGTTAATAAGCTTATACATTTAAAAAGATGGTTACATTGACGTAAACAGCGTTATAACTTTACACAGCGATTATTATTAAGGCGGATATTGTAGAGACAGGAGCAATACTATCTGCCTACCGATAGATTTAAAACTGCCTATAAATAGCTATCTGGCCCAAGTCACAAGAATAATAAAAACCGGCCAAGTGCGAGTCGGACTCACGCACCGAGGGTTCCGTACCAATTATTTTTTTGTGATGTACCTATCTACAATTTTACGGTTTTCGGACTTTTCCCTTTATTTGTGATATAAGACATTGCTTCTTACCAAATTTCATGATTCTAAGTCAACGGGAAGTACCCTATAGGTTTTGATTCCCTTGCGAGTGTCAAAATCTTTGATTGCGTTGACTTAAAAGTTTGATTTTTTCACAGCTTCAAGGGATTGCAGACTTGAGTATTTGATATTAATTTCAACTTGATACCGTCGCGCGTTCTTGAGTAAAAGGGTATTGACAGACAAACAGACAGACAGACGGACAACGAAGTGATCCTATAAGGGTTCCTTTTTTCCTTTTGAGGTACGGAATCCTAAAAATGCACGACCATCCATTCTATGCATAGACACATATTGAACCGCTCTATCCGTAGTCAGACGGCTGTTTATTGGCGGTTTTAAATCAGTCGGTAGACGGGCATTATTGCTTCTGACAGTACATGAAAATACAGTACGTAACACAACGAAGAGCAAACCTTGTAACTGGTTGATGGGTAGGTAAAATATTGCACAATCATACACTATAAAGCAGTGATAGTCTATTTGTGTGACCGTCGGACTGCCAAGTCATAGGTCTCGAATTCGAACCCAAAGCACGCACCTATGGCCTTCGGATTCATGTGAGTATTGTATAATTAATTATCACTTGCTTAAAAACGGTGAAGGAAAACATCGTGAGGAATGCCTGAGAGATTCTCGACGGCATGTGAAGCCAAGTCAGAGGCCCATGGGCGGCATAAACTCTGACACCAGATTAGTCACTAACCACACGAAAAGAAAATGATCATACACTTTTTGTCACTATCCACGCTATTTACCAAATTTTATTTTTCTTATAACCTCTTTCAGTTTTGTAGTCGGTTAACATAAATAACATCATCCTACAAGATCAGCTGCACAATGTTAACAAGTAAGTAATTAATAATTTCTCAAAATCCTGAATAGCTTAAACTATGCCCAAGTTTTCTCACTGTGTGATGTAGCGTGGATAGTGACAAAAAGTTTACGATTGTATTACACTTAACCTACCTATCATTCAGTTAAAAGGTTTGTTCTTCGTTGTGTTACGTACGGTATATCTCTTTAATACACACTCAACACGTCAACACGCCTCTAAGATACATACCTTGGTCTTGAGACGCGGCTGCTCGAAGTCGGCCTTCATCCGATCGTCTCTCCATCTCAACAATCAATATCACTTCCACATTACATTTTATCAGTATACTGTACTAATAACACTTCAACTGAAACTTTCAGATATATATATTATTATTATACATTCAGATAAATTAGTGGTAACTTCTCAAATTAAACTAATTATAAAATCTTTTTTAAAACAAGCTTTTAGCTTCCGGCTCCATCATCAGACCAGCTCCCTGGTACCATATTATTGCATTGTCACCAAAATTACATGGTTATGCCAAATATCAGCTTAATCAGATGGCGCGTGCTTCAATTTTTTTTAACTGGATACACATACGAACGAAGCAATTTAAATAAAACCTTGTTAAAATTAAGGACCTTCGTCGAGAATATTACATTTAAAATAAGCCCGAGGTATCGTAAACCGTGACAAAGGAACCCAGTATCTGTCGGTTTGCCTTGTCGGTGTTGGTCTTTTAATTATGTTTCCGGCACCTACTGCGGAGAATGAAAGAAAAGCTGTTTTATCTCAATAGGAAAAGGGAAACGAATCGAAGCGGAAACGTAAATCAACATCCGATTTTCGTTTCTGGTTGTGCCGACATAGACAAAAAGAAAGACTTCGAATGCCTTTTTTTGGTGAATGCCGTTTAGGTCTACAATGTATGGATCAAATTGAATAAAGAATTCTGTGAAGCGTGTACTATAGAGTTTTGGAGAATTGCAGAAAAACTATTCATGAAGTAATTCTCCGACTATGTAATCCACTCGTACGCTCTTGGCTCCCGAAGTAAGTACATATTAAAATTTTATTTTTAGTGCTGTGATGTATGTAATCCCGCCATATGCTATATTGCCTAACATAGGAAACAGTTTACAGCGTCACGTAGTTTAAAAATGCGCAAATACTCTCTTACAAATAATCTTATTTCATGACCAGGGGGGTAACTCACGACGGTTTCGAGTTCTAAATCGGGTTTGATTCGAATTAGTGTCAAATCTTACTCTTAAAATCAACAAGACTACACGACCGTAGTGAGGTTAGAGTTGATACTAACAAAATACAGTCGTTAATTTTTATTCGACCTTGCGGCATTCGTGCGTTTTTCAATATTACGAATTGACAGTAATTCAAATCAAACTCGTTCAATTCAGAACTCTAAGCTATCAGAAGTAACACCCCAGATTTTTAACAAGTCAATAACCACTGTAATAACACAGAATCAAGGTTTCAAATGTATTACAGAGATGTAATGATACAGTAACATTATGTACAAGGGGTAGCAATTATGTTACTTTATATTCATTAACAAGTGTAACATATCAAGGTTACTAACATTAATTTAGAATGCTTTCGCATATAAATCCGTAAATTCATTTACGTTGTAATCTCAAAGTTTTTCAATTAAAATAATCTGTCTGGGCTTTTTACGACGACGGTCAAAACATTATGTATAATGTAGCAAATATAAATGTTTATCAGTACCTTTGTAAATAACGTTACAATGATGTTTAATAATGTATCACTGGAAGTACCTCGTTGGTCTAGTGGTGGCAAGCGCGACTGCTGATCGTGAGGTCATGGATTCGATCCCCAGGTCGGGCAAAGTGTTATTGGGTTTTCCGTGTGGAATTCCTCAGTAGCAGCCGTAGTTTGCATTTCTGCCCGGTTGACGGCAATAGGCTCGCCTCCTATTACATGGGACTTAAACATAACGGTGAAATGAAGGTGTTACTAAAATACCTCTGCCCAATCCTTCGAGGAATAGAGGCGTGATGTGATGTTATGTTAATTCTTTCATCTTAAAAACTGGCACCCAATTCCAATAACTAAAAATTTAATTGTACTCACAACTCTATACTTCAATATAATTATTATTTTAATTGGGGTCATATAACTTTCTACCTATGTGTTTAATTTAAAAATAAACGTAGACACATCTAGTTCGACAGGTGTAATTTGTTTCAGGGCCTTTATCGGAGGCTCTTAGTTGGCTCGTCACGTACCCGCTTGCGATACGTATGGCACATTTCAGTCCGAAGGAGCCCATAAAAGCAGATAGAAAGCCTACTAAAAGCAGCCTACGTCCAAATTATTTTATGTTCCGAGCATGTTGTAGCACTTTATTGCTACGAGTGGCTACGCTACGTAGCACGCTACGGACCACAGTAAAAAGCATTTGGTAACTTGTTTGGTAAGATTGAAAAATTCTATAATATTCTTTAGATATATTTGTGTTTGTATTTTAATCAAATTGAAAGTAAATCCATGTAACAATGAGTCGACCTAATTACTGAACTAATATGATATTAAAACCCCCGATGTATCTCTACTACATATTTTAAGAACATAGTATATTGTTCTCAGCCTATTTGTAAGTATATAACAATAAGTCAATCACTCCAGCCACCCAGTTATTCAATTTGTTAACATTATTTCATTGATCTTTTGTTACGCGTTCGCTACGACGTAGCGGGTGCTACGTAGAATTTTAAATTGAATAAGTGATAGCTACGGTTCATTTATGATTCAGAGGTCAATTGCCTACGAAAGGAGCTAGGTTATTTCTATTGATCTATGCTAATAGTATACACAGTTCTAGTACCAATAATAGATATTAAATGTTTATGTTAGAGTGTTAAAATAATAGCTGAATACTATAATATATTATAAATTATAAATAATAGCTTATTTGAAACGCGATTACAATTTAACGTTATTTTATCAACATTATTTATTTAGCAGTGATGTTTATCTATTCCAATAATATAGTGTCCTGAAACATGACATTAAAAAAAGGACAACGCGGATCTGTCTCATGCTCGACTAAGTTTTTATCATTTATATTTTATCAGTCACTATCTATAGTTTCACTAGCAACACTATCCAAGCGATACGCAATCAAATCACGGCTAGTAAAACCATAAATACACACCAGCCTATTCAATGTTTATCATACTTTTCATTAACCAAGGTACCTATGTACCGAAAATCGCGACAAAATACGAAATAATAAGGTTCTCAGCAACTCTTTCATTACATAATGATACACACATCAAAGAAATCTCAGAATTCATAATTTGTTCAAATAAAGAAGTGTAGGTACCTTTACAGACATACATAAAAATGTCAATATGGCAATTTCTTTCAATAAAGGTTTTACAAGATCCCGCCTATCTGGACCAACGGCGAATTTGGTTAAGCAGTTGCTTTCGACATTGGCCAGATAGAGCAAAAAAATGGAAAAAGTGTTTATGAGTACCTAGTCTAACTTTTACGGGAATCTTCAAATTATTTAACTAAAAAGGGGGATTTGTCTAGAGTATATTCTCACTGTTTTAAATAAACCATTTAACTTTAACTCAAATTATTGCAAAAATCTATACAAACATTACTAGGTAATTTAAAAAAAATTGTAACAGGCGGACACCAGTATTACTAATGCTGAAGGCACTAATAGAAAAAAAAACAAAAACTAACTTTATGTAGAACATTTCCCACGACCGCCTTTCGCGCTTCATGCAATATTCAAAACTTTTCCAATAGAGTTGGAATGATGGATGAATTTTCGTATCTAGTTGATATGTTATGGAAAAATATATATTTAACATTGAAGTTATAGTTACCACAAATTTCGTATTATTTTTAATTGATAGTTTTGTAATATTATCGTGTTTTTCGGGGGGGCGGTAGGTTTATCCTGCGTAAGGTACGAGACACGCGAACCGCCAACGACGCAGAGCGCGACTGACTGACCGTGGCGCGTCGTTTGTACCCGTACCCGCTACGCTCTATACAGTGCCGCATCGGTCTCGAACTTCGCTTATGTAAGCTTCTTGTATACCGCACACTTTCGACGAACTTTCATTAGACTGTAGCCACGCGAACATCCCGTGGTTAACATCTACGAAAAAGAAAGATCCTATAAATAAAGAACGAAAACTCATTTGTGAGTTAAGCTCGCCTTTGTACATGAATTTACCAACAAAACTATATTATATATTATTAATTTGTGTACAATAAAGAATAAGAATAAGAACGAATTCTGAAAGACATACTTCTAACATAAGCAGAGCTACGTGTGTACATACAATCACGCCAGTTTCCCATTGGGTTAGGCAGAGTTTTCCCCCCCGGTGGGTTCCCGCATTGTCGTTGCGGGGGGGCTTAGTAGCCGTGGCATTGAACCCCACGGTGAAGCGAAGAGGAACCCAAGGAGGGGCCGCTCGTCGGGGCTTGGGTCTGGTAGCCCTCGATGTAGCGGCCAAGTAGGTTGCGGTGTCGCTTCGACGACATCGCAACTGAGGCGGGCCGCGATGTCGTTTGGAACGCATCGCGGCTGAGTGCGGGAGGCCGCGGCGGGAGAGGAGTGCCGGTATTACGGTGCGCCGTTCTCCCTACCTTCCGCGGCCTTGACGGGGCCGCTACCGTCAGATGGCGGACGCGGTGGGGCCGCTGGGGAAGAGGAGTGGCGGTGTGTACCTGGCCGCCCTTTCTATCCTCTGCGGCCGAAAAGTGGTAGGCGGCGGGGCCACTAATCTGACCCGTCGCAGGGGGACCAGGGGTGCCCAGACACGGGGTAGTCTGGCACCCATGTACTTGTTTGGCCCCCGGGGTGGTCACGGCGTACCATGTGTTCTGGTGCGCCGGTGATGTGGGGTGCCCCCCCCGCCTCTCAGGAGGTCGTGGGGTGGGGCCCTACAGTGGAGAGGTCCACCAGCAATTGGTGGACCAAGACCTGCCGGGGTTGCGATGCATGCAATAGCGAATCCCGCGACCCCGGCCTTAGGTCAGAAGGAGGGACACAGTGGTGGTTTTAGCCGGTAAAAGTCCGGCACACCCCCCCGTCTGCCCCAGACGGGGGATGGTCCATGAGGATTTCCCCACGTTAAAAAAAAAAAAAAAAAAAAAGGCAGAGTTTTCCACCTGCTACGATCCTGACAATTCTTAAAATTAAATAAATATATAATAATATTAGGTCCCCACCTATGAAATCAGCGTTTTGTATGGAGAATTTTAACGAAGTTGCATTTCTCATACTAACATTTTCTTAATTTATTTAACAACTATGCACACTAATGTTTTCAAACTTTGATGCACTAATGTTTAAAAACTAAGATAACGTATGCCACTTAGGTTATGCGACAAAAATAAGTTTTGGCTAAGTTAAAACAAAAATAGTGGTCATTTCTGCTAACAAAAAGAGGAGTAATTTTTAAGGTATTTCTTATGTTTAGAAAACTATAAGTAATAACTTTTTTTTTACTATTGGTCTATGATGGTCATTATTCGATATAATATCAAGCATTTGATCAATATTTTAAATCATAGAAGTGACGAGGTTCTCTATTTGTAAGAAAAAAACGCCAATTTCATAGGTAACCTAATACATAAAAATTAAATAATAATTTATCTACGTAGGTAAAAATACTTTAAAACTGTATAAACGTCAAGGCCACGTGAGATGCTGCACTTTTGTGTATTTGACACTCCGTATTCCATATTGGCTTTGACGGGTTTTTTCTTAACTACAAATCTTTCGGAGCCAAAGCTACAAGCAACTAGTTGTTGAGATGCCTACATTATTATGTGTACCTACGTTTTCCTTATATTACTATAACTTATGTAGTAATAAGTTTACATTACATCCCTTTTTATAACCAACTAGCGGTGCCCTCGCGGCTCCGTGTGCGTTAGAAGTTTTTTTGCTATGTCAGAAACCTTCGCGCAAGTGCTAACAATACCTGTACAAAGTTTCAACTCAATCGAATAAACGATGCGCAAACGCATAGAAGACGAACAGATGAACACACAAACAAACAAACATTATTTTTTACATAATAGATGGCTTGATTCATGTCCATCATCCATCATTAACTACACACGGGGCTCCTAAATGTTATATCTTAAAAACTATTGGCTCTAAAAATCTAAAAAGGGTGTCAAAATAATCTTGAAGAGTTGTGTCGTCTGATGGTGTGAGCGTATCACGAGACCACAAATGGAAGATCGCAGTTTGTTGTTGCTAGCAGATGAGCGAACGCTACTGACCATTCTGTTAACAGTTGGAGAAGAGGTGACCTATTCTTTGCCGGCATCCACATTACCTTTCTATTATTCAGTTTCTTAATAGCCACAGAAAATTAATAATTAAGATTTGATTAAGGTTTGAGCTATATAATAATTATATTATACAAGGTTAGTCGGAAAGGGGGTACTAAGCCGCGGGCCACTTAAAGTATCACTGATGACTATTTTAAAGCAAGTGTTAAAATTTCAAAATTCGATAATTTTTATTTGCGTGCAAAAAGATTTTTATTTTAGATTTTTTTTAAAAAAACATACCGTCTTTATTTATGAATTCAGAAAATTAAGTTTCTAATCCGTGACCCCAAATATGACATAAATAGTAAACACAGCTGATCATAGCTATGGACGGATAGATTTTAGCATATTTTTTACGAAATCTTTGAAAAGCTATTTCTCTTAAACTATCAAGTTTTGGGGAAAGTTGTAGAACAAAAGTTATCCCTTATTATGGGTACTGTAACACCCTATCGGCTTAGTACCCCCTTTCCGACTAACCTTGTATTGCTCAAATCTTTGTTCCCAAGGATAATATTGGCCGTATTGTAGTAACAACGGGATGCTTTGCAAACTTTATACTGATTTTACTCGTACAGACACGAGTACCTGAAGCAGATAAATACTCGTGAAAATGGTTTTTGAATCGAGTCTTTGGACGTAGGTACTCGAAATTCGAAGACTCAGTAATTAACTACGCATATAGTAGACTATATGCGTAGTAGACTGTACTAGATAGAGGTGGGTCGTACTAGAGTACGACCCACCTCTATCTAGTACAGAGAGAGACCACCCTATATAGTTTGTGTAGGACACTAATGGACAACCGCCAAATTCCACGCTAGGTCTCAATTTTAAGTTGCCGTTAATTTCGTGCTGTCACTGTCACTTCGTCTTAAAGTGACAGTAACAGCACGAATCTTAACGGCAACTAAAATTGGGTAGCGTTTGAGTATTTGGTCATAAAATACATTTAAAAAATGAAGCCGTCGCGGGACGCCTGGCCGACGAGAAAAATCGAAACTCATACTATAAAATAAAACTGGCCGAATCAAACCGAAGAGAGCCGACGATTTACGAAAATCTGCCGACGTGTGCCTGCCATCGCGAGCGTCGCCACGCAACCAATCATGTTCTGTGCACGCAACAGCCATTCTCACACCTGTATTGCCGCATTAGATGTTTCACATCAAAAAGATGTAAGCATTGTAGTTAAATAATAAGATATCATCACCCATCAAGGATTATTAGAACTATTACTTAATTGATTTTAGTTCCTGCCAATCTACATAAAATTATACCATTAAAATATAGTGGCAGACTAGCGAAACTAAATACCATTTTATATTTTTTTACACTGGCACTTACAAGAAAAGGACAATCCACCCAAACCTGTTCTCGTATTTTACCTCCCGCGTAAATAAAACGGTTATGAACTCTTTTGCTGAAGCAATTAAAATCATTTTTTTTCTATTGTCAAAATTGTTTGTAGAGTGCGCGCAAGATAACTCTGCCCGCGACGGAGGGCGTGCTAAATGTTGCCATGATCGCAAAAATATAAAGTCCTACTTTTCAAGGAAAAGTAGTATATCGTGAGCATTAAAATTGGGCAGCCTTCTTGCTGTTTATTATATTTTAATTGAAATATCTACAACATTTATTTACAGAATTATCCTAATATACCTATACAGTATAAATCTTAACTACTAAAATACAAATATAAAGTAAAAGAATCAAAGGGCATCAAAAAATTCGTCCGCTTCGCTGTCAACAGGAAAAGTGCCCATAAGGCTGGCAGCATTGCCACGTTGTATGGCAATGCTGATTCTTTGGCCAAAATATAGGCCAGCCCTATGGTCACGTGAAGAGTCGACGCTTGGCGATGTCGCGAAAAACTAAGTGGGCACTCGGACCCCATGGCCCTAGTGTTTCAACCCCAAACGGCTCAAACATATAAGACACAAAAAGATTGGAATATTTGCGCCGTTTGAGGTTTTCCGCACCTGCAGCAGCCACCCCAGCACAGCCCGCCGTGCTAGGAAGAAGGGATGGCGCAAGGGTGTCGACACAAGTTGCATCCCACACCAAAGGCCTACCTACCTTCCAAGGCATTATGGTCATTCCGTCTGGTCTCTTCCCATCGTCGCGTGCCAAGCCATTGGGTTCTAAAACAGCTGGTACCCCGGCGGTGACAAGAGCACGACGGATGATGTCATTAATGCTAGCGTGCCGTGCTATCCGATCTGCGCTCTTACTACAAGATAGGCCATGGTGACCGAGGCAGTCGACACCTTCACCGCATTGGCAGCGATGCGGAACCACGCAATGAGCGCCGAGACGCAGACAAGTAGCGAGCCGGAAGGTAGTGTCACCCAGCAAAGTGCCTATGTTGGGTGATGGTAGTGCCTGAAGCCAGAGGCCCGATTCCCACTCACCCACAGCCAGCAAACGGGCACGCTCAGCAGAGTTGGTGGACGATAATTTTAATTGAGCTAAGTTATGTACGTTTAAATTTACTACCTATCAATTAAATTAATTCGTATTTTACTACGTAATTTGCAAAGGAAAAGAACTAAGGTTATAAATGTGCCGTGAGTGAATAAGAATGCAGTATGATTATTATCGGCTGATGAGGTCTATTATAATCTTTATTATTATATTTTCTTTTATTCCTAAAATCAGGTAGATGTAGTGACAAAGTTAATAAAACGGCAACATTATGGCGGAACATGATTAGTTCCGATTTTGGCCGCGCGCAGAGTTATCTTGCGCGCACTCTATTGTTGATCATTCCAGTTTGAATATAAGTTCTTCCCGTAGATTCTCAATCTACGATTCTTCCGTTCCTAAATAACATCGAGCTCTAAACATAAACCAAGAAAAAAGAAACTATATCTATGGACTCTATGATTGGTCATACTATCATTTGTGATTAGTCTATGACTAACAATAATCTTTCAAATCTTTGTCTTGGTCTTGACCAATCTTGACTTGTTGACAATTATTTACACTGCATTTTTTTGTAATCAATCAATATTGAACTGTTGTGTAGAGTTATGGTTAATTTATTTAGGCCGATAAGCATCTATTTTGAGCCTTATTCTTATATCTATACGTAGTATAGATAGTGCAGTGTGAAGTTAAGTGAAAACAAATAATATTAAAAACTGATAACTAACTAAGCCAACAAATATGGGTAATTCCAAAAATAAAAAAGTTCACAAAAATCGAAAGGTATCCAATAAATCAAAATGCAGAAATTCATCGGATCAAAAAGAGAACCTACCGAAAAATAAGGTAACCAAGCCCGATCCTAATGATTGCATTTCAATGTCTAAACAATTGCTGAAGAAGAAAAAGAATAACAATATTAACACAAAACGGCGATCGTCCTCTATAAATGAAAACAGGGTTTGTGGTAACGGTAAGCCTATACCTTCCTTGGCAGAACTGGAAAAAATGTTTGAAGATTCTGATGATGACAATCAATCTCCAAAACCTCCCACACAAGAAACATGTACAACACCTACACCAGAAAAGCAGATACCTGAAGGTATTAGTGAAAAGAAACTGCTCTCACCGAGCACCATCAATAAAATATCTAAGCGGATGTTGGATTTGATTTCAAACATATCTGACCCTATTGAACTGCTGGATGATGTCCCACCGCCCCCTATAGTAAAACCTATAAAAAGGAAAAAAACTGAAATACCATACATTGTTGGTTGCAAGGACCGCCCAAAGGTAGTAAACAAACCTAGTACAAATTTCTGCAAAGGTGATGAAGACTATGGAGTAGATGCTTCAGGCGAAGACCCAGAAGAACCTCCAACGAAAAGAGCAAAAAAGTCAAAAATACCTACTTATTCAAAATCAATTTTTAATGCGCACAGCGATGAAATTGCTGAGAGACTGACCAAAGATGATGCTGGAGGTCTTAGTGATGCTGGAGGTCTTAGTGATGCTAGTTCAGACAGTAACAAAACAATAGAATATAATCCAAAACTATTCCAAAGTCAGAGACCACACTCATTCTCACCACTACCAAGTACATCTAAAGATAATGAAACTTTTATAAAAAATGATGAACTTTTTAACAAAAGCTTAACAGAAAATAATTTAATAATCACCAAAGATGAAATACCGAAGAACGAAGAAGACGAGATACAGATGACAGATATTCCTTATGAAACCATTGTAATTGATGATGTTTTAGAGAGAGAAAGTTCTACAAAAATCCAAAATACATGCAACATCATTGACACAAAAGTTATTGAAATCATTGAACCAGTTGAATTAGATGATGTTGGGCCCGATACTGTTTCAGTATATGGAATACATAATGATGATGACTGTGTATTGGTTCCAAGTTCTACAGAGACTAATAATCATATCAATTCTAATGACTCTATAGTTATTGATGATGAATATAGTAACATAAATATAGCAAATTATACTTTTGACAGAGAAACAATTGAAATCATTGATGTTGATGATATAATTGCTGAAAATAAATCCATACTTGATAAATGGAAAAGTAATGGAACAAAAGAAATTAATACAGTAGTTGATGTTCCCACCACATACAGGAATATCGCTACACCACAGACAACTGTAACTCAAAGTGTGATTCATAATAATATAAATAAAACTAATGAGAATAATGAAACTAACTCACAGGATGTACAAAATAACCATAGTCTACAGACGACACATAGTCAAATGAATGTTGATTTAACTACTAGCAGCAGTTGTGATTTAACTCCTGTTACAGAAAGACAGAATATAATGAACCAAATAGTAGATGATTTCTTCAAATATAATGAAAATCAACCGAGAAAGAAAAATAAATCAAAATTAATATCTAAAAAGAAGAAAACAAATAGTCTGAAATCCTTTATTGAAGCAGTAGTCTTTGCATTACAAGGGCCACAAGCACCTCCAAGCAACGCAACTGCAATCCTTTCACATGCACAACCTATAAATAATTATGCCACACCTGGGTCCGCCCATGTCGTGCAAAATTCATACTACCGGACACAAAATCCAACTATTGTTAATTTGAGTCAACAAACCAACACCATTGTTCCGGCCCCACTTCCGCCAGAATCTCCAAGAAATATAGGGGATTGTCCTATTTGTATGGATCCTCTTTCTAATTCTAGAAATGGAATTGCATCGACTATATGCGGTCATGTGTTTTGTTTGCAGTGTATACAAGCAGCAATTAGAGCCAACGGCAAAAGATGTCCTACATGCAGAAAGATGCTTAAAGGGGCTGGTGGTGGATACCATCAATTATATTTGTGAATAAGTTGTTATATAAATATTTTAGACCTATTTGGTATAGGTTCCTGGGAAACCAGTGTTTATATAAACTTGTGTCTATGTGAACAAGCCATATATTCATTTGTAAACATTTGTGCTTAAATACTGAAACAATAATTGATGTATTTCTGAAACATGTACATATACATGTTGCGGTAACCACTACTGATTGTTTTTGATGATAAGAGCTCAAACATTGTTTCGAGAAACATATAGGTGATGTTTCAGAAACTACAACTGCATTTTATTTGCAAAATATTGTTTATTAGTGAATACACGGCTTTATTCACAACGTCAATTTTTCTATTAGGTAGCTAGTCAATAAATGTTTGCCATTACTTTTTTGTGATATTGCAGAAAAAAAACAAGAACTGTGAAATGCGAGTCGGGCTCGTTCACCAAGGGTTCCGTACCAGGAAAACTACACTGATAAATACCTAACACATAGGTAACAAAATACGCAACTTACCCACAATTTCTTAAAAACGTGAAAGTAAATTTAAAAAAAATATTTTCTGCGACCCTTTGGTTTAAGAAAACATACCCCATAGACGAATATTATGATAAATATACCCATCATCTTACTTGTTATTAGATACAGGGTGTCAACGAAATCATGTAACTCCTTCAAACCTCGTGATGTACTGCTGACATAGATTAACCCTGCACGGGATTCTTTTGGATACAATAAAAAAAAATACGAGCAGAAAACGTGTGTTCTTAACATGAGGCATTTTAGCGCCCCGAGTTAAACGACCGCGCGGCGGGCGACAGCCGCGCAATTCGCTCGGGGCGCTAGTATGCATATGCCTCACGTTAAGAACACATGTTTACTTCTTGTATTTCTTTTTAATGAATCTTAAAGTATCCCGTGCAGCGTTAATCAGTGTCAGCAGTAGATCACGAGGTTTGAAGGAATTACATGATTTTGTTTACACCTGTCTAGATGACTAAATGATTTAGGTACCGATTGCATTTACAATAAATGTAAAGTAGGTACGAGAGTAGGTACTTTCGTTATTAAGTTTATGTTACACATTCCAAGTTTTTAATCTTACAAAAGTGAATTGCCTATTATATCCTCGTCAAGAACATGACTAAAAGTCCAAAGGTAGATTTACTGTATTTAAGTATCTATTTAAGATGTTTTAATAGTTTTATTCATGGGTTTTATTTTATATTCAATGCGCGAGTAACCACAATCTGAAATATGAACATTAACTGTTTGGAAATAAGTATATCACTGTATGTGGAGATAACATGTTGATTCATCTTGCATATATTATCACTGAAATTGTTCTGCAGGGAGCCTGCACAAAAGCAAGAGGAATATTAGTGTACTCAATTGATTATATTTACATACTAAAACAAAATGAATTGATAAAAGTAGGTATATCAGGTATATACCTACTTATAACATTTTGTCTTAGGTTTTATAGCTATTATTTTATTAAAACTTATTTTTAACCCCCGACGCAAAAAGAGGGGTGTTATAAGTTTGACCGCTATGTGTGTCTGTCTGTCTGTGTGTGTGTGTCTGTGTCTGTGTCTGTCTGTGGCACCGTAGCTCTTAAATGGGTGAACCGATTTGAGTGCGGTTTTTTTTATTTGAAAGCTGGTTTTCTAGCGAGTGATCTTAGACATGTTTTATTAAAATCGGTTCAGCCATTTCAAGGTTATCAGCTGTTTTGTTAGCTGCGGTAGGGTTCTTAGACGCATAATGTGTATTACTTTACTTTCAAACATACGTGTGAAATAAAATTTGAAACACTCATGTATGCTATATAACTATGCAAGATTATGAAATTCTTGGTCTGATGCTGCAGCCAGGATAACCAGTGCACTAGTACACTCTTGAAAAAATAATAGCAGATATGTCGTGTTTGGATTCGTTTTGATCATTATTTGTTAGCTATAATTTATGAAGATCTGTTCAGGCGTTTGAAGATCATCAGCTCATTTCCTATTTGACAAAACCGTCTTACCAACTTTCACTGGTCCGATTGATTTGAAATTTGGTGTACTGTTACTTTGGTGGTATTTCCAAGACATGGCAACCTTGAGCTGATGCTGCAGTATTAAGTAGTCTGCAGGATACCCAACCCCTCAGCAACTTATAGCAGATATAGCATCTTTGGGCTCATAAGAATGGTCTCAATGAGTAGATGTTAGATAGATGATGGTGTCTACTAGTAAATTAAAAAGTATTAAATAAAAATTAAATTTAAAAAACCCCCCCGACTCAAAAAAGAACCCCTAAAAAGTAAAAAATAAAATGTGTTTATTGGCCATTTAACTTTAATAAAAGTACCTAGTAATATTTTGATTCAAGCGTCGTCACGTCGGGGGACCGCTAACTAAATAAATTAAAAAAAAAAACAGTACAAGAAAAGAAGCTTGGTAATGATAATTTACTTATAAAAATTACAATTGTTTGACGTAAATTAAAACAGGTTTATTGAACAATATACCTGCTCGCTTTTCATGATTGTGCTTGTTTTACTTACGAGATAAACAGCTGGTAAGTAAAGCATGCATGCTCAATGGGAGAAAGGGGCAGAGCAATGCTTAGTACCAAAATAGCTCAATAACATGGGCTGCATTTTGCATGCAATCCGTTCTAATTGTGTTCTGCTTACTCTATTTTGGTTTGCTCTAAAATACTGGCATAATGGGCTTGTATGCAGAATGTAACCGATGTGCAAGAGTTTGTGATTTTAATAATATAATTATAATTGGTAATTGCTGTTTGCAGCAGCGTTATACAGAGTGTAAACGAAATCATGTAATTCCTTCAAACCTCGTGATGTACTGCTGACATAGATTAACTCTGAAAGGGATAATTTCGAATTCAATAAACAAATAATTACAAGAAGTTAACATGAGTGTTCTTAACGTGATGCATTTTAGCGGCCCGAGTTAAATGATCGCGTGGCGAGCGATAGCCGCGCCATTCGCTCGGAGCGCTAAAATGCCTCACGTCAAGAACACATGTTTGCTTCTTGTAATTTTGTTTTTATTGGATCAAATTTTATCATGTGCAGGGTTAATCCATGTCAGCAGTGCATCACGAGGTTTGAAGGAATTACATGATTTTGTTTACACCCTGTATAGTTTGCTTTTTTTTAAAATGTTAATGCTCAGTTTTAGATCTAAAAAAAAATAAAAAACTAATGATTCATCGCTTTTTATTCATAATATAGGTACATATTTACTTACAAGTTGGTATTATATATTTTTTAATTATTTTATGTCTGTAATGATACTGGAATTACATTAACTAATATTAAGTTCTGTGAAAATGGTTTAAACAACTAGACCTTATGAAAGCAAGCCATTTAGATATCCAGGAGTATTGAATCTCTGGAATAATAATCTCTAATTGTCTTAACACATTCACGTGCGGTACGGTTACAACCATTTTTTTTAAATCGCAATATTGCCATACTGCTACTGCTATAAATCTTTAATTTCTTAAAACCATCAGTACAGTTCCTAAAACCGTACTGATGGTTTTAAGGATTTAAAGATTTACGGCAGCAGCTGTACTGGCGATATTTTGATTTTAAAAACGGTCAAAACTGTACCGCCCATGAGCATGTTATTAAAAGCTGCTAAGCTACAGTTACAAACTGTTTTATTAACTATGCAGAGTAAACCATGTTCATTTGTTTTGTTACCTCCTGTTTCATAGTTCAGCATAGAAATAAAGTAAACAGACAGACAACTTCACTTCCCACTTATTTAATCAACATAGAAACTTGAAAGCTGTGTAGCCCACAAAGGGAGAAGTTTTTATTACTGCTTTTCAGTGCTATTGCCATTAACAATATTATCATCAGAATGCAAGTGCTCTATAGAGGCAGAAAGCTGCTCTAGACTCTGAACAAGCTGAGCCATTTTATCCCTAGAGCTAGAGTTCTCAAAACTATCTTCTGTGGGTTTCTCAACATCTGCACACAGGCGGAAATGTAAGCGTGCCAAATGCTCCTGTTGATCTCTTATGTTTATCATTTGTTCCATACTACAACCTGTACCAAATGCACTTAACTTTCCAGTGTGAAAATCGTCCAACAATTCTAATAGAGCTTTTTCCATGTTTTTTACATCTGGTGTTTCTTTTGGCGTGTTTTTCGGCTTGTTGTTGGATCGCATCATATTATTATCTCTATTTAGCCGTTTCTCACTAACGTAGGAAATTTTGGTGGATTCATTTACACTGCTATTGCCCACACCGGAGGTTGTCTGCCCCAAATTCTTCGATGTAAGGCTGGCAGCGCCACTTGATAATTTATTACTTGTAACTGGAGAAGCCGCTGCCTGTGATACTTTATGTTCATCTTCTTCTCCTTCATTCTGCATAAGTTGTTGTGTTTCGTTGACTTCTTCCAAATGTAAGCTCATGTAGGCCTATATTAAAATGGTTACGCCCAGTAAGTAATAGTTTTCAATTCTTGTTTCTACAATGAAATTGTATCATATTATAAAAAAACAGTTTTATAAAGGTAGGTACGCTTGTTTGTGTATTTTACTTTTTGACACTTGACGTCATAACACTAGACAAAGACCAGAGACACTCCCAGTGACTGACACTTGACGACAGTGACAACTGACATTAGAAATGCTAATTTATTTTTAAAAAAATATTTTTGGTGATCAATAATTTCAAAGTGTTTACGATTTACGTTCGGGGGTTTCCCAAAAGACAAGGGCCTCGCCAAGATCTACCCGCCCCGAGCCTCGCAATGGCTAAGGCCACCCATGATAATAGTATTTATAAATAAAGTCTACCATACAACAGGCATGAATCTGAACTATTTCTATAAAATAATTCTTGCGGTGCACTACAATTTCCTTCATATTAATTTTGATGTTCCCAAGCCTGACGTTTTAATATCCTTGAATTGATTTATTCATAAAATATTATAAGGCTCCGTTTTAAATCAAAATATTAAAAAAATATGCTTATGTCATATTGACTTGATTTGTCAATTTCGTTTCGACAGAAAAACGGGAACGAAACGAACCAGGTATTTATAATATTTTATATCTAATAGTTCCAATGATTTACAAAATTAAACTTGCATCTATACTTTTCACTTTTTTTACGCTACTTTAACTTTCTGTTTAATTACATTGATCGTTAATTTCTTATTTGTTCGTTCTGTTTTACGCTCTAATATGGATTCAACCTCCATTGTCCAATTTTTTCTAGCCACATCCTCAATTTATTGTGGCACATGTTTCGCTCGAATACCGACAAAAAATTAATAGTTTTGACGTTCGGTGCATTTACCTTTGGTTACCGCTTTGTCCTCAGGTTTGGTCTGCACTGTAGGTACATTCCGGTTTATATCTGGATGCTAATACGACACTATAAAAATTTGCATTGTACCTACATGCAATATTTTCTATTTTGAAAAACATACATACTTCGAAAAGCGGTAGTTGGTACAAGTAAAGATGGCAGAACCGGCGACGCTTGAACCAGAGCTGTATAACAGACTAACTCGGTACCTCCACACTGGTAATGAGGTTCCTAGGTACTATCCTGGGTGTTGGTCCACTCATAAGTATTTTGAGGCAGACAAGCTCGCTGTATTAAATGAGGTTTGCGAACTGCATGAGGGAAATGTTGAAGTTGTCAACATAATTTTAAAGGTAATACATACTTGTTTTTAAAGGTTATATTTATGTTATTGTAATTATGTATGTATCATATTGCATAGCAAAGAGTATCAGAGTATTTTTTGTGTGAAATACCCATTTAGAATAATATTATGATGATCTTTATGTAAATAAAATTGATGCACACCCATTGTTGGGTGTGCATCAATGAATTCCTATAATTTTTATTTGATATAATATCTTTTTGCATATTTCTTTGTCTTCTCATTCTACAGTAAAAAATATTTACGTATTTAATTCTTTCTTAATGAGTCATAAGCAAAAAAAACCGTTTTTTGCTGGGAACCAATTTAAGTCTGTCTACAGTCTAGATGCATTATTTATGAGTGTTTCTATCACACTTTTCATGTCATTATTTGAAGTCTAAAGGATTTATTACTTTTAGGCATGCAAGGATGGATGGTATACACGGTTTGAGGCTATAGCTTTTGCATTGGCGAAATGTCTGATGCTCGGAAATTGTGCGGTAAAAGAAGCCGCATACAAAGCCGCAATAGAAGTGTGTGTGACTCCAGAACAGTTGATGATCTTCAATAAATACACACGGTTATTGAAAACTGGTAAGATATGTATTATTGATTTTGTAGTCAAATGTTTTATTGGTGAACAAGTCTTGCAAAAAAGTTAAGTGAATGGAATGTTTTGCGTAATGTTAAATTATAATCCAGAAAGGGTAAATATAACTTGACGTCAAATAAAAAGTATTTTTTTATTAGCCTGGAAGAGCCCAACTTAATGCTGATTATTATATTCCTTTACTTAAATATAGTGAACACATTTATAAATAAAGACTCAAATATTTTTCTATAAAAAGTCACTATGATACGGGCTCTGAATAATGTAGACTTCTTATATTTGGCTATTGACATAACACTCATGCTCAAACCTGCTAAATGTGACTAATATATGAGCATATGTACTATCACTCTTCCCTCCATCCCCTAGGTAATGGCCGAGGTTGGTGTAATAGTGTCCGCGAGTGGTACACTACTAAGGACCCAATGGAGCTAGCGAAGGAGATGACCAGAGTGCGCGCGCGTCATGGACGTTCTCATAAAACTCTCCTACGAAAATCCCATGTTAAAATACCTGCAGAAGAATATGGTTAGTATTTACGGACAGACAGACAGGCTTCAGACTTTTAACACCACTCTTTTTTCATCAGGGGCTAAAAAGAAATTTGCCAGTAAATTATTGTAACTCAATCATGAAAAGATGTGATACACCACTTCACGTCAATAGTAACTTATGTTGATGCAAAGTATATGACTATCTAATAATGAGAAAAGACATTATTTAAAAAAATACCCCAATGAGCTAGTTAGACAAAATAATTAATTTATATTAAGTAAATCAGTACTTCCTTAAGATTAACGTAATTCAAAGGACCCATAATATAGGCATTGTATGTATTTGCATTCTTACATAACCTCTATTTAAATCTTTTATGTTGTTAATTTTTTTAGGGCCACAAACACAATGACGGACCTTGTGTTTGCACGTGCGCCTATCCTATTTATAGGCGCGCGTAGAATTTACCCCATAGAAATCCCCCAGGCAACATTGATTATTGTATTTTGAATTTAACTGACAATAATAATTTGGCCTTACAACTGTGAAATGTTTAAAATAATATGCTTTAATTACATACAAAGATACACAAGTGGCAGTTATAACCAATAAAAGTTGGTAAGATATGGGAACTTATTATAAGTCTTACACATTTCGTGGATTTTAGCTCGCGACGCAGTTGTGAAGTATGCAATCTTTGGCTTAAAGCGCGCCAAGCAGTTGCTCGCTGATAAGCCCGGGACAAAAGAAATATTTGACTACATCCAGAAAGTAGAGGACATGCGACACTGCGAAGACCCTGAGGCCGCGGCGGCAATAGCCACCCAGAACCAATTCACTCTTGACCACGTACCTGGCCATTTGCTGACAGCACAGGAAGTTAGTATTCTGCTTATAAAATAGTAAATATATATCGTCAGTGGATATGTAAAAAGACTAAAGCGATAATTTAATTATCTATTTAATATGTATACTCTAAGAAAAATAACTATGTTAATTTTCTTAAAAAAATACTTTGAATCTCTCTACTGTAAAGTAGGTATATTGGCACTTTAGTCTTTTTACCTTTCCACTGACGATATCTTTCTAAAAGTCACATTATGAGTGGGGTGCAGTCACCAAGGTGAGGCAGGGAGGGTCCATCTTGTATGCTAAAGTTTTTTTTTCTGACATAGGTATGGGACGCTGTCCTGCCTCAGTTTACTTTGGAGGAGCTGTTGCGCCACATCCAACGTATCCACAACATGGGCTTCCTGACAGGCGAGTCCACTACCACCGCGATTCTGGTTTCTCTTCTCAATAGCCAGGACATCGTCAAGAAGTCGAAGGTGACGCCACTAGCTGTCTACATCGCACTATGCAACTATAGCAAGAAATCCAAGTAAGTGTTCCAATTATGTTGGAATTTCCTTTCAGTACAACCAGATTTCAGATATATTACTATATTCCAAATCCATAATTCAGACAATCTAAGTATACAAAGAAACATCAAGAAATGTCACTATCAAAATGACAGGACAGTAGTGCAAAACATTTTATCATAAAATTTTTACTAAGTAATCATCTAGAAAATTAAAGTTGATTAATTATAAGAATATGTAATTATGCAAACAAAATACCGTAGCCAAATAATCTTTGCGGCGCTCATATCTAGCTCCGGTTAGGATTAAGAAATATTTTTTTCATGATGTGTTGGAATCTGAATAACAAACTATCAGTTTTGGGATCGAATTCATTCTTATTTATGACAAACCTATCAGTAACGTGTTATCGGTAACTGGTAACACTGGACATTGTTCACATAGGAGGGTAACCGTCAAGATTAATCAACGTACCTGAAGTTATAAAAACAGTGGTCATTCGACGAGGACTACGATTCCATGTCGAACAGGACTACGATTCCATGTCGAACAGCCGAAGAAGTCTGACCTTTTATATCTGGTTTGCTTGTCCTCATTTTTCTGATCTTGTGTTAATTATTAGATTGTGATATATTGTGAACTAGCTTCTGTAACTAATCACTAACCTAATTAAAAGCACTCTCAGTGGTGGAGAGTCTATGTTGGTTTAATTTACTTTATTTACCATGCTCCCAATCCTGACATACTGATATTAGCTATAACTGTGATGATAGATTCACCCCTATAAGATTCTGTTGTATGTCTTTGATAAACGTCATCAATTATTCACACCTTTGTAAAAGTAGGTTCTTCATTTCTGCGAAAAAACTGGTGTACTATTCGTGTTATTGCAGACAGGGTAAAATCGTCCATTGTTTGGACGAAGCTGGTCTTTGGACCTTCTTTCTTGGGAGAACTGAGGGTAAGGGTTGTTTTGTATTCTTTTATTATAATTCATCCCACTGTCACTGCTGATATTCTTAAAAATTCAACTGTTTTGGCAGCACAGTCTCCTAAAGCCCTCAGCCCAAGTCTTGTATGTCTGCTTGTAGGCATTTCAATCACCATGAGTTGTTCTGTGGCACTCAGATTTTCGAGGCCGCTTTTTGACAGGGGATGAACAGTCGCGGGCGGTGGCCTTCGAGGGACCCGGCTGAGGCTCCATTTGTCAATTAACAAATGAAACTTAACAAGAAACAACAAACAGGCAGCCAAAAACATTTAAGTTCGATCGGGGAAAAGCAAACGAATGATTTGAAATAACGCGACTTTGACATAGGTACTGTTAAACGAAATTTGAAAATGTTTGGAACTCCTGCAGTACTACCAGTATCATAAAATATTTTATACCAGCAAACCTCCTTTTTTTAATAACTTTGTTTAAAACCGAAAATTTATAAAAATAATTACGGTATAATAATTTTATAATAATTATTTCTAAAATTAGTACTTAAAAGAAAATCTAGCCCTTTTTTTCGCAATTTTTTGTGAATTACCATTAATAAGATATTTTTTGATCTGTTATCTCCATTGTTTACATAAATTATCTGAATTACGGATTTAGGGTATATTATAAATCAACTATTAAACCCAATAAGTGGGAGATGCTAGTATCCAATGTTAAGACTAAATTACACATTTAAAATTGGATTGGATGGTTTATGGGCGTCGCCAGAATTTTTTCCAGGGTGGAGCAAACTCAGTCAAACAGTAAATATTTGCCTTTTCAATAAATCTGAAAGTGCAGAATGAGATTATGGGGCAATTTCGCCCCATGACCTTACTTTTGAAGTTTAAATAAGTATAGACGAAGTCGGGAATTGGTCTGCTTATTTTGGGTAAATGTTCTGTGGACATGGGTGACAAGTTGATTGAAGCTAGACCATTTAAATATTATTTCCTGTGCCAGGGTGGGGCAAGCGCTCCACCTGCCCCACCCTGAATACGCCTATTAACGTGTCATGGGGGGGGACGATTTTTACACAGTAATTGACCGCAGCAACCTAGCTTAACCTCATTGATAATTTGGCAGTGTAAATGGTGGTTACTGCCTACGATTAGCACTTATTTTACCAATCACAGGCCTATGAAACATGAAAAAGCTAAAGTGGCGTCTGAGAGGGAAATTCGTCGCCGCACGCGTCAGATGTTTGACAGCAAAACTGGGGTGTGGACATGGACTAGCACCAAGCGACATCCGAGAGAACTGAAGCATTGGGGTGAGTACAGACGACATACATGTTCACTGACAGACTTGCTAAGAAATTGTTTGCATATTATAATTTGGACAGCGCAATTGACAAAGTAGTTAATTGATTGGCTTGATGTGTTTCGGGTCGCGGGGTTGACACCACACAAAACATATATTTATATGGCCTACTGATAGTTGTTCTGGGTATGTGTGTTTGATCATGTGTGATTTGAACACATACTGTAGGAATCATATTCTGCCGCAATTTCTTTCAAAAATGTCATCTATACTAATATTATAAAGAGGAAACATTTGTATTTTTGTATGTAACAAATAAACTTAAAAAGTACTGGACCAATTTCAAAAAATCTTTTGCCATTAGAAAGCTACATTATCACTGAGTGACATAGGCTATATTTATTACTGGAATAAAACAACAATCTGAAACTCTATGGTGTTCTTTCGGTAGGTATCGACTTGCCACCGAACCCGGCTGTGTTGGCCGCACTCACCAAGCTTGTTGACCTGACTTGGGTTCTTACTCCTCCTACCAACGCACGCTACATGATTACCATGGACATGAGACATCATATGTTTAAAGGTAAGGTTCTATTATTGGATTATTATCAACATAAAAACGACCGCCAAGTGCGTTTCGAACACAAAGTAGGATTCCGACGTCATCGTGATTGTTTGTCAACAGCACGCGAGAAATTTATTGTTAAGCTAAGCCAACTGTTGATTACTTGGTACACCCATACAGATCTCTAAACTTGTTTATAGAAACTTTCGACTTAATTGTAATGGAGATTTTGACGTGACAACGTCTAATAAAACGATGAACGCCGGCGACATGCACGAAAAAGCGTGACTCATTGTCACGTTCCGTTTGAGGCGAGCGTGCGTGCGAGAGCGCGGTACAAGCGATAGAGAGGCACGATGTTTTGTTATGACGTTGTCACGTTCAACTGTCGTCCGTAAACCGACTTTACAGACAACCAATTTATTTTTCAGCCTAAAATTTGAGTAGTTGGAAAGATTTTGTAACAGACAGACTTGACTAAACTATAATGTGCGCCGTAAAAATTACATGCTTTTTTTCTACTAGGTCGTCAGTTCTGCAAGAATTTCATAGTATCTAAGAAAGGTAAGCAGACTGCCACAAAGGCCGCGCCAGGTGGCGGTGGCGGTGGCGACGCAGACACGGAGAAGAAGAGTAAGAAGAATCTACTGGCCGAGTGCTTCTACAACACCAACGTCACGCCCGGTCATGCTGGTAAGAACGTGCGATTACTTTTATTCCACCACTCCTTATTCTTCCTCACTTATGGGCACCCTGAGATGATACTGAAAAGTACAAGCGCTTTTTTAAATTTTTTGCATGTTTAATTAGCAAAGGTGAATTCCAAATATGAGTATCTCAGAAAATCAACTTTTTCGTCTTCTCAATCACTTGAATATGTCGCAAATTGAATTATTAACATAACATCACGCCTGTAATCCCCGAAGGGTCGGGCAGAAGTGTATAGTTACACCCTCATTTCGGCGTTATGCTTAAGTTCCATGTAATAGGGGGCGAGCCTATTGCCATCAACCAGTCACAAATCCAAACTCTGGGCTGCTACTGAGGAACTCCACACGGAAAAACCCAATAACACTGCCCGACCTGGGAATAAAACCCAGGACCTCACAATCAGTAGTAGCGCTTGCCACCATTAGACCAACGAGACAGTTATTAAGATTAATTATTTTTTGTTTATTATTGAATTTTTAACTTTTTTTTATTTACGAGATCCATATTTTCCAGCTATAATTCTGGCTCTACAAATCTTGAAGCGAGAGAGCCAAGTCGTGTTAGCAGTGTTCACTGAAGAAGGCGTCCAAGTCGTGACCGTCGAACGCAACTTTAGTAGCATGGAAGAGGCCGAGTTCTTGTTCAGGGTAAGTACTAATGAAACACCCGCTATTTGATGCTTGCCGAAGAATAAGCTCAAGTATCTCTCTCGTGGGTATTTAAAAAGGCGACTGAAGAATTGTCAGAAATATGGGTACTAGTAGCAATATAGCCAGGAACAATCAACTTCAAAAGTACTTAAGTGATGATTGTTCACTTTCAAAAGTGTAATGTGAATGAAAATTTGCTATTCATTATTAAATTCGTATAGTAATGATAGAGTAGATAGTACTACATATAAGTATTAGCATTAATATAAATTTGTTAAAATAAATTGGTTCCTACAGTAATTAATTTCAAAATATTAAAACATTAATCGACTTTTC
Organism: Amphipyra berbera; assembly: GCA_910594945.2. Taxonomy (NCBI): domain Eukaryota; kingdom Metazoa; phylum Arthropoda; class Insecta; order Lepidoptera; family Noctuidae; genus Amphipyra; species Amphipyra berbera. The sequence continues at coordinate 15,741,031 of OU343123.1, read as the reverse complement.
CTCTTGACTGTATACAAATAACGACATAGTACTATTACCAATCGACTTTCCTTTTATCTTTAATGCTTTTGGGATCTTTATTAAATACATTGAACTTACAGAATGCGAACTTAGGCCGCGTACAGCTAGACGCGCCAATGGAATGGGCCACTAAGAACAGGAAGAAGTTTGACGTATTCATCAACATGGTGGACCGTACTACCCGGTACATGGAGTTAGATCAGAACAACCGCGGAGGACGCGGGCCGGCGGGACGATTTGGTCCGCCGCCGCCACCGAACAAGGAGATCGCCGACCATTGCCCGGTACGAGCGCTGGAGCGGTACAGGAAAACTGTCGGCATATACGATTCTAGGTACGTATAACGCGCCTACTATATGCCATAAACTAGATCCGCTGTGAATGGCCCGCACCACTCTAGCTACATATAGACGTACCAGGGGACGCGGGCCTTTGTCGTCTGAGAGCAACAACGTCTTTAACGATTTTCCAGTGAGAGAAGTATCTTAAGACTAGGTACGTAATACGTTTATTATGTGCGACCGAAAGCTCTGTGGTACCCGGGCACCTTGGTACACAAGTTGAAGTTAGAGCAGAGTTGCTAGAGCGGGCCGGGACGTAAAAAACAGGATATCTCGTACCTTATCGTCTGGTGCAAGCACTAGAGCGGTACAAGAGCATTCTCGGTACCCTTGAGGTCAGGTACGTACAACGCGCTTAATACGTTCCATCGTTTTGTTCCACCATGGATGGACGACGTCACTCCAGCTCCATACAAGGTTATTTTTAGTATACACTAAACCTGTAACAAATTTGTTCAGAATTATCAGGAGAATCTATTACTATAGTTTTATACATCGTTCTCTTTGTTAACTACGCATTCAGCGGACAACCGAGATGGCCAGCTCGGTGAGTTTTCGTATACATATTAAACAATCCCTGCATGGCAACACTCCGAACTAGATAGCATGTAACATAGAGATTATCTTTACTGCCTAAAAATATATTTTTAGGCAGTTCGGCTGGACTAAGCAGAAACCAAGCAAGCAGATTTTTGAACAAAATTTAATGCCAAGATTATGACGCGCCATCATACATTTAAAAAATCCAGAAAAAGTTATGCCAGTTATTTATTAAAATTATTATGAAAATAGTTTTCCGGTATCTTTTTTAAATATATCGTCACCGGAAAGCCAATACTACTTAAGCGCCATTTTTGGCCAAAATGAGTTATATTTATAAGGATTTAAAAAACCCAATCTAACGATATATATAACTCATTTTGACCAAAAATGGCGCTTAAGTAGTATTGGCTTTCCGGTGACGACATGAATTATGAAATATCACGAAAACGGTAAAAACAAGTATATTATATCATTTGGACTTGTTTTTTTTAATTTGGTCTATTTATTCAATATATTTCAAATTTTATTCATTAGAGGTCATAGTTTTGCATGTTATCAACTTAAACCATTTAACGTTTTTTTAGTATCTAGTTAGCTTGCTTACATCATTTTATCTTAGTGGGTTATTATTATATTTTTTGGTTATTATAAGACTGATTAAAACATATTTGTTACAATGTTTGAACTCATGGTAACAAATAAGTTTTGTACTATAATTTGAACATATCAATGAGTACCGAATAAGCGTGCAACTGGTCTTACTAGATTTTGGTGTTCTGTTGTATTCAATTTATTTTGGCCTAAGGTATAGGGTATTGGCCTACTTGGATTCGTATGCTCCATCTTAGACCCTGTCTGCGCTTACCATCAGGTGCGACAAGGGTCCAACGCAACCAAGTTAAAAAATAATAAAAAAGGGGGGGTGGTAGTAGTCTTCTTCTCGTGTCCGCACGAACTACATGACACTAGCACTTGCCGTAGTAAAAAGATTAGCAAGTCAGCAAGGTTGGTAGTGGGGCTGACTGCCCAGGGTGTGCTGGACGTACTTAGGCGAAACACACACTGCCCCGCGCTACGCTGCGGGGTGCGTGGCGACGGAACAACGCGTGCGGGTGCGGGAGTGCAGATCTGCATCATCATGCAGATTTCTTCGCACAAACGTGCGGAGCTGCAGTATAGTCACGCGGTGGTGATAGTACATTGCAGAGCATTGTTTTTTATACTAAAAATGGTTATTCATTTAGAACTCATTCAGGATGCTGCAGTTATATTATCTGTTTGGTTTTTGTATAATCAAATTAGAAGAAATCGTGCCTATAGAAGATATTGGGTACATCTCTTTTTACGAACAAGATCGATAAATGGGTCATTTGTTCAGTATTACTTAGATTTAAGAAAATATGAAGATACATTTTTCAATTACACGCGTATGTCAACTGCATCTTTTGATTATATTTGTTATGCAAAATTCGAACAACAATTACTGGAATAGACACAAATTTTCGTCTTTGCATTACTCTGTCAAAATCACGCACGATACTGCAGAACTCGGTGTGCCATACCTTGCGTCTTGCCCCGCACCCACGCGCGGGGGTGCGTGTTTCTCCGCATGTAGGCGCGTGATCTGCAAGCTAGGGTCTAGCTTTTGAAGTATGTAGCTTTTTTCCTTTAAGCCGGCTGTTTTACTAATGCATGTTTTTTCAGTGGAACCATTTTTTTTCTCACAAGAAAAGTTAACTTCAGTCAATCAATATAATTATATCCTATGACTGCAATATAAAGTAGTATTTAGACAATATTCAATTTACGTTTGCTGTCAAGTAAAAAGGTTTCAAACATGCTTCATTCATTAAAATATCAAAGCAAAAATCAAGTACATCTATTTCCTTACTTGAATCTTGTTTTGAAAACACAGTTTTTCATTGTGAAATAGGTTTCATATTTTTAGAAAATTTGGCTAAAACTAAGGCAGACACTAACTTAAAACATAGCTGAATAATATATTCACACAGAAAATCGCTTTAAAAAATATTCATTCTTCTGTTATAGCTGAAACCTAGTTACTTGTATTCGAACTGCCGAATTCTAATCAAATTTTTATTTTGATATTCAGCTTTTGTGTGTACTAAAAATAACGTTGTATAGGCGTCGCGGAGGACGCGGGCCGGTGAGACGGTTTAGGCCGCGACCGGTGAAACTGGTTACACCGCCGCCGCCGCCGCCGCCGGCCACGCACATCGCTGACCACTGCCCAGTACGGGCGTTGGAGCGATACAGGGAAACTATCGGCGTACTCGAGGCTAGGTACGCTGTGAGTAGGCCACACCCGTCCATATAGGTGTCGCGGGGAACGCGGGTCGGGTGATGGCACAGACCGCCTGAAGGGTGGTCGAGCTACTCAAGAATAGCTTACCGTGGTGATTAGCCAGTTACCAAAGTTGATAGCAGGGCTGACTGCTCGGGGCGCGCCGGTCGTACATAACGTACATATCGTCAGTAAGTATTTTCCGGTGCGAGCGCTTGAGTGGTATAGGACCACTGCTGGTATGTCTGAGGCGAGGTATTATCAGGTACGTAAAGGTGCTGGTGCAGACGTACCAGCGGCTAGAAGCGTTGTGTGTTCGCATATATGTCGTTGCCTGATCGTAGAATTGGCCATATCATAATACAATACACTTTATTGTACACCATCACCATAGACACAAAACAAAAATACACAATAAAATATAAAAATAAATATGTACAATAGACAGGCTCATCGGTAATAGGGTTGCCTTCCAGACTTCATATTTAAATTTTATGTATGCAGGTTGATAGTGATGAGCTTGGCGTCTCACAAGGTGCGCACGACGGACGGGAGCCACGAGGGCGTGCTGGACATCGTGGGCATTGACGAGCACGTGCCCAAGCTAATGGACGCCTTCGTGCTCGGTCAGTTCAAGTGAAACATACAATATAAAACCCCCAAAAATAGCTTCGCAAAAAGTCTGTCAATTTTAAAACGACCAAAAGGTCATATCTCGATCGAAAACGACCTTCTTTTACCTCAGTATTTACAATAAAATTGTGTCTAATAAATTATTACCACCACGTGTTCCGAAGCTGATACGATGTGTTGATAAACAGAACTGATTCTAAAAATCTGAATGTAATTCTGATTACCTAGAGATCTTAAAACTATATTTGCATGTTTTTTTAGTGTTAACTTCGTTTGTAATCGCTTACAAGGTAGTTGAGGGACAGTTTCATGTATAAAACTGTTTCTATTAACCCTGATTTTGGATCTCTGCTTATAAATAATTTGTAGGAGCACACGGTTTATTTTTAAGCTAAGAACCGTGTAGTGTACTTTGCAGTACATAGGTTATATCTAAATTATAACATCTTCCAGATTAGGTATCCTAGTACCAGGAACAGTTACTGAATTAATTTTAATTATGTTATTGGTTAAAGCATTATTGCTTTTATGTTTTAGCTGTTAAGTTTACATTGATGCTTGTGTTGCTTGTTAGCGATGACAAAGTTAAGTAACATTTTATTAGTGTTTGCTAAATCTGACTTGGCTTTATATCCTTTTGTAAGCAAATTAATTGTTTATCGTCTTTATTTACATTACAGGTCATTAGTTTAAATAATAAAATATTTTTGCGAAATCGACACTTAACTTTTGTTTGGTAGCAGAACAAATTCTTTACCGAGCTTTTTTACGTTCTATTTATTCTTCTTTTTATACGATTATGAAGTGTGTAACTTTAGGTATTGTAAGTTTAATATGTGTAGCCTAAACACTCGTAACAGGGTCTTTTTGGTTAATCAAAAATTGGCACCTGACGCTCGCTATTCACAGTTAGGCCGTTCCCCCACGGTGACGCAAGTCAGAGCGACAACAACCGCGTGCGTACTACAGAGACGTAGTCTATGCGACAGCCGTGCGACAAGTGCGATGCTAAACAAAGAGAAATAATACTACGTATACAAAATTCGTTCTGACGCGTGTTGCTCCGACTTGCGTCATCGTGGGGGAACCGCCTTATGTGTACAACGATACAATAACTAGTAACGGGGGCAAATGATGACAATAGGGGGAAATTTCTTTTATTTAAAATCTATAAAAGAGTGTATTTCACATGCCGACTGTCAGTAGTTTCACCTCCGGCATATGTTTGAACGCCAGTACTTTTGTAGTAGTTGTTGAGTTTCAAATTTTATTTATTATTGTTTGACTATCGACGACATGGTTATTAGTAAGGTTGTGCGTTTTAAGCATCTTTGTATTTGCCAAAGTAATTATGCATTTGTAATTTTATTCAAAGAGTACTGGCCCGCAAACGTAAATTAGAAAATATTAATTAATTACGATAGCATATCTTGATAATATAGAAAATGATGAAAACAGATACATGCTCATAGTTTGTTTAGCATTGTAGTGAATTATTTGTAGCCTTGTGAGCAGACGTTGTGACTGTACATGAAATGAATCGGTCACGTTGCACTTGAAGTGAATTAATTAGATGGGCATGCATCGGCTTTCATGATACGTAGCTAATAGGTAAATCCGTTTCAGAATATTGGTTACTTTGGTACTGATAGACGAACGGACTTTTCAAAATCTGTGATCACTTGGTACTCTCTCGGGATTAAGTAATTTTTATATCTGTAAAAGTTAAAAATTCAAAACTTAGGTAACGGAACTCGAAATTGCTAGATATGCTTTTTTATTGTACGTATCACTGTTTTGTTGAGTAATTTATTAGAATAATAAACTTTTTAGTATTATGGTGGTCAACGCAAGAACCATTCACCTTTTGCTTTTTATTGTGGTTGATATCAGACTCCATGAAGTTGATTGTTGTCGACCATTACAGGTACTTATTTATTGTTTTGTGATTCGACTCACATTTCCAGTGTATGGTTCGCATCTCAAAAAGAGCATTCTGTGATTTATAATGCCTTGGCAACTCTGCACTTTGGTGATATTATTGTTAATCGGACTAGTTTTCTTTGAAATTAAAATAATGTTGTAAAATTTGAAGGAAACGGCCGATTTTAGGTTTAATTAAATAGCTTAATAGTATTTACAAAACTAAAATTCTGTTGTTATCCAAAAACAGATACCTACTTCCTTTTTGTATTTTTTTTTTAAATCAGTTACGATTCTGAGCTTGCTAGTGCATTTTTACATAAAAAATAAAAGATCCGTCCCAACTGCAAATCATCTGTTGTATTTCAAAACCTAATGTGCTTTTAGCATTAAGTTAAAGTAGTACATATAACCATATTATTTTAACCCATTCACAGCAGCATATCAAAAAAGCACCTTAAACCTAATGAATAACAAAATGTAATAACATTCGAAAAATGTACTTGCATGCTTGTTTTCATGTTAATAAACTCTTAAGTATATTATTGGTTTTATTTATTTTTAACCCCCGACGCAAAAAGAGGGGTGTTATAAGTTTGACCGCTATGTGTGTCTGTCTGTCTGTGTGTGTGTCCGTCTGTGGCACCGTAGCTCTTAAACGGGTGAACCGATTTGAGTACGGTTTTTTTTATTTGAAAGCTGGTTTTCTAGCGAGTGATCTTAGACATGTTTTATTAAAATCGGTTCAGCCATTTCAAGGTTATCAGCTGTTTTGTTAGCTGCGGTAGGGATCTTAGACGCATAATGTGTATTACTTTACTTTCAAACATATGTGTGAAATAAAATTTGAAACACTCATGTATGCTATATAACTATGGAAGATTATGAAATTCTTGGTCTGATGCTGCAGCCAGGATAACCAGTGCACTAGTACACTCTTGAAAAAATAATAGCAGATATGTCGTGTTTGGATTCGTTTTGATCAGTATTCGATTCTACATGCAATTCAATGGTGGCGACATGATGAGCTGATGCTGCAGCCAGGATATCCAGCACACTAGTACACTCTTGAAAAAATAATAGCAGATATATGTCGTATTTGATTCTACATACAATGCAATGGTGGCAATAAGTTTAATTTTTTTAACTTAATACTAACTTTAAAAAGTTTAAAATAAAAATTAAATTAAAAATTTAAAAAACCCCCGACACAAAAAAGACGAACTTTTAAAAAGTCAAAAATAATAGTATCGTTGAGCCATCAAATTCGATTGAGTAACACCTATATATTTTAATTACAGAAATTGAAGGATGGCACGATAAGGTTTGCTCGTTGAAATGGCGATATAATATCACGTCGGGGTACCGCTAAGTAAATTAGCTAGCTAGTAAATTAATAGATGGTCAATTAAATGAAGGGTCTGACTTACTTTAGCGGTACCCCGACGCGATATTATATCGCCATTTCAACGAGCAAACCTTATCGTGCCATCCTTCAATTTCTGTAATTAAAATATATAGGTAGGTGTTACTCAATCGAATTTGATGGCTCAACGATACTATTATTTTTGACTTTTTATTACTTTAATATTTTAAGTTTACCTAGTTACGGATTTTTAATATCAGATGGGTAATAGAATGAAATTAAAAATAATGTATTCTGTGGGTTACGAACTTACGATATGTACTAAAACAACTAAAATTTGAGTTCCGCATATGCTAAGATAATAGGCAACACTCATTTGAGGCCGCGAGAGCAAGAACGGCCTATTCTACCTACTCTTATCTATGGCCTATTCACAGAGTACATTATATATAGGGGTATAGAGTATTCAGCTGACCTCTACATCATGCCTATTTACTGATTTGTCTTATTGAGATATTCAAAGAAATTAATTTTTAAATTTTTGAGTATTCTATTTTTTTTTTGCCATTAAGTATTTCTGTTTTTGATGCAATAAATGTGTTACTAATGCCATCTCTTGGTAACTCGAAAAATCAATGTTAGGCCATTTTGCTTCTCTAAAAAACAGAGCTTTGAAGCAGATAGGCTATTTTTTTTAATGTTACTTAGGTTGATAGTGCGCTCGCGGCCTCATTTGTACCTACTAAAGATTTGTGCTGTAATTTTAGGTATCTGTCTGTATTTACCCAAAAACTTACCTAATGACCTACGGCTGGCTGCAGTACGACACCAACCGTCTTAAATTGAAAATGCCCTAAGGCATCGTTTGAGTCCCAGGTGAGTGTTATTTAATTTAAATTATCATCGTGAAGTTTGGAATTGTATGGCAAGGTTCAAATTCGAACGATAGCTAGCCACAAATATTTGCGTTATAACTAGAGTAAATAATGTAAAAGAGATACCTGCCTAGCCTTTTCCCAACTAAGTTGAGGTCAGCTTCCAGTCTAACCAGATGCGACTGGATACCAGTGTTTTACACCAAGCGACTGCCATCAGACCTCCGCAACCCTTGGGCAGTGCCGATATCCTAAAGTTAAACCCGTTGTCAGACTTCGGGCTTCTGACTTCCCGTAACGACTGTCATAGGTATTCGTATGACACCCGGGATCGACTGTTTAACGTGCTCTCCATGTGTAACGAACGGTCACCCATCCACGGACTGACCGCGACAAGCGCCGCTTAACCTCGCAAATCGTACGACCCGCGCGGTTCGTAATTAGCCACGAGCCCCTCGTAAAAGAGATACCTGTAGCTTGACAAAAAAGTATAAACTGAACAATTTTATTATCTGTGTGCTACGTCAGTTAATGGTTTTCCTGATGTGTATTCAGACTTTCAGACGCTCTAATCTATTTAATATAAATAAGACTATCTATCTAAAGTTCTACCAGAGAAATAATGTAGGTTTGACTATTGGCGCCCCCATACTTCATACTCTCTTTTTGTAGAGCTGTTTGTGTCACAGAAACAACACAGAAATGATTCAATATTCTTGCAGTCTAAAATATCTATAAGTATTTGACTAATTGACAACAGGCAACAGCAGCAATGTCGACGGCACGAGAGGGTTGACACTACCCAGATAGTTCTGTTGTTCGCAGATACTATAATATTATACTTGGGTAGTTGTTTCGAGTCTGGGTGTTTGTGTATAATTATAGGACTTGGGTGTGTAAACGCACCCATGATACATGAGAAATACAGTGTGGTGTGTGAGACAGGTAAAAAAATACATACAGAAAGCGATCACTCTAAAACCATAAAAAATATCTTGCCATATACATAATTGATATTTTCATATATGAAAGAACTGATTGTAAGATATAGATTAAATCAAAATAGCTTTTTAATTTCCATTTCTTCTATACTGAAATATTTATTCATAACAATATTTGTAAATGCTTGCTTCTTGTCAAAAACGTCCTGACTGACAGCTATTTTTAGAGATGTTCCGGATCGTACGATTTGACGTTTCGGTGATCGGTCCATTATCATATCGATAAATCTCTGGTTGAATTTAACTCGTTTTCGAGTTAAAAATAGACAGGATTTGTAATAATTCTATTTATACAAGTTTTATATACATAATTTAGTCATTTAATCCTTTAAAGCATGTGAAAGTATAAAATATGATTGTAATACAAAAACCCACTTAACATCGATTACTTGATTTTATTTTGACATCCCGTAAGCCTCACCACTAGTCTAATCTCAATCAAAAATCGTTGCTGCATTTAGCCAGAAAAATAAACGACCCCTTGTTCGTGAATTACTGCACAAAATGAGTGACGTGGATAAGTGGATAGAGATCGCGAAGAGGTGTAAATATTTACCTGAAGATGACTTACGGGAGCTTTGCAATATTGTATGTGACTTGTTGTTGGAGGAGCCCAACGTACAACCGGTGCAGACACCTGTAACTGTTTGCGGTGATATACATGGCCAGGTAAAGTTATAAAAATATTGCTATTTATTAATTGCGCCACTTACTTTGATATTTTTCTTCAGGCTACAACCAATTAAATATTCTGATAAACTATAACCAAAAGAAAAAAAAATGTCTTTAACTTTATAAATGCTACTGCGAATTTAGATAATAATTAGGCATGGAATCACTCATTATGACACTATTAGGAAGTCAAATTTCATTCCAGTTATCATATTTTCTTGTTTACTTACAGTTAGAGCACACTTTAGTTGTCCGTTTCCTTAGTTCTCTTTTGAACCAAAGATGTTTTCATTTATTTTTGTTATAAATCAAGTTTTAAGAATTGTAGAAAACTTCCACCCACATGTTATTGCAGTCAAAGAATTCTTCTTAAATTTTTACATAAGAGAATGCTATATTGACAACAAAGAAGTGTTATATTGTCTGTTTTGTGTTTCAGTTCTATGACTTAGAGGAATTATTCCATATAGGAGGCCAAGTGCCCCACACAAAGTATATATTCATGGGAGATTATGTTGACCGCGGCTACTACAGCTTAGAAACACTAACACTGCTTATGGCACTTAAAGCAAGGTACCCAGACAGGTATGACATAATTATATTGTTCTTTTAATATTTTAGACTATTATTAACTAGAGTACAGTGGATTCGCTCTCGTGTTTAGGAGCAGAGTAAGGTCGCCAAACTCTTTCAGATTGGTTTTAGTTAAAGAATAAGTCTTGTTGTTGAAGTTCATTTTTTTGTATACTAAAGAACAAAGCATTTATAGTTTTAGTATGACATATAATAAGATAAGATCATTGGATCTTTCATATCACTTATAACCTCTGTTTTCAAAAGCTATTTCTATTGCTATATTTGCTAAATCCGCCTACTGTCTAGTTTTTTCTGCCATCCGATTTCTAAAAGACTGTTAAGTGAGTAAACATAGTTATGAGTAATGAAGCCATTCAGGTGTTTTTATAATATCAAAATATTGGGCTACTTTTAAGCTTACATAACATCATTTTAAATGAGTTACAAGACAAATATTGTTTTTAAAATTTCAATTATTGTCACTAAAAAACTAATATTGAGCATCCTTTTCTGTACTGAAATGTTACCATCTACAATATTGAAAAACGTGTATCTTGTAACTGACAAGGGATAGAAAAATATGAATCAGACTGATACATAGAGTGCGCGCAAGATAACTCTGCGCGCGGTCAAAATCGGAACTAATCATGTTCCGCCATAGTGTTGCCGTTTTATTACCTTTGTCCCTAGATCTACCTGATTTTAGAAATAAAAGAAAATATAATAATAAAGATTATAGTAGACCTCATGAGACGATAATAATCAGAATGCATTATTTTTCACTCACGGCACATTTAGAAGCTTATTTCTTTTCTTTTGCAAATTACGTAAAAAAACTAATGAATTTAATTGATAGGTAGTACATTTTAACATACATAACTTAGCTCAATTAAAATATAATAAACCGCAAGAGGGCTGCCTAAATTTAATTCTCACGAATATATTACTTTTCCTTAAAAAGTAGTACTTTGTATTTTTGCGATCATGGCAACATTTAGCACGCCCTCCGTCGCGCGCAGACTTATCTTGCGCGCACTCTAGAGAAAAGGTTGCACTTTTACGTAGTATATAAAACTCAAATTTGACAAAATGTCATTTAAAGCCATCCACTAGAGTGCGCGCAAGATAAGTCTGCGCGCGACGGAGGGCGTGCTAAATGTTGCTACTTTTTAAGGAAAAATAATATATTCGTGAGTATTAAAATTGGGCAGCCCTCTTGCGGTTTATTATATTTTAATTGAGCTAAGTTTTGTACGTGTAAATTTACTACCTATCAAATAAATTAATTAGTATTTTTACGTAATTTGCAAAAGAAAAGAACTTGTTTTTTTTCCAAACAAAAACGTTGCCCCACACTAGGATTACACCTGTATCGTGGGTGCGTTTACAGACACAAATCTTCACATGCACAAACAGCCAGACCCGAACAACTATCAGTATGCCATACAAATATTTGTTCCGTGCGGGGATCGAACCCACGACCTGCAGCGCAGAAGCCAATCGCTTAGCCACTGCATCAAACGTGTCGTCATAATTATAAATGTGCCGTGAGTGATAAATAATGCATTATGATTATTATCGTCTGATGAGGTCTACGATAATCTTTATTATTATATTTTCTTTTATTCCTAAAATCAGGTAGATCCAGGGACCGTCCGGGTAGTCGTTGAAAGGGTTTTTGAAGGGGTTTTTTTAAGCGCTTAAATAAAAAACCCTATGGTACGTGTTACACCCTTGAACGGGTGCAATGTTACCGCTTCTGAACTGGTAACCCTTTCAAAACCCTGTAACACGGTAACAGGGTTTTGAACTGGTAACCCTTTCAAAACCCTGTAACACGGTAACAGGGTAACCCATTCCGACCCAAAACATTGTAATATAAACTCTTAGTAATCGACATTAGTTTGAAAATTGCATATCCACGACCGCACATGACATGCTCCTTCTCGGCGGTGCCATTGTTGCATGTACCGAGCGACTTGTAAACGTGGAATAATAATGGTTATTTTTCTGTAAGTACAGTTCAATTTTAATTTTCGCACATACTAAACATTGAAATATTTCTTTTTTTCGTGTCAAAACTTGTTTATTCTCATCATTCGTCATATAAGTCGGAACACGGAAGTGATAAAAGTATTTCAGAGGTGTTTTAAAAAGTGTTTATGTTGTATTACCTACCTATTATATAGCAAATATTTTAGTTATTCTTTCCATCTATGAAAATGCCACAGCCGAGGCGAGATGCTGTACACCGCTATTATGTACTAGCTTTTGCCCACAGCTTCGCTTGCGTGAAGTTTGAAATCCTCGTTAAGCCCATTTTAAAGTGACATTTTAAAATCCAAAAGTTCGTCTTTTATCACCCCCAGCGGTTTAGGCTGTGCGTTGCTAGATTAGTCAGCCAGTCGGTCAGTTTCTCCCCATGCTTCTTACTTCAAAAGTAATAGATTTCTCATACATTTTTTCAACACTTATTTCACCCCCTTAGAGGTTGAATTTCCAAATATGTGTACATTTATTCCTAACCAGAAACCTTAATATTTAATTTCATCTTTCTTACTTCAAAAACGACGGACTTACAAACTTCAACCCCCCATTTCACCCTCTTAGGGGTGGAATCTCCAAAAACCCTCAAACACCTATACGTTTATTTTTTACCAAAAGCCTAAATATTTAATTCCATGTTTCTCACTTCAAAAATACCAGATTTCTCATACAAACTTTCAACACTTATTTTACCCCTTTAAGGGTTGAATTTCCAAAAATGCTCAAACAGGTGTACGTTTATTTCAAACCAAAAACCTTAATATTTAATTTCAAGCTTCTTACTTCAAAAATGACGGACTTACATACAAACTTAAAAACCCTATTTCACCCCCTTAGGGGTTGAATTTAGAGAAATCCCTTCTTAGTGGATGTTTACGTCACAAAAAGAACTTACTGTCAAAATTTCAAGTTACTAACCCCAGCCGTTAGGCTGTGCGTTGATAGATCAGTCAGTCAGTCAGTCAGCTTCTCCTTTTATACCTGGTCTTGCCATAAATATTGTCACTAAGAATTTTTTTTTTTATTGCAATTAATATTTATTACTTTTACAGTGTATTAGTTTAATACATAAATATAAAACAATTTAAAATATAAAAAGCTTATTCGAAGTGGTCTCCATTGGCTGCAATACAGTCCTTTAAACGTTGAGGCCAGTTATCAATAGAAGCACGCACTCTTTCCATGGGAAAATTCTTCACTGCCAATCGTATGGATTGTTTTAGGGACTCCAAATTATCATGGCGTTTAGAGCAAGCCGTACTCTCTAAAACTGACCATAAATCATAATCCAGCGGATTAAGATCGGGACTAGACGACGGCCAGTCTTCAGCTCTGATGAAGTCCGAAACGTTCACTTCCAACCAAGACTGCGTGGACCGAGCTTTATGACCCGGCGCCGAGTCTTGTTGGAAGGACCATACTTGGTTATTGAACATGGTGTTGTTAAGGGGCTTAACTACCTTCTCAAGAATGGTATCTTGATACACTTGTGCCGATGTTTTGATACCTTTTTCACAAAAATATGGCTCAGTCACTCCTTCATAGCTAACACCCCACCAAACCATCACTGAAGTCGGATAATGCCCACGTTGCACTCTGTCGACTAATTGGGTGGCTTCTTTAGAGCTTTGAGCATAAATACGGTCATTTTGTTTGTTAAAATGTTGCTCAATTGTAAAGATTTTCTCATCCGTAAACAAAAATTTTCTGTGACCTCCCTTTGCGTACCGCTTCAGTAGTTGTTTCGATTTTACCACCCTATTCTTTTTAAATTATCAGTTAAAAAATGACCAGTGCGTCTCTTATAGGCTGCAAGTCCTAAGTCATCTTTTAAAATACGCGACATGGTTCTGGGTGCTATCTTCATCTCCCGAGATAAAATCTTTTGCTTTCGGGCAGGATTTCTTCGAATTCTTTCCCATACTGCTTTGACCACCTTTTTCGTACGAACACTACGTGGACGGCCAGATCTTTTTCTGTCACAAACAGAGGAAGTCTCATTGTACCTATTAATAGCCCGGTACACAAACATTTGACTAATACCAAGCGTATGGAGAGTTTTAAAAATTGCATTTGGCTCCATACCAACTTTGTGTAATGCAATCACAGCGATTCGGTTCTCTTTATCACCCCACTCCATTTTAATATCGCAAAATATTGTACAATGTATTGGCGCTAAAATTAGAAAACTCAATGAACAATCGTATAAAAATGACAGATTCCAAATTCAAATGTAATATCTTTCTTATTTTTAATTGTAACAGTATTTATGGCCAGACTGGGTATATAGGTATATGGATTATTATGATGCATCAAGTAATACAAGCAAATGTAGTTTACACACATCAAAAAAAGTTTGCGATCACTATGAAAAACCGACTTTTTTTGTTACGGTAGATTATATTATGGTTTCTTCTTCTTTTTAGATTCTTTATTTAAAAAAATAGATTTAGAATATAAAACAATAAAAAAAAATTCAATTGTTTTTCGATATAAAAAGGCTTTCAGTCCTAGCTTACGCTCATTCAGAAATCAGATTTAGTCAATTTTACCGGATTTAAAATAGATTTCGCGGAAAGTTGTGATTGAAAAATGCCAAGAGGATTATCAGAAGTTTTACGAGCAAGAATAGTAACTTTGAGGGAAGAAGGATACACCACGAGAGAAATAGCACGCAGAGTTGCTATATCCCAATCCTGTGTCGTGACCAAGTTGCAGAGGTACCACGGGATGGGTAATTTAGCTGACCGACCCCGCAGTGGTCGCCCAACTGTTTTGACTGCTGGCCAAAAGCGCTATATTAGATTGCTGGCAGCCCGTGACCCAACAATCAACGCCACTAAAATAAAAGCGGAAGTTCGGGCCGCCTCTGGGCTTGAAGTTAGCACTCAGACCATTCGGAATTGCTTGCACCAGGCTGGATTACGAGCACGGAGGTCTTGGCGAGCTCCTCTGAATTCCCGGCAACGTCAACGACGGAGATTAAAGTGGGCTAGGCTTCGGCAAAATGAAGAAGAAAACATTTGGCAAAACTGTCTCTTCGTTGACGAATCGCGAATCAGTACTCATCCAGATAACCGACGTGTCCCTGTCTGGAGAAGACCGTGAAAGGCAAAGAACTGCCACTCGAACAGTTCAGCAAGGCGGGAAATCGGTGTCCTTTTGGGGTGGTATTATGATTGGAGCTAGAACGCCTTTGATCCCGTATCGAGGCTCCATGACTGCAGATGCAGATTCATTCATTCAGACAGACAGCATGTACAGAGCAGTTGCTATTGATGAAATTGTCAGACCATTCCGAGTAAACCATGGGCACCAATTTGTACTGGTCGATGATAATGCGCCCGCCCATCGAGCTCAACGAGTCAATGCTGCTCTTCGAGAATACGACATTACAAGGTTAGACTGGCCTGCTGGCTCACCTGACTTAAACCCAAAAGAGCACGTGTGGGATGCTCTTAAGCGAGCTGTTTGGAACCGTCAGCCACGTCCCCAGACAGTGCCAGAGCTCAGGGAAGCCGCTATTCAAGAATGGGACAGGTTACCCCAAGAAATGCTGGATAACTTGATTCTCAGCATGTCAAGGAGGATTTTCGCATGTGTTCGAGCCAGGGGAGGAGTTATATTATATTGAATATAAACCTTTTATTAATAAATTGTTGTTTAAGTTTGGTTAAACAGTCTTTTTCTTTCTATCAAATTTCTGTTACAATTACATTATGATTAATTACTCAATTTTTTTTTATAAAAAATAAGGAATAGTTTTATTTTTTAATTTCAAACTGGGTATTTCTATTTAAAGAAAACACACAACAAAGATTTTTTTTCTTGATAAATTTCAATTTAAAAAATTATATCAGCTTATGCTAGTGATCGCAAACTTTTTTTTTTTGATTTGTCGCACGCACACCGATACGCGGTCTTTACACGGCGCCGCGGCCCGCGAGCGTTTCATCGAGTGTCGCGTCATAATTACCTACTGTGATTCCTCGTTTTTCTAATGTATTTTTTTTAAAGTTCGTATAAATATTGAGATTATTGAGTGAGATTTTTATTACGGATATTTTGATGTAGGTAATTATTGCTTAATTTGACAATTTATTACCTAAAATCTAATATCGAAAAGATACCAAATACTTACCTACGTTATAGTAGTAGCAGGCTTTGTTAAAAATCCGATATCTTTATCTATTTATCTTTTATCTATACTTATAAAAAGAGAAGCTGACTGACTGACTGACTGACTGGGTGACTGATCTATCAACGCACAGCCTGAACGGCTGGGGTTAGAAACTTGAAATTTTGACAGTAGGTTCATTTTGTGACGTAAACATCCACTAAGAAGGGATTTCTCGAAATTCAACCCCTAAGGGGGTGAAAATAAAAACATGTAAGCGAAGCTGCGGGCAAAAGCTAGTACATAATATAAAAAGAGAAGCTGACTGACTGATCTTTTAACGCACAGCCTAAACCGCTAGGGTTAGAAACTTGAAATTTTGACAGTAGGTTTCTTTTGTGACGTAGACATCCACTAAGAAGGAATTTCTCGAAATTCAACCCTTAAGGGGGTGAAATAGGGGTTTTATGTTTTTATGTATGTCCGTCGTTTTTGAAGTAAGAAGCATGGAATTAAATATTAAGGTTTCTGGTTAGAAATAAATGTATACGTGTTTGAGCGTTTTTGAAAATTCAACCCCTAAGGGGGTGAAATAAGCGTTGAAAGTTTCTATGAGAAATCTGGTACTTTTAAAGTAAGAAACATGGAATTAAATATTTAGACTTTTAGTGAAAAATAAACAAACATGTATTTGAGGGTTTTTTGAAATTCTCTCCTAGCTCGCTAATCTGTCGTCAACTCTTTACTCGTTGCCGAATTTGTAATAACTAAGTAAAAATAATAAGAATGAGGCGCGGCTCGGGTGAAACTGCAAGTTTCAAGGTCACTCACATGCAGCTCAAGTTTATTGGGTAATTTTGGGTAACCCGAATAAAAGCTTTTCATAAAGATAACCCCTTCAAAGGCTTAAGTCATTGAACGGGTTAACCCCTTCAAGGGGTTATCACAATGAAGGTGTTAACCGTTTTGCTGGGTTCCGAGGATGAAACCCGAATAAAATGTAACACCGCGATATAAGTTACCGCATATACGGGTTACCCTGTCGAAAGGCTTAACTCTTAACCGGGGTTGTACGGTCCCTGGGTAGATCTAGTGACAAAGTCAATAAAACGGCAACACTATGGCGGAACATGATTAGTTCCAATTTTGGCCGCGCGCAGAGTTATCTTGCGCGCACTCTAGGCATCAATGGGGAAGGCAACGCAAAACGAAAGCAGATGGCAGCACCTCCGTACTTAGTTATTTGAACCAATCAGAACCATCATATTCATATTAACAATAATGTCAAACATATTGCAACCAATAAGATGGCATAGGAACAATCGAAAGTGGCGCCATTAGTTCCACAGTTACCTACCCCATTGTAGCGCAACACGTATTTGAGCGTCACTCAATTTGTTCGGCAGCGTTGCACAACGTCGCGCGACGTTGCCAGCTGGCGCGCAACATGACGCACGGCTTGTTGTTTGTTTCGGTGCAACATGCAGTTGAGCATCAAATGTTGTCGGAGACGTGACGCGCCGCTGAAATCTACACTAGTTCCTCTGGCGACATGTTGTCGACGTCGTCGACGACAGATGCGAGCGAAATCATGTGTAGACAGACAACGTTGCTAAACAAAAGTTCCGCGCTGACTTTCAACACGTTGAGCAACATGTCGTGCGCCAAATATTGCCTAGTGGATACGAGGCATAACGGTCTTTTAGAAATTGGACAGTGGTATTATGAGATAAAACTAGTCTTCTAAAAAAGTTATTACAGTAGAATCTCACTAATCCGACACTTCAATAGACCGATACGTCCAATAATCCGGCACCCTCCGCCCGCGCCTCCCTCGCCCCTCTACGCGTATACTATTTTATTTATTATGATTTTTTTCTCAATAATTCAGTAATCCGAACATTCCAATAATACGGCACCCTCTGATTTTTAATAGTGCCGGATTAGTGAGATTCTACTGTATATAGATATAATAACAAGTTTACATTGCCTAAAGAAGGATAAAGAAGACTTAATTACATAACTAGTTTTCAAGGTCGAACAATACAGAAATACATAATAAACTTTTATTAACTAATTAATTTTTGTGTAAGATCTTGTAGGTAATTTTATTTGAAAATGGAATAATGAATATAATAATACAACTCATATTAACATAAGATCACGACTGTATTCCCAGAAGGGATGGGCAGAGGTATATACCCTCATTTCGCCGTTAGGTTTGAGTCCCATGTAATAGGGGGGAGCGTATTGCCATCAACCGGGCACAAATATAAACTCCAGGCTGCTACTCAGGAATTTCACACGGAAATACCCAGTAACATTTTGCCTGGGCTGGGGAACCCAGAACCTCACGATCAGCAGTTGCGCTTGCCACCACTAAACCAATAAGGCAACTCGTATTACTTGTGATATTACCACTTTTATTCTTTACTTGTAGAAATAAGTTTGTCAATTAATCATCGAGTTATCAACTCATTCACTGAAGATGCCCTGGCAACTCAAGTTGTGAGTGTGGTTGAACACTATACATGTATCCATAATATACATAAACTAATATTATAAATGCGACTGTAAGTTTGTCTGTCTGTTTATTACATCTTCATGTCTAAACTACTAAACTAATTTTGATGAAACTTGGTAGTGATAGTCTGAATCCCAGAGGATATAGGATACTTTTATAAACTTACCAAACAAGTGAAGCTGCAGGTTTCTGCTATACAGCATGGCTCGTTAGTTGCTTTACATCCGAAAACCATGAACTCTGCTCATCATTCTGTACAACTTCAAAATAATCAATGTTGTTTAACAAAATGTATGGAACAGCTAATTCTTTTTTCACCAATTCAGAGTTTGCCCCATAAAAGTTGTACAGGTTTGGGTGCAGAATTCATGGTTTTCGGTAGTATAGCGACCAACCAGCCATGCTGTATAAAGGGCCCTTCCTTAAAACAGAATACATGCCTAGTGTGTAATGTCTTATTGTGTTTCTAATCTAATAATACTCTAGGCATGACATGCCGAACCTAATGTATTTAAAATAAAAAGCCCATTGCATATAATAATTATCTACTGAAAAAAATCGGCACTTTACTTTCCAAATTAGGTTAAAAACATTTCTGTACACACTTTGTATCTGAATCTTTGTTAAATGAAATTATTAAAATTGAAACAGTTCTTCAATTTATTTCTGGTCCTTTGCAGAATTATTCTACTCCGAGGGAACCATGAGACATGTCAAATAACAAAGGTGTATGGCTTCTATGATGAGTGCCTCAACAAATATGGGAATGCAAATGCATGGAAAGACTGCTGTCGAGTGTTTGATTTACTTACAGTTGCAGCGGTGAGTTTTCCACAATAAGTGCTTTTCTTGCATCCAGGAACATAAAACAGAGACAACCTGACTAGAAGATCTTGCAGTTTGTTTTCAAAATAGGCCCAAACCATAAAAATAATTAATGTTACCAATTAGAATCTGCTTAGAATATCTATTTCAATAATGGCCTGTGTCTGATAAAAGATTCTAAGATAAGTAACAATTGAGAATAGTTTTGTATAGAGTTTTACTTAAAATCATGCCAAACCTCGCTTATCTCTTGCGTTGAATACTTATCTCGAAAACTGGGTGTAAATCTATAGCAATCTACTTCTAAACCCAATTTAAGATTTTACTTTTTTATTTCAGTTAATTGATGAGACAGTCCTATGTGTCCATGGTGGACTGTCCCCAGAGATATCCATGCTAGATCAAATTCGATGTATTGACAGAAATCAACAAATACCCCACAAAGGAGCCTTCTGTGATCTCTTGTGGTCTGATCCGGCTGATGTTAAGATGTGGTAAGTGTACCACGTTTTTATGATTTATATTTTTTAAAGTGCAGACATGTGTTCCTGTTTTTTACACTCGTAGGTCGCCAGATGATTGCCACCTAATCGAGCACGAGCAATTTGGTATTTATCAGGCATCATTCTCAACCCAAGGCTGCCATATCATACATTGATTTTGAAATAATATAATTTACTACATTACATACATGCATGCATACAGCAAGTTAACATAATATCATCCTTTTATTACCCGAAAGGTTGGGCAGAGGTGTATAGTAATACCCCCATTTTACTGTTATGTTTAAGTCCCATGTAATAGGGGGCGAGCCTAATGCCATCAACCGGGCATAAATCCATACTCCGGCCTGCTACTGAGGAATTCCACGTCGATAAAAGCAATAAGATTACCCGACCTGGGGATCGACCCCAGGACCTCACGATCAGCAGTCGCGCTTCCCACCACTAGACCAACGAGGCCGTTACAGCAAGTTATTTGATGATTAACCTTTTGGACGCCATTGTCACATATACGTGACAAACGGAAGTTTACACTGTACGCCAGCGTCACAAATATGTGACAAAAACGATGGAATTACAGTTACCTTGGCGTGGGGGTTACGCCGATGCATTTATGCTCTGGCGTCCAAAAGGTTAACAAAGTTATGTCTTTGTTTACAGGTCTGTGAGCCCGCGAGGCGCAGGATGGCTGTTCGGCGGCTACGTCACCGAGCTCTTTATGAATTACAATAATTTGAATTTAATCTGTCGAGCACATCAATTAGTAAATGAAGGTTCGTGTCATTATCAGCTCGAAAACATGCACTGATGAACACTGCTCTGTTTATTTGATTACTAGAATAAAGTTTTTGTTACAGGTTACAAATATATGTTTGATAAACGTCTAGTTACGGTGTGGTCGGCGCCCAACTACTGTTATCGCTGCGGCAACGTGGCGTCCATATTAGAATTTAACACAGTGAATGACAGAACCGCCAAATTGTTCCAAGCGGTCCCTGATAGCGAAAGAGAAGTGCCCCCACAACATACTACACCTTATTTCCTGTGAAATGTCGTATAAGCATAAGTGAAAAAGTATTCCCCAAGTGTAATAAAATAATGTTTTATATAATAAATTGTTGCATACAATTTGTATGATTTTTAATAGTCTCTCGTGTAGTTATTATTTTACAATTATTGCGACGATATTTTTCTGTTGATACATTTTGAAAAAAAAAAAAACATACATCACGCCTGTATTCCCAGAAGGTATGGGCAGAGGCGTATAGTAACACCCTCATTTTGCCATTATGTTTAAGTCCCATGTAATAAGGGGAGAGCCTATTGCAATCAACCGGGCATAAATCCAAACTATCTGGGCTGCTATTGAGGAATTCCACACTGAAAAACCCAATAACACTGCGCGACCTGGGGATCGAACCCAGGACCTCACGATCTGCAGTCACGCTTGCCACCTCAAGACCAACGAGAAAAATAAATATAAGGAGGCTTTTTAAGAACAATCACGGTCTAAATTAACCTTTTGACCGCGCCAGTCGGATTTATACGACAAATGTTTTCGTGCCCATGTCGCCTCAGTCGTTAAATATGACTGAGGAGACGCGGGCACGAAAACATTTTTAATTGCCGACTGGCGCGGTCAAAAGGTTAATAGTTTTTTTTCTTAGGTAAGAATGAAATAAAACAGATCTTAGACCATTTAATAAAAATCAGTTTTATTGACATTTACAATATTGATTAAGTTTAGTAATACGTTACTTATCTTTATATTCAATCCCTGTTGTAATCAAAGGTATAATCGAAGTATGATTGGTCAAAGCTTTGTACACGCACGTAACCGTCTTCACCACCAGACGCGTAGCTCTTGCCGTCGGGATGGAATGCTAAACTGTTGATGGGACCAAAATGTCCCTTGATACGGCCGAATTCTTCCTCGAAGACTAAGTGGAAGAAGCGAGCGTCGAACTTGCCCTGGCGAGTCGAGGTTGTTGTTACTTCCATAGCATCTTGTCCTCCTCCGAGTACGACGTGGTCTAGGATGGGACTGAGAGCGGCAGAGTTCACTGGCCGCTCGGTCTTGTATTCCTTGAGGAGCTCCAGTGAGCTTGTGTCGAACAGTTTGGCGGTCTGATCCTTGGAGGCGGTGATGAACATGGTGCCGTCACGCGACAGTTGCATGTCGTGGATCTGGTGAGTGTGCTCCTTCACTGATTGGATTTTCTTGCCAGTCTACAAAATATAAACAAAACATTATATACACAATCTTTTATATTACAAAATTGAGTTTAGACCATTCATGAGTGAGCTGCATACAATAGTGGAACCTTTTCATTCTATTATTTGCACAGCTATTTTTATTAATATTTTTGAATTCTAGTTAACCTTTTAAGCGCGTGGCTAAATACCAATTGTCGTGCCCCTAGCGCGCGACTACGAATCGATAAAATAATACCTACAATAAATGTATTAAACTTTTTCAATACTTAGAGCTATGAAACAATTTTAAGTAATTGTTGTAAATCATATCTCTATTGAATAATCGTTTTAGTTGTACCACGCAGTTCATAGGAAGAAAATAAAACAAAAAACCATGCATATTCTGTCGCAGAAATACGACACACGCGGTAGGGGCACGGACATAATATTTGTCGCATGGGGCCACACGCGCTTAAAAGGTTAAACTAAATATTCCTATGAACAGCAGTTGACTGCACTAGGCTAAGTTCACAATTATTGGAAAGTTGTCTTTCGGTAGGTGTTATATTTCTCTTTATCATCTTTCCTAACCCAATCTTAATTAGAGGAAAGTTACCTACAGAGCTATGCCTGAAGCATTGTGAGAGAAATTCATGAAAGATGTCTAATTCACTATGTATTTTATGTTTTATTACTCTTTAATTACTGTAATTGGTCCAAGACCATGGTAATTCAAGTAAAAAATAAATAAATAAAACTTATTCCATATGGATAGGACACATATTTGGAAACTATTTTACTAAACAAATTAGTCCTTACCCTGAGATCCCACTGTATTAGGTCACCTGCTTCATGACCTGTGATGAGGGTCTCATCCAGGATACCCCACACCATGGACGTGACCTTTGAGTCTGTGATCTCCCACTTCAGGATCGGAGCCTGGCCGGACATGGACTCATCAACTGTTCTTGTGTCAATTACAAATACCTGGAATTACCAATAGAATAAAGTTGAAAATTGGTGATTTTCATTTTAGCCTTACTCTTTACTGGCAGGCAGGCAGGTAAGTATGCATGGATGGAAAAAACTGCCTATGATGATAATACTAGCCAGTCTTTCCATGCTTTCTTTTACACAGAATACCAAACTCATAAATACTGGTCTATAGATTTGACCACCATAGATTTCGTTCCCACTTATGTAGGGAGATGCACTGTCTATGCAAACGTAGCTTCATAGACGAGTCTTTTCATTGCACACTTGTTGTAAGTCTGCTTGCCGTTTACATACAAACTAACGAAAGTCTGTCGACGGAGCTGCAACGTCGCGCTCACATCTCTGCATGCAAGCTTCATGATGCCAGTCGTCGCAAGCGTATCGATCTGTGTGCTACCATACACTATAGAAAATAATGGCAGGAACAGCTGCTGAGCAGTAAATGAAAATAAAATGAACAGTTCTAATATTATGCATTGTGGATAAGCCTTTGTAAGCCAGCCCGCAAAGGCAGCACAATATATTTTGATAAGCCTATGACGAGACGTCTCTGTGATCAGTGGGCTTAACTCTCTAAGAGTTGCAGACAAGATAGCAGGTGTATGGAACAAGAAGTTTTCATATCATGAATGATGGAACTGGTCTTTTTATTTATTGTGTAATGACGTCTTACATGCAAAGTGCCAGTTGCTATGGTGCTATTATGCGACATAAAGTTTTTATATTTAAATATCAATCATTGAATGATTGTTTGATGAAGGGCTCATGGTTAATTACCAACCGTGTGGATCATATGATTTGTGAGCTTAAGCTGCGCTTGCCGTGGTCAGTCTGTGGATGGGTGACCATTCATTACACATCAAGACTCCTACATGCCTCAGAGAGTATGTTAAACAGTCAGTCCCAGGTGTCATATGAATACCTATTTCAGTTGTTACAGGAAGTTAGAAGCTCGAAAATCTGACAACCAGTC
This sequence comes from Amphipyra berbera, assembly GCA_910594945.2. Classification (NCBI taxonomy): domain Eukaryota; kingdom Metazoa; phylum Arthropoda; class Insecta; order Lepidoptera; family Noctuidae; genus Amphipyra; species Amphipyra berbera. Next base: position 15,716,595 of record OU343123.1, on the reverse strand, counting down.
TAAACTTAGGATATTGTCATTGCCCTGTAACTTGGTTGCAGAGGTCTGATGACAGTTGCTCCATGTAAAATACTGGTATTCAGCTGCATCTAGTTAGACTGGAAGCTGACCCCAACATAGTTGGGGAAAGGCTAGGCAGAACATAATATTGAATGATTGTTTACCTCACAAGGGTGTCCCATAGCCTTGTCTGTGGTATAGGCGGCCTGGTATGCACTGAAGCTGAAGTTACATGTCCTCACAGACGAGTTTGTCTTAACTGTAGCTATGTTCTTGCCAGTCTCCAAATCCCACAATCTGGAAAATATTAGTATTTATACTAAAATGTATGATTTGTTTAAGTCTCAATGGGGCTGCCTTTGGCAGGGCCTTGTTGTACCCAAAACTGTTAATGTAATGTCCAAATAAACAATATAAATATTTACAAGAAAAATTAATCTTACATGAAATAATAATGAATAAATTTGTAGTTTATTTGTAGCATTAAAAAAAAACACAAACTTGACTTCAAAAGCCATTATGCTGAAATTGTCATATGTAGCACAGTAAGGGAATGTACCCATACTACGTGACTCAATGTTAACCTCCTCCCCTCCTCAGTGACCACCCGTAGTATATGACAAAGTGCTCCTGTTACCAAGTGCGGTATTTTGAGGACCCCCCTCCCCCCCTGAACGGGTCATGTAGTATGGGTACATTCCCTAAATAAATGTTTCTTGCAATAAGTAAACGGATTGAATTTATATTACTACAGTTAAGATGAATATAATGTCTGAAGTTAAATAAAAACATAATTTATGATGTACATATTTTTAATATTTCAGTCATATTAATCCACTGCTTCCTTTAGAATCAGCAACATTTTCCTATAACCGACTAAATCCGTTTACAATAGGGAAATAGATAATAAAACAAAATGAAACATCATTGGTATTACTGTACCATAACTATATTGCATCGCTTAGCTAACAATAGTATTAAGTTTTACTATTTACTGCTCTTAAATTTTATAACATTTTTAGAAGTGCCAAAAAAGTGTCTATTTTATTGAATTTAAAATCAATTAAGTTTAGCTGTAATAATTATGTGCTATTTAAACTTTAATTTTATTACATTCTTGGTGATTCAGACTAAGTTTGATGTGCGATACAACGAACTATCCACTGAATATAAAAACCGTCAAATTTCGACTTGGGCGATGTTGTTAGCTAAGTGATGATTAGGTTAATAGCATAACCAAACTATTTCTCTTTAGTATTTAAAAAAGTATACAAACCTGCATGAACTGTCACCTCCTCCAGTAATGAGGTTTATGGTCTGCCAGTCTACGTCCAGGCACCATACGACACCACCGTGCCCATTGAAAGTACCAAGGCGTTCACCGTTCAAAGACCACCATACGTTCGGCTTCGAATCTTTCGCGGCGGAGAACAGCAAATCACCTTCACGGTTATACTTAATTTGTGTGATAGCACGCTCGTGCCCTTGGAGCATAAGGGGTTTCTGAAATCAAATTATTCATGATCATGACACCATGCTAACATGTTTGTTTTACATATTGTTGTAATATATCGCCATGTTACACATTTTAGAGTTTGTAATTATTAAGTACGGTTACTATAGCACTACATACCATTTTGAGTGATTGTTTTACAGTAAAATTTTAGTGAAATCACGATAATTATTGACTGACATGTGGCAAGCGGCAGACAATTTTGACAGAAGGACTTGTAGGAGAAATCATAGACGTGAGAATCCTGATCATAGAGTTCATAATAGACAGTATAATTCATTTTGTAAATCCCAATTAATTAATTAATAAAAAAGAGAAGAAACTAGAAAAGGTATGTATTATAATTCTATTTTATTAAAATTTACACTATATAATAAACAATAAGTTATTTCCGTAAGCAATAGTGCTGCCATCTGAAATTTCAAAACAAGTACTAAACAGTTTTGTTAGTAGTTTCACTACTCGACACTAGATGGCAGAAGTTTTACTTTTATTATATTATATGCCACTGTAGTCCAACTTTCAAAGTTATGAACACTGTGAGATCTTACTTGCTAATGAGGCCTAGAAGTGATACTTACCTAAATATCCACCTTGCTAGTAACTTGAGCATGTCATGTTTACGCCCCACTCCGCCTTATACAGCTGAACCATAGACACGAGTTGTCCACTCAATAGATGTTTTTTTCTCATATCAATGAGCTGAATCGAAGAGAAATAGCATGAAATTACTTAAAAGTCAAAGACAAAAAGGCCACTTGAAAGATCGTAGGTCGGGTAACGGAAGCTCACTACGAGTTTTGTTGTTTTTCTCATTTATGTTTGAGTCTTATGTCCAGTTCCTTCAATCAAATACGAATTTTATTGCTACAAATTATTTTATGCCTTATTTATGCCTATTTACAAACATCTGCAATGCCAAATTGTTTCTGAAAAGAAAGCTCTAGTTACAGTCTATTTCATCTACAAAATGACACTTGTGGAGGAGAGTACTACCACTACGCTACGCTACGGAGACTACGCACACATTTATAGATGCATTGGTCGAAGTTATAATTATTTAAGTATCTTAGATCTATTCGAGTACCTATATTTTATAAAAATATTATGATGTTGTGTGTGACGAGAATTGTTTCAGGGCCATCTTGTATGACAGCCGTAGCCAGCGTAGCGGCCGTCTACGAATTACTCGCGCGGGAAGGTTAATTTTAAGGACGACACTTCTTTTGATTAGATGTTGTTTATGGTTATTGTGATGATTGTATGATTGTTGCAGGGCCGTCTCGTATCTCAAGAGGACGTGAGACAAGGCCCCACAGAGGAGAGGGTTGGCGGACCGGACCTGCCGGGGTTGCGGTGCATGCTTTTGCGAATCCCGTGACCCCGGCCTTAGGTCAGAAGGAGGGACACCGTTGGTTTTTAGCAGGTAAGAGTTCGGCAGACCCCCTCGCCTTCCCCGGGCCAGGGACATCCATGAGGATTTTCCAACGAGAAAAAAAAAGGCCCGTCTCGTATGACAGCCGTAGCTAGCACAGCAGCTATCTACGAACAATTTGTGTTTAGATCAATTTTAAGAAAGGCAATTCTTCTTCTTTCAAGTCGACACAAGCGATATGAGAATAGCTCTGTGGTGATAAGATTAGTCAGTCAGCAAGGTAGGTCGCGGTGCTGACTGCCTAGTGTGTGCTGTATGTACTTACTAAGTATCGTCAGTCGTGGTGGCTCTTTGAATGCACTCCAGAGGCAATAAAAAAAAACTATCAAAAAATAATACATAGAAAACATCACGCCTGTATTCCCCGAGGGATTGGCAGAGGTGTAAGTAACACTCTCATTTCGCGGTTATGTTTAAATCCCATGTAATAGGGGGTGAGCCTATTGCCATCAACCGGGCACAAATCCAAACTCTGGGCTGCTACTGAGGAATTCCACACGGAAAAACCCAATAACACTTTGCCCAACTTGAGGATCGAACCGAGGACCTCACGATCAGTAGTCGCGCTTGCCACCTCTAGACCAACGAGAAAACACATATGAGTAGGCTATAATTAAGTACAATCACAGTCTGAAGTAATAGTTTTTTTCTTAGGTAAGTATGAAATAAAACAGATCTTAGACCATTTAACAAAAATCAGTTTTATTGACATTTACAATATTGATTAAGTTTACTAATACGTTACTTATCTTTATATTCAATCCCTGTTGTAATCAAAGGTATAATCCAACCAATAGACAAACGCGGCAGTTACAATTTATAATTATTAAATACATAATAAAAAAGGATGAAGCGAAAGGGGTATGTAAGGGTCGTAGCATGTGGCGTTCTATAGTTTCTGCCTACCCCCATGGGAAAAAGGCGTGAGTTTATGTATGTATGTATAATACAAAAATGTGAATTCGTTTTTTTTCAGTGCCTGCCTTTCCCCGACAATCATTTCAAGCCTACCCATAATACCAGATCTTATAGACTCCTAAAGTTACAATACAACACTGGCAGGCTGTAAGTTATCATAGTAACCTGTTTCCTTTAATTAATGGTTACAATTTGTTTGTGTAAACTGATAAGCTAGAGATAAGAGCAGCACGATCTAGAGAGTCGAGAGTCTACTTATAAAGTTCCTATACTTAGGTCGAAGACCTAGATTTCTATCTGAAGGAAATTTTTCGTAAATATGAATGACGATTTTTCGTTGGTCTAGTGGTGGCAAGGGGGACTGCTGATCGTGAAGGCCTGGGTTCGATTCCCAGGTCGGGCAAAGTGTTTGTGGGTTTTTTCGTGTGAAATTCCTCAGTAGCAGCGTGGAGTTTGAATTGGTGCTCGGTTGATGACAATAGGGTCGCCCCCTATTAAATTAGACTTAAACATACTGGCAAAATGAGGGTGTTACTATACACCTCTGCCCAGCCCCTCGGGGAATACAGGGGTGATGTTTTGTATATGAATTAGTTACTTACATGTATTTTTTTGTTGGTTCTATTTATCTTTTGCTTTCTTTTTGTCAAGTTCCTTTGAAGGAAGGGGAAGAGAAAATGCAGCTTTGACTTCATTCTGGTCTGTTTTCTGATTCAGAATGTTTTGACAAGTCATTTGTTGACCGATTCGGTTTGTTATCTCATTTTGTCTACTATGAAGGCTGATTTATACGAGGATAGTTTCTCGAAGCAAGAATCGTTCTGTCTTTGTCTTCCTCTACGATGAACACAGAGATGGCATGAGGCTCGCTTCGAGAAAATATCTCCGTGTAAATAAATGGGTCTTTATTCTCATAGCGAGATAAAAAACGAATTGTTCGGCAACTAACTTATCGAAAAGTTCTGAATTCGTACCCTGTTCTTCATCGGTGTGCCCTTAGGTGTAGGAAGAGCCATATCCTTAACTTCCATCACGATATTTTTTAAACAATCTACAGTGCCTTCTCAGTTATTTTACCTCTGACATTTGCCTCGCAAGCAATGGCGTGACATTCGGAAGACATACTTGAGCATCTATTTTCTACTAATTTATTCGTCATAACTAAATCAAATGCCCGTCTCCTATAACTTGCCTGCTGGCGAGGCGGCCAAGGGAAATTGTAGGGGTACAATAACTGTGAACGCACTATACGTCCAGCGGTAGAACTCCTTGAAACACGATAGAAGATTACAATCAAATGAATTACTTAAATTATTTGATTGGCAGGATCAGGGTCAAATAAAATCGAGTTTTATATTTCACATACAATTTATTTTCTTAAATTATTAACCATTGATTTCCAAGAGTACAACTAAAAAACAAATTAAAGTACAAACACGTTATGCATCGCTAACTAAACACAACTGTAGGTAACTTCTCTTGGCAAACCAGTACACATTCGATTGACTACGCCGGCGCCGGCGCGGCGGCGCACCACTCAACGAGACGTACACGAAAGACAAACTCTGAGTACTGCTAACAGTCACTGTATATCTTAACTTGGTCGAATTATAACAACAGCCTTATTCCATCGAGAACAGTACAGCAATCAGCAACTAATGTGATTTGCTACGTATAAACATAGAATCCTAATGTATCAATAATACTTAATGTATGCTAGGTCTGAAAGCGATAAGTCTTGGTATTGAGCGAGCCCAACTAAATACGTGAAATACAGCACACTCAATCACATTGAACTCTTATAAATAAAATTTAGCCGCTATTCAACGAAAGTGTCTACTAGTGAGGCACTTGCAGTGAGATAGCGTGTCAACTAACACAATCAGTGACTTCGACCATATACTATTCTGTTAAACTGTAAAAGTGGATACAAAACTGTATCTAAATATTGAAATTAGTAAGACAAGCGAAACGTGTTTGTTCGTGTAACTGTAACAAAAATTGATTACTGTTATTATTTGATTAAAACATGAAGTATAACTCGTAGAATATATATCTATATGTACTTAGAGTTCAAATATCCATCTGTGACATGTAATTACATACAACAAACACTCGTCAACGTTTCCAAATATATATTCTCTTACGGCGTTACACTCGATTTCATAACTATTTTAATACAATGTCTAATGTACACAAATTTTAACCCTTCTTTTACCCGAAATACTTGAAACGCTATTTTTATACACAACAAACCTTACGCTACGAATGTGAAAATATTTCGTCACAATATGTTACATGTAATATCTTACACGTAATTAATTATTCTCTTATGGACTGTAAAGAAATGTGAAATGCATTAAGTTTTTGTTACACCCTTATAAATATATTAACATTATTATGTTTTATTACATAACTACATCAGTCAAAATATTTTCGCAGTATTACCTATGAACCGGCTCCCGAACTGCCTGTGTGTATTGTGATGATGATGATGATATTCTTGATTTTAAATATCCTACTGTAGTGTACCGTTAGTATTGTTATGGTGGTAATTGACGATGTTACTTAATTAGTATGTTGATACTTGAGAATGCAGTTTTGAGTGACTACAGTGACTCAGAACGTGCATGGCAGTATATTTTGTAAACACACGGTGGTATCGAACACACAGGCATCTTTGAAGCCGGTTGTAACCGTCCTAGGTCTCGGGTGTGAAATCTATTCGCCGAGACAGGCGGTACTAACGTTATGCAAACTCATTAAAAATTAAAATAGCAAGCAGAAGCAAATCATTTATAAATGTTTCTTATGAATCGGTCAGTCAATTTTGATATTCAAAAATTTATTATATACTACGAGTTCCATAGATTAAATTAGACGAAGAGGCGAACAAGCCCTATTCCACAGTAATAGCAAATAATTTAGAAGTGCAACGAAAGCGAGCGGCCACCTTATACGTTGAAGCATAATTTGTATTTACATATTACATGAATGTGTAGCCTCAGCGGGCTGTCGTGTACTATTCTAATTAGGTACTCGCCAGTAATGCGCCAATTTCATTGTTTAATTACTAACAATACTATCCTTTGTACAACGCCAATAACATTCTTACAAATCTAAATCCCATTTGATACACTGCCGTTAGATTCGCCTTAACAATACACTATGATACTAACAAAATAAGTGTCAATATTACTTACATACATTACCATTTACATACACATTAGTAGAACGATGCACGATTCGCGATTATAGTTATATTTACGATTTCCGTCATTACATGTTTAAAAATCTATAAAGGCATCTTTACCTCAGACTTTAGATTTAACACCGTCGTTCTGATGGTGTTGTTAAGAACTAATTAATTATAATTAAGTTAGATAAAAAATTAATAAATAAATATAGTTACCCAATCGTCGTGAAGGGTTCACGTAGTGAGACCGAATATTAGTGAAGGCGCGCGCGCATCGGGCGGGCGGCGCCGGCGCATGTCGCACGCGTCGCGTGTGGAACGTGTTGTTCCGATATCATATCACTGTTTACTATCACAATTAACTAATAATTTCACCAACGTCATTAACTTAATTAACCGTACGTAAATTATAACAAAAATTAATTGAAAACTATTTAGGCATTTGATGGCAGTATCGTAACTGGTTGTATTCAAACTAATTATAATGTACAAAACACATTTAATAACCGCTAATACTTAACTAATGGTAACACGATGAGGAACGGACGTGTGTCGCTCATTCAGGTAACAGGATTATCTAATATTACAAGTTTGTTATATCGACTGTTCAGCCACTTAACGCGTTGTAGTGTGCAAGTACCCTCCGCTGTCAACTTTTCTTGTTCACAACCTCTGTGAATGTGAGTGACCTTTGATTCTTTTGTTTTTTTTATTCGGTACTGAAGACAGGTTGTGAAGAATATTTATATTAGTGATATAGGTATGCTACTATTTGCTCTGTTTACGCCAACGTCGACCGTGAGAAAGCTAAGGCATAAAAAAAACTAATTAACTAGAACCTAAGTCCTTAGAACGAACTTTTTGGTTGTAATTACCTAATTTTAAACAAGGCTTACGTCGCCTCCTATAGCTAGTGGTAACTGTTCACCGTTGATGGAACGTTTATTACAAATTTTAACATTAACGATTAATACAAAGTGTTATTTAACGATAACGGCGAATAACTTGTAAGAAAATGAAAGGCAGTACTGACAGTAGTAGGTTGAAAAGTCTTTTCGTAAGTTTATATAAATGATTTTTTTGTGATCATGTAATGATACTTTTTCATATTATTGTGTAGATGCTGATGGGGGTTAGTGGTGTTATTGATTTGGTTTTTGCTAAATGAAAATTATTTCCGGATAGTTAGTTACGTGAACAGATGAAATGATGGAACTTATGGCTTTTATAGATGAAAAGGAATGCTAGAGGGCTAATGCTGTGAAGATGACAAGTGATGGAATAAATTCATAGCTTCTGAAGTGTCTTTCACTGTCTCGTGATGATGATGAATGATGTATCAGTTTTGTAATAAAATTAGGACTTCACAATTAAATCACTTATTTATTAAGAGTTGCAAATCAGTGAAATAGTCTATGCAATCGAGATTTAACGCAATATGTACAAAATATTTGATGTATGTACAAAATCTTTTAATGTATTCTACATTTTACAAGAGGAACGATGTGCAAAACGATTTTAATGGTACGATATGAAATGACACAAACGATTACTATAAATTTGAATATCCGAACAAAATCACGGTACATTGAGCACAATTACATTTGAACACATCAAAGGAAGCAAAGTATAAGATCAATAAATGTCCGAAGCACCTACGCACATAAAGATAACTCAGCTTAGAAATGCATCGAGAGTGTTGTCGGTGAGCGGGCGGGGTGACGTCGTAGCGGTGACGTCACCGGCGCGCGCGCACACGACTCTTACAGCTAGTTAGACCAGAATAAAAAAGTGAAACATTCAGAACGAAATATGCACAAGTATAGTGTTATGCGAAATATTGGCAATAAAAATGCATAAGTTGTGACTATAAGAACCGCGCGTGCCATTGCGCCGCTTATGTTAGTGTATAAACAGTATAGTTGTATACAAGCAGTCTTGGTAAACACTGAGAGTAGGTACTTAGTGCTACTTACATTATGTACGAACAAGTCATATAAAATTAAATTGAAATTCTCAATATTACACACCCAGTAATTAGTGTACTGGTTAATTCTAGACGATATAAAATGCAAACTAAAACAGCAGTATTTCATTTACAAGAAACAATTCTGTCTAAAACAACGTCTTAACTATATTGTAAAGTTTACTCTATATTTACAGAAATAATATATTATGCGATTCTCCGACTGACAAATTTAAATAGTAACGTAATATATATTTTATTCTATTTAACACTATGTAGTATGCACTACCACGTATAAAACACGCATTCAAGTCCCTGGTTCCTTATGTAATAACTATTTTAATAATAAATCAGTCTGTCAATTGGGACGTTTTAATTCCTCTACTAAACAATAAACCAATACACTCATCGACTCAACAAAGGTAAAAATGTACCGCACTTGTGTTGACTGACTGTCACTGTTTGTCGCACTTTGGCGGGAGCGCACTTATTGTCGGTGCTCGAGTAGGAACATTTGTACGAACTCTTGTGCAGGCGCGGCGTGCGCGGGATGCACCGGGTGCGCGGGGTGCGCGGGGTGCGCAGGGTGCGCAGGGCGCGGGCGGCGCGTGCGGCGCGGTCGGCGCAGGCGGCGCGGTGATGACGGCGGTGTGAACACATGGTGGCGAGTGCGATCATAAGACGGGGGTGCGGCGGGGTAGCGGGCGCGGGCGGGGAGTCAGCCGCTCGTACATCGAGAACTAGACGCCCTGCTGCGCCATGTACTATCTGATCTCCGCCGAGTTCAGCACGAAAGGTACGTAGAACATTTTGCTCTCGAGCAACAGGTTCGCCGCGGCTTGGATCTGTAAGTGAAAACGACAACTTAGTATCGTGAAATCAAAAGCTTTCCTTCTACTTTCTATTGTGAATGTGCCTTGTAAATTTTACTTTGCGGGATAGACGATAAATCTGGTATCTTATCCCTTCGTAACGAAGCCGACATTATAAATTGTATATTTATGCAACGTTATTGACTGACAAAGATATAGCATGCTGGGTGATCTATAACGACTCTCTCTATTATGGCTCTACTGAAAAAACGTTTTGTTCATCCGTATTGAATAAAAGAGAAAACATACTAACCCGCAAGAGCAAATCAATTATTTAAAAGGCAAAATTACCTCAGGTATCCTGGCGAAGAGTTCCTGTAGCCTTCCAGGATGATGCGGAGCAGCGTGCTCCAAATAACTGCGCAACACCTGCACGTACCGATCCTGAATACCCTCCAACTCGACTTCTGGAACAAACAAAAGCAGAGTTAAAAACTGCACGCGCAAGACCTATATGCAAACAATCTTGTGTCCAACACAAATTATTCAACGGTCGCATTCGTAGTAGCGAGTGGCATTGGATTGTATTGATTAATTATATTTCCCTACAATCATGCAATGACGATCACGTGTAGTTAGCCTACTCGCTTGTAGATGGCGCTGAGCGGTAGCGGTGAACCAATGCCACGGCGCGCGCGGTGCGGCGGTGACGTCACGCGCTCAGTAGGTCACTCCGATAGCAGGGCAACGACCGCGGCTAGCCGTTGACCTCCGCTCGAGCTCGCTCGCGTCCTCACCGCTGTTGCCGTCTCGCTCTCGCGCGCGCATTTTTCCACGATATTGTACGCGCGACCGTTTCGTGTGTGCTGTTATTGCGACTACATTTTAATTGATGTTTGTTTATTTTTGCTGAACAATATATAATAAATTGTTGAATAAATTGATGAGAACTATTTTGATGAAATATTCTGTATTCTTGTTGTGTACGGAGCTACAAATAAATTCAAAGTATGGATTTTTGTCGTGTGGTATCAGTGTGCATTTTAGCAGTGCTCGCATGTAGTACTGGTTACGTAAATGAATGCGCGCGAGACGTAGCGGTACTCGTTCATTCTATAATCTGCGCTTGCGCTTTTTTCAATGCGCGCAGTGCGCTGCAAAAGAGAAAGTTCGCCTTCCGCGTCGCGCTTTCCGCTCCGAGAGTGAAATGCTGTCCCGTTTTAGCTGACGTAACTAACTCTACATTATTATACGCAATGCGCTTTTGAATGCAATGCGACAGTTTTAATTCAACACGGGTTAACAAACTATTGCTGTTTGATTTAATTAAATAATTATTAGAGTGAAGCGAGTGTTATTCATTTAATTTGTATCATACACAGCGAAATGCGGCGAATTAGCAAACACATTGACAAAAATGGCGATACGTTCCTAAAATTCTAATGCATTACTCAACCCGGCTCACACGCAACAAACATTTTGTTACAAGTATCTAACAAACACACACACAGTCGCAGTCGCCGACGCGGGCGCGCAGTTGCGCAAGCGCTTTCCATTTCACCGTAGTCCGCACTTGTGCAGCTATGGTACCAGGACTCACACATACTTATGTATAAAGTGAAATTAAAAATGCTTGAACAAACACAAGTACTGTTGCTTGAAGGGACAGTTTTCCTCCTTTCGAAAACTATGATTTCATATAAGTAATGAGATTTCTATTTCTGTCGTTATTATTCGGAACAATCAGAATATTTTGACAGAATTCGATAGATTCCTAAGTTATATTTTTTTTTATGACAAATATGTATATGAAAATTCTAAATATTAAGCTCAATTTCGTCTAGAGATAAATTGCAGAAAAGTTTTGTGAATTTTTAAGTGATATAATTATAGTATTATATATAATATATATTATAAGTTATAAATGCCGATTTTGCCAATGTCGGATAACATTTATCTGAGGAATAAGTTAGACGTTTTGGCAAAACAAAAAGTTATCCGACGTTGTTAAAATCAGCCTTAGGGCCGTTTTTTCAATCGTCAGATAACTTTTATTCGAGGAATAAATATGGCGGTTTGACATATTTTCTATACAAAAACTGTCAAAACGTCAAACATATTCCCGAGATAAAAGTTATCTGACGACTGAAAATCAGCCCTTAAAAGATAATAGTAGATCTTGAGAAAATATACATTTTGACATTCAAGCATGTAAACTTAAAAATATTACGAGTATTATGTTCCTTATTACCAAACGATTATAGCTCTTTCAGTCAAAGCCGTGATTGCTATAAAACTGAACGTACTCGCGATTCAATCAGCTATTAAGTGGGTTATCAACAATATCAAATCGAAGCTGTTCGATAGTTCGCTTCATTGACAACTGGTAAATCAGTGGAGTATTCCGTATTGTGTACACTGGCACTGTTTGCCTGATCTAAGATTTGATAACGACACACAACCGTGACTTTATTATTTATTTTTAGATTAGATTTACGGATCTACGAGGAAAAGTCCTTTTGTTTATTCAATTTATATAAATATTAGCGGCCCGTCCCGGCTTCGCACCGTTTTTGCAACATTTTTCATTTATGCTCCGCTCCTATTGGTCGTAGCGTGATGTTATATAGCCTTACACCTTAGCACAAAAAGTATTTTTCAATTCCAACCAGTAGTTCCTTAGATTAGCGCATTCAAACAAACAAACTCTTCAGCTTTATAATATTAGTATAGATAAATTAGTCATTGTATTTTCCGTAGCATTAAGAGAATGTCTTGAAGACAGTGTACTGTTTTCATGAATTTGGATGATGTAAGCGCCAATTGAGGAGAACTTTAACAGGCTACGTAAAGTACCTACTCAAATAAGTATATTTGTTTGTGTATCATTGTAGCAGTGATAGCCTACCGGTAGAACGCTTGCCTTCCATGCAGGAGGGTCTGAGTTTGATCAGAATTTGATTATCACTTGCGTTAACGGTGAAGGAAAAACATAGTGAGAAAATCTGCACACCTAAGAGTCCATTAAGTTTTCGATGGTGTGTGTAGTCTGCCAACCCGCACCAGGCCAGCGTGGTGGACTACGGCTTAAACCCTTCTCATTCTCAGAAAAGGCCTGTGCCCAGCAGTGGGACAGTAATGGGATTGTAATGTTTATGATGACTAACATACTCAAGCTATATTGCTTTTATGGATGGAGCCAAATGATTAATTATTCAGAATTATTTAGGTTCAGCGTGATGCCGCTATAATCTGTTTTACTTTGAATTCTGTTGCAACAGATACTTATACACAGTATAGTATTACTATGTTCAAAATTTAATTTACATAACCACCGTGCAACATAATACGCGGTATTTCCGAGCGCGGCTAAACACTCACTGAGTACTTTCATAGTTTGATAAACAGCGTACCTACTTAACGTATAATGCATGTGCGGTGAAAATAATTTTCAAACATGGCGGGTTAGCGTGGTACGACCTAGTTACTATACGATAACACAGGATGTCACAGTTTCCCTACCAATAGTACTAGGACGAACGAACGTACTATGATTAACCATGTAAAAACATTATCGCCGAAGGTTAGATGTGATTGAGTTAACGTCTCGCGCTGTAGGTAGCGATTCTATTGCGTCTCAAACTTAGTTATTTAAACTTAACGTATGGTGTAACTAATGAAATTACATTTTCAGCTTTGTTTATATACGGCTATCGAGTTTATACTATTGTTTTAGTTCATATTATCATTTTTAAATATGGATAGTACTTTCCAAACAATTGATAGTTTCTCTAGGATAGCGAGATGGATTTACACAAATCTAAAAGCGAAGTAGTCTAAGTACAGTCGCGGAACGAAAATTTTATACACCTTAAGGTCTATTTTTGCTTGTACAGTGCCAGAAACAACCTATTTTACCGACTGCATATTGCCAACATTATAGAAATGAAAATACAAGTATTTTTGACAGGATATTAAAAATTATAATGGTGACAAGATGACAACCACTAGTAATGTCGATTTATTTAATCATCGAATTGATTGATGTGATGGTTTTTATAACAAAACTCCTTAAATCAAATCAAAGACATTATGTGGCACTACTACGTCATATGGAGGCAAAAGGCAATTTTGATCTTTGCTACCAAATATTTAAACATAATTTTCCATGCATTGGTCTGTTCCGTTCAACAGTTTGAAAAGGTAACATGTGCCCGCGATGTGAGAAAGGAATGTATTTGAAAACTGACGAACCTACTTATTCCCCTACTGTACATAAGCCAATTTTTTCCGAAACAAATAACGCAAATTATTAGGGAAGATATCTCGACACTTTCGTATGTCATCAAAGTTCACAGAGTGAAATTGTTATCAGCGTTCAGAAGTGGTTCCTAATCGGTGTCGCGAGCGGCCCTCGACTCCGCCACATCTGGGTTACTTGTAACATAAATCATAATAATATTAACGAACACTTTGCACTGCGTATCGCACTCACTATGTGCCGAGATTTTTATTGTCTTGTCGTATTTCGTATTGTGTCCATTAATCATACGATAAAATCTACCGTTAGATTTATAAAGCTTTCATATGATATTAGAAAGTGTATTTTTAAGCTCTCTTTACTTTTCTTCGAAATGACAAATTGCTGTTCTATTTATGGTAGTTACTATGAATTATGTACTGAAAGTGAAAACTTGTTTCTTATAATGTTTATCAATGACCAATCTAAACAATATCTACTAGTAGGCAGTGGCGTGCCTATAGGGCAAGCCCGATATTTTTTTGGTACTTATTTTGACGTGCAAGGTAAATTATGACAATATATTGTATGCTTATCATTAGTAAACCATAATTCGATCTTAAGATCTCCTACTATTTGTTATCAGACGAATTATAAATATCAAAATAAGTACCAAAAAAGTATCGGGCTTGCCCTATAGGCACGCCACTGCTAGTAGGTACTACCACGTGTATAAAAATACTCCGACTAAAGCCTGTTCTACGATTCACGTGTCCGCGTGTAAAGCCTGGCTACTAAGTAGATATAAAGCGAGTAACATAATGAGTCAGGTCGACGTCACAGCGTAGGATGCCTAGCTTGCGTAACAGTAACTGACCTACATGCATCGTGGGCCGATGCACCCCTCGGCGAGTCTGTAACTGGATTACAATGCGGTGCGTTGACTTACTCAAGTAATGAAGCGGCGCATCTCTGCAGGGTTGTGTACACATAGCTTTATATCAACTTATATGAACCTACTTTAATTTTAAATGCGGAAGGCTTGAAATAAAACATTGATATTATTGTGGCAGCTTGTTTTTTTATAATTGTCGACCTTGTCGGCGTTAAAATGTTGACCTTTTTTCATAAGGTTGTTGTCCGATAAACATTTAATTAGATTATCCCACATTACTCAAATCACTACCGCTAATTGAATATTTAAAAAAATAAAGTGTATTCGATTTCAAAAACAAGGAAGCTATCCATTTATTCTATTTACATAGCCTAAATAAATCCGGCCTCAATGGCCTGCAATGCGGTGAAAGGTTATCCAGTATGCCAATTAACACAATTTAAAAACGAAAGATTCTTCTGACTGTGTTGACGTCAATCTATTATTTTCAGTACAAGATTTTATCGAAAAATTAAGGTATTTTTAAAATAAATAAAGATAATTAATCGGTTGTTATTATTAGTTATGATAACTGGCGCTTTGTAGTTGTTTTGTAAACATCGTGACTGTTAGCAGTGTACTTTGAAACATTTACAAATAGTTTTTAAGCTTCCTATTTGATAAGCCGTTAATATGTAGGAGATAAAATATTAGTACATAATTGCATCTCTCACATAGATAGGACGAAACGTTGGCTTAAGTTAGTCAGCATAATTTATTGCCATCTATAATAATGTATACTAATATTATAAAGAGATTAGATTTGTATTTTTGTATGTAACGAATAATCTTAAAAACTACTGGACCGATTTCAAAAATTTATTTGCCGTTAGAAAGCTACATTATCACTGAGTAACATAGGCTATATTTATTACTGGAATAAAAATTCTTACGCAAGCGTGAGGACACAGCTAGTATTTAATAATTTACCGGGCAAATATTAAAGTTCAGTAAATTTTTATTGTGCCTGTTTTTATATCTGTGACTTAACATAACATCACGCCTGCCGTGGGCAGAGGTGTACAGTAACACCCTCATTTCGCCGTTATGTTTAAGTTCCATGTAATAGGGGGCGAGCCTGTTGCCATCAAACGGGCACAAATCCAAACTCCGGGCTGCTACTCAGGAATTCCACACGGAAAATCCCAATAACACTTTGCCCGACCTGGGGATCGAACTCAGGACCTCACGATCAGCAGTCGCGATTGCTACCACTAGACCAACGAGGCAGATCTTGTGAACTGTGACTTGTATAAACATAAAAAATGTGGTAAGCAAAACCTTTCCTGAAAACAGCTCTATGTATGAGAGGCAACTGTATCAAAATCCACTCAGTAGTTTTGAAGATTAGCTCTAACATATAGACAGATGTGGTTAGAAACTTAACCTTTTTACAAGTAGTTCATAACAAAAACAAAAATTCTAATATATATAAGCGCATTATTGACCTACCTTGGTTCAAGAGGATGTAGACTTTAAGGCAGACGTACTCCTCCATGCGGAGCTGGATGCGGCGGAACACGCAGGTGATCTGCGTCATCTTCTCCACCACGAGACCCACGTCCAGCCGCAGCTGCTCCAGCGTAATGGGCCTGCCCATTAGTGACGTCAGGCAGTTCTGCAACGTCCGCAGGTTCGCGTTTACCTGGTAGAGTGTTCAAAGTTTGGTTATTATGAGGTCTAAAGAAGGCTCTTGGTTTTGTCTTTGATTGATGCGAAAAGATTAAAACTGTTTTATTTATTATTTTACGTGCACAGCTCCAAGTCACATGCCATAATTTTGAGATAACTTATTTTCGATTTTTATATACCTATTAAATATCGAATAATATCTAAAGGACGATTTGTATATTAAATATCGGATAATATCTAAAGGACTATTTGTATAATAAATATCGGACAATTTCTAAAGGAAAATTTGTATGTAAGTATATTAAATATCGGATAATATCTAAAGGGCGATTTGTATATTAAATATCGGACAATATCTAAAGGACTGTAGTCGGTGGCCGCGTACATAAGGATTGATCTCCGAGTAAAGGATTTTATATGTTTCTAAAATTTTTACTCTAGTATCGATAGTAATAGAAGTTCTTCCCTTATTTTGAAACCGATTTATACTAAACAATTGTTTTAATACATCTCATTAAACGATAAGAGAATGCAAATGAGGCAAGACGTTTGCCAAGGGCTTTTCTTGTTAGTCATAAACCTATTAGCATATTATAAAACAAACATACCTCTACAACTAGAAATACTAGTCTATCAGCATGTGCAATCATTTTAAATTGTTAAAAAACGTCTGAAACATCGAACATAATACGTTATATTTACGTAATATCGAACGTAGAAATGAAGAGGAAATGCTCTAGACAATGAAAATTACTTTCTGTATAACTACCGTTATTACGGCACCGCGTGCGCCGTTTATGTAATACGTGCAATTCTCAGGTCGCGATCCTTGATAGTTGCATATTGTTCAAGCTAGCGGAATCAAATAATTATTATTCCTAGCTAGAGAGAATGAAAATAAATGCGGCTAATTTAATATTGCCAAAACATTGCATCTAAACGTCTGCACATAAGTATAGCATAATTATTACTATCACACTACTGGGTGCGGGGCTCTTCTCAGAATGAGAAAAGTTTTGGTCTTAGTCCACAGCGCTGGTGGTGCGGGTTGGACACCATCGAGATCACGATGTTTGTGATAATCAAATTTAGTTCCGCACATAAATTCCTTGTACTATAACGGTGTCGAATAAATAAAGTTTAAATCTCAGTAATCGCAGTACCTAATCTCGACAAACGTTCAGCGTCTAGTACCTACATTGCATTAATTGACTAGTGTAACATAGCTAGCTGGTTATGCGGCGAATGTGCAAACGTCCGAGTGCAACTAGTTGTCTGGCAGCCGCAGCCGGCGACTTTCTACCGCGGTTGCGCAAGCGATGCAGATCACGTAACTGCACTCCGGCGCATGTGCGGAAGTCTCTGGAGCGAATGTGACCCGGAGCGTGCTTGAGCCACATCTAGGGCTCGTTAGTCAAATTGAGTGGAAAAAACACCTTTATGTGACTTTCGTAACGTTTTCACTAACGCTGTAACATTTAATTTGCACTCACCTCTTGCATAAAGTCTTGTTCATGGTCCGACGAGGGCGGTGCGTGCGCATGCTTCCCGTGCATCGCCTGATATGCCGCTGTCGTCAGTACTGAGATCTCGTGCCATTTCTCCATCAACAGTTTGGAATGTATTTCCATTGGTATTTCCATAATGAATGGTAGTTTTTTCGTCCAAGCGACCATTTTGTGCACGATCGAGTCCCCGATCTTACATAGTTTATCCCCTATTTCTGAGGTGTCGTGGAGCAAGTCTGGTAGATGCCGCACCGTGGCGATATCTTCCATGGCATCGCAGTCGATCAGCGCTCGGATCATATGCAACGCCCTTTCTAAGGGTACAGCACGATCTCGCGATGATGACACGGCGCTTTCTAACCGTGCTCTTAAATGGACAACCTGGAAGAAAAGTAAATATTAGCATAAAAATAATAATAGTACACGCTTGTAAAAAGCCGACTTTTTGTAATTTGACTTACCTCGCTGGGGTTGGTGAGTGCAGTCTTAAGAATGGTGCCATTGACCAGGTGTGATGGGATAGGTGGTAAAGGGTCTTTGGGCTTTTCTGGCGGTGACGCTCGACTCGTAGTCGTCGCCGCCTTATTCGCTTTCTTGTGTTTTTTGTATTTTACTTTGTATAAGTTGTAGACGGCACCACTATTTCTTCCACCTGGCATTCGATCCTCTCGTACGGCTGTAAGATAAAATTTGTTAGGAAAATGTGATTGATATAAGTCAGTTTGGTTCCGAATAATAATTTGTAGTCGATATACACACCTTGTAATACCATGCCTTGTTCGATACATTTCTTGAATCGGCAATATTGGCATCTATTCCTTTGCGCTTTCGTGATTTCACAGCCACCGTCAGCGACGCACGTGTAAACTCGTCGATTCTGTACAGTCCGTTTAAAGAAACCTTTACACCCTTCACAAGTAATAATGCCATAATGAAGTCCTGTGGCTTTATCTTCACAAATCATGCAGATCATGGGTTGTTCATCTTCATCACGTTCAGCCTCAGGCGCGTAAGCCCGAAGCTCTGGTCTGGGCAGCGCCAGCGCGCTGGCTCCCGCTATCTGCGACGCTCCCGCTACACTGCCGGCCGCAGCGCTCAGGTTCAGTGCGGTGAGCTGCTGGTGTGCGGGCAGCTGAGACACGTCTCCTGCCCAAAGTAATTCCATATTCAGTGGAGGCCCTCGTGGCCGCCTTAGCTCACCGCCTAGATTGAGCAGTAGCCGTGCGGCCGACTCTTCGCTACATGTAGACGGATCGGGGGTGGGTGGCGTCGGTGTATGTGACGCACTCGCCGCCGGCTCCCCACTAGATGTGGGTGCCGGTAGCGTCCAGAACATCGTCCGGACTCCACCCGACTCGCCCATGATCACGGCGGGAGTGCCGCGCCATTGCGTGGAGCCTCGCGCACCTTGTTTGGGTTCAAGTGGTTGCGGTGGGAAGTGTCCGCCTATCAGCTCCGGCTTAACACCGTTGATACAGGCAGCTGGTGGCCAGGGTCCTGGCGATAGCGAGGTGTGAGAGCCCGGCGGCGGCGGTGCGAGAGTGCGTGGCCTGTATGGTTGAGGTTGTTCCTGGGTGCCTTCTAGCTTCACGGAGGATAGCTGAGAAGATTGTGTCGCATCAGGTTTGTTGCTGGCTGGCAAGCACTCCGCCTTGACGGAGGCTGACGCGCCCTCGAACTTGATGACGGAGTAGGGTGGCGCGGAGCGGATGACGGTGGGGTGGCAAGCAGGCGATGGCGTCGGAGAGCCGCCGCCGTCGAACACGGGCGGCGGGTGCGGCGGCGTGCTGCAGCCCGCCTCGGCCATGCGCGGCGACGGCGGGCCGGGGTCCGGCGACGACGTGCTGGTATCGGCGGCCGACTCGCCTGCGGGGCACACACGTTTCGGTCAACAAAAGAGACAGGCGACCTCTCGTCTCGCCGCGATAGAAAAAGAACACCATGGACTTTTTAGAAGCGACAAATAGAAACTAGGTGAAATGTCAACGACCGCGCGGCGCGATCGTAGTTA
The DNA here is from genome assembly GCA_910594945.2 of Amphipyra berbera. Classification (NCBI taxonomy): domain Eukaryota; kingdom Metazoa; phylum Arthropoda; class Insecta; order Lepidoptera; family Noctuidae; genus Amphipyra; species Amphipyra berbera. Next base: position 15,696,430 of record OU343123.1, on the reverse strand, counting down.
GAGCGCGCGGGGCGCGACGCGGGGACGCGACACTGCACTTCCCGACGCCGCCGACTAGATTAGCTAGCCGGTTGCGTCACGATGTGAGCGCCGCCGCTGCCGCCCCGGCCACATACAAAACTAATCTATTATATTTATGGATGATGTTTTGGAACACGTTTAATCATAATGACGTATGATCTCGCCAAGTAGTGATTTATGCGATTGCAACTAATTAATAGATTTTATGAAGTTTGGGTGCAGAATGCAGTAATTTATGTAACTATCCGGAATAGATGTGGAAAATGTAGGAAGCGTGGATGCGGGTCGCGGCGCGAGCACGAGATGCGGCGGCGCGCGCGAGGAGAAAGTGAAAGCGGCGCGAGCGCAGATGCGGCGCCCGGAAGCGTTGCGCCTGCGCCCCGCACACACACACCACAAAGGGCTCTACGTCACACAACAATAACGCCTATTATGTTATATCATTATAATATAGGTACACAGTTTATTAAGCTTTCAGAATAATAGATACTAAAATTAGTATTTTGCACTGCTTACCTAAGTAAAACTTCTTATGGTAGATACCTGTACTAGATACGGTTTAGGAAATTTCAAAATAATAAGGTTTATTACTTATTTAAATAAATATTGGCAGAATGCAGTCTGGCTAATGCAGAGTCCTATTTCGACACTATATTATCTCAAGAGCAAGTACACATCCTACATCAAAGACGTAGGTTGAAGTAACATAAGGATATAAGAGGTCCAGCAATACAAGATTTAAGAACTCCTGGCTCATTTCATATCGAATTCTAAACTATGTAAGTACTCGAAAGGAAAACTCAATGAAAATTAAATCATACCCATAAATTTTAAACACTAAACTTTACCGACTTTTTATTACTAAATCCATAGGCGTAGTCTTTACCCTCTCACGTGACCTGGCTTACATCGCAAACACGGTCAATTAAATGTCCGATGAATTGAGAGAACGCTCTTATTTAATCACATTTTTGTCCACAAGGGTCTAATTGCGAATTTCAAGATTATGTTAACTGACAATTTTAAGGGAAAACAAAAGTATAGTAGTGAATTAATTAACTTCATTTGAGCAAAGGCGCGCGGTTGTTCAGCCTGGATACAGGGACGCGCGGGCGCAAAAATTTTCGCGGTTTTGTTTACACGAGGAAAAGTCGCGAAGAAAGTTTTCCACTGTCGGCGGCGCGACGTCGGGCGGCGGGCGCGCGCAGTGAGCCCGACCTACCGCACGAGCGGCAGCCGCGCCCCGCTCCCCGCAGCGCTTCCCGATCCCTCCCTCCAGCCGCTATTAGGTCACTCAGACGGCCGTGCGTGCGAAGTGCAACCGCACAATGACTAGTGCAACGCGTGCACCGCTCTCGCTTCGAGGACGATCTCTATTTCACTCCGCGTCCTTTGCCACATCATTGGTGGGGACCGATCTTTCTAGCCGCGTGATGCAATAGCTCTAGAGGTTCTAGGTAGACTCACACAAGCGCCTAGATAAACGTCCCGTTCTGATTACTACTCGCTTATGGTCGTGGTAATGTTGCACATAGCTAGTTTTCCTGTATCTTGTTGCCTTTGGTGAGTGTTAGAGTTCATTATTTCATGTTACAAAGCTCACATATTGCTACTAGACTACGCAATCTAAGTGGTATTTGTATGGTATAAGAATTGCGGTAGACCGACAACAATAAAGACGGTTACGCAACCTGCAAGTCTTTTATTTCGGGGCGGATGAACGATCGTTTATTCGGTCGGTGCAGGCTCGAAGGTCGCTCGCGGTCACCGACACATAGAAAGTGGGTCACACCCCTACCACGGCACCCCTCCCGCCACCCCCGAGGCACCGCGACGCCACGTCATCCACGTGTCGGTGCGCCGCGCCGCCCGCCTTTTTCCCGACTTGCATGTATCAATCATTTTTTTCGCAAAAAGTCATAACCGTGATACGCAGGGTTATGACAGCGTTGGTAATTAAGTATATTATTAATGTTGCTAAAGGGGATATTAAAGATTCAATCTTCATAATAATCCTACTCTTAGCAGAGTTGATGTCAGCATTTCAGGTCCGACTGAACATCAGTATTCAGATTCAGAAATTCATGAATATGGTTTTAATTAGGGACTTTAATTGAAATAGTATTATATGAAGAATGAAGGATTACGTCACGTTCCGATGCATTATATTGGAGATCTTTAAAGTACCCTACGAATACTTGTTGTAAGCGTTTTAGGTAAGCTAAGTGAACGCACTATTAAGTCGAGGTAAAACATTAAATCAAGTCTACATTTGAAAGGCCGTACGTAGAAATAGTAGATAACTGTCGCATATTGTATGGAGATTCAGAAACTATAGAAGACTAACTGTTGCCCGCGGTTTCACTCGCATCCTGGGAGAACTACTTCATGTACCCGGATAAAAAGTATCTCATGTTTCAATCCAGTACATGGTCTATCTGTGTGCCAAATTTCATTAAAATCCATTTAGTAGTTTTTGCGTGAAAGAGTAACACACACCCATACATTTGATGACACGTTTGGTGCAGTGGCTGAGCGATTGGCTTCTGCGCTACGGGTCGTGGTTTCGATTCCCGCACGGAACAAATATTTGTATGGCCTACAGATAGTTGTTCCGGGTCTGGATGTTTTTGCGTGTGAAGATTTGTGTATGTAAACGCACCCACGATACAGGAGAAATGCTGGTGTGGGGCAAAGCTTAAAAATAAAAACAAAAAAAACCATCCATATTAAGTAAGGATAATAACGCGCGAAGTAAGTGCATGTGTGTGCACTCCCTTACAATTCGGTTTTGTTATGATATTTATAACAACTGTTACTGGCATAAAATCCGGGTTGCATTAAAAGAGCTTTCACGAGTGACGGTACTTAAATACGTCGGGCGCACCCTGGGCAGTAAGCCTCACTACCAACCTTGCTGACTGACTAATCTTTTTTCCACGACATGGGCTATTCTCGTACAGCTCGTACATGGGTAAGAAAAAGCAGCATAAATTACAGTTATTCAACTAATTATACATAATTATTTCAAGCTGTTGAAGTTTAACTTTAACTTAGCAAATATGTATTCATAATGGTGTCGATTCTGTTGCACATTTTGACAGTACTAAACTAGACTAAACGCAACTGTCACTTTCTTTTTCTATTGAAACAGAAAGAGACGAACACCCTAGCTTAGTTTAGTCCTGTCAAAATAATCGACAACAATACCAAACTAAAAACTAAAACTAACTAAATTGAGACTCTCTCATGGTTTAACCATCCAAATAAAGCTATGAATATATTCGAAATACCATATAATTATGCAAATTAATTACATAAATATGATTAAACTTAAACTTGCTTTTTTACAAAATTTCCGTCAGACAGACATGAATTATAATTTTTATCTCAACCGCCGTAAACGAGCGGTAATGTAATTTTTATTCTTAGTTGAAGGCCCTAAAATCTGTTGTTTCCTAACATCAACATTTAATCACACTGTATATAACCATCAGCAAAAACTCCCCTACAACTACGATCCTGAAGTGATTATGGAATCTTCATTGATAAGTGTCAATATCAATGCACCTATCGACGCTCGGCAGTGAAAACCTCGTAAATAAAAATTTCTTCAAAAGCGTTTTATTTGTTCTTTAAATTGATAAACTCGTCATACACGTTCTAGTTCAACAAACTTTCAATTCAAATACTTCTAAGCTAATGACGTACGATGGCAAACTTGTATTAACATTTGATCGGGCATTTTTTTTGCAGGAGACAGTTATTACTATCTCTTTTAAAAAAATGTATTTTACACATACGTGGTTTTCACTGCCGACCGACGCTATGGACCTATGAATGGAATTTCAATGACAATGACAGTATGAGTTAACATTGCATATTACAGGAGTGGGTGAAGCCTGAGCTTTTGATAATCCTACAACGGCTACATGAAACGTACGGGAAAATACACGATGGTTTATTTAAGGTACCGGCTTAATCGAAAATGGTTACTACTGAAACACGAAACTGGATAATTTTCGAAATAATGTAAACAAAAGTTGTCTCTTAAGAGTTTTTAAAATATTTTTCTATTCAAAAGAAATAATCTATACAAATAAAAATTAATCGTCAAATGTGTTGCTAAGCGTAAAACTTGAGAACGGCTCGACCAATTCGGCTATTTTTTTTAATATATATTCCTTAAGGCACAAGGAAGGTTCTTATGGAGAGAAAAAACATAAAAACACTTTTCTTTTCCCACTACAGGCCAATAACTTTTGACAGAACGAAGTCAGTCCGGGCAGCTAGTTTCAATGATAAAATAGACTTCATACATTATCAGTTTGAAAATAAATCTATGGTCTGTGTACATTGATCGGCAATCTCAATCCATGTACCTGGCCTCCAGCGATATCAAAGTACCTAGCTCTTTCTGATACCTAAAACGCAGCTGACCTCGCAAATGAAAAATAGCATGACGATATAAACAGTTTTAGTATTATAGTTGAATCTGGTTGTAATTTACTTACGCACGGCGCTTATCAAGAGACCTTCGGTGGTCAGTACAACGACTCTGATTAGGAGCTGCGGTTATGTAAAACTTTTTGCAACTGAAATGTTCATGCATTTACTCGCATATTTATAGTTTTTTTTTATACCTACACGGTATACTATATACTATATGGTTAAGTATTATTAATGGAAGTTATTCGTAGCACGTGATAAGCGTCGTTGTATTACAATGATTAACTTTTTATTGTATCAATATTACAGGAAAGTGGATCCTGTTGATTTATTTGTAACTAGCTGTAGCGGCTCCGCCCGCGTGACAAGTTTTTTTTCATAAATATTCTATCGCCTATGTTCATCAGGGATAATGTAGGATTCTAATAGTGAAACAATTTTTCAAATAGGTCCGGTAGTTTCAGAGCCTATTCAATGCAAACGATCAAATCGTTCATCTTTATAATATTAGTTTAGATACATGGTGCGTTTATGCACTTTATAATTACATGTTTACAGTAAGATATGAAGAGTGATTGTTTTGTAAGTTTTCATGAAGCCTCTAAAGAAGGTAAGTTCAAAATATTGAATGAGTTTATAAAATATTCAAAATAACAGTACGCATGAACCTTAAATATTCCGAACATTATTGAGTACATGTACCAGTTAAGGAATCCACATCCCTAATCCCTCAAAACAACAAATTAAATGACACGAAAACTCATTTGCCATGCATAATTAAGGCCCGTAAAAAACAATTGGTTGGGTCGTTATCTCGTTAGTACGTACAAAGTGGTGTGTCACAAATCTGCGTGTGAGGGGCGCGTCACGATGACGCTCCCCGCGTCACGCCGCGTCACACCCCACGTGAAACGCCCCGCTCCGCTGCTCCCAACTTAGCTCACACCGTTCGCATACAGATTTATATGCGAATATCTCAGTGATAACCGTTCAAAAATAGAATCCGTCTATTTCTGGATAAATACATATATTCCAATTTTAAAATGAGTTTGACGCAATGTTTACTTTCAGATACATGCTGTTTTGATCAGGCAGAATAGGTAATTGATCTTTGCCTATGAATATACTGATGAGTTTGTCCAGCTTGCATTAATCATGCTAGACACTTCTCCACTGCACCGAATTTCAATCGTGCACAAAAGCTTATGAAAGTAAAATGATTTCGCTAATCGGTATAACGCTCTCAAAGTGCAACTGATAATGCTATCTCTATGAGTAATGATATGGCAGGACGTAAAGCTAATTATCCCCATCATTTCACAAATAACAATCGGTACTGAGATAATTGACGGCATGATTGGGGTAGTGACTGAGCGATCTGCTTTCTGCGCGACGTGTCGCGGATTTGATTCCCGCACGGACCAAATATTTTGTATTGCCTACAGATCGTTTTTCGGGGTCTGGGTATGCATGTGAGATTTATGTTAGTAAACAAATACACTAACGGTACCTATGACAGTCGTTACGGAAAATCAGAAGTACAAAAGTTTGACAACCGGTCTAACTTTAGGATATCGGCATTGCCTAGTAACTGGGTTTCTGATGGCAGTCGCTCCGTGTAAAATACTGGTATTCAGCCACATCTAGTTAGACTAGAAGCGGACCCCAACATAGTTGGGAAAAGGCTAGGCAGAACGAACAGACGCACCAACGAGTAATCGTAGTGTAAAGCAATGCTTTTTAATAGAGAAAAATAAGCAATTCTCTTCGATTAACAAGTCTAGCTAGTCTAAGATGAAGTTCTTAAATCATTATCGGCATTAGTCTCGGGCGTGATGTTACGTTATATGACAGTGAATACCATCTTTCTCTCATAAATTATTCATGAGGCCACAATAGCAATAATTACAGCACCGGTATTTATTGCTTTCACCTTCCGTTCGTTTACGTAAACTTTCTTTATCATCGTGACTTCACCCGCTACGTCATTCTTATGTAATAATTATGAACTGTTAAATATAAAAAATATAATAATAAGTGAACTGTTATTTTTCCAAGTTCACTGTTGTTGTGGGAAGAGTGAAGAGTGTAACGTGTGATTTAGATTGCAAGTTGAAATTCGTTCTTATTTTAAATTGTTTTTTCGCATATTACCGTAGATTTAGTTTCGTCGAGGACAGATCATATTATTATACTCTTTTTAAATTACCTACGTACGGGGATTCAGTTTTATACAATGGATAGGCGAAATTTAGTCAATAGGTACGCCAGTCTCTTTTTTCGTAGCAAAGCGCTGCGGTTTAAAATACTTTTTGGTTGCCCTTTAACAATGTTATCTAGATCAAGTTAACTTTCATGATTGCAATTCAATACTTTCAATAAAACGTCTGAAAAATAATCGTTTCGTCTGTCACATTAAAGTAAAACACGAAATTACAAAGATTATGACCGCTATTCATAATCCGCGTGGCGCCGGCGGCTGTAACTTGTTGAACCGGATCTCGTTTTTGGAAGTTTTTTTATTATTATTATTTGCAAGTGAAAGTTACATTTCTCGGAACCAGTCGCGACTCTCTCACGGCTTGTTATGTTCAACTGTTATTTAACTTTCAGTGACGATCGTTATCAAACACTAATTTGTTTACGAATATCTCGTTGTGTAATTCGATATGATAATATCGATTCGAGTGGACTGTGTGAAAAAGTTGTATGCGGATTTTCATGCAATGTTTTACAATATGGAACATTTCTTGTGTCGGTATTTGAAATATTAGTCTGTTTATTTTAAATGAATTGAATGGTTTAAAGCTATTGGTTGGACATTTCTTTGGAGATATTTATTGTCAATATAGCAATCAGTATTAAAGTTAACTAAGTTAGTTTAAGTTCGAAAGTGCCTTTAGCTTCATGAAGTTTTCTCTACAGTGTAGAGAAAACTTCAGAGTCTTAACAAGACTCTGTGAAGTCTACAACATTTTATCTTTATGAAGTTCTATTTGAATGTTCTGAAAACCGTACTAAGTTCATTATTTGTGCAATACCTAGTGAAAATACCTAACTCATTAATAAATAGTAAAGGCATCTAATCAATGCGTTAAAAAATCTAGTCACTGTAGAATTACTTATGCAAATCCATTGATAGTAAAATTCGACATGGGAGCTATTCTGAAACTATGATATTTTATTAACTTCAAGAACAGTATCAATTGTTTACTTAGCTTTAAACTTTTTACTAACTATGCATCAGCTAACATAATAAAAGAAACAGCGTCAAATACGACCATATTTTTTTTTATATCACCTGGTATATAAAAAAAATACGAAAAATAAAACCGCGCACCTACATTAGTGGAAACGCGAGGGGCACGTTTAAATGAAAATGAAATTACTAGTAACAAAGGACTTCACAGCGACAGAAAGTGATAGCGGTCCGTGATCCGCGTCACAACTATGGAAGACATCTCGACACGAATAACAAGTACTGCTTGCTGCGACCTTACGTCTCGCACTTTATCTATTTATTTACAATAACAATCCGTAACGTCTGCTACCGGCCAGTCTGCTGAAGCCAGCCCTTTGTGTTCCAATGACGCGGGAAATGGGTTTAAATGAGTCTATGGTGTTCTTTTTTTGAAGCTTTGACGACGAGAAAAACATGGCAGATAAAAAAAATACAATGTTGACTATAAAAGCTAGTTTTTATAATTTGAAACAAGAGTTCATTGATGTCAGTTCTAATGTTTTGAAAATATTGTAGTCTTTTTTGGAATACACTATGTTGATTTTATATTTTTCGGTAATTCGATTTATTATAATTTAAAACAAATCTTGTTTCAGTTAGTTTTTCATAGTCAATATGCAGGATACAACATGTGTTTAATTTGCATTTATTACTCACCATCACTACTACATCGGGAGTCAACTTTCCGCCTCTTGAGTTTGAGGTCTTGGAACAGACTCATGTTGTCGAGGTCACACGGGCCGCGGCTGAGTGTCATTATTCCTGTGAACAAAATAAAAATAAACATTAGGACCTATAAGATACGAAAACCTCTTTTATTTTATAACAGACAATACGCATAAAGTTCAATGTACATACAAATTAGGTACCTTTAAAAAAAACGTATTCTAATTTTAAAAACGAGATCTCTGCCAACTTTTGTTATACAGACAAAAATTAACGATAGTGGTAATGGAATAGCAAATGCTAATTTAAGAGAAAACTCCTTTTGTATGTTTCTTTTTTTTAATATTTTAATTCCGTATTTTGTTTATTTTAAAATGATTAATGATTACGTATATGATTTTTATTCAACTATTTATTCATGTATACAATTTTTATAGCAATATATTTTCCTTTGGATAAAAAAATATAATTTTATATCACAAAAAAATGATATATTTTTAATTAAGTAGGTAATTGGTTTAAGCACAGGTCACTTACGGCTATCCGGCGACATATCCGGTTTAGGTACGTAGTGCGGTCCGGACACGATGGGGTATCGTTCGTGCATCCTTCATAAATTTCATTTATTTTCGCAAATAAAATTATTTTTTCAATGTCAACCCGGTTCATGGCTAGTACTGACTACGGGCGTATAGCGCTTGACCCTTGGTTTTATTTCGTTGTAGCGCGATTTCCATTCATCTACGTAGAGTACATTTTATAGCTTTGATAACGCAGGTAATGGAATTTGTAGTAGATATCGTATGCACACGTACGCCGTGAGGTCATACACGAAAGTGTAATGCAATTCAACAAGTACATATTAAGTGCGACGTTCACTCCCACGTCATTGGTTCACGTAATAATGTTTCTTTTTTAATATTGGTGGAATAGCGTCACGTTTAGTGATGCGCCTGCACTATTTTACGAACTATTTAACACTATTATAATATAATACAAATTTACTATTATGGTTCATAAATATAATAGTGTAATTGAGGTATGCTGAATGCTTTGAATTGATTAAAAATATAAGCAGACATTATTCGCTATACATGTCTACAAAGTGACGATTGTTTATTGCTTAAAGCTATTTGTAAATAATGACATACATATCAGATTTAAACATACACTAATTCATAGTGACGAAATTGTCGTCACGAAAATCATGACTGATTAATGTATATCGTACACAATCGATGCCAATTGATATAGGAATTCGCAAAACTATTACGTACTATTTTACATATACTATAAATACTATGTACTTATGTACACGTGACAGGTCAATGGACAATACACAATTACACATCGTACGTGTTACATGGCTAGTGAAATTCAACATTAATTTTATCAAAATAGGTTCTTTAACCTCAGATTTAAAAATACAAGAGTTCATGTATCGTGTATGTATCTCAATGTTGTTGATAAATTTTGTTCATGAATACAATGGTGTGGGTTGTAATGGTCAGTTTACGTCATCGTTATATCGACCGAAACTGTATAGGGTTTTATTCGACATATTTCCGAATAATTAAGTACTTTCGTTAAGATCTATAGAATTGTTGACATGATTGGTTCAAAAAATCACCAACGTCATTGAAATGGAATTCATACTGACGTTTTCATATTAATTATTATTTGTGTCAACGAAAGCATGCATATTGGACTTTAATATGTTTTTACAACAATGTCATTGCGTGACCACATTGTACATTAAACAGTGGTGCGTATTTGTAAAGTAGTGCTGTAACATTGACGTAGAATACGAGAAAAAAACCTCGTAAAAATATTTATAGCTTATAATGCGTGATAAGAAATTGAGTCACTGAACGTCACTTCACAGTTTAATGATAGAGATTGGAACAATGCACCGTGACTTAGCAACTGTAATCGCTAGTTAAAAAGAATATCTAATCAAATGCATAACAGTTTAAATGCATAGGTAAGTCAGGAATTACGTAAGTGTTTTTGTAATACAGCGATCGAAGTTTAAAAACAAGTTACTTATTCGCGTATTTTGAAAGTTCGCACCTGTCTAAGTATGCGAGAAACAATATATTAGCATTATTAAAAATAAACTCTCTCTATAAAAGCACTTGGTGTTTCGACGTCTAACAGATAAATAAGGCATGAGCTACACTTACTGTTTATATGTCTAGCGAGCCGAATCTAGCGGATTAATTTAGAATTACATTCTGAGTGCAATGTTCTTGAAATTATTTTGTCAATAATAAGCGAACTAGCTTCTCTAAAATAAACTGGAATAAGTCAAAGACCTTGATAGTGACGTGTAAATGAAGTCAATAAAATTGTCCGCGAGCCGATTCGGCGCAGGCGTCGCGTCGCGTCGCTTGCGAGCTTTTTTGCGAGGCCGTGAGCTTTGACTTCCGCGGACATATAGGAAATTTATACTTATGTCTTTATTACCTGTATACAAATATAAAATGATGATACATTTAAATAACCTTCTTCGGGTCGTCGAATAACAGTTAACAGTATCCGAAATAAATGTTTGTAAACTCGATTCTTTTAGAAATCAAGTTTGGTTACTCTACTTTTAGTTCACATGGTCAAGGAAGCGGAAGTATTTTTGAGTGCAATTTTAGCTACAGTTGTCAGTAACCTTTGGTGAAGGTATGCATTTGATTACTAATACCTAATTGAGACCAAGAATAAACGGAATGTTAGGAAAATAAGTCATAAAAAATTGTAATATCTCACTTAGTGCCGATTTCACCAATGTCGGATAACTGTTATCTCAGGAATAAATTTGACGTTTTACAGCTTTTGTATAGAAATTCTGTCAAGCCGTCTAACTTATTCCTCAAATATTCGTTATCCGACGTTGGTTAAATCGGGCCTTAATGGTTTATAATTATTAAAGTACAAAAAATACTTGAAGAACACACTTTAAACAATGTAAACAAACCGCAACAAACCTTTGTTTAACAATCCCAAATTGTGACGCGAGTATTACAATAAGTAGGAGTTTCCCAAATTTAATTTTGTATTTAGATAACATAGTTTTATAAATCTCAAAAGCAACATTAAGATTAGACCCAAACATTAATGATACGCACAAACTACAAACCAATAAATCAAATAATTTGAATACTAATTTGTTTGATAATGTTACGCTTTAAATATTCATGTATTCGTATAGTTAAAGGGATAATAGAATTGGTTGATCTTGAACGCTCCCGCCTAAAGCAAGATCACACGGAAGCGTGCGCGTGCGTCCCCAGCCAGGGTCGGTCACTTGACCGCTCCTCCGTTCGGCTTTGTTTAATTGCATCCATTATTGTTGCTCATTAAATAGTACCTACGTTCGTTCGTAGTTGTGTCCTCGGGACGCGGTATTGTATGTAAGAATTTGAGAAGTATGCGTGTATTTTAGTTAATTGTTTCTATTTGTTTTAGGAAGGATTTTTTTTATGTTTATTTATTTTTCTTAGTGATAATGTTACAATAAAAAAACTAAGAAGAAATAATAAAACTGCATTGTATGATGTCTGATGTCCTACTTAGCCTTTTTCTCAACTATGTTGGGGTCAGGTTCCAGTCTAACCAGATGTAGCTGAAACCAGTATTTTACACGGAGCGAATACCATCAGAATACCCGCAACCCAGTTACTGGGCAATACTGATATCCTTAGGTTAGATCGGTTGTCAGAATTTCGGGCTTCTGACTATCCATAACGACTGTCGTAGGTATTCGTATAACACCCGGGACCGACGGCGACGGTTTAACGTGCTCTCCGAGGCACGGAGGGGTCACAATGTGCAACGAATGGTCACCCATCTACGGGCTGACCGCGGCAAGCGCAGCTTAGCCTCGCAAATCGTATGATCCATGCGGTCGATGTCTGATGAAGTTCCACAATTAAAAAAAAAATAACAATTAAACTAATATTGTAAAAAAACAAAACTGGCAGAATCAAACCAAGAGAGCCGACGAGTTACAAAAGTCTGCCGTCGTGTCTGCAATGGCGAGCGTCACCACGCAACAGCCGCTCTCACACCCTTACCGCCGCATTAGATGTTTCACATCAGAAATATAATATAAATTGTGAGCGTAGAACACGCTGCGCATATCAAAACTAAGCACGCATAATGATGTGAGGTCAACATGGAAAATCATATTTAAGGACAGTATTTCCTACAAATCCAAGGCTGGTATAAATTAAGGGCTTGATAATACACGTGTTATTGGCCGAAAGCAATCTACTAGTCGGCCGGAAGTGATGTGACCTCTACCGCGGTCGCCTGCTTATCGCCTCCAGTTCCTCCGACGTTGGGGTTCCGTCTTCTTTGGCGATTACACCCACATACACAAACTTGACGAGTTCATTGAATAAGTATGGCAATGAAATGAATGGAGCAAATAGTTCGTGTTGGTGTAAAAATAAATTGTTTTTCTTTCATTATTTTTAGTGCTCTTACATATTATATCATAGTTAGAATAGTTCTATATTCTTATTCATGACGAGCTGTGCCCGCGACTTCGTCTGCGTAGAAGTTGGAGATCAACATAACAGTACGACGCAACTAAGAAGTCGCATCGGCAAGCTTTTCGAACCACCAATGGCAGCCGCTCATTTTTGCACCACTCACACTTATTGCGTCAGTGTAAAGATCATTATTTACTGCAGTACTAATAAACATTCGTGTTCTTGAAGTCCTACTCAGTTTGGAAGTGATCGGTTTTACGAACTTTGCCGATGCAACGTCTTAATTGTGTTCAACTATACTTGCTTAGCTGAAATCAGGTGGGTATTTTTTAAATCTTTCTTGTTTCTAACAACTGTGAAAAAATACATAAAAAATAGTGAAATATGTATTATCATTTATTTATAAGGAAACTTCACATAGCTTCGGGTGCCCTATGTTTTTGCCAACAGTTTAGGCTGAGTAGATTTTTATTTGTTAGATTTGAAACTTAGAAGTTTTACTAAACAAAACATGTTGTACTTCTATTAGTAGTCAGGCTCATTATAATAAGGCTTCCATGTAAATAATGTTAGCAGTAGAACCACGAGGGATGTGTGCATAAAGATTGCTCAGGTTGCTTACACGGGAGAGAGCCACATAGAGCTGACCGTGCGAGAAGCAGCTGACATTACGGTCTACACCCACAACATACTTTACTTTACTTTACGTTAATATACATTTAACGCCATCTATTGAGCAAACATGTTACAATGAAATGAATTTCTTCTTGATAACTTTAAATTCTAATATCTTGTGACTAAGCAAACCGATTACGATAAAACAAAAACTTAATGTTACTCCGAGATACGCACAATATTTGCCTATAAAAGTCAACCGCATTGAGTCAGTAGATTTTACGTGTGGCGTGCATAAACAAACCGACAAACAGATAAACAGACAAAAATTCCAAACATGATCGAAATGGATTCAATTGATTATCTTTTAACTCCCTCACATTTTTTTATTATTTCCCATATACAGACATGCCAAGTCTACAGATTTATTATAAATGTATATAATAAATAGATATAGAAGAAGATAGAAGATAGAATAGAATAGAATAGAATATACTTTATTGTACACCAAAATTGTAACACAGCTCTTAAGATAACCGTACGTTTAAAAAAAAAAAACGTTTATCGTATTAGAACGTTGAACAGCATGGATTATTGAAATATATAGGTCACGTACAACAGGTTCATTGGAACCATGTTTCTACGTCTGCAAATAATAAATATTATGGTTGGCTGAACTAAATAAACTACTGCTTTGAACCTACTTACATATTTAGTTCATGATTTGTTTTCTAGGAGTTTAAAATAGCTGAAAAATTACATCCCGTGCCATTGAGAAAAGTGGAAGGAACTCTAAGTATTTATTATCTTACCAAGAACATTAGAAACAATATTGTAGGGAGGGGAATGTACGAGTTTTCAAGAATTTAAAACATAAACGGTAATGATGTACTTACGAACATCGATTTAATGATAAAAATTCCTCATGAAAGCTCAATGAGCGCTTTGGCAAGAGGCCACGTGATTCGATCAAAGTGTTTACTAGCCCATAAACAGTATCGTTTCTGAGTTTACAATACTTCAGTGCATTGCACCTCTTGTTAATGTTGACCTGTTTACTCTGTGAAAGGAAGACTACTGAATAACAATGAACATCAAAGCGGCAAAAAGTTGCCAGAAAACTATCAAGATTTTAATCTATGCCTAATAACGATTTACTTATGAATTATAGTTTTGAACAGTACTACACTAATATTATCATGAGTGGGCTACTTGGATTCAAATAAAGAATTGATTGAAAAAAAAGTTAGTTACTGTCAGACGTATAAAATCTTTTTACTCAACAACCTAATTTCATTTAAAGAAGCATCCGAACTCGTTTTAACCGTGTTTTACTAACTTTTGATGACGTTACGAGTTCCGAAGATTATTTAGCCAAACGGACGTAGAATGTATCAAGCCAGTCTCGTGTGAATGTTGCAAGTTGTCAAGGTTGCTTGTACTAACTGGTAGTTCTTCTTGCATCATGCTAGGCTAAGTGAATTGGTGTATTTAGAAAATGTAAAACACAATTCAAATGATCCAGTTTTGTAGATTTAATAGTTGTTGTGATGCTAAAATAAACTGGTTAATGTTTAAAATATGTTTACTAAAACCAGTTGCCGAAATAATTCGAGGAAATACTCTGAAATAATTGCATATATTAAGTCTTTGGGTAAAAATTTAAAAACGGTGACCTACTCGTATTATAGCAATGATTGGCATATTTATACAACATAAACTATTTCTACATATCTAAAATTAATGAACTGCCAAATAGACGAATGATAGAGGAAGAACTACGTTAGGTCGAGCAATATAAAACATGATGTCATTATCCATTTCTGCGCGAATCAAAAAAGCGTGAAGAACTTATACTTCCGAAACATATCCGAGATTACCTGACCGATCGGATATGTTCGTCGAGTCTAATAATAGAGTAGGTAAGAGTGTACATCTTGTGGTGTCCGTGTTATGTACAGGAAGTGGTCGAGCGGTTCCGGTCGCAATGTCAGTGTCGCCGGCGAGGTCGGCTGCCCGATTCGGCGCCAACGACCGCCTGGACGGACCGCGGTTTGTGTACCGTAGAGAACGGACTGCGTGTACGCATGATGCTTGGACACTTCAGGGCTGTGGTAAGATCGGTAGCTTGTAGGAGTTTTTGTCGGAACTTATCTTTGAAGGGTAATGGTATGTAGCTACGTACGCAACTTAAAGCTTCACTTATCATCAACGTATTGTGTAAGTTTTTAACATGTGTGCAAGGTGATGTTTCAGGTGTAAAGTTTGATATAAAAATTTAGAAGGTGAACTGATTAATGTTTACATGAACAGGCCATCGACCTTAAAGGTTTTTTAAGTCTACAATACCAACCAACTAAAAATATAGGTACTTCCGTTTTGACTGTTTGTTCCACTTTTAAGCTGTAATTTTTGACGTTTTTATAACAAGCCTTTATTGAGAAATGCCTGATGCTTTTTAAACCACAGTTTTAGTTCCTTGCACAGTAGATAAAAAGTATTTTACTTTTACAATGAAACAAACATTACTTTAGTTGTAACAGACTTTACTTTTGTTGTAACAGAGTACTTTTTAACTTATTATTTTGATTGGAATTACATGAATTCCTACTTTTTCTAAAGTAACTTTTAGATTGGTATATGATATAATATGAATATACTAATCGTTTTGGGTATCAGCAGAATTGACTCGTCTACATACCCAACTGATTTGTATCTATGTAGATACAACACAATGATACATTGAGGTGACGTCATTAATCAGAATACGTACTTAGTAATATAAATCATTATGAAAATATTTATGTATTTAGATATCGATTGTACCTATTATATTATTTTTTGTGTTCTGAGTCCTGACCATGAATGTATTGAATTGTGCTTTCTGCATTTATGTACAAAATACGGTTATATACAATATAAAATCGTATTCTTTTATTTCCTTTTACTGGGATTATAGTCTGTTTATTTTGATTTGATCATAACAAAACATAATAGTAGTTGTAGTATTCGAGCCCCAGTGTTGGGCCTCTCTCATGGCCTCTGGCGCAGGCGCCTTGACATTCAGGTTGCGCTGCGCGTGCGCTCACAGCTAAAATGTTCCATTTTTGAACACTGACACTTCCGATCGGTGACTTCCTATTTTAGTAACAAATCCTCTGAACAGATTTAATTACAGTTTAATAAATGTATACTTTTAGCTCTGACTCTAAAATATTCCGTAGGCGTACTTCCGGATAAAAATTAATAAACATACAATTGGAAACCTAAGACGCCATTGTTAAGGTCACATATTTTACGAAAGATTTGTGGAATTTGATAGGACGCAGCTAAATTATAATAAAATTAGGAATAATTTACAAATCATTAGGAAAAACTAACAATATCCAATTAAAATGTAAAGATACACTTGTGAAATTAATATACCTTTGCATTTGCATTAATTGAATATTATATCAGTGCAAAGGCAGCAGGAGCTTTATGTTTTACTTTTAAGTCGTCGTTGTACAGGGTGCTGTATTTTAAAGGTACCGATTTTTACGATAATACAGAGGTTACATACATGTTCAAAATGTAAAGTGCTGTATAGTATAAGGTTTACAAATAGCGTGTCTTTTCTAAACAGTCCCGTTGACATTGAGATGATGTTTTCAATGGGGGTTAATTTGAACCTGAAAATGCACCAGACGGCGCCACTTTGGATCGAGGTAAAAAAATTACAATTCTGTCAAATTCCTTGCAATTTGTCATCAGGATATTAACAATTTAAGAAAAAATTATATTTTAATAACAATTCTACAGACTAAATATCTGTTTTAATATCAGTTCTGTATTTTTTTACCTCGGTCCAAAGTGGCGCAGTCTGGCGGATTTTCAGCCTCAAATTAACCCCCATTAACATAACAACGTGTATTCATTTACCTACATACCTAAAGCATGTTTATTTCCATACACAGCATGTGTCTTGTAAACATGTTAGCATTACTTAAACCAGAACGTAACGGGTTTATATATATATGTATTCAAATTAGTGAACAATAGCGTTTTTTGACAGGCGAACTAACGTACCTATTATTATCGAAACTCGACAACGTCCTCCCACTACAATGCTTTGAAAGGAAGCAGTGACATTCTGTACCTTTTCGCTTTCACCGCATTGGAAAGTGAGCGTAAAAAACGTATTTCGGCAACGGCAAAATGGCGGGAGATCAACAACCTCACCGACTCATAGAACATAGACAAAGGGCGGCCATATTGTAACGAAAGTAAAAGTAGCCGGTCATAGACTATGAAGTCACGATTGTGATCCACGAGATGATTTGGGAATGTCATGGTTACCGCTCAATGATAAAACGGTACCTCTTTTGTTTTGCAATACTATGCTGATTTATTTTTTCAAACAGTTCTAGAATCCGGTGTTTGCTCAATAAGGCATTGAGACAGTAACACGATTGGTTCAGTATTTGTGCATGCAATTATACGTGTTATTGCTTTGGATATAGAGTTGATATTTGTTTGAATACAGACTAAATAGGAAGTGTATATGAAAAATATTTTTATAAAATGTTTGACAATGAGCGTCTTATATTATTATTCCCGTCTTTTGTAACCTACACAAGTGCAACCTCCAAAAACATTTATTAAATTTTTTATCTATTTATTTGAACTTAAATATTATCATAAAAATGATTACCAGTACCTATTAGTTTATTTAGTACCTATCATTGATTGGCAGTCGTAACAAAAACTGAATCCCACCGTTTAGTAACAATTTAAGATTGTTGTGAACAGACAATCCATTCATAGAGTACGGAGCGGCGGCGTTTCCTTTGGGAACTCCTTAATTATAATTTCAGTTAAGGTAAGTTTTTTTTATAAGGCATGAACTAAATACTTATATTACGAAGAAAAACAATTTCCTATCAGTTCAATGTATCAAGTTATCGTTTCCAGAAAATGCTTCGTAGCACAGTTCGTAGCAAGGTCTACGACGACTTTTTATTCATTATTTTTGTGTATAATTTCCTTTATTTTAGTGAGTATTATATACAGTTGCAATTTCCAAGTGAACTAGTTTCTTATTAATTTTTTTCATTTCGATATTTCGTAAAATCATCAATAAAAAATAAGAAATACTCGCCTGAAAAAAACGATGAATACTAAAAAAATAAGTTTATAAAATAAATGATATAACCAAATAATACTTCTTAGTAAGTTTTAGGAATTAATTCATGAAAATCCTCATTGGTATTGGTAGTTCGTAGCGCGTAGCATACGGCTACGGGCCAGTCGTTTAGTTTACAAATAATACTTATACGCACATGCAAAGTAGGTTATTTTGATTAGTTTTGTAATACAATATTAGTACAGAGTGATAATACAAAATATTCAAAGTCACGACATGATAATGTTAGTATTTTAATATGATATTATTTTTAACGTTGAGTATATTTATGAAAAAATATTTTCATTATGATGTTTGCTTGCTGATGGTGCTGGTAAACTTTTAGTTTTTTTTTGCGGTATGTGGTCAGGGTGATATTTTGTGGAATAATCACAATATTTACCCATGGTGGAGGTCATCGTCTGCAGTTGGTGCGCGTGAGTGGAGGCGTCCAGCGCCTCGTCAGGCCCCAGCTTGTCGCCCGCCGACAGCTTGCTTAGCGCTTCAACACGCACATCACACGAAGATCCACCTTGTTCCAGATTCACCGATCACCTTTTTAATTTACGTCTCCGAAAATTTTTCGAAACACCAACTCTGAGCATAGTTTTTCAACGCAAGCACTATACACGTTCAGCATGCAGAGTTCGGAGCACTTCCTGCGGAGCGAACACACAAGGGTTGCGCGGGCGCGGATCACAGTCGCGTCGCGGTTGTCTGCGCACTCTCCAAACCTCTCGATTCGGCAAAATCACGATAACGACTGCGCGCGAATGTCGTCATGTCGAAATTCGAAACACTTTCACCTAAATATTCCGCCTCCGTTTCGGCGGACGCGGGCGTCGCTCTCGGCGCTCACACACACACCGCTGACTCCGTCAGTGCTCAATTACGTACGCTGTAAAAATTGCGTCAGTGTTTTTCGTAGCCGACCTTACACTCGACGAGTACACTGCCGAAATATAGTTATCTCTGTCTCGTACTCATTCACCGTTACGCGAGATGTTTTTTGTTTCATTTTTTTTATCTGGTCGTTTCGTCCATGAACGCGCGTGTGAGTGTGCGGATTTCGATAGCAGGGTCGTTGAACTGCCGAAAAGGGATTCGGTATGGTTAGTGGTGATGTTTCAGTACTGACTAGGATGGGCCGCAGTAATGTCGATGGGTGTGTGGCGCAGCGTGGAAGTATAACGTGTGTGGTCTGATGGCAAGTACTAATGGTCGCCAGCGCATAAGTAGGTCAGCCGCACGCGCACGCGCGGTTCTTCATGACAGCGCAACGACTGCTCTACACACTGACAGTATTGTCTTCAGAAAATTACGAATAAGATTGAGTGCTCGATTTATTTACTTAAAAACAATTAAATATGTCAAACGACACGCAATATTACAGCCGTCAAAGCGTTTGCGTTCGAAAATAGCATTTTTCAAGTTTTTGCAATGATTTTGACCTTGTAATTAATTATCTTCATAATACAAACTGCAAAATTTCTACTGTTGAAAAGAGACTTGATATTCATTGTACTTTGTATTTCGAAAGAAACATGTCTGAGGGTTACAGACATTGACAGTTGAAAATGTATAATTTATTCAGTCATCAAGAACTCTGTAATTGTTGTCATGACAATGATAGCCTAATTAGCCTTAGTTTTTTGTCTGAAAGGTTAGCCGGGCCGACGGCACACTTTTGTGTCGGGTTACATTAAAACCGAGTTCATTCGCATCGGCCGCTATTCACCAATATCTAGATTACGCTTTTGATTCATTGTTCGGACAAAGTGTTGAGTGCTACTAATATAACTTTCATGAGTAATAACAAAAATACTTTGTAAAAATTGATAATTACAATTTATTAGAGAATAGCGCAACTGACTGCCTTGTTGGTCTAGTGGTCACAAGCGTGACTGCTGAGCATAGGGTCCTGGGTTCGATCCCCAGGTCGGGCAAAGTGATATTGAGTTTTTCCATTAGGAATATCTCAGTAGCAGCACGGAGTCTGGACTTGTGCCCAGTTAATGGCAATAGGCTCGCCCCCTATTACATGGGACGTAAAGATAACTGGCGAAACGAGGGTGTTAGTTAACTAAAAACACCTCTGCCTAACTCTTCGGGGAAAACAAGGCGTGATGTTATGTTATGTTTATGTAGCGCAACTTTAAAAAACGTATACTAAATGTTTTATAACTGATGACTTACAGGCCAAAATTCCTTAAATCTGAATGTAAGGTTAGCAGAGTCTAAGGTGATATTATCAGCACACTACTGCCGTGTGTTGCAAAACATGTTATTTAGACAATGCAATAGCGAATTACTTAATAGTGATAGCCCGTTACCCTCAGGTGGTTTTTACGATGTGCAACAGACACGTACTTACACTATTGTGCCTATTTTAATAAATTTATTTCCTACATTTTGTGATACCGGGCTGAAACCCGGATTAAACACAACATGCAGAAGTAGATTACAGCAGTCAGTATTAGAGTTACAAGGACATACTACAAAAGTTTTGACACTTGTTAAAACTATTTCTAGCGTAACTCCATCAATCAATAAGGTGTTTAAGCCCTGTTTAGTCCAAACAACTGTTAAACACGACTTTATGGTAAGTCAGAAAGTGTCTATAAATACTTTTGGTACTCCAGAAGCTTTTCACAGCCTCTAGAAAAGTATTAAAGTTTACATAAAAACTTAAGTTCTTATGAAGCTGCTAAAATGACTTGCAGGGTTGAAAGTCTTCAAAACTACGTAAGCTACGAGTTGCTACTGCTTCAATAACTTGAACTTATGCGATGTTGCAATTTCCCAACCACGTGAGTTAATTTCAGCCTACTACGCGAGATGTAGCTTGCACCATACAGGTATTAAAGAGTCCACGTGTTTTTACCAACGTGCGTACCAATTTGTCTGTTCCATATCCGACGGGATTCTACGTATACATGAATCACGCGGCTAGTCGGGTACATGAACCTGCCAACTACTCGTAACATTAAAAATAAAGATATTTTAAATAAGATTGACAACATGTCATGCCGCTTGCTGCGACCATGCGCTGCTGGTATGCGTTCGCAGTCAGGTAGCCGTGATATATTTAGCCAGGACCGGCCGAAACTGGGTTAACTATTCTCCCGAAGAAAACACGGCCACTCGAAATATTGACGCAACGCGCTATGTATGGTTGGCCTATCTGAAGAATGGGTGAAAGCGAGCTGGACCGAATAACCCCATTCTTGGTACTGCGAAAACAGGAAGTTCTGCAATATCTGATACCATACGTTATTTTCTTGGAAGCGTGTCCGTTTAATTTTGGAACTTTATTTTGTGACAATGAATTTTTCATGGGCTATAATGTAGTTGTAATGAGTCAGTGCGCCCGAGTTAGATATCATTAGACACACACGATTTCACTGAAAGCATTTTATAGTGATGTATTTTACGGAAAACTACATCAATAGAGATTATTAACACTGAGTTAGTACAAGTTCATTACGCCGAAATAATAATTATTAAAGTACATCAGTTGAATTAAAATTATTTCATACTAGCTGTCCTCACGGCTCCGTCCGTAGCTTATGTTACTCAGTGATAATGTAGCTTACTAACGGCAAAAGAATTTTTGAA
The DNA here is from genome assembly GCA_910594945.2 of Amphipyra berbera. Lineage (NCBI taxonomy): Eukaryota > Metazoa > Arthropoda > Insecta > Lepidoptera > Noctuidae > Amphipyra > Amphipyra berbera. The sequence goes on along the minus strand of OU343123.1, from coordinate 15,674,163 downwards.
ATTGGTCCAGTAGTTTTTAAGTTTATTCGTTACATACAAAAATACAAATCTTTCCTCTTTATAATATTAGTTATTATTTCATATATGAAAAGATTTTTTTTGAATACAATAGATAAACTATAGTTGTCGCTGAACTCTATCGATGATAAATAAGTCCAAAGATAACATTTGAGAAAACGTGACCAACTTTCATTGTATGTTATCCATATCAACATTATAGGTGTATCAGCCTTTCCCTAAATTCTTCAATTGAACAAATATTTGACTTTGATATTATAGAAAGAATTTTAAAGTTATCTTTGACAAACTGATATTTTTGTTGTATTTTGTGTTGAAAAGTTAACAATAAGATTTCGCAACTGCATCACAGAATTTAGAGTTTCATTCCCATCGTTTGAAATGTTTATCAGTTGTTTAGTGAGGCGTATCGACGAATTCATTGTATCGATACGTTGGATGTGGCGTGGATGTTTTTCACACGCTTCGCCGAGACTAGGTGATCTAGTTGAAGTTGAACGACCTACCTTAAGCGGCACCCAATCTTGCATAATTCGTCAAAATGTATTGAAACAAGCGAAATCACAAAAGTCATTGTTTGATAAGGCCACCGCCTGTTGATAAAATTGTTTTTTTTTATGGTTATGACGATAGTTCACGAACGAAACATAAATGGGAATACGGTGATCGCATGTTTACTTTCTGGAACACCTGTTCATATCTTTATAATCAGAATTAAAGAAATGCGTAATTCGAGTAATTTTGTTTACCTACATTAATAAATTACTTTTATAATTCGAATTTGTAGTTCACTATATATTACTTTTCATAGAGTAATGTTTTTTTTTATTGATTTCAAATTTCGAATTGTTGCAAATGTACTTAGACTCCACCTGACTGATTACAGTACATAAATGACGTGTTGTTGTGATCTCTTTATGTATCAGTTGACGGAACGTTTGCCTGGTGACAATCCAAATTTTGCCGAGTCGCACGATAAAGGTGTGAATGACCTCACCCATTGGCAAACATGACGACAAAGCGAACCTAAATGAGTCTACTGCACCGTTTCCCCGTTCTTAATTTTACTTTGTTAATTGTAGACGACTGGCCATGACAGTCCCCGAAAAATATGTAAAGACTTTTTGGTGTTTTCACGTTATATTTTTTTATAGGTTTTTTGTAGTGGTGAGTCTCGTTGTTATGATTTATGACGCTAGGTATACGTACCCTAAAAACTAGTTATACGGAATGATTTTTCTTGGCACATCACTCTTGAAAAATATATTTTTTTAAGTGATTTTTTTTTGTGTTATTGATTATTTCGTACAATTAAGACCATATTACCTAATTTTCGTATTACTTAACACCAATACTAACATCCGCATATTTACCCTTTTACCAATAATCGTTACGCAAAGTTACGACAAGCTTATACATAAAAAAAGGTTACACTGACGTTAAACAGCGGTATAACTTTACGCAGCAATTATTAGTAAGGCGGTTAATATATTATGATCCTCAAACTATCCTTTGACTGACCAATATAATTAGTAAATTTATTTCAAACTTATGTCTAACAAAAACTTCGAGAACCGTAGCTTGGAACTAAAAGTAAACCACAGTATAAAGAAGTATTATTAGACTGTGGTAAAACTGCGTCAATTTTAACAATGAACAATAGTTATGTCAATGACACAAATCATCACCATTGTTATAAATTTTGGCTTGCGGGACCAACTATGACTGCAAATACATTGCCAAAAATGTATCCATGCGTACAGATCTTATCAGTTTGGAAAGAAAGTCTTTATAAACTACCGCAGCACAAACTATGCTTTCATTTATTTCATTTTAAAACTCAATTTGAAACGACGTCATGTATTTCGAAACAAATTTGATTTCACACGAAAGAACTGAATTTAAATATTTCATAGAAATTACTTGAGTTGAATGTCAATGGCATAACATTTTGCGTATGATTTAGGCGCGAAATTGTTTATATGACCCTAACCTAGCAATTACTGTGTTGTAGTAGGTGTAGGAGGTTTCAGTAAAGAATGTTTGATTTGGTCTATAATACAGGAAAGACAGGACGATATGCGTGATTTTATGACACATGTTGTACTTGTGATACTTAGAAGGAATCAACACTGCGGCATGTTTCCTATTACATAAGCACGTGTCAGCCGGCCGCGGCGCCCGCGCACCATCGTCGCGAGGCCTCGCCACGGCACCTAGTTTCACAATCGCAACGCTCAGCCACCACAGCCGTTTTCACTTTTTCGCTGTCAAGAACGAGCGCTTACGATAAACAAACTAACATTTTGGCCGTCACTGCCAACTAATAAATTTAATTCAATATGTCAAAACTACCCCGTTCATGCCAATTGATTTCGACATCTAATGCTCTGCGTCAGAGTTCAAATTGCATTAAAATAACCGCGTAACCTACGATAGAGTTCACCGTGCACATCGTGGGTTGAATAGCAAAACGTAAGGTCTTCATTCACGAAAACTCAAATGTAATTTGAACCGTATTCCTACGGCATAATATTCATAATTAAGTATCGCGAAATACGACAAATGCCGTTATGTTATACAAGGTTCGTTTGTAGAAATACCGAGGCTGTTCATTGACCTTTTTAGGCACATAACACTAGCGAAACAAAAGACGAATTTTATTAGATATAAGAGGAACCTTGATCTGCAATACACTGCCTTGTTGCGAAACGAGAATAAAATATTCAGTAGTATCTATTAATATCCATGATGTCTTAGATACTGTTAATAATTACAAATTCACGTAAATCAAGTAATTTTCAAAAGATTTAGGAGCATTGTTGTTGAAAACATCTTCGCCGAATGATTTTACAGGCAACATAAGATGTGAAAGATTGTGTAGCATCTAGTTTGTAGCGGCGTAGCTCGTAGCACCATTTTCGTAGACCTCATCAGTTTACGTTCATGACATTGGTAAGTATTAACTTTGATTTTGTTATTGTGAAATCAGGTTATTACAAGTATTTATATCGTAAAAACATCTCAGTTTTGTTACTTAATATTTTGAAACTTGTTACGAATTAAATGTTCAGACCATTTGACCTCCACCTTTCATTTTTATATTTTAAATGCAGAAAATGCACTCTCATTCACAGACATAAGTTTAAAAAATCCTAGTCTTGGTAAACAAAGTATGTGCAGGCGAGTTGATCGTTACACGGCATTGTGTGGGGATCTAAGACTGCTTAGCTGTCATAACAATCGTAAAAGCTGACATTGCCTCTCACCGGGCCACGTAACACTTAGTTACGTAAAAGGTCTTTACCCTTGTTTATTTGGGACAGCTATATAAAAGAGATGTTTTAATTCACAAGTATTAGCACTTGTACTAACCATTGAGTAACTGCGTACAATACTGGATGATGCTTGCGGTAATCATCACATCGCTTTTCAATTTGTGTTTGAGCAATATCTCAGTTTTTAGCAGTTTGTCGACAACTCATAGTTTGCTTTGTGTTTGCGAAAGGTGACTTTCGAAGATTACACGGTGGGGTGTGGCGTCTAATACGAAAAATAATAATTTACATCGCTGATACTTTAAATGGATGTCGAGAATTTAAATCGATTGGTGTTTCGATTAGTTGTACTCTAAATTAATAGTTATATTCATTAATATTACTGTTGTCGAAATTATAATCGTTAATCTTACTGTTGAGTTTAGTTATGCGTGGAAGTGTTGTTTGTTAATTAATAAACATATAACTATTGAAATTAAATACCTTAACTGTTCCAGTTTTCTTATATTTGATTTAGTATTTTCCACTGGTGTAATTTCGTAACGCAAGTTTTTTTTTATAATGGGTAGCAATTGTCAAACGGTGCATGAATGATAGAAAGTTTGAATTGTCGTCTAATTCTTATATTTAGCCCCTAATGTGGATTTGCTAAATAAAAAAGGAGAAAAATGCATTGAATGTAATGCTCAATTAGCTACTGCGCTTGCGGCTACAAAACTCGATTTCGTAAAATTTAGTCTAGACTGCAAATCCTAGATTATAGTTTCAACGTATTGTATAACAACTATTTAAAGCGAAGACGGTTTCTAATAAGAAAATAAGTTGTTATTGAATTTTAGAAATTTAACAAAAGAGAAATTGTTTCAACGAAAATAAGAATTGTATATTTATTTAGATTTCTCTATGTACTATATTTACCCGATAAAAAATTCAAAGTTCTTATCTTAGCTCCGTAGAATATATATATTTTATCGACCATGATTGTAGTACATATTTGTAATTTAATCCGGAGAAGGAGACAATGCATAAACCTTAACCTTTTAAACTTCCAAACATGACTAAAGATTCTCTAAACATTCCCGCACGTCTAATTCAGGTAGTGTAAACAGTAGCGCTGCCCTTAACAATGCACGTGTGCTTATACTTTCGCAAGTGCCGTTGATGGCCAGTGCATCTTTGCGTAACCCTGCGCAGGCGACGGCAATGTCACATGTTATGTAAAATCGGATTTTGACAATCATGTGCAGCACTTTCTTGTGAGTTTGTTCTAGACATAGATGTGAAGATTTATTTTGAATTTAGAACTTTGTAACAATTAATTAGAAACAATTTAACGGAGTTGCTAAGAAAAGTTGCGATTGCTGGTCGAATAGTCGAGATACAATCGCGAAACGAGCAACTTGTCAGTCTTCCCATAGAGCAACATTAATTTAAAACCTGTGTGAAACTGTTGTTTCGTAAATAATAAGGTTCTTATTGTTTATAAATTTACACTTGACTCACCGCGGCCAGTTGTAAGCAGTTACGAAATTTTCACGAGACCAAAACACTAAAACGAATTTCCTCATATAAACTGGCGTTAACCCAGCTACAAGAAATACTTGGTGCGGCGTCATCCGTTATGTTTCATGGTATTTTAGTTTTCCTATTTACTGCTCACATCTATTTTGCTACTCTGAAACACGATACGTGTTGCGACACCTACGACATCAATATGCATATGAAATTCAGCTCGAAAGCTATATATTTCCAACGATTAAATTTGTCTTTCAGTAAACAAACAATTCGCTACTAAAACATTATAAATGAGGGTAATGAAATGGGTATATCTTTGCTTGGAAAAAATCATGATAAACAGGCGGCGGTCATATGTTTAATGTCCCTCCAAATGGAAGGATAAATGAATACGCTGACAAGCTTAACAGCTTTCTTTCGAAACAACAAAACGGCGTGTAAATGTGGTAAAGTATAATTTCGAAAATATTTTGCCTTCAAAATTACTTTGTTAAGTTAACACTGACAGCTTATGCTGAGAATTTTATTTAGCGAAAGATTTAAAATAAAAGATAAACGCTTTAGTTATTTATATACGCAGCAAGTAGTGCATCCTGATACTATTCCCGTTAATAGCTAAAAGCAGACGTTAGTGCAACTGTTACATATTTGTCTCATGCGATAAGATAATTAGGTCTGCAGTTTTGAGTGGTTCGGATGTGGCGGGAGGGTTAGTGGGGGCGATTGAGCACGCGATGGAGTCACGCGAGCGCGCCACAGTAACACACTGCTAAAGAAACTGCGAGGAAAACGCCTTCCGGGGTGAACGGCCGCGTTGCGTAAAGCGCCCGCGTTGTGGCGCAACAGACCGCCCCTCCGCGGCTCCACCGACGTGACGCGGCGTACGCGCAGCGCCATCTAACGGACGCTTTCATTGTCATTATATGTGTACTACATTATGTATGTACTAAAATCGCAAAAGTATTACAGGAAATCGAATACAGTTGTATGTTTGGGGTTAATTTCATGTTTGCATTTAGAAGATCGAATTGTGTTTATTTGCCTTTGTATTTAGTACAAGCAACACCATAGTTAAAAGTCTCATTTTATGTATATTTTGAAAGAAGAGTCCTAACAAAATATAGAAAGATTTGGTCAACGATGCGCTAAAAAAATGTATTTCCTTTGGTTGCCAATTTAATAACTTTCTTCGTTCTGCATGTGAAAAAATTAAATATACAATCGTTTATCTTCATTTTCTTGAAATATTTGTCAGATTTGCATCGTGAAGTGCCTGAATAACTAATAATATTCAACATAATTTACTCCTCACGCATAATACAAACGTGGCTGCTAATAAATTGCAATACGTAGCGAGTAAAGCGAGAGTGACGAAATGAAATTTAATTCCTAGGTCAAGGTTTGGCTTCTCTTCGAAATGGGAAAATTGCCACATATCGGCGACCTTAACTCGGCGCGAGTCCGCCAGTTTCGTAAGACGATACCGCAAATAAAGCCCCGAATACACTGCCAAAGTGAGTGCTAACACGTGGCGCATAACATTAACTTTGATGATACCCATAACAAGGGTTTTTTAAGTTATCAGTGACAGTTTGAATGATTTTGTGAGTCATACACGTTATATCAACAATCTTGCAGCAAACAAAACTTATACAAACCTATGTGACATCATACCGTAGGTTACGTCATGGAAAACGTTTAAAATTTTATTATTTGCATATTTCGATTATAATTTTAAATGTGAAAATGAATTTTAATAAATAATGTCGGCCGTTGCAACTTTAAGCTTCATGGAGATGAGGCTTTAAACTCTGCCAAAGAAATGGAAAGTCTGTTATACAACGTCCACCTGAGTGCGCCCGCGCCGTGAAAGGCGCGTGAGTTTTTAATGTCAGCCACTCGTGGTCAAGGCTCAAGTTTTTTTGAGTGCTTGCTTCACGCGATTTTATCTTCTGTTTTAGTACACGCTCACCGACGGTGATTGACGTCGTCCGCGCTTTGCTTTTTTTGATGCCTTATTTAGTATTGGTATTAAACTAATTGAGTAATCTGACCCCTAATGCATTTAAACGTAGAAATAATTAGATCTCGATTTGTAATCTTCATTTAATTTGATCTCATAACAAGATCGAAGGCCATGCTAAAGCGCATGAAGCAAACTATTCACTGTCAGCAACATCTCAAGCAATTCACATCGAAATTACATAAACCGTAAGTACAATAGGCATCAATAAAGCGAAGAAAGTTCATTGTCTTCGGAAATAGGATTTAAATCGAAAGCGAGAGTAATGGGCGGTCTAGGCGGCGCGGGCGCAGTGCACGTAGCGAGCGGGCACGGTACAACGGTACCGGGTGTAAGTTACGGTACTTCCCGTAGGAACGGGTCCGCGGCATCCCGCGTGATTCTAGTGATGCTACCTTATTGAGTTTACGTAATATCGATAAATATAAGTAATGTTAGTGTTTGTTGCGTTTTATTGTTTTTCAAGGTGTTTTTCTTTTAATTTGATGTAGCTCATCAGTTTTAATTGAGGTTTTATGGCGTTATTTGTGGTTTATATATTTTCTTATAAGTTTTCAGTGCAAAAAGCGACCTTGACGTCGAAAAGCTTTTCTAATTTTATTGTTTTTATGTTTAAATAGAAACATTTAAATTTACATATTTTTAACATTAATTCGCAAACTAGTTTAGTGTTAACAAATGTAGTAAAATAACACTGCAAATCATTATAATGACTTTATAAGTATACTAATAAACAAAGAGAACGTTGTAAGTATGATAATACATCATGTTAACTTAATTTTATCTTGCGTAACAGTAAAATATGCAAGTCATTAGTTTCAGACTTTTTACTTTCTATGTTCATATTATTTTAGAAAGAGACGCTCTAATGTGACACTCATTTCTAAACTCAAAATAAGGATGCTTTAAGTATGTGTTTTTGAATTTTTCAGAAAAATGAATAGTTTCTAATCAGAATTAACTTTTTCGGAAAAGCTTATAAAATGAACTTATCGTTATAGGCAAGTATGAACGAATTAGTGTGTATTGTGTACTGTTACTGTATATGGCGTGGAATTAGTCTAGAAGCAATATTAGGGTATGACTTCTTAAGTCATGCCATTGTGTTTTCGTGTATAATATGTGTTACACTGTTACAAGGACATAGTCGAAACATACGTATGTAGTGAGGTCAATAACACCGCACTGGGTTACCGATGAAATTTTATCGATAACACAAGCGACAACACTACTTGGGCACCGGTCAACTACCATTGAGACCTTAACCACTTTCTCTTTCGATGGCCGCTGATCGTGCTTACACGAACACACAAACTCATGCAACCACTCTACGTGTTTTATGTATGTGTGCGTGTGTATTGTCGGTTACATCACGTTACTTTGGCTGACGCATCAGTCGAGCGAAAGGTCAGTATCTATTTATAGTATGTATACATATATAGTTACGCTCACTTTCCATAAGAATGTCCACGAGATATATTCGATTTCAAGATCGTTCACCTCTGTTGATTAATTGCTCCACGTGTAGGTACTTAGATATGGACGTGTTAGTTAATTAGTAATGACCTGTGTCAAACGCGTCACGCATTTGTCACGGGATACGAGATCATTGTACAGATCAACAATTTGTTTACATCATGTTGTTTTGATAACGTTAGCAGATTATACACAATGTTTTTTTTGACATAGAAGTGACTTCTGTCTTATTAAAAAAATCTCTTAATAAAAGTAGTTTTTTAGTATCCCTGTCCCTATAAATTCCTGAAATTATTCTAAAATCAAGATGGCTATAGTTTTTTAAATTATTTGTATTTGTAAACATTCGATAATGATTCACAAAATTTTATACTAATAGTAGTTAATAATAATTTGTAACATGTGCAATTCAACGCGGGGTAGTAGAACTAAATAATTTTCGTCAATGAGATTAACACAATAGTTGCAAGCGCGAGTCCATGACTCCTCGATAAAATTGTGAGTAGGAGCACAAAGGTTTAACGACAAGGCCACTGCAGGGCTGCCTGCCTGCGTGGGAAACCCTATTGCAGTCACCGACTAGATTGTCAGTTGTTTGAACTTAGATGTTGGTTGTTTGCGCAACTCTACGTTGTTATGTTGGCAGTTAGTTTAATTGGAAAATATGGGTGGAAAACTTCCGTGTTTTGTTATGCAATATTCAAATAGAGAAGATAAATATTTTTAATATTTTCCCTTTATTTTTGTATGGTTTTGGTTTGCCTAAAATAATTTGTTTTAACTAGTAACCAAATAATTATCAAATTTTAGTTATTATAGACACAATGTAGTGTCATACACATCGTATGAATTTAACAATATTTAAGGTTTAAGGTGACCTTTTGCCATTTTATTGTTAAGTCAGGTGTGGTTTAATATGAGCTTAAATCATTTCTATTTTAAAGAACCTACTTTGAATTTGGCATTGTGTTTTATAGGCTTGTTTAATGTTTGCCTATTTTAGCTTGTTCATTTGAGATTACATTTCATTGATTTAACTTAGGTTACAAGTCGACTAGTGGGCGGATGGGCGGTTAATCGCCTACTATATCCGCCGACAGCATACGTGATTGATGTAAATCAAATGTTCTTACAATAGAACATTAAAATACTGTAAATAAGTTCTTTATTTATAACAATAACTACGAAATTAAGTATATTTTGCTGCAAATCGGATAAATTTTTTTGACTGACGCAGAAAGGATTTTGTTTTAAATTATAAAATTAACTGTAGGTTAACTTGGCTAACTAAAGTATTTAGGCATATCTATACCATATTTTACTGCAGCAAATAATACAATGAATAATAATTCAACAAAAAGATATGCAGATCAATTGACCGAACTAAAAACTTAAGTCAACTTATAGATTATTTTACTTCGCAAAAGAGCGTGTATTAAAACGTAGAAAAAAAAGTATCTAAGAGCACCATGTGCTACTGTCGCGTACAAATTGCCAGTGTCGGTGTGGTGTACAGTCGTAGATGACGATTTTACGGTTTTATCATCATTGACCTTAATTTTAGACAGCACATACCTCCTGCTCGCGACTCTAACCATCTGTGAATATGTTTGTTAGTTTTATATTTTCTTTTTAGTATTGTATATTATACTTTTGGGATGATACACGTGTACGTTCTTTTTATAATTTGACTATGTAAGGAATGATTTGTCTTTATCCGAAACATTGTTGTTACTCATGCTTTTAAGTTCATTTTGCAATTTCTTAGGCCGGGTGTCCTACGACCACGTTTTAAGAAATCGCCCATAACATGTTTTTCTAACGAAATTGGGGCGTGGCCTAACTGTTTATGGTCTAAATATTCATTAAACATGTTTTGTTAGATTTTTGTCGTAAGAGCTGGCTTAAGAGTTTGATACTAAGTGGCTTAAATAAAATTATTATTTGTTATTTTTCTTCTACGTTAGGGTCAACAAAAACAAGGCTACAAGCATCTGAAAATATTACGATTCAGTGATGGCCGCTTTGCACGGATGTGACGCATATTTTCCCAACAGGTTTTTTGTTTCGTTTTTTTTTGTGCGTCATTTCAGTGCGTGTATATTTTATCTCTTTCTTCTATTCATTTTAACTCGAAGTGTCATATAAATATTTACCAAATGTCTAGAATCACATAAAAAAAACCAGTTAAACGCACTTGTTGATTCTGTACTTAGGCTGTCACACGACTGACACAAATCTTAAATTTTATTCGTTAATTTCTCGTTACAGTCGTAAAATATTCTAAAGCTACTTAATTTCCTAAAATGGCCAATCTATGTTCAATATATCAGAGTTTATGGGTAATAATATGTTGGGAAACGCATAGACGAACGCCTGCGCTCCGTGCCTGCTACACGATTGAAACTAGGACAGACGGTCCAACATCCCGACTGACTGACGTATCTAGCGTTATGATCTCCGTGTTATTGTTATTTTCTATGTGAATTTTAAGATAGTTCAATAAAGCGAATGTAGGTTTTATCATTTTATGTTTATGATCCATGTATGTGTTTGTTTCTTTGACGGGCTCAGTAGGACTTAACATTAACGAGGTGTGCTGGTATTTATATTGTTAAGATCATACAATGTACGGCAGTAATGTGTTGAAATATCGCAATAGGATATAATAATCACAGGTTAATAGTCTGTCGCCTACGAACATTTTTTAAACCTGTAACAGCAAGCATTTCACATGAGTATAACGTGAAATGCTTGCTCCGTAAAATTCAAGCGATATGAAAATCTGGGTCTGATTTTAAGGAGTTTATGTTTACACCTCAACATACTTATAATGTAAAAAACTGCCTAATCTAAATAAAATAATCTAATCTCCTCAAATTTACTGGCAAGACAAGTAATATAAATAAATAAATATAATAGGTAATTGAAGAGGTTCATCAAGGTAGTTATAGAACTGGTTAATTTTAATTCTTATACCCATAAAAAAATATGCTTCTAAGAATTTACACCAGTGCTCATTACAGTTGTTTCGTCAATTGATAATATTTTATTTCAACTGCTACGTGCGTTGATTTAAAACAACCAGCGCCATCTATTGGTCCCAAGCGTTAACACCGAGATATAAACGATATAAAACGCTGAATGAATACAAGTCAGAGGACAAAGTTCTTGCTATTTGATTTACACAGTATTATTAGTGAGTGGCTGCATACTAATGCTTGTTTATAGTACAAACGGATGTGTTACTCATTCATGCTTCCAAGAAAAACCTTATCTTCGATATTGCACTGGCTCTTATTACACAAATACTTAATTTATTTTTATTTATCCAAAGTTTTTGCTTTCGTTACGTTCACTTCGGAATTATGAATAGGGTTTTAATGAAATAGGGATTTATCGCGCTAGAAAAAACCTGATGACATAACAACTCTGTTTCTACAGGCTGCTAGATAACTACGCAATTTTTTTCATAAAAAAATCTAATCATACTCTGCGACTTCGCGTCGCGGTCTATGAAACTTATGCAAGCTTTAATTAAAGGTATAAAATTAGGTTTAGTTGTGTATGGTTAACATGGGAAATGTAATGAGTCCGATGAGGATAGGGACCTCTACATTTTTGCAATTATTTCCATGTTGTGATTTTCCGATTTTCCCCGTAATTAGGTCAAACTAGAATTCGACATTTTCTATCTATACGAGGTTCACACATAATTCGTAATACATAAAGTCAACAACGATTATTTCATACACCCTGTGTATGTGACAGAAACCCGTTACATTTATGTAAACGTTACGTTTATGAATTTTTCAATGTGCAGCTCTATTACGCACGTAACATCACCAGTATTACAATACCTAATACATTCCTAGTGACAATGCGTCACCTTGCCAGCGTTCGTTGACGCATCTACGTTTTGTCCAAGCGACCTTACGCCTAAGCGTGTTAGACTAACTACTAATAACAACAACCAATTTGTAGCATCCCGCTCGCTCTAATAGCTGTTATCACGGTCTAGAATGAGACGTAACTATGTGAATGATGATTTGAGTTGGTACAACACCAGCGTTCACCTTCATAAAGGTAAAGTATGGACGGCGCTAACGAAAATGAAGGGCGATAGTAGTTTCAAGTGTTTGAAGGTAACGGGCTTAGGTTGAGTACTAATTGCTAAGAATTTACGCTTGTAAATATTACGATGCCGCGGTGGAACTGATCGTCAGTTGGTCGACACATGGCAGCTATTAAAACACATCTGCGACCACATTATTTAAGCGTTAATGTCAAATTTAGTTTTATAAATCTCTATACACGAATGTGTAATTCGCCACTTAAATCCAAAGCCCTACATGTGAAAGGCTTTTTGGATGTTCACTGAGTGCACTCTGTGTCATCAAAGGCCTTGTTAAGGGAGGGTTTATCCATAAATCTATCCCGAAGCCGATGAAACGGGGTAAACCGGGATACCAGCTGGATGTTTGTCGAAAATATTTAACATGTTTTTCAGAAGTTTAGAGCTTTTCAATTGTTTTATTTTTGTACTGTATTTTTATACATATTTTGTACTTATAGAATAGTTATTAGTTTAGATATTATCTAGGATAAAATTGAATGTTTAAATTATAATATTATGAACCTATGATATTAAAATGTTTGGATTAAACATTATAATGAATGCTACATAGGTACTATACATTGTATGCTTCTGGAGTTACCTGAACAAATATTTAGGCTATTTACAGCTTTTCTTTACGTCCTACTAATGAAAACTATTGACAACTATTTCATCAATTTTATGATTAATTTTCGAAATACAATCTGTAAATTTTAAAAGATGACGTCAGAATTGTACATCCTTTCTCTCCACTTTCACCGTCCTTGGCGAGCAAACGGTAATAGATGACTTACAAAGCTCTGTGTACAACGCGGAACACAATAACGTCCTTAACATTAATGACAGAAGGTTTAGAGTTGAGTGCTCTTTGTTTGAAGAAGTGCAGCGATAAGTTTGTTAGAAGGTACATGCCAAGTCGCAACACTTCATTGGTATTGCACGCGCTTGTCAGTAGGATCTTATCAGCGAAGCAATTTAGCGGTTAAGACATTAAAAAAAAGTTAAATGAGCGTGGTTTTAATATTAGAGAAAGTAAGTTGTAGCCAAATAAGTAATTGTGAAGATTTATAGCGAATTTCTCCACGTGGGTGGACGACATTCACAAAATTAAATTGTCTTGGATTAAAATTTAAAACGGTTATTTATTGTTTTTGCTAAAATTTTAAATGTTTCTTCCATTTTTGGATCTCTTGATAAATCGAATGGAGGTTGGTAGGTTGGATACTGAGTGTGTCCAAGGCTATTGTCATATTACCTATAAGACATAATATACTGACGAATACAGGCATTGTTTCACGCATTATTTCTAGGTCTAGGTAACAAAAAGCTTTATAATATAGCGGTGTACATGACCAATTAAGTCGTTGCATGATTCAGATGAGGAATTCCATTTTTAAACAAGGAAAATGTGTGAATCAGGAACGTTATTTTTACTTTGCTGGAGTTACAGCAAGTAAATATTATAAGGTGAACGGATGATCGCTGAAAAAATATTAAGTTTAATATAAACTAAGGAAATTGGAGCGCAAGGTGGGGTAACATTCTGGTATTCGACTGCATCTGGCTGGAATGAAAGCCGAGTCCAATACTACTTGGGAGAAGTATCAAATGCCATAGAATTTTTATATCAATGCCGGAATTATTTCTTCAAGTTAACACATCATGTAAGTAAGAATTTATATTCCAAACCCTATGTCACACAACGTGATTATTAATCAGTATAGTGCAAGAGACAGGTTGCCCGGCAGATAACCTAAACGAAAACGCGAACGCATTGATAATGATAACACCGCGTGGCGCTACGGGCCTTTCGCGCCGCACAATCGTTAGATAAACATATGGGTCAGTGAACCGACCCAGTTTCGTTCGAGAGCCCACACGATGGGCCCGTGTGCGCGTTTTACTCAAAAATCCACACAAACACAGACGCAACACTTCAATCAACACACACATCAACGTATTCGCGTACTATTCGTGAACTCGACGAATTAGTAGCTACCACGCAATGAACTCACATAATTCTCGCTCTAAATATTATTGACCAATACTAAATACGCGTCATTGCTTGTTGAATAAATTCGTGTTTACTGTTTACACGACGAGCAATTCAAAGGTATTTCGAAATTGTGTTGCAGCGTTATGTAACACCTACTTATGTAATTAATGTAATGATTATACTTAAACAGCAATAATAAAAACTTTTTAATGTTTAATTTTGTTAATCTCGGCATTGTATAATAGCAGTTTTAATATTATGCGGTCTATAGTAATTAATTTTATTAGTACTTAATAATATAACCTACATTTTACAAATTAATTGTATTAAAATTGGTATTTTAATGTCTTCCATATTGGAAGCACCAAAGAACTAAATTCTGTCCGTGCAATATACTAGTAACAAAAAAACCGTCAAAAATGTATGTCTACCTACTTACTTATTTGCTTTTACAAGCAGATAATATATACTTGTTAGCATTGATTGTCAACAAAATGTTACTGACAATGTAAATAGCGAAAAATAAGTTTCAGTAACTGCCTCGTTGGTCTAGTGGTGGCAAGCGCGTCTGCTGATCGTGAGGTCCTGGGTTCGATCCCCAAGTCGGGCAAAGTGTTATTGGAATTTTCCGTGTGGAATTTCTCAGTAGCAGCCCGGAGTTTGGATTTGTGCCCGGTTGGTGGCAATAGGCTCGCCCCCTATTACTTGGGACTTAAACATAACGGCGTAATGAGGGTGTCGGGAGAATATTCGAAAAATATTAACAAAAATTGAGAACGTCATTAGATTAGGGAGAAGAATGATTTGTTAAAATAATGTTAAAAAATTTCGAATATTCATCCTGTTACTATACACCTCTGCCTAACCCTTCGGGAAATACAGGCGTGATGTTATGTTATGTTAAGTTTCAGCTACTTATAATTTAATTTTGTAATTGTACCTTAAGTCTCATCATACTTTCATAGGTACATAAATATCCCCAAAATATTTTTGTATGTCAATAAAAATAACTGGTACCAATTTCGAAAGTTACATGGTCAATAGTCTCCAGTAGGCCTTGGCCATGACGACCACAATGTTGTCGAAATATCAACGGACTTTAACGTAAATCTGTCGAATTTCAACCCTTTCACAAACGGTGTTGCAAAGTACATGCGACATAAGTTGCTAAACAAGTAGACAGAGACAAATTACTCTCAGCTAAATGAATATTCCAGAAAAGTATAATGTAATTGTAAAAGAGTCTAGATAAAACTCTGAGTATTTCTTATAGTTTTTATTCTACATCAATTACATAACACACATAAACATAAAACGCCTTGTATTCCCCGAAGGGTTAGGCAGAGGTGTTTTAGTAACACCCTCGTTTCGCCAGTTATGTTTTAGTCCCATGTAATGGGGGCGAGCCTATTGCCATCAACCGAGCACAAATCCAGACTCCGGGCTGCTACTGAGAAATTCCTAATGGAAAAACCCAATATCACTTTGCCCGACCTGGGGATCGTACCCAGGACCTTATGCTTAGCAGTCACGCTTGCGACCACAAGACCAACAAGACAAGATTAGACTAGACAAGATTGACTGTACAATAGGTGAAGCAGATGTAATTTTTGAAGCGCTATTTTCGTAGACTGGTTTAGATTAGAATTTCAACTTGATAACTTTGAACGTGAGGTTTCGAAAATATAGAATGTTCGGAATTTGACTATCCTGTATTTTTATGGCATCTAAGCGTTTTTCTCATCATGAAAAGATACTTGTAAGGTGCACCGGTAATTTCTATTTAGCTTGTACCAATCTTAGCCGGCGTAGATTTCCCACGGGGTGTCCTGCGTAAGCGACACGCGACGCGATGCGACGCGACTCGACACGACGCGGAACAAGTACGCGTTACGTCGCGTCTCGCTACATAGGCCGCTATTAGGGAATGCCGTTGTTTTGATCGCGTTCGTCGCATCCGCAGCATTGTGTTGCTTCGCTTTTGTCGTTTACGCAGGACACCCCGTAAGACTGGTAGTTCACATTAATTCAAAAAGTGGGTGTTACGGAAATTTCTATAAATACTATATTATACTTTAATGACATAAAAGAGCCCTTACAATCACAAAACATGTGCAGGACTCGTGGTTCTAAAAAGAACGATAAATATTCTATGAAAGTAGATAAGATACAAGTTGTTATCGATTGTTATCAATTTTATTATACACAACGCTAAGACCTAACCTAGGGAAGGATCAACCAGTGGCGGTACTTTCATTTAAGCCCAAACTTCCCTATAAAAAAACTATAGATACATATCGAATAAAATAAGTACCTAAAAAATATCGGGCTTGCCCTAATGTTGACCCCTAGGCACGCCACTGGTTATTCGGTATGTATCTATAGTTATTTTACAGGGCAAGCCGGGCGTTTGGGCTTGTATGAAACTACCGCCACTGGGATCAACTCCATATTCACTAGTTAGTTTAAACCATTTAAATGAAGAAAAAGAAGCAATTATTTATAGACTATGCAGGGCTGCTTCAAATTAAGGTGAAACACACACTGCTCCGCGCTACGCTGCGGGGTGCGAGGCGACGGAGCCACAACATTGCGCGTGAATGCGTTAACTGTGTGTTGCACTACGCGTGTTTTCTATGCAAACAACGTAAGAACACGCACCTCCGCGCTACGTTGCGTGATGCGGTGCAGTGTGCAAATCGCCTAACTAGCGAAACTACACAGGGTTAATAGATATCATTAATAGAACACATTCAATTTTGTTTAATTGAATTTATTCTGTTATTCATCTAGAAACTATCAGGTTACGCTAGTTAATTTGAAGTAACCCTATGTAAACGTGTCGTCTGAACTCTTACTTTAATTAAAGCTTATCAAATTCTGCTAAGATCAAAGCGAGAAAGTAGCGAGTTTAGTTAGCAGTAACTGCAGTTACTAACTACTGGCTTACGTCTATTAAATGTTTCTATGGATGTACGAGTATGTAGGTAGATTCGTAATCTGTCTCTATGGTTAGCGTAGCAATCGACCGCGCGCTGGTTAAAATATAACCGTGAGATCATCATACTGGGATTAGGTACCTAATGTATGGAAATAATCCAACCATATGTGCGCTTTTTGGGTTTAAATATAACTCAGACATTTTTTGTTAGTCAGAATTTGAAAGTAGATTGGTTTTAAGACTAGAGTTTTTTTTAATTAATAAAAAGGCAAGTTCAAGTTAATACGTGCCAATTAACAAATTATTTAATTGTTATATTGTCTAGTTCCATTTTAACTGGAACTGAGTGGAGCCCACACAACGTCAGACGACGTCGCGGCAGGCCCAGAAGGAGATGGCGGGACGAGCTAGACATTTATTGGAAGGATTGGCCGCAGAGAACCTTAAACCGACAGGAGTGGAAGGAGGGTAGGGAGGCCTTTGCCCTGCAGTGGGAAGATCATGGCTGAATAATAAAAAAAAATGTCTAGCTGTATTTAACTATACCGTAACGAATATATAGCAATATTTCGGAAAAAAATAATTTATCAGTTTTAAGAAGTTTTGAATATGGATATATTATAATATGCCCTAGATTTATTATACTTTTACTATTTTTTTCGTATGAAATATGTGTGCTTTGTTATTCATTACAGATGGTTGGCATATTATGTAAGATAAAGGCGTCAAAACATGATAATAACAAGATAACCTACTTATGAATTTATTTTCTATATTTATAATTCGCAATCATTGTAAAAATATACATTTATAAACAAGAAATCATGTTATCATTATATAGGTAGTTTTAACTTCATTAGTCGCTAGAGGGCGACATAAGCAGCACATAGACAAATCCAATATGGCCGCCGATTAAGATGTATAATTCTGTTTGATCTTATTGGTTAATAAATAAACGTTATTATTTAATAAAATAATGATAATATTATTAATCTATTTTATAACTAGGTAACTAATAACATAGATACGATTCTAAAGCAAAACATAGAAACTTGTGATAATTAATTTATGCTGCAACGTAAAGAAAAGCTGATAATTTTTATTTGGAAAATTGGAAATGAAAGATAACGAAATGACAACACATCAAGTACTTATGCATTACCTACTGCTTAGTTGGTCCAGACGATAAAATAATGATAAGAAGGAAAAACTTGTTTTTCTGTCTGGTGGTAGCTTAGATAATGTAGACAGGTAATTGGATTGTAGATAAATTAGTTAATGCAATAAAGTCGAGCATAGACTGATAATAATGAGTAGTATTTCGATAGTACTTTGTAGAATATTTGATATGAAAAGATCTAGAAGTTAATCATGTTTAGAAGACTGTTATCGATAGTCAGATTAAACAAATATAATCATCGATTTCTTAGAAATACACGTGTTTTACGTGCAGTGTGTGCGTGGCCGTCTACTGATAAACAAAGAATGAATGAAACGACGAGACTGCAAAGTGCATGCCAACGTGAAAAATAAAATAACATAAAAGCTATACAAGACGTACACAACGTCATCTCACCATAAAACATTTTGTTCAATTGCCCTTGTCGTCCAGTCAGCTTTATCGTGTTTGTGTCCATTCAAAATAAACGGCCAAGCTGGCTTAGAGTCCTATTTAATTTCATAGAATAGTTCATCACTATAACGTGTCATAAGTATGGTACGCAGCGGCGGCGTTCGCCAGTGGTACGCACACTGGGCGAGCGTGCAACGGAGCGGGAGTCGCGCTCGCGGTTGGCGCCCGCACGGAAGTAGGTTAGTAACTAAAGTTTTGTTTGCGTGAGGCTGCGACTCAGTGCACTCGGCTCGCTAGTGCGAGCCCGCGGCTCCGTCCGCGGTGCTGCGCGCCCCTCCCCGCGCGCCCGCCCGCGCCCCCGCGCCCGCGCATCTTTCACTTTCGTCCCGACTTTGCCTGGCTCGGCCCGCCCGCCCTACGCGCCCATTGTTGCGCCCCTATGTAGCAAGGAGCCGCTTTCCACAGTAAACTTGCCCCATTCACAGATAATATAACAATTGAGAACTTTGTAGTTACTTCTGAGCTAATTACAATTTGAAGCGACTTAGGTTTTTCACGAATTTTCTTATGTTTCTAACTTGTTTTTTCTTATTGAAGTCCATTGACTTGTTTAATTTTATCTTAATTACAGTTTACTTAAAGGAATTTTAACTAAGCTAATTGTTGCTTAGGTTACTCAGGAAATACCAAATATTTTTATCAGGCATGAATATTGAACCTAGCTGATTTAAACTATTCAACTGGTTTGGCAGTGAATAATGATTGTATTGCAATATTAAGTATAAATAGTTTTCAGTTGTAGTTCTTATCTATTACAACTACCTTATAGTAAATTGGTAATACAATATTTCATGCGGAAATGTTGTGATTAGTAGAAAATGATGCATGTAAGTACACACTACACAGTACACTAGTCTCAATAAACATAAGTTATTTAACTTATTTAGCTACGTTGTACAAGTTAATATTGTGGTTTTGACATTCATTGCCTAAGTATCTACCTACTTATCTATCTTTAAATCATATTTGGACATTGCTGACCTTGACAACAATAACAACACTGCGTAATTGACGGGGCACCCTTCTAGAATATTCCTGATATTGCGTGCCTACAAATGAAATTCATAGTTACGACTGTATAGATGCAAGTGCGATGGGATAGAGAACAGTCGCACCGAGCGGCACCGGTGCCGGTGTAAAACAGCAACAGTGCTCCGGGTGGTACATCACACGCATTCGCCTAACGCTCATTGTCGTTGGTTATGTAAGGCGGAGGCCGCGTCGATGCCGCTGCGCTGCTGCGAGTCAACGAACGGCATTGACACGCGCCCGCCTCCCGCCGCTGCCGCTGCCCCCGCGCACCGCTCACTCCCCGCGGACTCCCCTCGCCGCTGCTGAAACCAGCAGCTGCGAAATTGGGTCACGAGCTCTGAGCCACCTCACGTACACATCGACTAGTTAACCGAGACCTCTGACGTGCGCACGATTCCCTCCATCTCGCATCACAAAGCTAGTGAGCGACAGGCAGTGGGGGTCTTGTGTAACTGGTGCTGTACTTGCAAGACGACAAGTGAAATAAACCTTCTGCCGTTTAAAATAACTACGTGTTTCAACATGATAGATCGGACGCGGAATCGCCTCACATCCAGCAGCGGACCTTGAATTCTACGATCTTAGAGTTCTTTACGTTACAACTTACATGTGGAATGTCGAATTCAAAATTGATTTTACTCTATCAGAATGATTTCTATTTGATTTTTGTACTCTATTGTTTTGCTACATGAAAACATAATATTTGTATTTTTTTTCAATAATTTTCAGCAATAGTTTTGCATACCTTCAAGATTTTCCAAGTAATTTATATAATCAATACTTTTAGAGATTCTAGATATAACGTTAATGGTTTGACAAGGTATTTTAGATTAATTAATAAAATAAATATTTAATTAATTGCAGCATAGATTATACGAGAGTTGTTCTACCCATTTCATTTCTAAATATGCATTGTATATTCAAGGTTAATTATATTTAAATTTAAAATCGTGTTTCATTTCGCAAGACGTTTAAGGTCATTACTGCAAAAAAAAAAAAATTGAAATTACTGTTTAAAACAATTGTTCATAACAATTAAAGTCGTCTTTGTTTACATAGAGTTAGATGGGAATAGCAAAGCTAACATTATAACAGAAACAGTTCCAATAGTTTCTAATATCAATGCATGAAAACGGAGAAGGAAAACCAGCACTACGCCGGCATCGAACGCTCGAGTCAACGAACGTCATTGACAACAGTCGTCAAGCAATTCTCTATTCTCCCTACGTAGCTATAAAGTTTAAAATTCTGTGGGGCAGTCGCCCAACCTAGCCTTGGCTCCTACTGGCCTGGCTGACTTAGACATTCTATCTACTTTTACGAGTACATGGGCGAAGGCTCCAGTACTGTTTGGTACTTATAGTGCAGTTAGTACTTAGATGCAATAAGTTTATCGCCAGCGTCAGCCTGTCCTTATGTAATGTTCTAATTCTTGTTAAACTCTCATTGGATTAGTGTCGTTCACGTTTACCTGTTGTTCTACTCGGAGGTATAAGTTATGTCACTATAATCGCGTGCATATACGCTTAACGTATGCTTATAGGTATATAAAAGTACCTATTAAGAAGTAGTAAATTTCGCAAAAAAAGTTGAGGTTTACTTCGTTGCATAAGCGCGTAAACCGCATCGATTACTTGACTTTTATCTGTTTATGAGCAAGTATATTGAAAAACCCAGCTCCTACATTATTTATGTTATAATATCTGTTATAACACGCAATGCGTAATATAGGAAAAAAATAAACGCATACGCATGACCTTGCAAGCTAATATTGTACAACCTACAATTATACATGTTTACAAAAGTGCAAATAAACTTGAATACACCACACTTAATTACAAACGTATTCTGTAAAATTTACATTGAAAAGCTGATCATTGAAGGTCAAGTTAATATTAATAATTAATTAGTAACCTATAGTTGTAATTACCCATTGTGTGACCGGTTAGCTGAACGTAAAGCAATAGCGCTCATGGTACCAGATTTTTTATAATAATTTGATTAAGAATAATTATCTAATTAGTTCAAGGGGGTGCGTGGCGGGTATCCTCTCATATGACGTCACGCTTTAATTCTGTTATCAGTGTATATACTTGTAAAACATTTTGCCCTTATATTGTATTTTTTTCCACCTATAATAGATATCATATAGAACAACATAAGAAGGAAAATGTTATAAATAAACAAATGAAGGAAAATTATTACGTCAGCGACGAACCCAAATCTGACCCAAGGAGGCCCTTCGTTATTTTTGTTACTGCCATAACAAGCCCCACACATTTTCGTCAGTACTTCCTCCATTTTATTTGTCATTCAAAGTAATAAAGGTTTTGTCTAAAACTATCTGATACCATTGATTGATTTATCAGTGTGAAGTGACACCCTGAGTGCAGTTAACTTATATAAAAGGGTGGCTAAGATCGTCGGGCGTATATAGCAAGGGTGGTTGGTAGCCGCCCTACTTTCAGGGTGCGCAGGCTGCACCGGGTGAAGGAACGTCATTGACCCACCTAGTACCTGCGCGCACCGCTCGCCCCGCACCGCGCACACCCCGCAGCCAGACCAGACTGATAAATATAGCGATCTCCGGGAATATGGCAATGAAACTGCTGTGTATTAGGACACCTAGAGGTAGGTTAGTGCGTCAAATGTGCATACGTCAATGGTTCAATCAATAACCAGGATTTGGGAGGAGTGGCCGCTTGACCTATGACTGAACGAACCTGTCTGTGCATTGCGCACCGCAATTGGAGATGATGTTTTAATTTTATCGATATAGGCAAACCTTGCTTATGATTAGTAGTTAGATAGGTAGCAGTAATTACGCTCGTATGTTGATTTGAACGCTGGTCACGTGCGTGTTATGTAATTGAACGAAATATAGTTAATATTTTCTCGGTTTCCATAAAAGTCATAAAGTACTATTTACTATAGCATCTTGGGTATCCATAGTCTTTGAAAACGTATAAAGCATAATATGTAGGTAATTTAATATAAAAATATTATCTTTTTGTGTGTATTGTGATAAACCTAGTGCGCTAATATCTACAAATAATTTAATAAATAAATGTGTCATACAACAAACACATGTATACCTATAGATAACAAGGACATTCAAGTATCAATTTCCACTCATTATCTACAATAGCTTTAAAATATGAACCGAATATCGATGGAACGAACAGTACAAAGTAAACAACCACAAATGGATGAATAGCATTCATTTGAAGTTACAGGTAGTCATATGATCGATGCACATGTGTACGTGAATAATGCATTAATTGAGGCGTTTGGAAAGGTTAGCGGCAATCATCATAAATTTCGTGGAGGGCGGGCCGGGGGTGGGTGTGTGCGGGGCGCGGCGCGCGGGGGGATGCGAGGCCAACACGTGCGGGTTGCAGCGGGTGAACGAACGTCATTGACCCACCTCCGGGGCCTACTTATAACGGGCCGATAACACCCCCGCCGATACGGCGACGGACTCGTCTGTGTGCCGTGTTTATGTTAATAACAACACTACATTGACGGTTTACTTTGAACAATTGCTTATGTGTGCACATGTCCTCGTCAATGTGTCTGATAATGTAAATAATTGTAGTAAGCAAGGTCGTCGCGAGATTTGACGTTGAAGACTTCAATGTTAAGAAGAACAATTTTAATCAGACAGTTTTTTTTTTACATTTGAATTAATATTTTGCGTAGGAAAATAAAATATAAATAATTTATGTTAAAATTACTGATGTTAGTTAATATTTTCTTTAAATTTTAGTTAAGTTTAGAAATAAATAAATCGTTATAAAAAAAACTAGACCTCATCTTGCTTAAAAAATGGCGTCAGCATTTAATAAAAAAATAGTTTAATAAAATAAGTGAAATGTAGACCAAACCATTAAGGATAGTATGTTTTTATGTCCCAGCTTGATCATGAGCAACATCATTTTCCTTCTAGTCTAATGATTTTATGCCAATGTCAATGTAACTGGGCAATTCAAATAACACTTACTGTATAAATAATTAACTTTATTAAATAATTTATTTATCAAACTCATTACGACCGCAATGCTTTTTATAGAAATAATAATATGTTATTATTGCATTTTATTTTATTAACATCTTTATTTGTTTTCAAATGCACGTTAGTATTTATCTGATAAACGGATATACAATATAATTAGTACCCTGAAAAAATAATGAAATCGTTATCATTCATACACGTTTATAAATACCATATGAGCGTACTATCTACTACTACTACTAACTATGCTATAACGTATTATACGTATGTACCTATAAGGCCCGATAAACTACTTTCCATGAGGAAAATTGCGGGTTTTCGTGATCCACTCGATACGGCTCTTCAGTCATGTTCTCCTGTGACCGGTTTATCATTCATGGGGAGATGAACTCGTAAGATAATGTTGTTATTATTATAGTACGATAGTATTCTGTGTAATCGAGTACTCACAATATTTCATCAGAAACCGTAATCTTTTTACAAATTTAAGGATATACACTACACGTAACGTTTACTTATTGACACCGAATAAAAACTTATTTCGGTGCCAAAACATAGTTGAAAATTAAAAACTGCACTGTCAACATAGTGAGTAGGTTGTTGCCAGTCAAAGTACAACTTTTGTTACATAATTATCTAATGAAGCAAGTTTCATGTTGCCTTGATGCAAGTATTACAAAAATCCTCATATTATTAGGGTTACATTTGAGTTATTCAGTGGGTATTTAAGTGTCGCTATCAACGTCTAGAAGTTTCTTCAGCGGTTCGAAGGTGGTGCTAACAACACCGCGGAGGACCGCTGCACCGGAGCCCATTTCCGGCCTCGACAGGGCGATCAATACGTATCGGGGAACGAACTCCTGACCTCGAGCTGGGAACTGGGGCGCCGCGCAAGCGCTACCACGTCGACGCCGCTGCCGCGCCGGCCGGTGCATCCTCCTTCAACACTCCATTTTGAATTGCTAATTTTTATCCCGAAAATTTTATGATATTAATATTCGAAGACCCTTGAAATTATCGATAGTAATTCCTTTCTTCTTCCCAAGTATTTTTTTTACTGCTTTATGCAGTTTTCTGGAAACAAAAGACAACCTCGTCCGCCATGTTGGTTGAACTCTTGACATTCGACATTTAAAGATCAATAATATCATGGCAGGCGTATGTACTACATATTTATCTGTTTTATTATTTAAAGCTGCAGACGCTGTTGCTACTTTGTTTATTGAAAATAGGTTAGTTCTACCTACTTCTAATTGGTGCTTTTTCATTTCATGTTTATATTAACATGTAGTTTTTATTATTTAAGGTTTAATTTCAGAGGATTGGATATTTAATAGATATTTAATGGACTGCACTATTCTGTTCCCATATTGTTGTGTTCTAGTATGGTAGGTACTCGGAATGGAAACTAGGAAACTCAAAAGCCTGATTAATTAGCATTTTAAGTAACATTTAGGAAACTATGGATCTTGTCGGTTCATTGAATATTTACTAACAACAAAAAGGTTGCAATAGAAAATTATGGATTTTGTTTAGTGAGTAATTTTGAGGACCACAAATATATCCACAAATCAATTAAGAGATAGGTATGTTGATAAATATTTGACTTAGTTTTATTTCCAAGGAGTCATTGCCAAATTGCATCGAGGCATTTTAATGGCGAAATGAGTTTTCTTTTTTTTTATACACCTAATGGCGCAATATCGCTCACTGCGAGATTTGATCCAACCAGATAGTGCCCGATATTAACTCTGTTGACCTTTACAATAACACGAAGTACGTGCACTGAACAAAGCGACCACACCGAGCCAAGTTCTATAATTAACAATTGAATTTATTAAATGTTTAAAAATAATATAGACAAAAAAAGGCAGTCATCAGAAGGCATTATCATTACAACCGAAGGTAAAGGACAGCCGATACTGTTGTTGGTACTTGGTATACATTTTGAGGCGCGGGCTTTTGAATGCGGCCCTGCTGCAATGCCAAGGCGACTGCCAAAAGGCGGAGTGAGGTCAAAGCCCAATGTCAGGGGCCCTAAGAATTTTGTCTCCACTGCATTTTAATGCGATACATTGAGTTAATTAATGAGCGACTCCATTCAGAAATCGTAATCTTCGAGGAGATGTGTTTATACACTTCGGCGGAGAGTAAAAGTGAGTTACAGCTTTCTTGGAAGTAATTTAACGCTTTTCGTCGCTTTCGTAGTAGTGTTTTCGAGTTTTCGTACCTAAAGATTCGAAATTTCAAATTCTGCTTTCAAGCGTTATTGGTACCTATTCTTTGATGGGTGGCCATTCTTTACACTTGGAGAACCTTCCGTGCCCGGGGGAGCTGGTTAAGCCGTCGGATCCGATTGTCAAATGAATAAGTATGTCAGTCATAGTAATAAACACGTAGATTTATTTTATTAACTGCCTCATTGGTCTAGTGGTGGCAAGCGCGACTGCTGATCGTGAGGTCCTGGGTTCGATCCCCAAGTCGGAAAAAGTGTTATTAGGGTTTTCCGTGTGGAATTCCTCATTAGCAGCCCGGAGTTTGGATTTCTGCCCGGTTGATGGCAATAGGTTCGCCCCCTATTACATGGAACTTAAACGTAACGGCGAAATGAGGGTGTTACTATACACCCCTGCCCAACCCTTTGGGGAATACAGGCGTGATGTTATGTTATTTATTTCCTCACTTGCATCATTACAGGTTATTACCTAATACCGTAATGACGTTTTACATAATATACAAAGGATAAACTAAATAAGAAATATATTAATTATAATAACATGACACGCAATAATTGGTCGATGTAAATTCGTTAGTGAGCAAGAAAACAAATCAAATCGGTCAGCCACCGCGTTGAGTGTGCGCAACGTGCGCGTGAGTGGTGTCTGCTGCAGAAAATTGGTCCGTACGCTCGGTACTACCAGTAGTTGCGGCCACTGCGATTGCGGATGGATGGAAGATCTGATAAATATCAGTCTAATCATTATATGTCAGTATCCTCTAAAGCAGGGGTGGCCAACCAGTCGATCGCGGCTCTTAATCCAGTCGACCATGGTAAGGCAAAGAAAAATATAAGCTTTAATATAAGTTGAATGAAGAGGTACTAATTATGTAATTGGTAGATCGCACAGAGTTTACTTAGTAAACAGTAGATCTTGGGTCGAATGAAGTTGGCCACCCCTGCTCTAGAGATTGTGGAGTTTAGATGGTGTGGTCGCTCCGTGTATAACCATGTGCATGTACTGGTAACAGACGCATGAGAAAATCTGGTGATGATTAATATTTTATTATCTTTGCTATTAAAGTTCAAATTCAGTAATCAGAAACGGTGAAAAGAACCTAAGGTAGGTACTTTGATCCCGGAAAACACGTGGGTTGCGTCACGAGCTTAGCAAGTCATTAATAAAAATTAATTTAAAAAAATTCGACCGTCTCCATGTCATGATTAATTCGATATAATTTATTAGATTACATATTTTATTTCGGCACAGTATTAATTAGGCCGCATATTTTGCTTAGAAAATATGTGAAAAGTTTTTTAGTTAATAAACATCCCACGAGTGGTTTTTCATGTTTCACAAATGTATCTGTTTACTCGGATGCAGTTCCCATCCATTTACACGCATCGTATTTTAACTAATCCAACTATGATATTAGAAATGTGTAAAAACACAAAATCATTGTATTAGATCCACCTATAGCACGAAATATTTTAAGAGATACACCTATCGGTGGTAAAGAAGCCATGGAATCGATTTTTTTTTCTAAGTATTTTTTTTACTTAATTATTATAATTGTAATAATGCTTGAGACGTTTTGCACAAAACCTTTACTCCCGATTCTATGAATGACCCGCCTCTAACGGCGCGGGCGCGATGCTCGTCTATTCTCTACAGGGTGTAAATGAAATCATGTAATTCCTTCAAACCTCGTGATGTACTGCTGACATAGATTAACCCTGCAAGGGATACATTCGAATTCAATAAAAAAAAAATTACAAGAAGTAAACATGTGCTCTTAATGAGAGGCATTTTAACGCGCCAAGTTAAATGACCGCGCGCCGAGCGATAAAATGTCTCTCATTAAGAGCACATGTTTACTTCTTGTATTTTTTTTGTTTATTGAATTCAAATGTATCCCTTGCAGGATTAATCTATGTCAGCAGTACATCACGAGGTTTGAAGGAATTACATGATTTCGTTTACACCCTGTATATCTATCAGTTATATTATCAGTATCTCTGCCGGAGTTGCGGTGCATGCTTTTGCGAATCTCGCGACCTCGGCCGAATAGTCAGGAGAAGGAACACCGTTGGTTTTTAGCCGGTAAGAGTCCGGCGGACCCCCTCGCCTTCCCCGGGCGAGAGACATCCATGAGGATTTTCCAATGAAAAAAAAAGTTATCAGTATCTCTGAGTTTTTAAATTATATATTAAAAAAGAAAAAAAATATAATTACTTTTTTTATTTTCTCGTTTCTATGGCTTCTTTACCACTTATACATATAGGTGTATCTCTTAAAATATTTCATGTATGAATAGATGGACCTTATACAAGATTAGTCGGAAAGGGGGTACTAAGCTGAAAGGGTGTTAAAGTACCCATAATAAGGGATAACTTTTGTTCTACAACTTTCACCAAAACTCGATAGTTTAAGAGAAATAGCTTTTCAAAGATTTCGTAAAAAATATGCTAAAATCTATCTGTCCATAGCTATGATCAGCTGTTTTTACAATTTAGGTCATATTTGGAGTCACGGATTAGAAAATTAATTTTCTGAATTCATAACTAAAGCAGATATAAATTTTTTTTTTAAAAACTACAATTAAAATATTTTTGCATGCAAATAAAAATTATCGAATTTTGAAATTTTAACACTTGCTTTAAAATAGTCATCAGTGATACTTTAGGTGGCCCGCGGCTTAGTACCCCCTTTCCGACTAACCTTGTATAAACTAAAATGATTGATCGGATTTGGTTGGGATAGAATGTATCTTGAAACATGATACTTTCATCCTTAAAAACTATTAACTTTTCAGGCGGGCGAAGCCACGGACACACATTAAAGAAATAAGAGTTATTCGAAATTTGAAAAATCTATTCTGTCATTGTCCGCCTTCTTATTTAGGCACTGACATGTTGGTATTCGGCCTGTCATACTCGAAATTATTTAAAAACAAAACAGTTTCGCGCACTATTTAGCTAATAGCAGAAAGTAATTAAGGTTAACGGTGCACAGCTCTAAATAGATCATAATAATAATTCTGCGAATTCTATGTAATGTTCGTTAATAGTGTGCAACAATTATTACAGTTTTGAAACGTCAACTGTTTGCATGAGCGTTGTGTTAATATTAGGTTGTAACTGGCTTTTCCCAGTACCATTTAAAGTTTAGAGCGATCTTGTTTTACACCAATAGGTACTTTAAATTTTGGTTGTAAATTAAAGATGTTTACGTACATTTGAAGGTGTGTTAATTGGTAATGCACGACACCCAGTTTGCCCACACGTCGACCACACTTGCTTGCAGCCTTGACCGGCGTCGTCGACCAATAGATGACAGGATAATCTTTCATTCCTCGTACCAGTTTATCCTAAATATCGCAAGCCAGGCACAGGCAGCAGCATCGCTTAAGAGGGCTCTGACGTCACCTATCCATGTGCGCATAGAAATCTATCCTAACGACACCTTCTCCTAATTATGTCTATCAGGTATATTATCAAGAGAGTATAAAAAAGATTGTTCATAATAATGTTAAACTAACTGCCCCGTTGGTCTAGTGGTGGCAAGCGCGACTGCTGATCGTGTGATCCTGGGTTCGATCCCCAGGTCGGACAAAGTGTTATTGGTTTTGTCCCTGTGGAATTCCTTAATAGCCGACTGGGGTTTGAATTTGTGCCCGGGTGATGGCAATAGGCTCGCCCCCTGTTACATGGGACTGAAACATAACGGCGAAATGAGGGTGTTACTATACACCTCTGCCCAACCCTTCGGGGAATACAGGCGTGATGTTGTGTTTTGTTATGTTAAATTATCTGTAAAAAGTTTCGAGGAAAAATGATGAAAGGAAGAAAACACCATCATAATTAGGTCATCCCTCGACGGCTGGGTGGCCATAATATAAAAATAACATTTTATTTTCACTCCATTGTCTATGTATTTTAGTATCCTTATAAAAATACTTTTTAACGTACTTACAAGGACACATTCAAATGTTAGAACCACAATACGGTTTAAAATTTAACATGAAGAAAACTGGTTCAGTTAAATATCTTCAGGGCGGTAACTGATTCAATATCATTATGTCTTAGAGCGCTTTTGCACTGCCTCCGATCCAAATCCGAGAAAATACAAACCAGTTGTAGTACTATTTATATGAACACTTGAACTCTGCATGTTCTGCCTATCCCCTTTGCCTATGCCTATAGTCTTTCCCCAACTATATTGGGGTCAGCTACCAGTCTAACCTGATGCGGCTGAATACCAGTATTGCGACTGCCATCAGACCTCCCCAATCCAATTATAGGGTAATGTCCACATCCTAAGGTTAGAGCGGTTGTCAGACTTTCGGGTTTCTGACTTCTCGTAACGAGTGTCATAGGTATTCGTATGACGCCTGGGACCGACTGTTTAACTTGCATGGTCTCGATGTGTAACGAACGGTCACCCATCCATGGATTGATCGTGACAAGCGTAGCTTAACCTCGCAAATGGTATGATCTGCGCGTTTGGTAATTAACCACGAGCCCCTCTAACGCTTGAACACTGCATCCGATCCGAAATTCATGGATTTGCAGCCGAGTTTCCTCGGATTGTAGTTTCTCGGATTCAAATTGGACACAGTGGACAAGCGCTCTTACAAAGCGTACAATTACATATCATAATATAACTACTAGCATATTTATTAACTTATTGCCTGATTTGTCTAAGTCAGTCGAAGTATACAGGGTGTAAACGAAATCATGTAATTCCTTCAAACCTCGTGATGTACTGCTGACATAGATTAACCATGCAAGGGATACATTTGGATTCAAGAACAAAAAAATTACCAAAAGTAAACATGTGTTCTTAACGTGAGACATTTTAGCGCCCCGAGATAAAATTTGCTCGGGCCGCTAAAATGCCTCACGTTAAGAACACATGTTTACTTCTTGTAATTTTTTTTATTGCATCCAAATGTTCTGTTCTGGGTTAATCTATGTCAGCAGTACATCACCAGGTTTGAAGGAATTAGGTACATGATTTCGTATACACCCTGTATAGTTACTTCGCAATGGCCACTAACAAGATTATCCTGCGAAATAACCTAATGACAAATAGAACACAAAACACCATATTTACCGTATAAATCCCCATTATGTAACAGCTCAATAAACATGAAGCGTAACCATGGAAACCGTACAAAAGTCCCAGGTTGCCCAGTAGCGTAAGTACCGGTAAGATGACCCCTCGAAATTTCGAAGGTCGTACAAATTTACACGTGCCGCCATTGATTTTAGTAGATGGGTGTGTATGCATGTGTTTGCGGCTGTGTGCTATGGCAGTGACAGTGGTTCGGCCCCCTTTTGACCTATTTTCAAGTCCCTTGTACCAGCGGGATGGTGACGCAAGCAGGCTCGGAACAGTGCTGCTGCGAAAACTGAAGATTTATGACAAATATATAATTTCTTTTGAGGGCCGTTTATGTGTGTACTGTGGTGATATCCACAATGATACAGACAGATCTGATGTCACCACCATCAACACCCTATCTAAGCCCAGGATAGTCTATATAAAAAAGGGTTAACGTTTTGTGTGTCGTCAGTGTTCACCATTATAAATTAAATTAAATTAAGTAATCATTTATATTCCCAAGGAGGGTTGATGTCAGGCAGGCGGCCGGTCATAAAATAATAAGCCAAAACCTCTAACAACATGGATTTATGAAATACATGTTGTGCCGACCTCATCTAGTGTGGGATAAGGGCAGGAAGAAGAAGAAGAATCATTTATATCGCACTATAAATCCATGCAGTGATGAGCAGTGGGTTGGTGATCAGAAAGCCAGCCCTTTTGCACTAGTGACTTTGCAGCCCATTAGTTCATTTTATTTGTCCATTCCTAAGATATTATAGATCGGGCAAAGTCTAAATGCTGTGCAGAGTTAGTAGTGCCTTTGCCTCCAGGCTAAGTTTGCAAATATAATAACTATTGAAAACGGTAACTAAAGGTACTTCTTGTGGCCACAAGTAAAATTTCGATACTACCCAAGTTCTATTCATTTAAGTAACAATTTTAATCATATGATATAGGTAGGTGACCTACTGAAGTCAGATTAAATCTGTGATCAAATCCTAGCCTCAAAATGTATCTAGAGTCTGCTAATTTTGGACTCCCCCAACGGCTCACTCAAAAGCTAGCACTGCCAAAACAACATTGCGACAAGTCCGAAGCTAGTGTGGTCTCACGGCATGCGTCCGGCGTTTGCTCCGCGATATCATCGCTTGTTGGGATCCCTTGGAGACGAAAAGTCAATTGCAAGTATATAATCTAATATTACTACTCTGTAGCTCACTTTTCGGTACAATAAACGTTGGGAAAGATCAGTTGGCAATGTTTTACTGTACATTTCATTATAAATGCGTAGTAAACAATTGTTAATTAGTTAAATTGTGAACAACAATTGATAAAACTCAACAACACAGAAAAACATTATTAGCAAAGAGAAAATTCTATAAATAGCCTGTTAACAATACCGAAATACAATCCCCCGAATCTTGTAATAAACAAAGTGGGAGTCTTTGGAGGCATTAGATTGGGCCTCGTCTAGGGCGGGCCGCGAGGCGGCGCGGCGCGTTGCCATGACAACGATGCAGCCCGACGCCGACGACGCACCGACCCAGTTCCCGCCCGCCCAAATGTTAATGACCTCCAAAACCCAGGTCGAAGTTCACGCGTTACACGGGTAAGGGATCTATCCATGTACCCCGTGGACTTTTCACGGGTCACACCATGTATTGATCCGTCAGATTTAAGATTGAATCTAGGTTAGATACGGTTGATCGTGGAATTTTTTACTCTACCCTTGAACATGATATTTTTGTAAAACGAACAAAATTAAATGCATTTTTTCTTGTTGTTTTGTCTTCGTATTTGTTAATTGGACAAGCGGATCCATTTATTAGTTGTTGCCATTAGCGCGATTGTTGATGTTAAGTAATAAAAATACTTTGTGGCTTATTGTTTAAAATGTTGTTGACGTGAGGAGAGGATCGTTAACGTGTTGTGTGTGTAAACAAACCGCCCTTTTGTCAGTGTACAATGTGTCCATGGAGACTGGACGTAGGCTGTAGTGAAGGCGCGACCGCCTCTTTAGTATGAGTATTCGAGTATGTTCTTATGTTACTCATTGTTACATCTTCAGGTCAGGTCGTCAGCCTAGCGTGGGGCTAATAACCTGAACTGTGGACAGTTTTGTTATATTGTTTTATTTATTTCATCTTATCAACAATTTGAATGATGTTTGTGGTATTTACATTAGATTGTAGTTAATTGAACAAATGTCTGCTGGTTTCAGGATTTCATATTATTGACAGTATTTCTACATACGATTCACAAAAAATAACCGTTTTAAATTAATAAAATTTTACTATGCTATGGTTGTCAGAAGACCGAAAGTCTGACAACCGGTCTAACCTTAGGCCGTGGCCGCACTGGTACGGCGACAGCAACGCGACGGCGATTTCGTGAAAACAAACTCGTATAAACATATGTCTGTGGCCGCACTGCAGAAGCGACAAGCGAAATTTATTTGTTCACGAAATCGCCGTCGCGTCGCTGTCGCTGAACCAGTGCTGCCACGGCCTTAGGATATTGGCATTGCCCAGTTACTGGGTAGCGGAGGTTTGATGGCAGTCGCTCCGTGTAAAATACTGGTATTCAGCCGCATCTGGTTAGACTGGAAGCTGACCCCAAGATAATTGAGAAAAGCCTAAGAGGAAGAGTAAATTTTGATATGGTGTTATATATTGATAATAAAACATTTCTCTTTTGTATGTAATTATTAGTTAAACTTAGAATCATAATAAGCCAAACACTATTAAAACAAAATGAAAAAATCTAACATCGTCACTGGTTTACTTAATACGACTATCAAATCTTCAACTCCTACCTACAAAGCTATTTAGTAATTATTCTTACTAATTAAGTATCTAAAAATCCATGTAACTATCCAATATCCCCTGCAAATCATAATTAATCTAAATTAAAACTTAACACGTATAAAATGCATATGTCGCACTAACGTTAGTGAATTCCTAGTGGTTGCATGTTGTGTTGCTTATAGATGGAACCGAAAGGAAATTGCAAATAATTTTAGCTCATTACAACGACTGCGCCTAGACTGAGTTGTGTTAGTGTGCGTGCGTGTATACACGCGATCTACGCAATTACATGTAAAGAATAGTGACAACACACACAGAGGCGAGTGTAATCGAAGGACTGCTCTGCGTCGCATGCACTTACAGAGCTGACTAGGGTTGCATGTAACTGTATTCAATACACAGTTTAGATCGTGTTCAAAAAACCTCATTACTGAATCTACGTACTGATGTTAGTAGTAGTGGTAGTTAGCTTGAGTTAAGTATGTTACTCATCCCCATTGGTTGGAGACCCTCCAGGTCTCGCCAATATTGCCTGGTTACCTAGAAACGGTTCGCATTAAGATAATCACAACACCAGGACAACCAGACGAATAGAAAATAACATATAATTATATCGTCACCGGAAAGCCAATACTACTTAAGCGCCATTTTTGGCCAAAATGAGTTACACACAGGGTGTAAACGAAATCATGTAGTTCCTTCAAACCTCGTTATGTACTGCTGACATAGATTAACCCTGTACGGAATACTTTTGGATTTAATAAAAAATAAATTACATGAAGTAAACTTGTGTTCTTAACGTAAGGCATTTTAGCGATCCGGGCAAATTGCGCGGCTATCGCTCGCCGCGCGGTCTCTTAACTCAGAGCGCTAAAATGCTTCACGTTAAGAACACATGTTTACTTTTTGTATTTTTTCTTTTATTGAATCCAACAGTATCCCGTGCAGGATTAATCTATGTCAGCGGTACATCACGAGTTTTGAAGGAATTACATGATTTCGTTTACACCCTGTATATCGATATATATAACTCATTTTGGCCAAAAAATTATTTATTTATTTATTTATAATCA
Organism: Amphipyra berbera; assembly: GCA_910594945.2. NCBI lineage: Eukaryota > Metazoa > Arthropoda > Insecta > Lepidoptera > Noctuidae > Amphipyra > Amphipyra berbera. The sequence continues at coordinate 15,638,908 of OU343123.1, read as the reverse complement.
TCCTTACAACTATCATAACAGGATTAACCTAATGCGATAGTGTGGTAAAAAAAATCATATAAATCTCTAACATAACAAAAATGGCGCTTAAGTACCTAGTATTGGCTTTCCGGTGACGATATATAAGTAAGTATAACAGTTTCAGCAGCGCAGTTCTGTGCTATGTATTCTAGGAAGCATTTAAAATACACCAAGTTGGCTAACTCCTAGTCAAGCAGCGCTAAAAGGTCCTCTCAAAGAAGGTATAAAAACGAATATTTGCTGAATATTTTTCTTGTGAGGAGAAACATTTAAAGTATCAACTAGTTGAGCAATAAATCAGCTCAGTCTATTGAATTCTACTACAGATACATAACATCACGCCTAGATTTCCCGAAGGGTAGGGCAGAGGTGTATAGTAACACCCTCATTTCGCCGTTATGTTCAAGTCTCATGTAATAGGGGGCGAGCCTATTGCCATCAACCGGGCACAAGTCCAAACTCCGGGCTGCTACTAAGGAATTCTCTTGAATTAATGGGAACGCTATAGATACATAAATCTCCTAATTACATATCACCTGGTTTTCTAAGTTAAAAACAAAATTCTTCAGTAAGTATTTCAACCCTGCGATGCGCCGGAGTTGCACAGCCGTAACTCATACATGCACATTAAGCGGGTACTTGCTGGTACTTCCATCTACTTCGTGATGCAATGCACTCTTGCGCACAGTTTACGACGACCGACGTTATTTACTACTTATTAAGTTTAATCGATTTTAGTCTTAGGTATCCTAAATTTTGTATATTATTTATAACTGACTCGAAGATGCTTCTTTTATTATTTCAAGACGGTATTATGGCAGTTTCGTATTCTATTGTGAATACAAAAATAATTATTATGACACAGACAGCGTGAAGAAGCCAATGATAACTTTATATTTTTTGGGATATTATTAATGTGGATTAGGAAAAAACAGTACTACCTTTTATAAGTACGAAACTAATTATTAACATCTCAATTGTTTAGACTGTTCACCATTCTTAAGCTTATCATAAGAAGGGGTTAGAAATAAAAGTATGATTAAACTTCATTGGACCTACACTTACGAAGAAATGCATAACATACATAACATAACATCACGCATGTATTCCCCGAAGGGTTGCGCAGAAGTGTATAGTAACACCCTCATTTCGCCGTAATGTTTAAGTCCCATGTAATAGGGCCTATTACCATCAACCGGGTACAAATCCAAATTCCGGGCTGCTACGAAGGATATCCACACGGAAAAACCCAATAATACTTTGCCCGACCTGGGGACCGAACCTAGGACCTCATGATCAGCAGTCACGCTTGCCACCACTAGACCAACGAGGTTATGAAGAAATTCGGAATAGCGTATGAGGCCCAGATTGTCATAGACCCTATATACATACATACATAAACTCACGCCTTTTTCCCATGGGGGTAGGCAGAAACTATAGAACGCCACATGCTACGTCCCTTACATACCCCTTTCGCTTCGTCCACATTCATACATCTTGTCTTACACGCACGCCGTTTGAGAGTACTACGCACCTGACCTTTGTGAAGAACATCACCAATATCATCGATGTATTGTATATCCTTCTAGGATGTCCTCTACCGGCGTTTCATTGACATCCGCCTTATAAATTCCTTTTGTTAATCGCCGTTCACTCATTCTCTCAACATGACCAAACCAGCTAAGCATACTCCTTTCAATTTATGTCACTACATCATCTTATAATCTCTATACAAGGTTAGTCGGAAAGGGGGTACTAAGCCGCGGGCCACTTAAAGTATCACTGATGACTATTTTAAAGCAAGTGTTAAAATTTCAAAATTCGATCATTTTTATTTGCATGCAAAAAGTTTTTTAATTTGGTTTTTTCAGAAAAAAATCATACCTGCTTTAGTTATGAATTCAGAAAATTAAGTTTCTAATTCGTGACCCCAAATGTGACCTAAATAGTAAACACAGTTAGTTGATCATAGCTATGGACAGATAGATTTTAGCATATTTTTTACGAAATCTTTGAAAAGCTATTTCTCTTAAACTATCGAGTTTTGGGGAAAGTTGTAGAACAAAAGTTATCCCTTATTATGGGTACTTTAACACCCTTTCGGCTTAGTACCCCCTTTCAGACTAACCTTGTATTATCTTAGACCCTATATTGGATAACCAAAAGGCGAACTCACGGGGATAGGGAAGTGTTGTTCAAACAGACAAACTTTTACTTTTTTTAGGTACATACCCAGCCCTTACCAATAGTTGTTGTAACACATTTTCTGTACCATTGGTCCGCTAACACTTCAATACGCGAGTGTTCGCGCGTGTGAAGTGCGTTCTCTTTGGGTGCCGCGGTGCACGGGGGGTGCCTAATGGGACGTGCTCACGTGCTCGTTTACGAACCGATAGATCGCGTAGTTCAGTTATGGGCAAAGTATATTGCTTACTTATGTCATTCAATTAAAGTTAATACCTACAAAACACGGGGAAGGTAAAATCAAGTTAAGGTAGGGACCTAAGTGTTTTATTTTTAAGCTATTTCTTTTTCTTCTGCCTTTGGCAATTGAGTCAATGTTGTCGACTATTCTGCCAGCGTTATGTAAAATTATAATTCAAAGGATGACATTTATCACTAATCTTGGAAATGAATGATGTACCAAATAGGTAAAAGTAATATTCTTATTTTTGTTTAATAAAGAGTGGTATGTAATTGGAGAGGATGTAATAGGCTGTGTGTAATAGGGTGATGGTTATGATTAAGGGTGTTAGCAATTCTGATACGGCTGCAAACAAAACCTCGGAGTTTTAGTTGAAATTAATATAGATGTGAATGAGTAATGCTAATGAAATATTAAACCAAAGTAAGCGGCGACACTTCCTACTCGCGCGGTTAATGTAAAACAAAACTGTTCAGCCAGATGAAATAACAAGGCATTGAGTAATCGCCTATTGACTGCCTTGTTGGTCTAGTGGTTACAAGCGCGACTGCTGAGCATGGGGTCCTGGGTTCGATCCCCAGATCGGGCAAAGTGTTATTGGGTTTTTCCATTAGGAATTTCTCAGTAGTAGCCTGGAGTCTGGATTTGTGCCCGGTTAATGGCAATAGGCTCGCCCCCTATTACATGGGGCTTAAACATAACTGGCGAAACAAGGGTGTGCTAAAACCTCTGCCGAACCCTTCGGGGAGTATAAGACGTGAAGTTATGTTTATGAGTAATCGCATAGACATACTAATAAATTTACTACAGAAACGAAATAGCTCATAGATCAAAAGTTTTATAAACAGACGATGGGTATACTCCTGTAACCTAAAAACTGTAAATCAAAAGCGATTTTCTTTTAGAAGGTATAAAAGGCGTTTGAAAGCGGGCACGGCGAGAAGCATGAAAAGCTTGTATGTGTCCTTTAACAAGCCAGTACTTGGCTGGTGTAGGGCGCGAAGCGGGGGCGGCGCCTATTCCTAGAGCGAAACTAGGCCGGCCGCCGACCGCTGGCGTTTGGTCCAAGGAAAAAGTGCATAGCGGAATTTGGTTAGGTAGGTTGGGATTGCACTAAATAGTTGCGTGATACGATAAATCGGAAGATAGAGATGCTAGTCGTAATACACTAGGGAGCAATAAATACGGGTCACCAACAAAGAAAATAATTTTAAAATTTTAAACAATGTTTTCTGAGGTTTATTTTAGTGAACCAGATTCATTGCTCCCGAGTGTGCTATGTTTTTTCTACGTTATCAACAGTCTATCGCAGATTACTGTTGCATTTGCCTAATAAGAAAGGTCTTCCACAAATATTTTACGTCAAAAGCTGTGATTTAAGGCGATTCTATTTTTAAGACTGGTTTGAAACAACTTCGATAATGAGGAATCTAATCAACACGTTCGTGAATTTTGACACTAAAGTTATTAGGTAAGTAACAAGATCTTCAATAATATCGAATTGTATGGATATGTTTTGGAATTAAGAGACATCAAATGATGACTAAGAATATTTGTTGATAATAATCGAAGAGTCATAATCTTTCAGGTGTTTATTTAGGTTAAGCATAGGTAATGTTATTGAACTTACGTTTGCGATCGTAATCTAATCAAAACCAGTTTATCTTGACCGCCACGCTTTAAAATGACTAACTGGAAAATTTATAAACACAAACATATACCACCATGAAAATTCAACGCCAAAATGACTGTGTTTATTATTTTTACACTACAACTTTTGTAAAAATATTTTTATCAAATGACTTTTCTGGTGTCTGTAGCCTTACAGAAGTACCTTCAACTTGAACTAAGCAAAAAGTTTCTAACTTGGGCCACACAACGTTTTAAACTCCGGACGCATGCAGTGCCAACACAAAAATTACTTCTCAGAACAGAGGTTCAAGAATCAAGATCTATGTCGTTTGAGAAGACTTAAATATCAGATCCTCTTCCTAATGTATTTGTGTCGGCGAACACACGGAAAGATGTTTGTTTGTGTGTTTTTAAGGTTACCAGGAATCATCGAACCGATTGCTTCTTTTTTAATTTGTGCCATTTTTATTGTTTGTTGGGACATGTCGCTCGTGTTTTTTAACCGTGGCGTGGGTGCAAAAATTATGTCACTTAGATAGGGAGCAGCAACCAATTATTACTGCACATAACTATCGGGTGTAAAAATACCCTTAACGAAGCCGAGAGCCGCGTATTCTTCCCATCATTACGAAGATTTTTTGGTACTGGGCCATACCTGGGAACCGACTGGTTATGGAGATATTGAAGGTCAAAGTCACCATATTATTGAAAGTTTTTCACGAAAACTAAGTTTAAATGTTATTACTAAACATTCTTCTATACAAACATTATCAACATTTTCGAAATGTAGGCACATTCTGCTGCGCGCGCGCTTATATTGTGCACGACAATTAAAAGCTGTTTTATAATACCAAAAAATAAAAGTCGTTTCCCAGCAATTATTTTTGCTGTATGTTACTTAGTTTGATGTACAGTATGCGTAGACTTCGGCTTCGTTAAGGGTATTTTTGCATCCAGTATAGTGGAAACTTTAAAATTAGAATAGCTAAATAATCAAACGCTACTCAATTTTAAGTGGACGTTAAGTCTCGTGCTGTCACTGTCACTCTAAGGCGAAATGATAGAGACATCACGAGACTTATCGGTAACTTAAAATTGAGTAGCGTTTGAGTATTTGGCTATTAGTCACCATAAGGTTGGTGGTTGGTTAGCCCACGGTGCTATATTAGTTTACGAGGTGTCAAAACCAAAGTCCCTAGCAAAACTGAATGAGTGGGTCGAGGAACTTCAAGTATACTCCACCAAGAAGAACATAGTCTGCTTAGTTGTCGGCTATAAGACTGACAAGCATATCATTTTGGGACCCAGTGCATAATATTAGCAAGCGCATTGGGTCACCCGTGCGACGGCGCAACGAGTATTCCCAAGGAGGGTTGATGTCGGGCAGGCGGCCGGTCATAAAACAATAAGCCAAAACCTCTAACAACATGGATTTATGAAATACATGTTTTGTCGACCCCACCTGGTGTGGGATAAGGGCAGGAAGAAGAGTCACCATAAGGTTGGTATGGTTTAGAGTTGAGACGATGATAGCTTTTAGATTTGAAATTATTATGTTATGAATTTCTTTAGTCAAGTAACTTTTCGTGCTTGCTTATAATGAAGTTCGTAATCCAGGCATTAGTTAGAGTTGCATTGCTGACATCGACAAGAATAAAAAAATATTGAAAATAGTTTATAATGTTTTAATATCTGTGCCATCTCGTAGCATCTCATGGCAAGTTCGCTGTCTATAGATAAACATCCAGAAAAAAGCTAACGTATCCTCGGACAATGACTAGTCCTAGTTAAAATAGATACACAACACAAATGTAAAATTAGGAGAGTAAACACGTAGTCATGTTTTCTTCATACAACATATTTCTATTCTGTTTGGCTCTGTAAGCTGGAACTATTATTCATGTACTAGTTCTCGAATTACAGCTGATTATTACATGTTTATGAAGACGTATCTGTGTATAATTCACGTGACTAGCATTGATAGTTTTGCTAGAACGTGTGTTGATGTTTATTCAGTCCAAACTCTACATACAGGGTGTAAACGAAATCATGTAATTCCTTCAGACCTCGTGATGTACTGCTGACATAGATTAATGCTACACGGGATACATTTGGATTCAATAAATAAAAAAAATGCAAGAAGTAAACATGTGCTCTTAACGTAAGGCATTTTAGCATCCCGAGTTAAATGACCGCGCAGCGAGCGACAGCCGCGCAATTCGGTCGTGGCGCTAAAATGCCTCACTTTAAGAACACAAATATAGGAGACACTAAAAGAATCTTGTGGGGGTGCATCTACCGTTACAGTTATAGCTAATATCGGTATGTCAGGATTGGGAGCATGGTAAATAAAGTAAAGGAAACCAATATAGACTCTCCACCACTGTGAGTACTTTTAATTAGGTCAGTGATTAGTTACAGAAGCTAGTTCACAATATATCACAATATAATAATTAACACAAGATCAGAAAATGAAGACAAGCAAACCAGATATAAAAGGTCAGAGACCTCTTCGGCTGTTCGACATGGAATCCTTTGCACCATCGAATGACCAGTGTTTTATAACTTCGGGTATGTTGATTCATCTTGACGGTTACCCTCCTATGTCAACATTGTCCAGTGTTACCAGCTACCGATAACCCAAATGTTTACTTCTTGTAATATTTTCTTTATTGAATCCAAAGTATCCCGTGCAGGGTTAATCTAAGTCAGCAGTACATCACGAGGTTTGAAGAAATTACATGATTTCGCTTATACCCTGTATATTGGGGATTATAAGGTCGACAATGGTAAAACAGAAAACGTTACTTCAATATCAAAGGTTACAAATTCATTAGACTTCTTTTTAACCGACTTCCAAAAAGGAGTTTTTTTTTGTATGTTTGTTCCGCGATATCTTTGCTAATTGTGAACCGATTTTAATGATTCTTCTTTTATTTAAAAGAATATTCTTTCGAAGTGGTCCCATATAAATTTGGTGAAGATCTGATGAAGAACTTCGGAGATAGACAATTTGAAGTCAGTTTTTTTTTTGTTAAAAAGTTTAATTATCTATACGTGGGTTTACACGAATACAAATGCCAAGTAACTCTACATACTGTTGTCGGAAGCTAGCACTGGACAATATTGATAAAGGAGGGTAGTCAAGATGAATCAACAGACCCGGCGTTATAAAAACAGTGGTTATTCGACGGAGCAGAGGATTCTATGTCGAACAGCCGACGAAGTCTGAACTTTTTTCCCCGTTACTGACCCACTGCTGTACACAGGCCTCTTCTTAGAATAAGACTTCAGTCCACCACTCTATTCAAAGCTGGCAGACCCTACATTGATTCCTAATTCTGAATAGCTAACAAAAAAGGCGGATGGATTGCCACAGCGTCATATAGGTACCCAAATTAATTACTGGGTACCTAGTCGGTACCTACTTAAAAGCTAATATAGTTAGATACATAACTTTAGCATTTTCCGTGCCTCGGAGAGCACGTTAAACCGTTGGTCCCGGGTGTCATACGAATATTATGACAGTCGAGTCAGAAGCCCGAAAGTCTGACAACCGGTCTAACCTTAAGATATCGGCATTGCCCAGTAACTGGGTTTCGGAGGTCTGATGGCAGTCGCTCCATGTAAAATACTAGTATTCAGCTGCATCTGGTTAGACTGGAACCCCAAATGTAGTCGGGAAAAAGACTAGGCAGAACATAACTTTAGTATTTAAACTTTTTCCAAGTAAAATATTCAAGTACAGCAATAATGGTACTATTCTGAGCTACCAACATAAGTATGTGCAACTAGTCTTGTAATATTTTTAATGCAAGGTCAAGTATCCTGACCCAATGTTTTATCCACTATCGACCTAGTCTTAAGCTCGACCTTGAGTGTACAATGCAATCGTGATACTACTGGTTGGAATTAAACTGTATTACGACAAACATGTCCATAGTACAGTAATATTTAATGACAGTACATTTTTTATTCGCTTACGTTAATAAAAACATTCCAATTACTCAGCAAGTGCAATATGCATTAAGGTCTGTGACCTGACCTCATCCGCATAACGTGGCCTTACAACGTAATGAAAACTGCGCAAACGCAAGCCGAGCCAGCCAATTATGTTCCTGCGAGTTAATTTGAAACGACCAATAGAGGAGCTTCTTCCATGCTATGAGCCAATGGGAATTAGTAATAAATTTAATGAATCGTAATTTTTGTAATTTTCAGTGTTTTTGTCTTGTTTCGTGGTGAATGAGAATTTGATATTAGTTTTGCGATTGAAATACCTATAATATTACATTCCAAATTTTTTTGAAGTTGGAACTGCATTTGATATCATTAGATTTTATTAAATCACATTATAGACAAAATTATTAAGAAATCACCTTTCAATTACTGTGAGATAAATAATTTATTATTATATTGTCTAGATAAATATCTTGGCTCAAGTTTCAGATAAAATCAGTCCGTTTGAAAGGACGCAGGCTTGTAAAGAGCTGTTCAAAAGTTATTGTGTCTATTTATGGTATAAGTGAACTAAAATCCAAGAACTATTTAGTTCAGCAAGCGTTTCGGTACATCCCTAGAGGATGTAATATCAGCAAGCTAAATGTGCACTGCGTAATGCACTTTTAAACGGTTTCAATTAGCTTCACTTCGTATATTTTGTTTGTTTGACTCAAATCTTGCGACAGATTTTTCAACTACTTCTGCTTAACCGATTCTCCTGAAACTTCGCACACAAATTCAATACCCATGACAATACAACATTATAATTTCAACCTTCAATCCTCAAATCCTGATGCTGCAGGGGTACTGCAAGATAAAACCGTATAAATGTTTTTTAAAGAATTATTAATGTTATTGTTAATCTCTATAACCTTTCTAAATGTAGATTTAATCGATTAGTACAACGGTATAGGGATGTTCCCGAAACTTTCAGGTTAGTTGCTTGCTGTCAGAACCACCCCACCTAATAATTTTCCAAATTTATGTATCGCATGTTGACGAAATATGTACCTACTACATATACTAATTTTATTGGCATTGAATATTAAATACAGAATAAAATAGGTTTAGTTAAACAAGTTCACTGAATTCCTCTAAATACGAGGAAGGAATAAATATATTTTCTTTGTGTATTTGTTATAAATAGAGCTCTATTTCACGCTTATTCATAACCGCTAAAAGGCTTTATAAATCTACTGGAGTCGTATTCAAATGAAATGAAAATTACTACGACAAGTAAGATTTATAGAGTTTATGTTCAGTTTTTATGAATAATGTGGTAAGTTTTTTCTATGAGTATCTTCGAACCAGATGTCTTGTGAGGTATGAAAATAGAACATAGTGCCAACTACGGCTACAATACTGTTTCCCCACAATTGTATATTTAGATTGATTTGATATTAAGTGTGTTTAATTTCCACTCATGATAATTTTAAATCGATTTAATACATTCCTGCTATACCAACACAGGCGTGGCCGAAACGAGTTCAATTCAAATCGAATATCGTGTGTGGCGAGTATCGACTAGCGCGCTCAGATCGCCAGTGCTATTGCGAAACATCCGCATTCGTTAATGTTCTCTTCAGATGATCTATGGAGCGCGAACAAGATACGCAACTGAACCACATTTTGCTTGCACTTTCGAAAGTAAGTCTTTGTTTTCACTTGGTAGCGGTAATTTATAGTAATGAGGAGAGATCATTGTACGCAGTTTTGTAAATTGTTTGAGTGAAGTCTCCCCGTATTTGGCGGACCGCCAAATGTCGCACATTACTTTTTGATTTAATAGTTAATGGTGAAGTTTTGATTTTAATTACTCAACGTTTAATATAAACCTTGAGAAGTGTCAAAAATGTGGTCGATTTTACGTCATGAGCCCGCAGCTCTTATTCATAACACAAATGTTTATAATTTAAACGGAGTTTGTTGTTGTTTATGTAATGTAGATATATGAAGCTATAAGTTCAGAAGTCGTATGTGAGCCTTCATGCATGCCGTTGCTTTCTTATAATTGAGTTTTTTTAAAGCTTTTTCTGTCTTATGCTTCCTTCAAACAGCTTATAATAAGAATGTATGAATTGTAACGATTCAATGCAGGTGTTAAAACCTTGGCAGTTGCTGTAAACGCACTTTCACTAAAATACGTTCAACTGCGGGAACAAATGGACATACAGAATATAGGGCAGAACACACTGACTCACTCGCATACAAACGATTCAGATAGAACTGTTTTGTACTCTTCAGTAACACAATCATATACAATAGCCTTGACTACTTATAAAAATGTATGACATAAAAGTCTATTTTTCATAAATACACGTAAATAGTGAATGTGAAGTTCTTACCGTATTAAATATCTGACAAGTGTGCGTGGATTTTGTGTCATCTTATCGCAAAAATCCTTCAGAATTTTTAGACTGGAAGATAGTTGTAAATAGAGTCATGGCCGGTTGTCGATCTCCTAATTTGATGGTCACTCGTTTATCATCGCTTTATAAGCGTTACCTTGAGATGATAAAACGGTTAGTATTTAGTCTAAATATATCATAACAACACAACATTTGAATATGTCTACATTAGGATTTTAAAATGTATTTGTACTGACAAACAGCTTATTGGCAATAGATTTTCAAGGTCTAGCAAACGTTAAACAATTACTCAGCGTTACAGTTAAATCGGAACGTTATTGTAAATAATTTTCTCTTTTAATTTCACGATCAATAAGAAAATGGGCAAAAATATGGAGTGTTTACACAGGCCACGGTCTCGTGCTCGAACTTGTCCGATTTTTATTGCGAGTTTAAAGAAGCGAGCGAACTTGCCCCAGTGACCACGGGTAGCAGTTGATATAAATATAATACGTAGGCCCACGTCCAATAATAGAATTGGTCGGTGGCACATTGCCGCCGCTCTGCGATCCAGAGCCCAAATTCCTAACTATAGTTACCAACTCCTCAGTTGCTAGTCGATATGGATCTACGAATGCACTTTGACATTTCAAAAATGGAATGATATTTCCAAGTGGTTTTTATGTGTATTGTATTATTGTGTATAGTATCGATCACTCACAAAACACTTTCAGCTACCTCTACTTACTCTTTGAATTGTGCAATCGATGTGTTTGTGAGATTTCTTAAAGGATGTCAGTAGTATAGAAACGGACAGTACAAAGACTTTCCTGTTAACCTATTTCTGTCTGTACCTGCGCAGTATGCATCAGTACTTCCCTAGGAGTGTGCATTTGACATTTTCTTGTTGAAAAGTGCACGGATCATAGAAGTAGTTGCGTGGTGTGCGGGTGGTGGGGGGCGAGGGGGGCGCTCGCCGGTTCGCGCGGTGTAACCTACATACCGGTCAACACTCCGGCTCAGTCAACACTCGCTACAGGGACATTTGGTGCGTTTGATGAGCTAGTGCACTTGTACAAGTAGCTTAGGTAAGTGCCAGTAGGATAGTTACTAAACTATAATTAAAATATAACGCCCATGGAGTAGTTTTCTATTTACACGCTGCGAAAGACTTATATGACGTAAAAATAGTTTAAAAATCCAAATTTAGTAAATTATTGTCAATAAAAAAAATATTAGATACTTTCATTTTTGTATTAAAATAGCTTGTATATTATAGGTAGATACATAAAATCAAGTTCAAATTAAGATATTATAAATTTTAAGTACAAATGCGAATATTTTTACAAGTTTTATTGTACAAACCGCTTCCTCAGCTGGATCCAAAAAATAAATCGGACTCACCTGAAACAAAATGAAAAAGACTGTTAAATTAAATGCCCGACTTAAGTAAATATCTTGTTCTGCGTAAACTTAATAAACATGCCAATGACCGTAAAAAAATTTTAGCTCGACATCTGTTTACACATAATTTCTTGACACAAATACGCTCTGTAACCTACTAAATTAGTATTAATTGGAGTGTTTCAGTGTGTGAACAACGCATTCATATAACAAAATGAATAAAGTTGCACTTTTAAAATAACTTGCAAATATCTAAGCCAGTAACTGGAACGAGTAGTAGCGCGATGTAAACACACTAATGCCAGCATTAGATGCGACTAGACAAGGCCATAGCTATCAGTGAAATGTCGAGAAGGAAAGAGATGGATACATAAAGTATTTATTGCACACATAACAACACTACAAGTGCAATTCACGCACACATATACAACTTTTCTATTTCTATTACATGTTCTAGGGTTGACTACTGATGTTAATAAAAACAGTTAAACTGACTACACCAATTTGAATGTTTGGTTTTGATACTGAACTAAAAATCTCGGAGATAGCAAAATACTTGCGTTAAAGTGTGTCACGGGCGCAAATACACTCCACGAGATTACAGTCTTTTGGAATAAATAACTCATTAAAAAGGATTGAAATTTTTGAATTTCGTTGTTTTTCATATACAATGGCTATAAGTAATCTATATTATAGTAAACCCATGGGAAGATACAATTATAGCTATTACTTTACCTAAAATACACTTCCTTATGACAATATTATTATTTACAGGGTACCTAGTATTCTTAACGCAAGTACCTATTCTTAACGTTCGTTTATTTCTTTCTTTTGCTAATAACAATTTCTTTAACATACTACTCATACGAAAGTCAGAGAGGGCATCGAAATATTGCTAATAATACTGATTAAAGCAGGAAAAAGGTGTTTCACCATCTAGGTCGGTTAAGGAGGTTACCGACTATCTTCAGGAATTGGGTGAGCGAGTGTATAATGCGCACTTGATATACAAAATACCTATCTTGATAACGATAAGCGTACCGAACTTGCCAGTTGCGACAGTCTGGCCTAGAACCCGGTTTGAACTCGAGTAGCCTCAATAGCTCTGCCCAAATTTTTATAATAATTCATCGTATCAACATATTGCGCATGATTGTCAGTATGTTACATACTAGTTGGTGATCGCGGATGCGACTGTACTGTGGGTAGTTTGGACTGGGTCAATTTGAAGTCGGTTGCTCAATCTCTGTCGCGTGATTGTCGTTCTTTAGCAGGTGTTAGCGCACGCTCTGCTGGAGTCTTAAACTTTTGCTCACAGGAATATACACATGGTGCGATATACATTGTATGTACGTATGACACAAAAAGTATGTTATGGGACATTATTAATTATAATTAATAAAATATGCTACTGAAAGTTTGATACACGCAATGATACAAGCTCTAGGTTTTGTAGCTAATAAGTCATACTTAGGTTCACAACAGTACATGTACCTAATTATATGAAATAGCTAATTCAGCGTCATTTACACGAATTCTTAAGCAACTTAAGTAGAATATTATATTTCTCAAACATATTTTGATGTGTTCGTCATAAGGAAATGATATATGTGTGTTGTGAAAGACGGTTTAAGCGTGTAGCTTCAACAGATGTCGCCTAGATTCAAGTTGAATGTCTAAAGTATATGCAATCTTCACTCCGAATAGGCTCATTAATCTTGACATTATACCAAAAACGGAAATTTTTCAACATAATTAAAATAATAATCTAACTTAGTACAAAGTCACTGTTAAAAGCAGAAATGCATCAGATGTTCTGAATCATTCGTTTTAACCTAATTATGGCGTCTGAATTCCGCTTAAAAAAGCAGGAAGGCCGGTTGCACCGCTCACTAAGCGGAACATTAACTTACAGCCTTCGTTCTCGTGCCATGGTGTTTGGCATGACAAAACTTTGTGGAATATTTTATCACTTGTTACAAATTTTCATCTATGTGTTCCTCGCACACAGTTCCCATAGAAAATGGGTTATCTTGATAGATTGGTTTCTCGATCCTGAAACACGATAGCGCTCGCTGAAGAAAGTATCAGGTGCTGAAATCTTAGGCTTGATATATTATGTGTGTCTTACAGGTTCGTTTCGAAACGAAGCTTTGCTATGCACGAGCTGAAAACGCGTGCTTTGTGATGCAAACACTTCCTCAAAGATATGAACGAAAATATGTGAAAAAGAGTGATTTATGGGATGTGATAATATTTAAATAACATATTTTAATTCTCGTTATACATTATTTCGTAAACATTCTGATCCAGTTCATTTATTATTTATGTCACAATACGCCCATTTCATAATCAAACCATAAACATATTGTTAGATTCGTCTGCGGGCTTATTGTGTCAACATCATAATATTTTATGACACTTCGCCTCATCTGAAAGCGATGCACGCTAACCTTTGGGAAGTGTATGGAGCAACAACGCCGGACGCCCTATATTCACATTTCTGTCTGCCGGCTGGCAGATTGCCCAAAAATAATTAGTCATCATACGCTCAACTCCTTAGTAGCGATCCTAGGATAGGACGATTCTCAGAACATGTTACAGTTTTAGCAACCACAAAGCATCTATTGCATTTCGAATGAAATATGAAAATGGGACATTTATGTGGGTTATTAAATTCGCAGTATTTTAGATTTTAGTGATGGCAACTATTGTTTAGAAACTATTATAAATACGGGACTAAGTTGTGTTTGATTGTTCCAAAAGAATATTAGTAAGTGCTCAGAGTGTGCCTATTATTGCCTATGTCTATTTTTAGAATAGTAAATCGAACTTAAGGTTAAGTAAAAAATACTACTAAGATTATAATCCTAAATCATTAAAGTTGTAATATTATTTATCACCAGACTCTATCATTACAAAATATTTTATACCAAAGCCATCTAGCGCCGAAGTGCCGAACTTACGTTCTTTCCGCTCACCACTAGATGGCGCGAATAAACTAACGGGTACTATTTAATAATAATAACGGGTTTCGGATATTTTTAAAAGAACATAATATTAAAATTAACCTATAGTACATATATTATTCCTGTCAACAATTATGACACGCATTTGAAAATCATTCACTTGGTTCATACCCTTTTTTTAAACCCACTTTTTTAAAATGTAAATAAAATATTAAAATAAATCATTACAAGAAAAAACTAGAGCTATCAAAATAAAATTCACTTTAAAACCTGCACTATGCAAACATAAATCGAACAAAATCTTACGTAAACTTCGTAGCAAGCGCTACGGCGTAGGCATTAGAGCGTAACCCTTAAACAGTTTCTACTTGCGTTAAATTCGTAGCGCTACCAGTACCTAATAACTAATAAAATTTATTATTATTTACATAATTAGAAGCAAGTTAATGTTTTAGCAAATAGTTTTGTACATACTTGTTTAAAATTATGACTTTATTTATGGTTCACACACGTATTTGGTCAGTATCGTATAACCATTTATAAACTGTTAAATGTTTCCGGTTTGCAAACGATTCGTTCTCATTCAAGGTTATTGTTATTTAATTTGATATTTTGTTTATATAAACAAGGGCTAGAATAACGTAATCTAAATATTATAACATGGTTAGTTTTGTCTGATATGAAGGGATTAATGTAAATTTCATGTTATACATTATAATTCAATGAAACTGATTGATTGATTGTGATTCCGTAATTTTTGGGAACAAATAATTTGAGAAGATCGTCTGTGTAAATAATTCAGCGTCGGGAAAACCAAGACTTGATAATTTTACTTCTAAACTACGTTTTTTTATTCTTATATTATATTTGAGGGATCATACATACATAAACTCACACCTTTTTCCCATGGGGGTAGGCAGAAACTATAGAACGCCACATGCTACGACCCTTACATACCCCTTCGCTTCATCCAAATTCATACATCTTGTCATACACGCACGCCGGTTGAAAGTACTATGCACCTGACCTTTGTGAAGAACATCACCAATGACATCGATGTATGTCCTTCTAGGACGTCCTCTACCGGCGTTTACATTTACATCCGCCTTATCCATACCTTTTGTTAATCGCCGTTCACTCATTCTCTCAACATGACCAAACCACGTAAGCATACTCCTTTCAATATTTGTCAAAACAAAAGGATTGAGGTATCATACTTTTAAAAAGTCGGATCTCCAACCGCGGTGATTATAATCGTTATTTTTCAGCAGTGGACTGAGATGACAAATCATATTATAACAAATTCGTGTAGGTAATCTTAAATTCTAACAAGAATTCAATATAGCGTAAACATTTAATAAACATAAGTCTTTTGTCCTTGACGCAGCAAACAACATTGTGCTGAAAAGTTGAAATTCAAATAAAAGCATGTAGATAACATGCATATGCAACCTCCCTCTCCAATAGCATAATTGAACTTCACGTAAATATTGTGTGTGTATGTGTGAGTGCAGCATATTTGCAAGTACTAGGCACACAGACTTAGGTCTCAGTGCGGGTGCACCCGGCTCTGTTGGGGTAGGTCCATACTACGCAACCACATGAATTACTATATTCGTACGAGATTTGAAACGCGAGGAATTTGTTATTATGTTTTGATTGCTGGAAGATTGCATTTTAAGGAACGGTGCGCTTGGTGCTCGGTGGATAATGTCATTCTTGATGTCTGATATGAAAATGAATTTATTTTGAAGTATGTGTTTAATGTATGGTATTGAGAGAGACATGAAAGAGCATTTTATTGTTCTTGCAACGCGTATGGAGGCATGCACTTTTAACGAAAAGAGAACTGTTGAAATACTACAATAGTTGTTCTTCAACTATCTCTTAATAAGGTAATTAATAGATTTTCCGAGTAACACGAATTCCCACGTAGCTTAGAAATATGGAACTCAATCTGTATATTTATATTTGATGTCTGTTTTGTTACCGTAACTACATATAAACCGTACCGTACCGTAGCTATATTTGGGTTATACTTGGTATAACCTAAATATAGCTACGAATTTAAATAAAAAAGATCCTTGACCGTCCTGCTTCGAAACATTAATTACAGTTGTCATCAGACGCCTGTTGCTTGTCATCGTCAGTAAACATCTTTAGCCCTACCACTCACTTCCCGCGGTATAACTATACTTTGAATAAGAACAAAAGCATAGTGAGGTAATAAACTAGCGTCCTCATATTTAACAAATTGTATTGGCGGTAAACAAGTGCTGCAATACGCAGCACGTATAGACCTTGTCAACGGTGCATCACATAGACACCGCGGCGCGTCGGTGTGTGCGTGCGGGGACTGTCCAGACGTCTATCTAGATAGCTAGATATCTAGATGTGGGTGCATCGGTGCAGTGTTGGCGTAGGTCCTGGGGGGTAGGTCGGGGTTGCTCGTACACCCACTCCCCCCCTCACTGGCAATAACTACCATCACGTAATCAAACGCTCAGAGCGAGATGCGCCTGCTATGGGACTCTAGTTTATTTTTCACTATAATGAGTTTTTGTTGTTCATTCGTAGAACGTATTTAATTTAAAATAAAATGGCAATTTGTTTGCTGAAATATTGTCGATATAAAATTGTGAAGCTACAGTACGAATTAAGTCGAACTGATTGGAATGAATGTTTGTTTCGCAGTCGGGTTTCAAAAGCTGCCTTAAAATTGTTAGTTCTTTAAAGTAGGTATAAGAAAGATATTTTAAATATGAGTTAGGAAACTATTCTGTTAATATTAGGTCCCCACCTATGAAATTGGCGTTTTTTTCTCACAAATAGAGAACCTCGTCACTGCTATGATTTAAAATATTCATCAATTGCTTGATATTATATCGAATAATGACCATCATAGCCAACTAGAAATAGTAAAAAAACCTTATTAGTTATAGTTTTCTCAACATAAAAAATATCTTAAAAATGACTCCTCTTTTTGTTAGCAGAAATGACCACTATTTTTGTTTTAACTTAGTCAAAACTTATTTTTGTCGCATAATCTAAGTGGCATACGTTGTCTTAGTTTTTAAACATTAGTGCATAAAAGTTTTAAAACATTAGTGTTCATAGTTGTTAAATAAATTAAGAAAATGTTAGTATGAAAAATGCAACTTCTTAAAAATTCTCCATACAAAACGCTGATTTCATAGGTGGGGACCTAATATTTCTCTATTGAGCAAAAGGTTTTCCCCACTTTCGATCTGCATACACGTAATTTCATTCTAGTCATAACAGGTCTCAGATTCAATATGAGGTACCTATTAACATCAAAATGTGTAGTTAATGTACTTTCGGACTTCTATAGATGTGAGAAATATACTCAGAAACAGCAGAAAATAAAAATGATGGGTAGTAGCAGGACACGCTCATCTCGACGATAACTTTAACAAACATGCCGCCGAATACTATTTTATTTATTTATGTTTAATATAGATTTATTAATGTATACAGATGAATAGATCAATATTTGATTATCACTTGCGTGAAAGAAAACATCGTGAGGAAAACTAAACAACTTCTCAGTTGAGAGGGCTCCAAACAAAAGTTTTCGATGGTGTATGCAGTCTACCAACCCGCACCAGGCTAGCAGGGTGGAGCTATGACCCTTCTCATTCTGAGAAGAGACCAGTGCCCAGCAGTGGGTTATTGATGTGCTTCTCATGACAACATTTTCGCAGCTCAGTTTTTCTTGTTATTCTAAGAATTTTCTATTTCGCCTCTTACCTACGCATCCTACGCAAGATTTGAGAGTACATTGAAGAAAAATCGTTATCAGAGATTCTTATATATAGGTACTATCTAAATACCTATGTACTATTATAATTGTGAAGCCTATTTTACTGTGTTACTAAGGGTGGGTCCGAACTATTATACCAGCTTAGATTTCTCTCAAACCCTCCAGAGAGTGTATCAGCCTTGAATATTTAATTTAGAAGGATTTCTGTGCAGCTAGCGCAATGTTTCCAGTAATCACATATTTTCAAACAAGAGTGAATGAGATTTGTAGTGTATATTTTATGATATTATTTGAGTGCAATTTTGTTCAATATTTAACACACATTTTTGAAATATTTATTATTATTTTTGGAATACATGTTTTATTATGTTATTATGAACCACGACAATGTCGGAGGTAAGGACAGACAATGCTATAAATTAATTTAACTATATTCAGATTCCTAATTCGGTTTGTGTATGCATATCTGTTTTTGAATAATTCCTCAATAAAAATGGGCAGAGGAGACATGGTTTTTCCTCGAATAATTTTATAAAATTGTGTTGGCATTATTATATTAACGCTCTACTGAGATATTGACATGTATTTTTAGACAACAAATCTATGTTTGTAGTAATAGCACCGTTATAAATTGAATCCTATTAAACTTAAATTAAAAAGTTCACCCATTATACTTCCGCCTTATGCAACTAATTAACGTAATAACAATATGAATGCAAAACATTTAAAAACTCAAGTTGTCCTCCAAGCCGATAGTTCATCAATCATATCGTGCAATCAATAAACACTATACCTACATTATATTTGTTATGTAACCCAGCATCAATGTTTATTTACCAATACGTATGTCGTTGCAGGTCGTCGACCCCGGCTCCTGGTCGGGAAATTTCGGCAGTGTCCGCACTTTAGAGTGGGATGGACTTATACAGGGTACCGAGGGTGCGAGTGCACATCCAGGGAGGGTAGAGACCTTGAGCTGGCAAAATCAAGGGTAAGGTGGTGAGCTAGTGTGCGTGAGTCCTCGAACCGGCTCTGTGTTTGTGCATCGATAACTATATACATATACACGTATAGCTAATAATATATTCAGCATACACACAGAAAGAAGTCGGTAGTTATGTGTGTATATATATTTGCAAGTCGTCTCCTGTCCAGTGAACCTTGAGAATAAGAAAATGTTAAGCAGTCTTGTCTGGATATAAAGTGCTGACTCAGACTTATACTTTTTTAATGTTATGAGTTCGAGTTTGAATATGAGAGCTTTGACACTTCTCTAGTTTTCTCAGATAGATTTAGAAAAAAAAGTTCGTCATAAAAGTATGTTTTTCAAATTGCTTTTTGAGTACTGAGTTCTTAATCAAATCTTATTTTATGATTAAAATATATTTCATGTTTAATATCAAAATAATATAACTTTTTAAATTTTTTGTCTATTTTGATATTGAGATACGTATTTATTACCTGTTTAATGGAATGTAATGGAGTTTGCATAAATGCATAACGCTGATAACGCATCTCAAAATCCAAAACGGTGATGTCGGAAAAGACGTGTTAGGATTGTAATCGATATAATGTTCCAAATAGTTTAATGTTTTTTTTTAATAAGAATTCACGTACAGACAAGATCCCGACAGACTGAAAATATTCACTTTAGTATAGCCCAGTGTCCAGATTGATAAAAAATATATTTCAGTTCCAAACGCAACTTCAAAAACTGCTGTTAAAATGTTAATATTTTAAGAACAAGATATACGTAGTTTCCAATACAACAGGTCGTATAAATCACAAGAACTTAAATTACAAACAATGACGCAATTCAATTAACCGATCAAACCGTAAAGCCGCCATAAAAATAAAAACGCATGTCAACAAGCAACAACTACGACCACGTGCTCAACCCAAAATAGACGCGCACGCACACACGCGTGCTCGGCCAGCACGCACACACCGCACGCACACACGCGCATGCCACGCGGCCCACCGAGGCCCGCGGAAAAATCAATATTTTGAGCAAAACTACTTCCCTTAACGCAGCTGTGTGCGTTGGTTACCTCCCCGTATCCAAACTCCTAAAGCTCTATCGTCGATTTAGTGGACAAACTGAATCATACCTTATCAGTTACGAAACAAAGTGTTGTTTCCCCTATTAAGAGCGGGGGTAGTTAGATCGTGAGGGTATGAAGAGGTAGTGCCGTCCCGCTCCAATCAATCGGATGGCTCGGTCTCGCGGCCGCGTGGCGCCGGCCGACGACCCCGGCCAGGTCGTTACCCCGCGACAGTTGCACCCTGCTACCCCGTACCGGCAAGTACGCACCCTTGTTCTTGCCGAATCTTGGACCCACGCCTCGCCGACGCTGACATTGACTTGACGAATAGTTCAACGACCTCCGTGTACGCTTCCGCCTTCCGGTGTGCTCTATCCAAATTCTGAATAATGTTCTTAAAGTGGAGTTTTATTTTTATTGCACTATATAAATTTCATGAGCACACTTAAGGCACAAACTTGATAGCTATACAAATGAGACAATAAAATAAGATCTTTAAGTTTTATAAAAAAAACTGTTATAAGTCAACTTTGTCAACCGCGCGATAGAGGTTTAGGGAGGCCCTCATATGAGTGTCGGGTAAATTAATTTAAATCATGTGCAGGAATCAGACTTAGTTTTATAGACTCCTTGTTTTATTTATATACAGGTGTTTCATAAATTACAATTTAATTCCAACCTACTGAGATATGTACATGATAGTAAAATTCATATTATTTGTCAGAAATCATAATGTTTACAATGGCTTGAATGACTCACGTCCAATTAAGTTCAATAAAAATAAAACACAATCCGTTACTCAATGAATGAAAACGAATGACCGTTCATGCGTGTGGGCACAAGAGCAAACAGACGCTAATGCAATGAAACCACGACACAAATCATTCCATATTCAAAGTGAATTAGGCGCAAACGCACGATGGAATCCGACACTAAAGAAAAAAATAAAACAAAAAGTACTAAACAAATGTGCCATCTCCGCTCAGTCAGGCAAAAATTAAAAAGAAAAGGATTCCAGTGCACCTTCCCGAAATTAACGAAGTGACTAAGTGAGCATTTGGGATGCGCTTACGCATCCTTTTAGTACGAATTATTTTTGACGGAGTCGTGAGATTTTTGCTGTGGATATGGTCTTTCGTCGAGCACATTAAAAGTGAAGTTAATGTGAAACGCGTAAATTAAAAGCACAATACATTTAACTTTAAAACCGTGAGATATTTTTATGTTGAGTTATCAAAAGTTACGAGGGAAATTGAGAGTATTTTTTAACAAGCTTTATTTTTTAACCATTTGCGGTATTGTTTGAATGTTATAATTTTATTGTTGCATTTTTTAAACTAACTGGTGATGTGACAGGTGATTTTTTACAAGTTCTTTTTAGATTTCTAAAGACCGGTCTAACGCTCAAAATTCGCCATTTTTGTCACAATAGTAAAATTTGAGACCAGACAGACAGATGCAATCGGTAGGTTTGTGATTATAATAGAGATTGAGATTATTAGGGGCCAGTCCCAGTATGTAGTACCTATCATATTTTTTATAATCTTTTTTTATGTTAATGTAATCAGGGGATTTTTATAATACACCCCTCATAGGCCAGAGTCTAGTAAACGTTGCTCAGACCCTATTATGAAAGTAAAAACACGTTATATTTAAATAATAGTGCTTTATTGTATAGTTGGTGTGTTCAGTAAGTCTTTGAATATAATTAATGGCGAGTATGTTCCCCTTGCATTGATTTTTGCACCTTACACATGATAAGCCTGGTAGAGAAGAAATTACGTTTTATGTTGGATAAATATATGTATAGAGGATGGTAAAAAAGATAACAAAAGGTATCCGCATTAACATTGTTGACGTCGCTTACGAATCTTTTCGCGGTATTGAAAGATAAACTTTTACTCAGCGTCTTTCTAAATATATTTGTCAAAAGCCTCGGCGCGAGCGCATCGCGTTTAAGCCAGGCGGCGTCAGCTTTAATTGGCTTTAAATTTGTTCAATAAATCTCTTCCCGGACACGGTTAGAATCTCCCGGGATTGAAATTTTTATCGGATTTTCCGGGATCGTTTCATTTAACGTTTCCCTGGTCTTGCGTCGGTTAGTTGCGTAAGTTAGCAGAACCAATTAATAAAATGACATAACATAGACCATGCTTTGTGTAATAAATACTTTTCCTTGTCTTACGTAACCATACCTTATAAAATTATAAAAAGAAATAAGTAGTTTACTTTTTTTTGCAAAAGTCCAGATAAAAAGATCGATATTCTTTAAAAGGCGGTCTTTATATCGTTTGAGGTTTGTAATGATAAAAGTTTTTTAATTAATTGAAACTTTTATGATCTCCAATTAACTAAAGTCTCTTAAAAACCGGACATTCCACTTTAATTTAAAACCACAAAATACATTGTTATAACACGTACTTAACAATTTAACGTTCAAGCGAGGCAGGTCGACATCGTGTTATTATCTTGTTAGTACAAAATTCGCCATTAACACCTAAACAGCAGAGCAAGTGTGCAAGCCATTGCATAATTCCCTTCCGTGATCTAGATCAGAGAGTCGGCACTCGCGGTGAAAGAGGCAGTTAAACGTGTGTGCTGTAATAATCCGTAATATATGTACTGTTTACGGCGAACACTCGTAAAGGCTGGTCCTGACTTGTATCGTTTTCGTATGATCGCTAGTATGGATGAGGATACCCGAACTTGTGATACGTCAATCTGACGCGGATACATGATACGACGTATTTTATCGCCGAAATTAATTAATTAAAATTTGAAATTACGTATAGGTATATACAACTTATCGTTGAGTTTAGGGAATGCAGTAAAATAAATATATTTAAGACTAAAGTTTAGTTATATTTATGATAACGTTTGTTAAAGACATTGTTTGTACAGTATGCATGTCTTCTCAATGACGCCAAACGAACAAATATTGTATTAATTATTGAGTAATCTCATTTTAAGTGAACTATAATTGTTCTTATGAGAAATAAAGTTATTTAAACCTAGTTAAGTTTTAGAGAAACTAGGGCTCCGTCAACATTATTTGATACGACGTTCAATACGTTTACATTGATACGAAGAGGTAAAAAAAACTACTCAACCAAACGTAATGAAATTCCTATGGGACCAATTCGAGAGTAATCCGCAACAAATAAAAAAAAAACTCAAATCGGTCTACAAATCTCCGAGAAATCGGTGAACATACATAAAAAAAAACATACGCGTCGAAAATAGAACCTAATCAGTTTTGAAGTCGGTTAATGATACAAATTAGGACCTAGACTTATCTTCTTCTTCTTTTCGTGTGGTTAGTGACTAGCCTGGTGTCTGAGTTTATGCCGCCCATGGGCCTCTGACTTGGCTTCACATGCCGTCTAAAAATATCTCTCAGGCATGCCGGTTTCCTCATGATTTTTTCCTTCACCGTTTTTAAGCAAGTGATAATTATACAATACGCACATGAATCCGAAAAGTCAGAGGTGCGTGCCTTGGGTTCGAACTCGAGACCTATGACTTGGCAATCACTATTGGTCACACCACTAGGCTTTCACTGCTGTACCCAGCCTTATGTAGCGTTCAATATACAGTGAACTAATGTTGTAGTAATTGGTTACACGATATATGGATAGTTTTGAGTATTTAGTACCAATGGATACTGGAGATAATTACGCATATACACAACCGACTAGCCTAGGCTTGGCATAAAATACGTTGAAATCGTTTTGCTTGTAAGATTTTGTAATGTAATAAAATATTTAAACTCCTGAAGTAGATTATTGCAAATACATTGTGGTTCTATTTTAAGTTTCGCACATTCAACTTGGCAGACTAATGGTACTTACTATAAGTTTATCTTACTGATCACAGTTAAACTTGCAGTTGTATCAAAACTATAACAACACACACGGCCAAGTATGAGAACACTAAGTGTCTCCACCCTCGATCAATCATGTCCATCTTAAGCTCGTGTCCAGCGAGGTGGCTTGGCTACACCAGACGAAGGGGGTGTCGCCTCTATATTGCACTTTCATTAATCTTTGTTACGTACGCCACTGATTTTATTAAGCACTGTAGTAACGGGAGTAGGAAAGGTGAGTGCCGTTGGCAATTTATCACATTGTTACATTAGGAGAATGTTCTATAATCAAATTGAAATGTTCAATGATTTGTAAACTAACAGTAACGCCATCTAGTGTTTTAATGACATCACATAAAATGTCCATGTAGTTGTTTGATTCGAACCCAGAGTCCACAGACTGTGAGACAGATTAATTATAGGTACCTTTCAAAGATGGGGTACTCTTGTATATCGATAATCCGTCCAAGCGTGGTATACAGACAATATTCCCCAAGTCGATTCGTTGCTGTCTACCCTACCCATGTAAAGCAGTAGACGTCTTCGGGCTTTATATGCTAAACGAAATGCAATATAGTTAGGGTGATTCATCGGAAACATCAGTAATTGCAAGTATTGGTACGGGTGTAATTAAACTCTTTGAAGCATGCAGGTTTTAAGTAATCTTAGGCCGAATACAGAATTTCCTGTGCCTCTGTCGATGACATACGATCAATGGCGCGTCTCTTCCTTAAATATCAGTCCGAAGCTTCGTAAAAGGCAACATGTTATGTGTTTACGTAATAAATTATATGCCAGTAACATTATTGATGTGTTATGAATATTTATCGGTAATATCTGAGATTTATTAGATTACTTTTTCTTTGGGATACAATGTTGTCGAATATCGATTATTAAAGACGATTCTGTAAACATGATGATTACTGTTCATATTTAAATTACAGTTAGGAAGATTGTTTAGATAAAAAAAAACTTTAAATGTTTCATGCAGTTATTCTAAAAAAGTGCGTATGCTAGAAAATAAATACCGTATCTTCGTTCATATTAATATCTGGCTCCTAATGCGGCATTTATCTAAGATCTATGAGATGTATGTAGTAGGTGGCGGCGAACATAAATAAACGCATCACGAGATGCACCGCGCTAGATTCTGTAACAGCTGTGTGTTCAGGCAAGCCCGCTCGGGGTCAATGCCCACCCGTATTTTCAACATGTGCCGACGTTTTCCGCGTTCCACGGAAAGCGCTCGCTTGTCATTCCTTCGGGAACCTCCGCTACGCCTCGGGAATCTTCGGGTTTCAGTACTTTTTAGTTTCGTAAACGATGGAATAATGGCCGCTTGAAATATAGTGTTTCTTTTTGAGTCTTCTATTTTGTGTGCTCATCAAATTGCTTTTAGTTGTGTATTGCTTCAGAGTAATGGCTAGTTTATGCAATGCGGTATGGTAGAAATGGTCGGTGCAGCGTCTTATAATTTTAGTATTTTTTAAAAAGAATATAAACTTCAGAGTGAAGTTTTCATGATACGTTTGCTGTTTTTATCTGAAAGTGTTCTTAAGGGAACGCAGTTACCCTTTTTAATAATTACGAAAATTATATCGAATACTGGTGCTATATATCTGCCTAGCCTTTTCCCAACTGTGTTGGAGTCAGCTTCCAGTCTAATCAGATGCGGCTAAATACCAGTATTTTATACGGAGCGACTGCCATCAGACCTCCGCAACCCAGTAACTGGGCAATACCAATATCCTAAGGTTAGACCGGTTGTCAGACTATCGAGCTTCTGACTACACGTAACGAGTGTCATAGGTATTCGTATGACACCTGGAACGACTGCTTAACGTGCTCTCCGAGGCACGGAGGAGTCTCGACGTGTAACGAACGGTCACCCATCCAAGGACTGACCGCGGTAAGCGCAGCTTAACCTCGCAAATCGTAGAATCCGCGCTGTTGGTAATTAGCCACGTGCCTCTCAACGAATACTGATGCTATTAGTTCCTAGGCTTAAACCCACGTCACTTACTCAACATGTGTGCATGAGAATGACAAAAATGACAGTAATTCGTTTTAAAACAACGACCGCGCATCAAATGACCTTTCACACCGTCCCTTACAATTAGCAATAATGTATAACATTGCACAGTGCACACCTAAGTCAGTGCAGACACAAGAATGGTCGAAAAACAAAAATATTATCAGTTGTGTCTGTATGTTTATACAACAGTGTCTGGGACCACCGTGCACTGACATTGGACACGCCGTGACATCATTACCACCTTATATTATGCCAAGGTCTTGTTTAAAGTACCTACTTCATAAGTAGCTTGCGAGTTAGTTGGTGATCGGTTGAGCAAGATTTAATTTTAATTTATTTAAGTTGTGCATGGCCAGGATTGGTGTTCAGTTATATGCTTACAGAGGAAGTTGAAATTTGGGAAGTTCGATGTTTTTCTTATCGTGCATTAGAACCAGGGTTAAGTTAAAACAGTTGGAAGCTAAATTATATTTGTGCCACTGGTCGGTGACGCGGTAGTCGCAACATTATACTGTACCAGTGAAATGCAGTGCTAAAAATTAAAAAATCATATCTTAACGGACACAAAACCCAAGTTATGGATTAAGATTCGATTTCATCAACGAATGCATGATTTATACAGGTTGTTAAAAAAATATTCTAAGAATTTTGTGGAGTTACTCGTTATCGGAAATTGAACAACTTTTGTAAAACAACTTTTCGACATTCGCGTTTTTTTGTATTACTTTCCATAACATATTTTTCTTTTTTGATTTTTTCGAAAATTGTTCAGTGTTCGATACCGAGTAACCCCACAAAATTCTTACAGTTCATTTTTTAACAGCCTGTATATGTGAGGAATAAGTTGTTGTTGTTTTGCCAGAGTTTCCATACAAAAGCTGATAAAACGTCAATTATCCGATGTTAAATGAAATCGGTCCAAAAATATCTATACTAATATTATAAAGCTGAAGAGTTGGTTTGAACACGCTAATCTCAGGAACTACTGGTTGGATTTAAAAATCTCATTTGAGTTGGATAGTCCATTTATCGAGAAAGGTTATAGGCTATATAACATCACGCTACGACCAATAGAAGCGGAGCATTAATGAAAAACGTTGCAAAAACGGGAAAAATGTCCACCCGTGCGAAGTCGGGACGGGCCGCTAGTCTTATATAATCCTGTAAAACGAGAAAACCTCTGCTAAACCTTACAGGGATTATATGCGTGATTAATAATGTATATATGTATGTATAAAGCGTGAATAAATGTCCCTTTTTTATCCAATAGAGGATGCTCAACAAAACGGTTGCAATCATATGCATCATCAATAGAAACTTCCAAGAAATGACACTATTCGCCGTAATCTATTAAAGAAATAGACACTCGACACTTTAAGTCTTACTTATAATAACTCCAGTACAGTAAGAAAGATTACTAAAGATTGCATCCACGTAGATTTAATGCCCTACCACTGATAAATTGGATCAATTATGCCTATAGGAGGCTAATTCTACTAATAAAATTGTTTAAAATCGCAATCGAACTGCAGGTGAACCATGGCTAATTGACATTTTTTTTTCTTTAAAAAATATAACGCTCAAACGGCCTTGGTTGAGCAGCAGTTCGATTGTGATTTTAAACAACCTTTTTAGAAGAATTGCCTCCTATAATCTGTTGGGCATAGGCTCCCAAGTGGCTCGTCGATCCCCTTTTTTCGTCGCCCGCAGCCAATCCGCTCCAGCTAGAGATGGGGAAGCGGATGAAATAAATACTCAAATAGTAAATGGTGAATAAAAAATAAATACTCGCTTTTGCTCTAATGTGTGAATGAGTATTTACTCGACCTCGAATATTCATCTGAGTAAGAGTTCTTGTGCACTGCGTCCGATCCGAATCCGAGAAATACGATCCGAGGAAACTTGGCTGCTAATCTATGAAATTCGGATCTCATGTACTTACCGCTCATACAAATAGTACTGCAGCTTGTTTATTGTGTTTTTATTGTTTGTAATAGTACTGCAGATTCGGGTCGGACGCAGTACACAATAATGTTCTAAGAACCCATCTCTAGCTCCAGTTGCGTTTTATACTTCATGTGCTGTTAATATAATCGTTTTCAATTGTTTTAGCTTTAAAAAAAAGGGACCATCAGATGCACTTATCAGTCATTTTTATAATATGATAAAATATTTCTTTCAAATGCAATTTGTAAACTATACTCCTCGTGCTGAAAGACCGTTAAACCACAAATATCATCGACCTCTAGTCTCGCTATTTTGAAATACGAATGTCGCTGTGCCAAGGTTACACCATTTCTATAATACAGTAAATAGGTATCTGTATATTTGACGTTTATTACGTATAGCAGTGCCCTTGAATCTTTGAACTCATTACGAATGAAGGATCGCACGATAACTGTAAAATATTCGGCAGTTGTTTATTTGACTCGTAGCTGTCTAAACGTATTAATCCTTATTTACTTGTTTTTTATTATGCAGTGTTCAGTGTTATAACGATTAATAGAGGGGCAACACTAGCTCATGTCCCTCACTCCTATGTCTATACTAATATTATAAAGAGGAAAGATTTGTATTTTTGTATGTAACGAATAAACTTAAAAACTACTGGACCGATTTCAAAAATTCTTTTGCCGTTAGAAAGCTACATTATCACTGAGTAACATAAGCTACGGGCAGAGCCGTGAGGACACAGCTAGTATCTTATAATTTTAGTCTATAATATTTTTTTGGTTTTGTATAATAAAAGTCCTTGTTTTTATTATTAACCAGGTGTATTAATTAATTATATCCAAAAACAGTAGATATAACATTAGTCCTGACTAAACAGATATCGTTTAAATTGGTAACTAATGCTGCTATGATTAATGGTACATCCCTATGTACAGCCGTGGTGCAATAAGATGTATTGGTTAATTGTTACTTTTTTTTGGTATTCTTTCCGTTTCAAGGGTATAAAGTGTTTAAGGAGTCAAATCGTATTTTGGTAAACAATATATCTGTTGCCATTGTTTTTATGCGTTTTGTGTTGCCACGTCCAAAAAAACAAATACGATCATTTTTGGTGACTATTTACACCATAAGGCTACTGACTCTCCATTTCTTCTCATACAAAAAATAAACAGGCCCCGTGTCATCTCAAAAAGTAGTAGGTAAGTACTAATGTCTTTTGCACGTTATATTATCTACATGTGTCAGATATTTGAATTATAACCTTCTTATTTGTTACTAGCTGTGCCCGTAACTTCGTCTGCGTAGAAGTCGGAGAGCAACATTACTTGCTTAACTGAAATAACATGGGTATTTTTTAAATGTTTCTTTATTCTAAAAATATGAAAAAAATACATAAAAAACGTGAAATCTGTATCATCATTTATTTATAAAGAAACCTGACAGTGTCGGGTGCCCTATGTTTTTGCCAACAGTTTAGGCTGAGTGGATTTTTAGTTGTTAGTTGTGAAATTTAGGATTTTTACTAAACAAAATATGTTGTATTTCTATCAGTAGTCAGGTCCATTATAATAAGGTTTCCCTGTAAACAATGTTAGCAGTAGAACCACACATATTAACCATTAAACGACCATAACAAATTCCATTATAAAAGTTGGTAATATTAGTCCCAACGGTTAATAATTTATGAACCAAATCTCCTGCAGGCGCTAATAAAGTGTGTTGTTGACTTTACTTTTTAAACAATGTGTTAGCTATTGTAGTATCAGTATAAGAATAACGACGATTGATTTAAAACTTATACACATACACCCTCTCTCACACGCACACACATACAGCGAATTTTTTTATAACCTTTCTTTTCTCTTATATTATTATAATACCAGAAGACAGTCTTCTTCTAAAGCTGTCTACTCAAAACTAAAATGCCTTACAAGTAATCTATCAGTACTTGTATAAATCAATTGGAAGAGCGGTTTCTTCTAACACAAGCAATTATTTGCTTAAAAGAAGACTCCTAACACTATAATGTAATATGTTCATAAGTTACTGAAATAACTTTTTTTTTTATTTACTTATAACGAGCTTAAAAAAATCTGCTTGAAATTACAGTAAGGGATACCTGTAAACAATGTTTTCATTGACTGCAACTTGAAACTGCAAATTTTATGGCCAAATACTCAAATGCAACTAAATTTTAAGTTGCCGTTGATTTCGTGCTGTCTTTGTCACTTCGCCTTACAGTGACAGTGACAGCACGAGACTTAACGTTAACTTAAAATTGAGTATCCTTTGAGTATTTAGCCGTTAGTCTACTAGCTTGATATCACTCCGAAAAGATCTCTAAATAAATAGTGATTACAAGTGTATAGAATTATCACCGAGAACTAGAAGATTAAAAATAATCATATATATTTTTGCCGTTTAAAGAAATACAGTGAGCTTAGTTATATTTACTTTAGTTATCGTCATGTAGAAGAGGGAGTAAGCCAAGATATTACATTGCCAAGTCAATAAATTACATACGACGCATACGCAATTACGCAGTCACCAAATGCGAAATTATATGACAACTACAGAGGATCTTTTAATAAAAATACCTGATTTGATGGTACTGAAGAACAAAAAATGAAGCAGTCGCGAAAGCCTGGCAGATGTGAAACATAGAAACTCATTTTGTGAAAAAAAACTGGCCGAATCGAAACGAAGAAAGCCGACGAGTTACGAAGGTCTGCCGTCGTGTGTGCAGACACGACGCAGACCAAAATCTTTTTTTTTTAAATTTCACATAAACCAATACAGGTGCTCATGAAAAGTCGAATTTAGATGCACGGTTCCAATTAGTCGTTTCCTATGGAAAAGAGCCGGTAAGAAACTCCATGGCTACTCCTTTAAAAATAATATCTTTAACAATTTCAGTGGATACAGTACTATGATTTAGGATAGTGAGAGAACAATGAAGTCCTGACCACAGACCAATGAGACCACAGACCATCGCGAGAGTCACCACGCAACAGCCGCTCTCACACCCGTACCGCCACCGGCCACATAGACATTTCACATCAAAATCTACCCAAAAATTCCAGAAATACGCAAACATGCAATCAGCGGTCATTACCACCGCTCGAAACAACTAAAAACCATAATTCGCGCTCATTTCGCTTGTCCGATACAGCAAGGTGATAAAACCCAATCAATCTCAATCGTCAAGGGCGTGAGTGGACAATGGCCGTCTCAATTGCATTCAGTTGCATTCGCACAGATGCTCGTGTTTATGGTTTCGTAACTCCGATGGTTGGCATGCGTGAGTCATGGCCGGCCAAGTTCATTGTCGTCCGCCCGAACTTGAACCCGCTGACGGCATGACAATTACTACACTACAAGATATAGAACATACCGTAATATAGCGAGGAGGTACTATTTATAGCCGAGCTGTTAAACGATTTTATGTGAAAAGGTATGAATGGGATTGGTGGTATGAAGGAATGGGGAAAGTACACGTGTTATTAGAACTATGGATGACCTTGAAAATTTTCGCAATATATTCATGTCATGTTATGATTGTAATTTTAATGATTATGGGAACGTTAGCACTAACATTTGGAAAACTAAAGCGAAACTAATGATTCTTCTTGTTCTTCTCGAAAAAGTAATCCTCATAAGGATGACCTCGAGAATTTTCGCAATACATATATTCATAAGTCACGTTATGTGGAAATTTTATTTGTTATGAGAACGTTAGCACTAATATTTGGAAAACTAAAGTCAAACTAATGATTCCTCTTGGTCTTGTCTAAAAAGTAAATCTCACAACAACCCAATATTGTTTTTAAACTAATATTTATAAGGAAACCAAACCAAAAATGGGAAATCCAAGTAGGTTTTTACATTTTATACACTCCTGGAATTTCGCTGGTCAGTGAACTCACCTGAGTCACCCAAACGTGAAATAGTCATCTAGTAATGTTTATATAGATGTAAGTCTATCCAGCGGGAATGTAGCTGAGTTACAGGGATAGGTAAAAGAACTCAAGTCTCGCTTTGATAGCCTCGCTTGAACATAGCTGGAGGTATAACACCAGGCCACGCATGTTATTGATAAGGTTGGTAAACACTGAGTCCACAATGGTCGTTGTATGCACAGTCTACGTGACAATGACTCCGCAGGGCCCGTCTCCAGATATCAAACGCTACACATGTTCAGATAAACGTCCAATCACACCGATGTTTACATGCTCATGTGAAAATATTACCACTAGCTATACCTACGTAACATTACGTGTCTTTTATATTGAGACCGTCAATCCGTTTTGTTTTGAATACGTCTTATATTATGACTGTTTGAATAGGACTGTAACAATGTCAACCTTTTTAAGTCACTATTGTAGATACATATCGTCAGTGGAAATGTAAAAAGAATAAAGCACCAATATAACTACTTTACAGTAGAGAGATACAAAGTATTTTTTTAAGAAAATAAACATAGTTATTTTGCTTAGAGTATGCATATTAAATAAGTAATTAAATTATCTATTTAATATGTATACTCTAAGAAAAATAACTATGTTTATTTTCTTATAAAAATACTTTGAATCTCTCTACTGTAAAGTAGGTATATTGGCGCTTTAGTCTTTTTACCTTTCCACTGATGATATTATCCTATAAGAGTTAACAAGTACCTATTTACTCAGCTGTGAAATTAATTGAGAGATGTCAAGAGCCGAACGAGTTCAATATTATAGAGAAAATCCGAAAATTATTAAGTAGATTTTGGTATCTGCGCGTTTCACAACGTCATACTGAGAGCGTTTTAAGGAATGTTTGGGGTATAATATAAATTCTACGCGTACGAGGTACGGCTGCCTTCTTAGCACTTATTACATTCTTCAAGTTTCACTGATTTTACTACAGGCTTGTTTTAAACACTGCTGTATGATTATATCGTGTATTGTATGTATATCTTTAATGTCATCGCAGGGAAGTGACGCGATGACCGTGAACCTGGCGACTTTGTTTCAAGATCAACGTAATAAGGGCTTATCACAATAAATATGCAAGTTCGAGTTTAATGTTTTGCTTAATTATAATATAAAAGACACGTATGGATGTTTTACCTTGAGTATTAACTGATGAAAACCTTCCATGTATTGCACTATTGTTTCAGGAACAGTCGCTGATAACGTTAATACAATAATATTCTAGTGTACGTACTGAAATAGAGTTGTATTTTTATTTTTTTCCTGTTCAAAATGACAGATTTTAGATCTTCATCAATTCGCCCGAAGAAAATTAATTGAGATAACCTCACATTAATGGTATAACAAAGTTTTTTCACCGTTTATTTGCTTTAATGTCGAGAGAGTTGACAAAAAAATTAAAATATCTAAACCCTTATCGTTGTCTATATTTAAACGCAAGTTAATCAAAGCTATCGGGTCAAAGACATGGCCGATAAATTCTACAACCAGAAATTATAAATCATTGTCTTTGTTGCTATTGTTTTAATTAATATTTGTTTAATGAGTAACCCGGCTGTGAGTATACCGGCGCAGGAGTCGTCACCGAGGCAATGACCTCGCGATAAACTATAGGAAAAGAATTTAGGATATGTACCGATGGTGACGTCAGTTTCAATGTCAACGTCAGCTTACTGTGGTGTTAATGTCACGGGTGAATTTAAATTAAGAACGTAATTATTTACTCAATGAGATTTTAGCGGTAGCGTGTGATTTATGCGTAACTAAAATATTGGTGCTAAGATTCCTTACTATTAATAATAATACACGTTTTTAAAAATGATTTAAATAATTACAGAAACAAATAAACTTTAACGATTAAAATAAAAGAGACACAACAAAAAAGATATGGACGTACAGTAATATGATAACAGGCAACTTAAAAATATGACATAACTAAAACTATGTTAATAATAACATTAGAAGCTTAACTATGTACTACTAAATACATTCTAAAGTTACATACTGCGACAAAACTGAAAGCAGATATTGCAACACTAAACTATTAGAAATAATTACCTGAGATCTCGTAATACTGCCTGAACTGCGTCAATCGGCAATAGTGCAACAACGATCGAATTAATGTGCGGGATCTCTGAGAGTGGACCAGCACAATAAATAAACGCACACGATAATATTCGGAGTTCACTTGCGGCCGTCCGCGGGGCCAACGACCGTCCTTAGCACAGCTGCGCGGTCCTCACAGACGTATGTCTGTCTCTTTCCCGCGGATATTGCGCGCTACCGTACCGATTTCCATATTATTCAAATCAATTAAACACTTCGGTTGTGAACGAATTTTTATACGGCATCTATAATGTGTTGACAATGATTTATTTATGAAACAACCGATTAATATAACGGCTGAACTCACACTGGTATGATACTGAACGTTACTGAAACGGTTAGGATTAGTATAAAGCGGTGAATTTGCGTAACATTGAGTTATTTTTGTATGTATCGCAAATCAACTAACAGCGTGTTAGTAAATAAAACTTCCTCGTTCATTTATTTTATATTTGAAGATAACTATGTAAATATTCGAACACTATCTATTAATATTCATTAAAAATAACTTTTACTTTGATATTCATCGCTATAGGGAGCTGTCGGTTGGCTAGTGGAAGCCTCTAATTATTACCCCCATAATATAATGATATATTTACAATATGAACACATCGAATCAAGTCACAAATAGTGTTCTTAGTCATCGACTATCGAATAATCTAGGTTGTCTACTCATAGGCAGACATCGAAGAAGCAAAACACTGCTCATATTTAAAATGCGCGATCGTAGCCGCATCATTGTTTTAGAAATAGACACGGCGGAACTCCGGGAACTATCATTACCACCCACGCCATCTACAGGCTTTTCAATAATTAATTCATTCACCTGTTACATATACGTAGATATTGCCAAATCACAGACATTTCGCATAATATAATAATGACATTATAATAAATAGCGCGGAAAACGGGAAATAATGGAAGTGTCGTGTGAACGCACCTGGCGGCGAGCCGATGAACCCGGGGCCGGGCGGCGCTCCCGTGACGTCATCGTCTCGCAACCGTCTACGCTGACGTGTCATCGCACCTACGCAACCACTATTATATGACCATTCAGGGGCAATGATTCCTGTTCCGGGTACCGGTTGATGTTTTATTTGTTTCCTTCACACCCCCTCGTTCCTGAAGCCAAGGGATTAGTAGCTCCAGGTAGCGGCTACCCTAATTAATTTAATTAATACCTAGCTAGAAAATCCTTAACTTTTTACGATCTACTCCCTCATTTTATTTCTTCGTAGAGTGCCTTTTTCTTGATGTATTTGATCGACTTCTCTGCGTATTGAACACACGTTTCCATCATCCATGATCATGAGCTTATCGATCATAATTTCTCATCATCATGTCAAGCACAAGCTTAACCAAAGACCGGGGTTCCCCTTTTGAGGATTACACAACAAAAACAGATAATTAATACCTCAGATGTCTCACATCTAAAATATCGATCTTTAGCCTCATCTGGTAATACGGGAAATCGACCCCAACATAGACGACAAAGGGTTAGCAGATGATATAATTAAAATAGTTTACAGTAAATCATAAAAAGCAAATAATATACATGAAAAAGTAAATTCAATATTAGCAGATAAATAATAATACGAAAAAAATATTTTATTATAATATTAACATACGGTTGTCTGGCAGAAAGTCGGCATTTAAGATACTTAATGTTTAATAATATACATTTATACCATTATAACGAACGACAAATATGTATGAGGCTGTCAACAGTTAATATGAATACCGCGTAAGATAAATATGTATGGGAAATTATGAGAATTCGTAAGAAAGCTGATGAATACGGGTTTAATTCACGCCTACTACCTGTAGATGTAACTTTATTGCCAGGAGCTTTGTTATGTATACATGATAAAGTTTTTTTTTACATTTTAGCTATAAATTCCTTTCGTTGAGCAATTGGCTTTTTGCACTTCATGTTCAATTCTCGCCCGAATCCGTATTCGTATGGGTTACAGATAATTGTTCCGGGTCTGGGTGTTTGTGCATGTGAGATTTGAATCGGTAAACGCACCCACGATACAAGAAAAATTCTAGTGTGGGGTAACGTTTTTTTGAAGAAGAAAAAAACTCCTTCCCTCGTTATGCGCGCGATCATATCTGGACACAGTTTCTAGTAGAGAAAGTTACGATTTAATCTTCTTTTTCAGAAAAACTGAGTTTATTGAGTAGATCGTTTTACAAAAATCTTTTCAGAACAATTTCCTTTTAAAATGGCTGATTTGAAGTTGTGTCTGTTGCATTCTGTTTTAGTTTCCAGGGATCCTTGCGAACAGAAGTTCTTTAAATTATTATCTACAATTTTTGTCTTCATGCTTATAGGGAATGACAGGAGAATTATTACAGCGGTAGTGTAACATAATATAATCAGCCCGTTACTGTCCCACTGCTGGGCATGGGCCTCTTCTCAGAATGAGAACTTGGCTTGGTCCACCAAAGTGGCCTGGTGCGGGTTTGCAAACCACACACATCATCGAGAACTTTTACTCAGGTGAACAGGTTTCCTCACGATGTTTCCCTTCACTGTTAACCAACTTATAATCAAATTGTGATCCGCACCTGAATTCGAAAAGTCAGAGGTCCGTGGATCGAACATAGACCCTGCAGCGTTGAAGGCAAGCGTAACCGCTAGACTATCACTGCAATAACTGCTAAAATAATGTCCATTATCAGATCAGCTTACTCGTGCAGTGCAAGGACAAACTTTCTTTATAACGTCGTTTGTCAGTAATGCATGTTTCACGACACGTAATGCATTTCCAAGTGCCGAATGGTTGACGCTAAGCTTGCTGCCTGGTCTGAGCCTTAAGGTCGCTTCATACGTGTTCGGACAGATACGGAGCGGGACCAGTTAGGAAGAAAGACGTGAACTGTTTATATTGGTGCAACATGTATTGATGTTTTATGTGTAAAGTCCTTAGAACGAGGCAAACGCTGTTATTGCGCCTTTAGTTTTTATAAATGGAAAAGGAAAGAATAGAACAGAAATTATCATTGCTTCCTTATTTAGAAAGGCACAGTCAGCATCAAAAGTATTAATGATCACTGTTCAGTTTCAATAATATTTTGAGAATGAAAACGCTACTTACAACGTACTAGCGGCCCGTCCCGGCTTCACACGGGTGGACATTTTTCCCGTTTTTGCAACATTTTTCATTTATGCTCCTATTAGTCGTAGCGTGATGTTATATATCCTATAAACTTCCTCGATAAATTGACTATCCAACACAAAAATATTTTTTCAATTCCAACCTGTAGTTCCTGAGATTAGTGCGTTCAAACAAACAAACTCTTCAGCTTTATAATATTAGTATAGATTATATAAAAAATATAATACAGGACACAATATTTTAACGACTAGTATTAAGTATTCAAAAATTTAGAACAATGATTGGCAACTAGAAAAGAAAAGAAAGAAAAGAAAAAAAACATTTATTTGTCACAGATACATTTTAACACAAAACATGATAGTATATAAATAATATTAAAATAAAAGACAACTGTGACAAAAAGGTGACCACTCAGCATAATGCTGTGCTATGGCGTGGGCCACAGACACAGCGCTGATTTTCAGTGATCACCTAAAACACGTGCGGACATTCACTACTACGATATGTGATTCCAAAATACCAAAAAAAACATGGCCTAGAACTGTTGACTCTCCTTTTCAAATAATCTTTATTTAATGCTAGTTTTTCTAATTATCTTTTTTGGCGTGCAGGCCGAGTTTCCTTGGTAGTTACTCACGTCATAAAATCTAAGTTGTACAACTTTTTAACATTACCTGTGCGATAAATCTGAGACAGTTAGGTAATTTTTATTAT
Source organism: Amphipyra berbera (assembly GCA_910594945.2). Lineage (NCBI taxonomy): Eukaryota > Metazoa > Arthropoda > Insecta > Lepidoptera > Noctuidae > Amphipyra > Amphipyra berbera. The sequence goes on along the minus strand of OU343123.1, from coordinate 15,600,506 downwards.
TATCTATATTCAAACATAACGTAAACATTACGGCGAAATGAGGGTGTTAATATACAGCTCTGCCAACCCTTCGGGGAATACAGGCGTGATGTTATGTTATGTTATCTATATTCACATTTTTATTATTACTCAACAGTTAATATCTTATTACGTAGCAAGAGTACCTACTCTGGATTTGGTGAACGAATAAGAGTATAAAAAGTTATATATAGATTAATTCTTAGCAGAACCGTAACTACCCAGTTTCACTCAGTTGGCTTTTACTAGTAGTACATCGGGACTGTCTAATCTGTAAATCCTGTGATCCGTATCTGTGCTGAGTCGGAAGCCTAATATATTACCTTTAAGTTGGCGATATTTACGAGCGACCGCGTTGCTACATTGTCGCCATTAGATGCGTGTACTACTTTATAGTACAAGTAAAATTATTAAATAAAATATTTGTATGAATTATATTCTAAAGTTCCACTTTTTTCGAATAGAATGTTGCACACTATTATTATATGACGTATGTTGTACCTATTATTATTTTTATAAAATTACTAAATTATACTTAAAGTTTTATAAAAAATCTAGACCGGGTTCTATACTTAAATTTATTAATAAATAATAAATCTGTAAAAATACTCGTTACTACGGCATATTCTCTACGATTGCAATTTACTTATGACTCATTCGTTATTATTTCAGTAAACACTAATAAGTGTGTCTAGTTAGTTATATCATTCATTACTTCACCCGCATTCACTTAGTTCCTATTTAAATGTCTACGCGGCTTGTATAAAGAACATTAGAAATTTCCCAGTGAAAGTGCAATAGGCGATACTTCTAACTCTGCAAGAGAATACATATAGGGAAGTAATAAATTAATAATAGGCATTGCTATTGGAGACGGCAAGAAACAAGCAACGAATACTTTCAAGAATTAATTATTATTTAAATGTTTTTCCGTCTTGCGACAGTCGTGAAGTGATGCGTTGTCTATAAAAGTATTGTAAAGAAAAGTATTTTTTTATATAACGTTTTGATTAGACGTAAACACAGGAGGTAAACGATCATTAAAATATGGAAATTTTCATCATAAAAAATTATAAAAACATTTTTTTCTTAAAATAGGCGTTGCACTAGCATTAAAACCTAGCATTCAGAAGTAACATGCAACGGAAACGCGATACCGTGCAAGAGAAAAAAACAATTGTTTTTCCATCATCGTTTTTTCCGACCAATGGTAAGCTTTTCTTGGAGCTTCGTCTATTATTAATTTCAATCACCGACTCAATTTTATTAAATTGCCTGCAGACACACTACTTTGGTAGTGAAATATAAGCATATGTAGAACTAGCTGTGTCCTCACGGCTCCGCCCGTAGCCTATGTTACTCAGTGATAATGTAGCTTTCTAACGGCAAAAGAATTTTTGAAATCGGTCCAGTAGTTTTTAAGTTTATTCGTTACATATAAAAATAAAATCTGTCATCTTTATAATATTAGTGTAGATAAAGATAATAACAGATACAATCAAGAGCATAATGCAGGCATTAGATTTCTCGCGCGCACGGCGTTTTCCTTCAGCGAAATAATTCTGCAGTAAACATTCAAAGCGCAGCGGAGGCGGAGAAAGTGCAAGGCAAATGCGGAAGAGTCGAGTTGCACGGCTGGCCGCAGTTCACACCGACGCTTTGTTGTGCCACGGTAATGAATACAGCCGATTAACGATCTGCAATGCGTGTTTGTTGTCGGTGTAACGGAATAATTAGTTTGTTTATTAATGGAACTGTGTTATCTTAAAATGTGATCGCTGTACGACTGCTGATTTGTTAAAGCTTTAGGTTCAAAGTGAAAGTAACAAGCAATTAATATTAAGCAAAACAACGTTTGCTATTTACTGTATTCGGAAAATTAAATATTTCATCAACGTAATAACAATTTATTTACGTAAACAACTGCAAACGAATATAATATCTACTTATCAAAATTGAGATATTACGAAGCAATTTTCTCGTCAAGTTTCATGATAGTAAAATAATAGTAATTTTCCTAAACAATAAGTTATAATATCGTGCTGAGTGTACACGATGATGACTTGTTTCCGCCTCGCGCCTCGGCGAGAGTGCATGACGCGACATGACCGTTCGACGAAAGTAAAACCGTTGATGATGAGCGGAATGCCTCGAGACGAGGCTAGCACTGACAGTCTGTAATTAGCCCAATTCACGTGATTTATAGGTTTGGATATTTCGTAACTGTAAGATATAGTCTCGTGGTGAGTTTTGGAACAGTTGAATGCTGTAGTTTATGTTGGCGGATCTAATAAGCGGCTTACGGTTTCCTTCAAGTTGATGCTACCGGATCTTCGAGAAAATTTGGCACTAAACGTGCGAAATTTCGGCGATTTGTTATCTGCTGATTCTAGATCGCTAATGTATACCTAATTATTTTGTTAAAAAGTGATGCCTGCATCATACATTTTGATTTATACATCCGTTGTTTGCTTGCTATGGTATAAAGTTTCAGTTTAAGTAAAACACCCTTTTAATTGACGAGTATTATAGGTAATTATGATTTTGCAGTCAAAGTTACCAACAATTATCTACCCGTATTGTAGAACGCGGTTTATTAAAACGCCTACAGGTATATTCATATAAATAGCTTTTTGACTTCCAGACTGATAAATGAGTGTGTGACTCTACCTTTCACACTAGACTCATCGGTAGATGTTGCAACACTAGTCGGTGCAGCGACGCGAAATGCAGTTACGTATAGTAAACTAAACGCTTCCGCGTGCGAGCAGGAAGCCCCGAACACTTTCCCTTTTGCCCGCGCGCAGCAGCCGACCACTCTATGCATCACTATAATCCCACCGAACCGAGAGACATTCAATATTCTACCACTAGTCTCAACCACACAAGCCCTCTTTCACTCAGCCGACTTATAATGCAGTTAACCAACAAATGAGGTTAAGTGTTCGCTGCTTCATGATGCGTGGCAGCTGCTAAGCATTTGAATTAAGGTATCTCATCGAACCTAAGGTTGTGATCAGACATGTGGAAAATTGACAATTAAACCAGCTCCACTTCCTATGAGTTCATTGACCATTGTTAGCCAACGCATTGTCAGTCCGCAAAATATCAAATGTTGCATTTTAAAATGACAATAGAGGCTAACGCTCTAGCTTTCTACTCCAGGTTGATCAGGATATATTTTGCATGAATGTTCCATAATCCAGTTACAATTTACCCCTTCCGTACGATTGTGGCGACTCTATAAATAATTCATGACAAAATAACCAGTTATGAATTAATGTATGAATGTCGTGTTCATCGCAAAAGTCACAAAAGAAAAAGGAGTAAAATTGACGATACCTGTTTTAGGAACGGGTTCTGAAAGAGTTTTCTAAAAGTTATTAAAGCCAAAATCGCGTACCATTACCGTGGCACAACCAGGCTGACATAACACAGACGACGAGGCGCCTTCAGTTGACCTATATACCACTCGCGGACATTGACCCCATCGCACAGACTCGTGCGGTTGGCCGAATCGCAATGGGGTGGCTGACGAAATCTTTCTCTTAGCTCGGGGACATTGAGCCAATAAAATGAACTTTATTCGCAGGTATGAATGACTGTAATGATGTCTAAATATAGCAACCGTTGAAAAAGAGTTCATTCGAATCTCATTAGCGACATTTTTTTCGGAACTAAAGTTATAGCTATCTACTCGTATTGAACGATGACATTACGAAGGATATTACATACAGTTGTTGTGATCACGAATATTTTTTCAAAGACAGCCTATGCACGTAAAAAGGTTGAAATAATAAAAACACGAGGGCGGTAGCGATCGAACGGAGTGCAGAGTTCACGATCGGGCGGCGACCTCCTGAAAGTGGGGCGGGCCTAGTCTGGAAGCTCGCGGAACGCCACCATTTCCACAATAAATCCATCCTGTCTCCTACGGACCTCCGGGAGATTCTCGAACACTCCATTCAGTTTCTGCTTCAGTGATATTCCCGATTCCCGACATCGATAAGTTTTGCCAATTAAAATTGGTATCAACTGCATAACATCCAGTTATATAACTTTAATATTTTGCGTAATAGAGAGACGTACAGTGAGAAGAACAAAAAATGACTTTCGCAACAGGAGAGGCTTTAGAATTTCATTTAGCGAAAGGATATTTTGATTAAACGGGACAAACCTTACATTTTCGGGACGGAGAAGTGATTTAGCAAAGTCGTGACTGAGAATTTTCATTTACAGTTTCATAAAGAGCGCAAACCAGGCTTGCTTCCTCCTTCGGCCCTAACGACCAAGATTTGCTTTGGCCGACTTACTAGAAAAGTAAAGCTCATAATAAAGCGTATCAGTGAAGTGCCATTGATTGCACAGATGTGGGACATGGAAACAGTAAATTAATGGCAGTATAATATGTGCTACAATAATAACTCGATAAGGAATAGAAACAATGCTGGTCGTATCGAGGGCGCGTTAGACCTTAGGAGCAGAGCGTCGAAGCAAATCGTTAACCTAGTATTTCTGCGACGCCTTCTTATATGTAAATACTAGTTTTCTTCTGGGAATCGACTGTTACGGAATTACCCGATGACATTTTAAACTAATATGATGTGTTAAGTGATCACATTGCTGCATTTATTTAAATGTCTTAGCCTCGAATAATAAGGATAAAAATTCACGAATCATAATTTCATAAAGATTTTAAGTTTGTTCAAAAACTTAAGACAGTTATGAAAGATTAGTAAAATATCGAAGTTTACATTGTGCCGTTCTTCTTGTTAACAATTTTTTGTTTTGAGTATTGATGCGGATGGTTATAATAGTAGAGGAAGACCAAAGAACCGATGGATGAATTCTGTGAAAAATGATATGGCTAGAAAGGGGGTAACTACTGAGATGGCGGCTAATAGAGATGTATGAAAGAATAAGACATACTACGCCGACCCCAAATAAGTTGGGATAAGGGCAGGAGGATGATCATGATGATGATTTGAAAATGGACTGAATTAATTGTTTTTGTCCAAATGTTTTCATTGGCAAGATATACCTATTAGATAGAGTACATGTAGGTTCACGAGAAAGTGGGTGTCTTAAAAAATAAACGAAGGTTATTCTCAAGGATACTATGGTTTATCAGTAAGCTGTCCTTTCGTGTTACGCCCTCATTTGAGATCTATAATGATAGAAATCTTAAGCAATATCTGTATTTACTTACACGAAGGACAAGTGCAAAAGGTTGTTACTATACCTATATAAGTATTAAGAAAATACTCTATTCCGATAGAAATAATTGAGATCCTCCGTTCGTATTGTGCTTTATAAAAATATACTTTTTAAGAACATAACTAAGTTTGGACTTGTTTTCAATTAATGGTCAGAGGCTTGCCCCCTGCCACACGCGGTCCCCCTCATTGAAGTACACAATAGGAACCGTCCAAGGTGTGTCCATTTCATAAGTTTGTGTAATTATGTCATGTTTACAGCATCTTGCTATTTAACAACGAATTATTCAATGTTTTTAGTATTTATGTGAATTTCTAATCACAATTAACATAGAAAAAATACATAATATCATAGCGATCGCTACAAGTACTAGTTGCGAGCGCGGGGAGCGTTGCTAATCTAACTGACCTATATACTGTGGCCGGTGAAAGACCTCGTAAACTACTGCCGTCAGTGCATTATTCCTGCAACAATGCACCGAGCATCGCCACGCGATTCCATGTCCTACCATTGTCGCTAATAGATCTATTATCGCTCGCACCACACGCACAGAATGCGTTGTGCGTGTATGTACTTGCCGGTAATAGTTTCGCAGAATAATTTTGTTTAGAACACATTTATAGTTTCAACTAATATCTAAAATTGAGAACGTGCAACTGAACTTAATGCGTTTCTAAATAATGCTCGTTGAACATTTCACGCTGATCTGCGGATGAAAAGGAAACTCTGTTCGTTAGTATAACTGGGTTGTGTCATGGTGGTTACACGATGGGTTAGAAAGCTTTTCCAATTTGTTCATTATTGCTATCATTAAGTGCAGTGTGTTATGGCTTAGCATGGCTTTAGTGACACCGACACCAATAATTGGTCTCGTTTAATTATGAAAAGTTGTAAGAGAAAACAATTTCGAGCGATATGTAGGTAGTATAGTAATTTAGTCGTATGCAAATTGAATGAAAGCCCTGTGTTATGTTATACTGCTATATCGATGGCAACAAAGTAGATGGGCCATTCTTCAAAAAATATTAACAAAAATTGAGAACGTCATTAGCATCATCCCAAAGTTAAGAATGCAGATGTTTAATATTATAATTATGATAATGAAAACTGAAACTATACCGCTGCAGTCAAGCAATAAGACAAGAATAAAAACAATCTGACAATACTATAAGGTTAACAACCCGTGAGAAGAATGATTTGTTAAAATAATGTTAAAAAATTTCGAATATTCGCCCAGATACGGACATCTACATTTTTACCAAAATGCTTTTTTTTTACAAAAATGAGCTTATATCAACCTTATCTACAAGTCTGTGTTAAAATAATTTCAAATTTCAAAATATAGAAGAAAATCTCGCATGTAAATGAAGACATCTACACTCGATTTCTAAGAACCATCGCAGCAAAATGGCCTCTGTTCTTTACTAAATGTGTACTCCTGTAAAATTGCAATTTTGTAGATGTCTTCTTTTACTTTGCTGCCATCGATATGGGAGTACATAAAGTAGTTCCAGGTACTAAGTAATGTTTAAAATATGAAAAGGAAGCTTACATATTGTTTGCTGTCTATAAATAGAAAATACAACACTGTTTATTTAGTCAACATTGTCTTTAATCTTAATCTTAATGAATGATTGAGTTCACACTTCTTCGCAATATCTGCAACTTCAGGTAACCTAAATATAAATAATGCATCAAAGTGTAGTCTGTGGTCAGAGTCGTGCCTTTGATTAATATAAGTTTGACCTTTTGATGTTTCAAGTCTGGGTGTTTCGACGAAACACGATCCTAGATCTGATATTACAGCGGGATTGGTCGTCCTACCTAGCTTTTTCCCAACTATGTTGGGATCAGCTTCCAATCTAACCAGAAGTGGCTGAATAGCAGTATTTTACACGGAGCAACCGCCATCAGACTTCTGCAACCCAGTAACTGGGCAATACCGATATCCTAAGGTTAGACCGGTTGTCAGACTTTCGGGCTTCTGACTTCCCGTAACGACTGTCATAGGTATTCGAATGACACCCGGGACTGACTGTTTAACGTGCTCTCCGAGGCACGGAGAGGTCTTGCGATGTGTAACGAATGGTCACCCACCCACAAACTGACCGCGGCAAGCGCAGCTTAACCTCGCAAATCGTATGATCCGAGCGGTTGGTAATTAGCCACGAGCCCCGATTACAGTTATAGTTGCAATATCTGGTCAATAATAGTTCTGGTAATAGTATGGTAGTGGGAACTGCCTCGTTAGTCTAGTGGTGGCAAGCGACTGCTGATCGTGAGGTCGTGGGTTCGATCCCCAGGTCGAACAAAGTGTTTTTTTTTTTTAAACTTTGCCCCACACTAGGATTTCTCCTGTATCGTGGGTGCGTTTACAGACACAAATCTTCACATGCACAAACACCCAGACCCGGAACAACTATCTGTAGGCCGTACAAATATTTGTTCCGTGCGGGAATCGAACCCCCGACCCGCAGCGCAAAAGCCAATCGCTTAGCCACTGCACCAAACGTGTCGTCAAGTGTTTCGTGTGGAATTATTCGGTAGCAGCCCAGAGTTTGGATTTGTGCCCGGTTGATGCCAATAGAAAGAAAGAAAGAAAGAAAGAAAGAAAATTTATTTATTCAGCCAAGAACACTGACAGCATAAATAAAATAAACAAACAAAGAAAGAACAATACAATAAGAATTAAACACAAATTTTATGCTGTCGAGCATGTCCATGCCGAAAAGGTTACCAACTCAGCATATGCTAGGCGTCAAAACACCCAGCGCTGATTTTCAGCTGGCACCCCCGCAGTGACACACGGATGGAGGTAGTTAATTTTAAATATATATTCTATTATACTTGAATGGATAAAAGTGTTTTATAATGTGTCAATAAACTACAAAAATATAATAAAAAATAAAAACTACTTTTAATATAATTTGTGACAGCTAATCAAAAATATGGCAATTGAAATAGCAGGCGGCGCGGTACGCACTTCCTGTTAAGATGAGGCGTTGACATAATTATATCCATTTTATGTCACTCTTTGCTCGACCACAACCCCGGTAACATGGGTCTCATAAAATGTAAGTTTGCACTTTTGGTTATTCAAAATTACTATTCCATTATCCAAAAATGCATAATCTTAAATAATAATGTCAAACAAAAATAAACTCAGCGTAAGGGTTAAGCATATCGAACATGATCTACAATGCTGGGGAATAAATTAATGATTATTCATTACAACATGTCCAATTTAACCGGTGAGTTATAGCAAATTCAATTTTAAAAATTAAGTATAAAATTTTTGAACACTAATTAATTAAATTAAATTGATTAAATTAAATTAATTAAATAAAAGATTTGTCAACATTAATTGCATTGTATTCAATTTGAGAGGCAAGAATAATAGACTCGCCCTCTATTACATAGGACTTAAACATAACGGTGAAATGAGGGTGTTACTATGTAAAGTTGAGCAGAGGTGTACCTCTGCCCAACCCTTCGGGGAATACAGGCGTGATGTTATGTTATGTTAATAGTTCTTATTGAGTAGTACTATTATTGTTGATACTTTAGTGCGTATTAATAAACAGCTTTCATTTGAGAGTGGATATAACTTGAAATTAATCTATACTAATATTATAAAGCTGAAAGATGTTTGTTTGTATGTTTTGTTTGAACGCGCTAATCTCAGGAACTACTGGTTGGAATTGAAAAATTATTTTTGTGTTGGATAGTCCATTTATCGAGGAAGGTTATAGGCTATATATCATCACGCTACGACCAATAGGAGCGGAGCATAAATGTAAAATGTTGCAAAAATGGGAAAAATGTCCACCCGTGCGAAGCCAGGACGGGCCGCTAGTTTAAAATAAAATGGCAAATGTACGGAATTCTAGTTTATGGTAGTTCCTCTTGGGAGATCTCTCAAATAGAGCTGTTAATTATTACAAGCCTTATTATTATAATTGCTGACATATTGTTCGACATTATACATTTCTGCCAATGTATTCTACCGTAGATCTGATTGATTTTACTTTTTGTTAAAAAAACTATGCAATGAGAAAATAGGCCGCCGTCTGACTGACACTGACTGACAATATCAGGTTATTTAGGCGTGTTACTCAAATGATAGACAGCCTGATATTTATACTAGCTTATTCGCTAATTACATTCCATGTTGCCATGATATCTATAGGTTGCTGGGCGGCGACAAACGGCGTCGTCGTTAAAATGTAGATTAACTAGATAGAGACGCAATTTGTTTTATTTCTGTATTAAGATCAATAAATAGGTATTAATTATTGGACTGCATTCTCAATACGTTCAAAAACAAATAGTGATATAGTCTCCGGCATATAACTTGGCAAGGTTTTGGCGTACTAGCAGTAAGTTTGTGCATATACCCAAACAAAACAAACGTCAAAACATTATTTATTCCCTAGAATAAGGTACTAACTGACGCTTGAAGGGGCAGTTAACTTTATTCCTCAGTTACAGGATGGTCCGATTTGACCAACGTCGGAAAGCGTTTATCCAAGGAATAAGTTAGACGCTTTGACAGAATTTCTATACAAAAGCTGTCAAAACCTCAAATATATTCCTCAAATAAGAGTTATCCGACGTTAGTGAAATCAACACTCAATCGTCAGATACTGGCTATCTGAGTATTGAAAAATCCAGAATCATGCTATCTGTGGAATAAACGCTATTTGTTTATTTATTTATACTTTCGCACAAAATTTGTACAGAGGCGGACTAAATAAACGCTATTCGATTCTTTATATGACTATTGAAAAATCTGCCCTTAGTGCAACAAAAATATTGACACTTTTATTGCTTGTCATTATTCTATGGTTATTGGCATAATTTACTTTTAAACATCTCTGTTTAGAAGAAAGAAAGAAATGAGAGGAATTCTCTTCTCTACTCTTGCGAAGTTACGTACGAGTATACCCTACTCCGTCGTTGCTAAACAAAGCAACAACCTCTCTTAAAATTCTCGACAAGGCGCGGTCTCGGCGAAACTCAAAATGCGCCGCTGAACGTAGTGTAATGAGCTAATGAGACGGATATTCCTGAACCCTCCTCTTTTATTCTTGACCTGGTTGCGTTTGGCCCTAGTGTCACCTGATGGTAAGCGCAGACAGGGTCTAAGATGGAGCACACGAATCCAAGGAACAGAGATATAGAGGGATTCCCCTATACCCCTCTGGCTCGACGGAACACAGTAAACTGCTTGGCGCCAGACTTTAATGTGAGGGTGGTAGCTAGCCAGGCGGACCGTATAGCTCTTACCATCAAGCGTGCTGGGTTTTGTTGAATCTTATAACACGCGTCTATTCCCAGCGTGCGGTGAGGAAGTTTTATATTCTAACCCGTCCCCACACGGGGTAAAACCTCCTTCTTCAACTCTTAATGCTAAAAAGTACTAACACAACATCACGCCTGTGTTTCCCAAAAGATTGGGCAGAGGTGTATAGTGAAACCCTCATTTCGCCGTTATGTTTAAGTCCCATGTAATAGGGGGCGCGCCTATTGCCATCAACCGGGCACAAATCCAAACTCCTGACTGCTACTGCGGAATTCCACACGGAAAAACTCAATTACACTTTGCCCGACCTGGGGATCGAATCCAGGACCTCACGATAAGCAGTCGCTTTTGCCACCACTAGACTATCGAGGCAGTCAAATAAGTACTACTCGTCGATATTAACAGAAAATATGACATGTACATCAGATGCTTGACAGTCTCCAAAAAATCGTGCTTGAATGCTTGCAAAGGTCCACTCCGATTTTATCTCATGTCACTCGAGGTGAATGACCGCACAAGAATGTGCAACTATGACATTTAATTGATATTAATCACTATAACAATGACATAAGGACTGTAATACCAAACTTTTGAAACAACCGCAGGTGCATTTTCGTTTAAATTTGAACAATATTAGCTCAATAAACACTTAATAAACGTGGTTTAGCTTCGTTTGCATGATTTTAATTAAATTTAGATATTGCAGGTACTAACGTATTAGTTTTTCACCGTTATTTCTATCGAGAGGTAATGGAATTTGAATGTGTTTTGGAGCTAATTTCTTTCTTGTCTGAAACACAGAATGTTTTAAGGAGTGAATTGAATTCAGTTCGTACATTTCAACATGTAAATGGTACGAACGACTTAACATATGCAAAAACTAGCGCTTATTAACTCGCTAAGTGCCGCTAACTATACATACTGTTTAAACAATGCATAATGAATATTATAAACCAATTGTGACAACATTTTTTAAGTGGAATTTCACACGGAAAAACCCGATAACACTTTGCCCGACCTGGGGATCGAACCCAGGACCTAACGATCAGCAGTCGCGCTTGCCACCACTAAACCAATGGAAAGGCAACGAGCAGGATTGGATTTGGATTTGTACTCGGCTGATGGCAATAGGCTCGCCCCCCTATTATAACAGCGAAATGAGGGTGTTTGTTACTCACAGAACAGATAAAAGTGTTACTAATACACCTCTGCCCAACCCTTCGGGAAATACAGGCGTGATGTTTATGTTTTTAGATTCATCTCATCTTATAGAGTGTTAACTATAGATGATTAGGTATAATATAAAGAGTTCAGCTACATCCAACTGTCATGATCCATGCTAGCTTTCTACAGAAACATGCGACTGCGCACTGGTTCAACTAAACTGCCATCACCAATCTCCTCACTAAGCGTGGTCATCGTGGCATCATCTATAGCGTTTTAAGGAAGAGTTCGAAGTTCTAAAGAAAACTTTTAACTAGAAATAGATATTGTGATGATAATGAATGTATATTTGGAATAAATCGCGCGCCTGCACATGTGTAGGTTTACAAATAAATTCGCATCAATTTGCCTGTCCACGTAACGCGTGACGTAGGCAGTAGGTGTACGAACTCGTAGCAAAACGTCATGATGACTTCATAGTCTTAAATATCTAGTGGAGCATCGTCGACGGTGTAATGCACTGGCTTACATGATTGTGTTTAAAAATACATTGCCAAATCAATTATTATTATTGTGTCATTATTAATTAGGGGTCTCTTGCCGTCGGTATTACGTAGGAATTAATTTTAGGACAAGCAGAAGTTATCCATTTAATATTAGGTCCTTACCTATGAAATTGACGTTTTTTTCTCACAAATAGAGAACCTCGTCACTTCTATGATTTAAAATATATATCAATTGCTTGATATTATATCGAATAATGACCATCATAGACAACTACCAATAGTAAAAAAAACCTTATTACTTATAGTTTTCTACCCAAAAAATATACCTTAAAAATGACTCCTCTTTTTGTTAGCAGAAATGACCACTATTTTTGTTTTAACTTAGCCAAAACTTATTTTGGTCGCATAATCTAAGTGGCATACGTTATCTTAGTTTTTAAACATTAGTGCATAAAAGTTTTAAAACATTAGTGTTCATAGTTGTTAAATAAATTAAAAAAATGTTAGTATGAAAAATGCAACTTCTTTAAAATTCTCCATACAAAACGCTGATTTCATAGGTGGGGGACCTAATATTTCGTTTTTTTTAAATTACAAATGTCGAACGATTTTTGTTTTTGATAGTTTCATGTCAATCATTTTAATAATGAATTATGATTATGACGTATCTCGTGTATATTGACTTGTCAGGTTTATTTATAACCGTTATTGGAAAATTACATAAGCTTGCCGCGGTCAATCCGTGGATGGGTGGCCGTTCGTTACACATCGGGACCTCTCCGTGCCTCGGAGAGCGCGTTAAAGCGTCAATCCCGGGTGTCATACGAATACCTATGATTGTGGTTACGGGTAGTCATAAGCCCGAAAGTCTGACAACCGGTCTTCTTTCTTTTCGTGTGGTTAGTGACTAACCTGGTGCCAGAGTTTATGCCGCTCCATGGGCCTCTGACTTGGCTTCACATGCCGTCGAAAAATATCTCTCAGGCATTTCTTCAGGCGGTTTCCTCACGATGATTCCTTCACCGTTTTTAAGCAAGTGATAATTATAAAATACGCACATGAATCCGAAAAGTCAGGGGTGCGTGTCTTGGGTTCGAATTCGAGACCTATGACTTGGCAGTCCAACGGTCACACCACTAGGCTATCACAACCGGTCTAACCTTAGGATTGCCCAGTAACTGGGTTGCGGAGGCCTGATGGCAGTAGCTGCGTGTAAAACACTGGTATTCACCCGCATCTGGTTAGATTGGAAGCTGACCCCAAACATAGGAAAAGGCTAAGAGGAAGAATTAGAAGATTATATGCAATGTTACCATCTTCATCCAACAATAGTAGTTATCTACCTATACTGTGTTATAACAATAGCATCAAAGACAAGTAGCAATATATCCTGATTGATTATATTCACTTTGAATTTGCTACTCTCCTATAAGAGGATGGGTTGGTCCATTTATTCAACATGTACGGATAGATTACTACACATAGATCTCTTGTCTCTAAATGGCGGTTGAAGTGTGTGCAACTTGGACCATTATGTCGTCATTAAAAATATGCATTTAGATAAAAAAAACGTTATATTGCAGTCATCTAAACTATTTATCATCAGCATGTTACAAAATGTCCAATTTCAGGTCAGCTCGCTTCCTTACAAGATTTCCAAGCGATCAAATACAAAGTTAGATCGAATTTTCTTCAACCAATAGGAAAGCAGCCTTTGAATTTCACCGCACATATCGAATAGGGTCGAGTAGACCGACCCAAGTGTAAAAGGGTTTCGGCTATAAAAAATTACAGCTTGTACTTACATTTTTATTCTTAGGCCGCCAAGGTATGCCTTCAGCCTTTCTCCCTCATCTCTACAGGTGCTGAGCGAAGGTAAGGCGATCTGTCCGCTGCGGAAAAATGTACACTTTAATATTTTTATTAAGTGTACAAAACTGAAAGACGTTACGATTGTTTATTGTTTTTTTTTTCCCAATTTAGGACGAATATGACAAAAAAGTATAGATATTTTAAACGAAGTTATAATAATATATATTTAAGATATATATATTAAAATTTCCATCATAGATAGAACTCCGAAATGAGCATTAGGAACATTTGAAACCGCACACAGGAAATGTCGTTCACACACCACAGCTTGTACCAATAAAGCACATGGCATCATACTATGTACACATAAAAGGATTGTTTACATTATACATTGATTATAAATTAAACCAAAATAGATTTACTTAATAGTAAGTAACATAATCTGCAAAAAAACAACAGTCCCGTTGGATTTTCACATACCTAATTAAAAGAAGTCATGGCTATGAACATTCAAAAATTAAACTAGCCCTAATTTTGGAATCTTGATTTTAAATAACGTAATATTTCTTTAAAAAATATTAGTTCTTATATTATATTAGCATTAATGTAGCATCTAGTAAGATTGGAAGCTGAATCCAATATAGTTGGGGAAAGCCTAGGTAGAACAATTATAGTGGCAATACAATAATATGGAATCCACCTAATTTAATATTATTGGTTACAGTTAATTAAAGAAAATATGATTCTATAATTTCTTTTTTATCGTGTTATATAATACATTTAATTATGTATTTAATAATTCTACGTATCTTAATATTTTGATGATTAGGTAATTATTATCTTAACCCACTCAATTCAGTTATAAAACAAAATAAACATCCCGTTGCTTTATGAATTGAACTTATGTACGTACAGAATTATATTAAATCACGTCAACACATTAGTTTCCCTGTTCATTTATCAATTGGATGTGACGACCTGACGCCCCAATAATTATTATTGATAGAAATATTTTAATTACGTAAATAATAACTTACAGAAAACAAGAGAGCAAGAAAACACTGTCCAAGTTTTTATTACAGATGAAAACTTTTAGATTTTTTACGTCTTCATGTGAGGCTTCAAGGCATTGCGAAGTAAGATATTTATACTGTTATTAGATTGCCAGATTTTAAGAGAACCTTAATAATTTTTTTTATAATAAATTGCTCTCGTTTTTAAATAGTTTGTTATTTCACCTTCAATTAATTTTAACACTAATTACTGAAACATTTGAAAAAAGTTTATAAAACAACGACCTGGAGTTATCACTGCAGAAGTGTCCTCTGCAGCATTCCCAAAAAAATCCTCAGTAACAAAAATCCTCGGTAGTAAGTCACTTTCCACTATCTTACACATAAACGGTCACAATCCACTGAAAGATAGAGGCACTAGTCTGAAAAACGGAAAGATCACGTCACAAGTTCATATTAGACGTGCCATGCGTACCAGGGTAGCAGATAAACATAGGAGGTGTGGGCTACTCGGAACAATAGCAGCGCGGCGTGGAGCGGCGCAAGACGACACAGCAGCGAGCGCGCGGCGCGCCGGCAGAGCGGTGACTGACCGGCACACTGCCGCACCACCCCGCCTGGAGCGTTCCTCCGGGACCCTTCCGCCGGGAATCAGACCCGCAACACACGAGCCAGCGATGCTTTCCTCACGCGACCACAGGGCACATGTGTTCGCACCACTCTTTGTGCTTCATTGTCTCAACAGGTTTGTGCAATATCGTCTGGATCACGCTTCATTTCCGACCTCTCCGCGCCATCATTTCATCTCAGTACATTTCGGCATTGTGATTAAAAATTCACAACATGTAAACTGCAATCTGACTGTATGAAAGTATGCGGATGGTATATTATACTCTTCATCTGTCCGAATCTTACGTGCAGTGCACGGTCGTTGACATCAGTGTACATTTGTTTTTCTTACATTATCGAGAAAACCATTGAGTTTGTCGTTTGCTTTGTGCATTCTTGTCATACAATATATAAACAGAGTTATCTGTCGGACCTCCCTCAATCTAGTAATTGGATACTTATGACAAAATTGCAGTAGTAGACGATGACAGGGTTGTATGAAATGCATGGAGTGCGGCGTGTCAGGTTTCGTCCGTCAATCTAAACAGTGATGCGACTGTTACAGCAAGTGTAAGCGGTTCTATAATGGTCTCCAATGGTCTCAGTGGAGAGTGAAAGTGGTCGCGGTCTAGGCGAGCGCACCTCGCGGGGGTAATACAACGGCGCGCCCTGCGAGACCTTGAGCAAACTGTTTGCTAGTGAACCAAAACATTTGTACTTTTGCTATAGAAAGTTGACAATATTGCATTATTTTAGTTTTACACAAATTAAACTAGTTCTGTCGTACGTGTCCTCAATTCATTGGCATAATGGACAAATTTAGTTTGATAAGGGTCAGGTTAGAGAAGTGTGACATCGCAAATCTGTTAGGGCAGTAGGAGTTCTTTAGATTTTGCCATCAATCAGCGAGAAGGCATAACTATTTCAGACTAATGTTCATAATAAAACCTATTTGTTAAACCTATTAACTAATTATTTCAGACTAATGTTCATAATAAAACCTATTTGTTAAACCTATTAATTATTTTCCCGTAATTATACTTACTACACCAGATAAAATAATATTATATAGTTAATTATTGATGCAGTTAAGTTATCATCTCAACATAAATTATCTCATCTTCCATGTTACTGTTTACTAGAAGTCCATCCCCGGATTAAAGTGATAAATATTTAAAAATTTGAGTTCTTTTGATTAAAATACAATACGAATACCTTCTAGCAAATTACCAAGGGATTGCCTAGCTATAACAATTTTCGCTTATAACATTTTATTATAATCTTCTAACTTTCACTCTTTAAACCGTGATTATAAATAGATATTTTTGCTAATATCACTTGATTTATTTTTTAAATTTCTAAGGGATTAATTATCATAAATATTAAGTTATAATAATATATATTTTCTCAAAGGTTGTTTACCAGAGATTGAACTGACTAAGCTGATTTTAAAATTATATTTTTATTATCAGACTTGTCTCGATCTTAGTTTTAATAAGTATAACGTAATACAGGTGTCAGACTGTTCATAAACACTGCTCAGAAACAAGAATCCACGTGTTTCCAAAATGTTGCGACGATGGCAAAAGCTCCAAAACATAGTTTCTAGGAACCATTGACGTAGAACGTCAATGGTTCCAAGTAAAGAAGACTTGCAAGCACTCCATATTGTTTAGTTAAAATATTTCTAAATATTTTTTATATCATGTAAATGTAACTATAATAGTAAAGCTAAAGATATTTTAAATTAAATTAAAATATGTATTTTTTTAAATATACTGGGCTGCCTTGTTGGTCTAGTGGTCGCAAGCGCGACTGCTGAGTATGGGGTCCTGGGTTCGATCCCCAGGTCGGGCAGTGTTATTGGATTTTTCCACGTAGAATTCCTCAGTAGTAGCCCGGGGCCTGGATTTGTGCCCGGTTAATCGCAATAGGCTCGCCCCCTGTTAAAGGGACTTAAAAATAACTGGCGCAATGAAGGTGTGACTATACATCTCTGCCCAACCCTTCGGGTATCCAGGAGTGATGTTATGTTTATGTAATATAGTAAAAAAAAACATTTCTATTTATACCTATTCAAGAGATTAGAAGACCAGTACTACTACTGTCAATGACGGTCCTTCTCCAGGTGTCTTCTACACCACCAAAGACTTCCCTCAATTTCATGCATCCTTCGCTCTTTTTCACTCATAAATTCAGTCTATATACTAAAGTACATAAAGGATCTATTGGAGCATAAAATAGTATCAAAAATAGAAGTAATTACTTTTGTTGAATGGAACCGTTGCGTTGGCAGCAGTTCAGTATACCCTGCAGTCTCAATTTCCGGAGCCAACAGGTCATTACCCGGGTTTTGGCCATACGTGAACAAAGTTATTGCGTAAAAAAATATATGATAAAAATGTGAAACTCATATCAAAGCAAAAGGATTATGATTTTTTAATTTACTGCTTACTTTGATCATGTGTTTTTCAATATTTAGGTATGATTTTAAGACCAACATCAGTAATATGCAATGTATTTATTACTACCAAATGCCTACCTACCTGCAATGTGGTTATCTAGAACAAACACGCCGCTTCTGCAGCGCTGCGGTGCAGTCTCGTCTACGAACGCAGCTTACGCAGCGCCGGCGAAGCGACGTGTTTCTGCTAGAGAATCCCATAGCAGGCTTTTTTTCAAAATATAACTATTATGGTATTTTTATCGTATATCCATTTCTTCGTTGGTTTTTTAATTTTGGTTGATCTAAATAATCTTCGCTGCTAAGATCGGCTTTCTGAATGAGTCTTCTCTGCTGGATTACATGATGGATTTATTATATTTGAAAATTTTTCTTTTAGTATCTTGCCTGCAATTATATAGATCACCTCCATTACAGTAATATTTTTTCCATCATAAAACCCTACCCTTATTTTTAAGCTGTTAAAGCCGTCAAAGCCGTTAAGGGTCGATTTTGCCAACGTCAGATAACTTTATCCGAGCAATAAATTCTATTTTTTGACAACTTTTGTATAGGAAATCTGTCAAAACATCGAATTTATTCCTCAGATAAAGATATCTGACGATGGTAAAATCAACCCTAAGTCATATTGCTGTTATTTTATTTTAACAATTAAGCACATTATGAAAGTAATCGTTTGTTTAATTCTTAACTGTATCAACAATATAATTAGTGTTATCAGTTCACTCGTTAGGGAAGTGCAGATATTAGCTGCCTGTTATTGACCTTGTCTAAATAACATCACAACAATTTTGTTTTAAACGAAAGATCATCAAACAAAAAAGTACAAAATGCTACTTATTTTCCTCCTTTTCTCTAAAGCCGGTTCCAGACACGGTTACACGTTACACACGTCTGGACCCGGCTTAAGGATGAGTTCCTTATGTACATGCGTTACTGCTAGTTCACACAGAAACTGTTTACAGGACCGTTTTTAGCGGATCCGTTTTTATTTTAGTGATGGCGCTTGTAGTTGTATGAGCGAGTTCACATACACGACAGTATCCGAATCCAGTA
This sequence comes from Amphipyra berbera, assembly GCA_910594945.2. Lineage (NCBI taxonomy): Eukaryota > Metazoa > Arthropoda > Insecta > Lepidoptera > Noctuidae > Amphipyra > Amphipyra berbera. The sequence continues at coordinate 15,581,342 of OU343123.1, read as the reverse complement.
AAAAATACTTGTCATTAGTAGTAAAAAATACTAGTCCATTTTTACACATTCCGTTTTGTCATCAAAAACTGGATGCCGGAACTGAAGATGTATGGAGAAGTATGGGTGCCTTCACACACGATCCGTTATTATTATCGTATCCTGCCTGCCAGATACAAGTGGAGCGCGCGGGGGCGCGGCCCAGCTGCCATTTGTTTAAAGTCTGATCCGTTGGTAAAGATGTGAACACATCCAGTACTGACGGATCCGTTAAAAACAGTCCTACGAAGACGGATCCGCTGTGTGAACGGGCTCTTATCCGTTTTCGTTTCCACGATACCAGGTCGAGTTTTTAGAAAGCCATTTATAGATGCAACTACATATAATTGATTTCTATGTGTTATTAACAGAGAGTTGAGCAAAAAGTTACTATTTATTGCAACTACAAATTTCTTTCAGTAAACCTGCGAGCAGAGACCAGAGTTACGTAGAAACAGTGATTGTACATTGCGAAGGAATTACTGTCCTAATGCTGGGTACGCGCTTCTCAGAATCAGAAGGGTATTAAGCCTTAGTCTACCAAACTGGCCTGGTTGGCGGCTACACATACACTCTAGTTTATTTTTTGTGAAGCCCTTTCTTTTGTGCTCGTTTCCTCACGATGTTTTTCCTTCACCGTTAACGCAAGTGATAATATCTAACTGATCCGCACATGAATTCGAAAAGTCGGTGGTGCGGGTCTGGTTTGAACTGAGATCCTCCTGCATGGAAGGGAGGCGTTTAACCACTAGGTTATCACTACTTTTGTAAGGACTAAATATTTTTTTTAATTATATTTCCTTAAGTGTAAACCGATCAAGAAATTGCATTTCAAGGTAGATGTAGAGCATACATACATAAACTCACGCCTTTATCCCATTGGGATAGGAAGAAACTATAGAACGCCACATGCTACGATCCTTATACACTCCTTTCGCTTCATCCACATTCATACATCTTGTCATACACGCACGCCGGTTGTGAGTACTACGCACCTGTCCTTTGTGTAGAACATCATCAATAACATCGATGTATGTCCTGCTAGGGCGTCCTCTACCGCCGTTTCCACTGACATCCGCCTTATAAATTCCTAAAATGTAGTTCTTAATCATAAAACGCGTTCTTACGGTAATGAGTCACAAAAGATCTGAAGAATGTCAAATTACCAGTACTGATAGGCTCAACAGCTCCTAACAAGCGCTAGGAATTAGCAAGTGTCGTTATAACAATGATATTTTTGCAGGTAAAATTAATAAGTTCGATTTTTAGGTTGTACTGTTTATAAAAGACACAACAGAATCTTGTAGGGGTGAATCTACCATTACGGTTATAGCTAATATCAGTATGTCAGGATCGGGAGCATGGTAAATAAATTAAATTAAACCAACATAGACTCTCCAACACTGATAGTACTTTTAATTAGGTCAGTGATTAGTTACAGAAGCTAGTTCACAATATATCACAATATAATAATTTACACAAGATCAGAAAATAAGGACAAGCAAATCAGATATAAAAGGTCAGATTTCTTCAGCTGTTCGACATGGAATCCTCTGCTCCATTGAATGACCACTGTTTTTATAACTTCGGGTACGTTGATTAATCTTGACGGTTACCCTCCTATAACAACATTGTCCAGTGTTATCAGCTACCGATAACATGTTCACTATTACACTACCTACTTTTTTTTATCCTGGAGAAATGCACACGCATACTGCACTACCACGGGGAGATAGTTCAGTTATGTGGGACTCAAACCCAGTAAAACAATATCATCTCAAACGAATGCAGCTTTTGTTATAACATAATATCACGCCTTGTGTTTCCCGAAAGGTTCGGCAGAGGTGTTTTAGTACACCCTCGTTTCGCCAGTTATGTTAAGTCCCATGTAATAGGGGGCGAGCCTATTGCCACTAATCGCGCACAAATCCAGACTACGGACTGCTACTGAAAAATTCTTAATGGAAAAACCCAATAACACTTTGTTCGGCCTGGGATCGAACCCAAGACCCCATGCTGAGTAGTCGCGCTTGCGACCACTAGCCCAACAAGGCAGGCTTTTGTCGATTCATGTAAAGCTAAATAAATTAAGAGTAAAACAATTTTTTTAAAACAATCTTATATTTAAATGCTCTAAAAAGAAGAAAATAAACGTTAAATTGAATCAAATCCATCAATTTATTACATTATACATTTAATTTATTTATATGATATAAAAGCATGTCGCGAGATTTACAATTTTATGAAATACATAATTTTCTTCTTAGAATTACTCGTGTCAATCAAGATCAAATTACATATTGTATTCTTGTTTATTTAGTATCTCGTGACAAGCTTTAATATCATATACCTAAATAAATTAATTGTATAATCTAATAAACACATTACATTGGAAGTTAAATAAGAGCTTGTAATAATAAAAAAACTGTTTCCTAATACCGGGCAAAATACATCTCTAGGATAATAAGAAGCAAATAATAGTGATCATTAATTAATAAAAAAACACATTAACTCATAACCTCTTCCCAACATAAATAAAATAACATAATTAGCCCATTACTGTCCCACAGCAGGGCACGGGCCTCTTCTCAGAATGAGAAGGGTTTAGTCTACCATGCTGGCCTGGTGCGGGTTGGCGTATTTATTACACACACCATCGAGATTTTTTTTAAATTTCCTCACAATGTTTTTATAATCAAATTATCAACATATTGAACAAACTAATCTTATATTTGTAGGTAAATGATAAATGATTTCTATTTCGTAAATACTGTCTTTATTGAATGCCTTGTTAGGTAAGTCGCAAGCGCGACTACTGAGCATGGGGTCCTGGGTTCGATCCCCAAGTCGGGCTAAGTGTAATTGTGTTTTTCCAATAGGAATTTCTCAGTAACAGCCCGGAGTCTGGATTTGAGCCCGGTTAATGGCAATAGGCTCGTCCCCTATTACATGAGACTTAAACATAACTGGCGAAACGAGGGTGTACCAAAAACACCTCTGCCGAATCCTTGGGGGAATACAAGGCGTGATGTCATGTTCTGTAAATAATTCTGTTACAGACACTTTTACAAGGTGGGAGATTAATCCTCTACATATATATGATTAAAATTATGTCTATTTATAACTGAAGAATCTGAAGAATGCATTGTAAACGCTGACATTTAACGTAAGTTACTACATCTCTGGAAAATGCTTTCGTAAGCTATAAAACCAGCTATGAATAAGAAAGAGGACGAATCCATATAAAATAAACTGTGGATTTTGTCTTACAATTTTAATAATAGAGAATCTTAATATTGCATTATTTAAGGTTCTCTGTAAAAAATGATCAAATAATTTTATTCAGAATTTTAAAAAAGACGCATGTAGAACGAAGAAAATATCAACAATCGATCAATATTATCAGAAGCCCTTAATAATTAACCTGATAACGGAAATGAAAAAGCAAAGATAAATTTTCCTTAGTTCCCTGTTTCTATTCTGCCGCAATTGCGCATTTTTACCCCTTTATAACAACAAAACTGTTTATATTACCAGACACTTGTAGGAATAACCTACAAAAATTTAATATAGGTAATCCAGGTCCCAAAATAGGTGCCAGAATTCAGCTTAGCAACAGGCAATTAGCCCGTTCACCTCATTAAACTTTTATGAATTCTGCAGAAATTATACACAAATATAATGTTTTATTTAGCACTGTGAGTCAGTGTTATAATTATAATTATAGAAATAATAAATTATCATTTAAATTAATTCCTTCCTTCGCTTGACTATTCACAAATAAAATTATACACAAACTTAAATAGTACTCTATAATTGATTTGAACATTATATTTTTATTACTACAAATGTTATCAGAGTTCATGACGAGTAGTGTACACGTGTGCGTGTGTTGTGTCTGTGTGCGTCTTTGTTATGTCGGGGTCTGCGTACAGTACGCAGGAGCGATTACGCAAACCGCGCTTCCCCGAGGAGTAAGGTCGTTGGCAATGGACTCGGTTCAATGTCACCAAATATATCACCGAGTAGTGGAGCGCGCGCGATGTGACGTGATACTTGTGGGGAAATACGGTACTTTGAGTAGACGTGCTTTCATGTTTTGTATTTTATCGTTGGTTAAATAAAAGTTTTATAGATAAACATTAGGTAATTGTAAAGTGCTTAAAATTATGGCATTGTGTTAGTAGCGTGTATTCAATAAAAAATAATAAAAAAATAAATAAATTAAATAACGTCTTTGATGAACATCCTATAACTTTGCATCTCGTTGGTAAATTTTGCATTTTTTTTAACGAAGCTGTTACATTTCCGACCTAACAGTACTTATGTAGTTTTTAGAGTAAGCAAATCAAATCCAGAAACTCTTAAAAATAAAAAAAATACATATTTTTCATACGGTAGGAATGCTATTAGTTTTCATAAAAAAATATTCTCATACCTCGATGCTCATAATGATCATAACTCCATATCGCTGAAATTCATATTTATTTGTTTATTTTCATAACACGAAATAAAAATACAGTGATATCCTGACAGATAATGTTTACATTCACTACACCTCATTCAATTCAATTCGATTCATTACACCTCAGTCTTTTGGGGTTCAGAGCTTGATTAGATTTTAAAGGTTTGCTGGTACAAAACAAAGAAAAGATGATAAAAAATTATTATTACTGGCGTAACGGCGAAGGAAAATATAATGAGGGCTTCAAAAAGTTCTCGACTGTGTGTATAGTCCGCCAACCCACACCCGGCCAGCGTTGTGGACTAAGGCCTAACTAAACCCTTCTCTTTCTGAGAAGAGGCCCGTGACCTCAGTCAAAGTTCGATCTTCTTATTGTTTTTTCTCATAACATTAATAGATGTAACAATTCAAATTCTTAAAATACCATAGCTTTTATGAAAACCCACACTGAACCTTTTCATACGTACAACGCCTACGTTATATCATTGGACGAAGTATCAAACGTAGTTGCGCGCACTCTACGGCCGGGCTCCTGACCGGGTCGACGACCGCACTTTTCGGCAGGCGCCCCAAGTTTCAGCTGTAACGCGATCCTGACGCACACACGCGCAACACCGCCGCAACAACACTCACGCACACACACACACCGACCGCGATACTACCGCCGGAAAACAATTGTCGAAATGTCACCATTTTCTGATATAAACATAATAAGCAGGCCGACAGGAATTTGATGTGGTAATCAACGAAATGCACATAAACTTATTTTTTACGTATAATAAGGATATTTTTACTACAGAAAAATCTTCCTTCGCTGACTGCAATGCGAAATGCACATTTTTATATCTAAGCAGTTCCGGAAACTGAAGTGGTTATCCTATATTACATTTTGGCAGACAAAAGAAAGTTCAATACTTGTGGAGAGAATAGAATTTGTTTGTGAAGTTGGTGGCGAATTCGGTTCAGCCCTGACCTCTGTGACCTTTGAACTTGGAGGAGTTAACGTACCCTTGACTCGAGCGGAGTTCCCTCTATAATTAGACGTTGATAACGCCGATATTTTCGTTCATACGCTGTCAGCCGACGAACTATAATAAACGTGTGTGTCACTCAACAACTCAACAATGACGCACTTCCGAGAAAACAGCGTATGTAGGTAAACGTACCGGGAAATATCGACGCGTGACTTTGAAAATTTGTGGGTGGCCTTTGCATGGCTCGCTCTATTAAAAACTTCTAATGAAAACTTTTTTTTATATGTCCAATTCTTCGTGTCCACAGTCGTAGATACGCGGTGTATGGTAAAAATAAAATGTCTCCTCAAAGCATTAAGAGGTTGTTCACCCAATATTTGGGCATCGCCCTCCTCCCTTCAGGGACTATTTGTCAAAGGATACAGTCTTGTCGTCGTGTTTTTACTTTCTCATTTTACGTGTTAGACACTCGTAAGTTGGATCGAGAGATGCCCACGACACGATAATTCAACTGTGAACAATAACAATTATATTGCCTTTTTTGGATAGCTGTATGCTAGTTGATAACTTAAAAAATCCGCTGTGTAAATTTTAAAATTTTAAATTACATTAAGTTTGTAGACGTAGTTATTGTTTTTAATTATTTATTTTTTGTTATAGGTATGTACTATTTTGTAAAGTTAGTGTCTGTTATCTTAATTTACACAGTGTTAGCAACAGCGTCTCCTTGAAGTTTAAATTTATTTGTTTTTAGGCATTATGCAACCAAACCTATAATAGCAATTAAAATACATACATACATAAACTCACGCCTTTTTCCCATGGGGGTAGTTAGAAACTATAGAACGCCACATGCTACGACCCTTACATACCCCTTTCGCTTCATACATCTTGTCATACACGCACGCCGGTTCAGAGTACTACGCATCTGACCTTTGTGAAGAACATCACCAATTAAAATAATAGGTAATATTTCGTAAACATTAATATTTTTACGAATTAACCAATTAAACATCCTTTTAACTCATCGGTCGCGACTCCATGTGATACCTATAAATAAATCTGGCACGCGCTGCCCGCAAATTTGTACAATAATAAACAATCTTTACGCTAAATATGATTCGATGCGCTTTCCGATAATGTGGCTTAACCGCTTCATAAGTGTTGCATAATAATGTGCAGCTTACAATACGAGTAAACGGCACAGACGCAGGCGCATCTACGCACACAGCCACACGACACGTGGACACACACATACATGCGAGATAAGAGCTCGGTCATTGAACCTGCATAAGAAATAGCGCCTGAAATTAGTATAAATCTTACAAGGTACCATCTTTAAGGTTTATAAATAAATAATACGACTTTCTGCCTTTGACGATCAAAGGCATTAGTAAAAAGGCATAATAGCTCAACCGAAATGGAAATCAAGCAATCTGTGATCTCAGTCAATAGGTAAGCAATCAAAGTAAAATTGTAAAATGCGATGTAGACAATAGCTAGTTATTGTTTAGAACAGCGGGCCAGGCACCGCGAGGCGGAACGAGCGGCTGTGATCTTGAATGGAGTGAAAGTGGCTTCGGATACTTCCTGACACGTGGAAAGTGAACGCTCATGAGCACCCAGACACGACATGCTGCAGCCCTGCCTACTGCCTAGTGTCTAACTCACAGATAAACATCTTCCGTGCTGGGACAAAGCAACATATTATAAAACTAGTAAACTCGTTAGAAGATCGCTTATATCAGGTAAAATTACAAGCCGTCATTCGTTGTTTTCCAGTGTAACACTTACTTATTTTGAGTCGCATTTCAACTTTTCTCACATGATTCTTAACACAATATAGGCTACGTATTACTTTGTCTAATCCGTTCCTATTAAAGCAAGTGAAACTTTGCGTTGGATTGGGTTTTTACTACTATACATTATCGTATTCGATTATGCAAGATGTGAGCCAGTAACGACGTGAAAACATTCATTGTTAGAATAGTCTGGAGAAAGGGAAGGTGTGGAAAAACCTAGAGCTGTTGGCGAAACGCATGGCCATTCGTAAGTGACCACGTGGGTTTAATTGGATGTTAATTCTGTCAGGTCCAGCCTGGGAAGTTCCGCAATGTCACATCTCGCCCTGTAAAATACATGTAGTGATTTTGTGAGAATGTATCTTTCGGCCAGCTGGCCGCGTAGTTTTATTAAAATACACCCCCCCCCTACTCTTTGGGTATTGAAAAAGGACTACAGGATGATCTTAGAGTAGTAAGCTAATAATATTACTGCAAGTATCAGTTTTATAGCATGGTGATAATAACCTTTCAAAATGGTGAAGGTGTATAGATTACCGACACATGTTCAGCTGTGGACATTTGCAAAAGCTAAGGTTTGATTGAGTTGGGTTCGATCCCTAGGTCCTGGGTTCGATCTTCAGGTCGGGCAAAGTGTTATTGGGTTTTTCCGTGTCGAATTTCTCAGTAGCAGCCCGGGGTTTGGATTCGTGCCCGGTCGATGGCAATAGGCTCGCCCCCTATTACATGGAACTTAAACATAACGGCAAAATGAGGGTATTGCTATACACCTCTACCCAACCCATCGGGGAATACAGGCGTGATGTTATGTTATGTTATTTGTAATATTTATTAGATCTTAGGTACAATCTCTGGCAAAATATCGTTAGCTGTCTACATTTTAATTGGTTTTTAAACATCAAAGGTCGTTTGATGGAAAAGAATACAAGCGAATGTCGACTAGACCCCGAAGTCAATGTACACTGACTATAATTTAATCAGTGAATCACATTAAATTAAAGAATGTGAATTCTTTCAAAGCTCATTGCAGTGTCATCGTGAGGAGCCCCTTTATGTTAATCATATTGTTACCATACATGTATTATTTTAGGGTACACCACGTTAATCAAATAAAAATATGAATATCATTCGTTCAATTGTTTTGTTATTGGCCATAGCTGCTAGATTCTAGGTATCTGGTCATGGACCTGGTATAAAAGGGAGAATATTCGAAAAATATTAACAAAAATTGAGAACATCTTAGCATCATCCCAAAGATAAGAATGCAGATGTTTAATAATATAATTATGATAATGAAAACTCAAACTATACCGCTGCCGTCAAGCAATAAGACAAGAATAAAAACAATCTGACAATACTATAACGTTAACAACCCGGGAGAAGAATGATTTGTTAAAATAATGTTAAAAAATTTCGAATATTCACCCAAAAACGTATTAATAAATAAGGAAATATTTACTAAAACTAAGTTTTAAAAGAATAGAAAACTAGCTGTCATTATTGGCAGTGTCACACATCTTAAAATTAATGTATAATTCAGTTGATCTCACGATCACGATATTGTGTATTTTACAAGATATTGCAATACGTAGTGTCTACCCACATACACTTTTCTTTCATCTCCAAACATTTACTATTCACGCACAATATATTTTAATGAATCTAGATAATAAAACAATATTTATATTTCTGTGATCTGGTACAAATTCGTTTATTGTTTACAATAACGATATTGTTTGACGACACGTTTGGTGTAGTGGCTAAGCGATTGGCTTCTGCGCTACGGGTCGTGGGTTCGATTCCCGCACGGAACAAATATTTGTATGGTCTACAGATAGTTATTCCGGGTCTGGGCGTTTGTGCATGTGAAAATTTGTGTTTGTAAACGCACCCACGATACAGGGGAAATCCTAGTGTGGGGCAACGTTTTTTTAAAAAAAAACTTTGTTCAGCAACATTTTTTAAGACATCCAACGGTTATTAGGACGTAGAACAAAATAACACAAGGTTCGCCGCACAAACCCCAGTGAATTCCCGTCCATCTCGTTTCTTAGTGGCACGCGTCCATCAAAACCGAACGTAGAGCCTGCACTGGCCAGGATTAACAAACCAACGGACAAAAATTCAAAAATCGAATGCAGAATTTTCCCTGCCATTAGTTAGGTACTGAGGTCCGCTTTGGTCAATACATGAGCAAGTTGGCTGAGTTTTGACAAGTAATCGTATACTCATGACGATCATGTCTTTAGAGATCGGAGTAACCAGGTTTTTCTGCATAAGATTATGGCAATATCCCGGTACAACCTTTCGTTGGAGAAATTCCATGTTCAGTAGTGAACATCTGCTGACTGTTGAGATTGCTGTGATGAATTTTTTTAACGTATACATAACTAGCGGACCCGGCAGACGTCGTTCTACTTCTTTTTAGCTAGGCAATAAAAAGTACCGCTCAAAATGTAATGTTGTCAATTCTTCAGCAAATCAAATTTGGTGACATACCGACAGCAGCGCCACCTACCGAGTCCAATTGTGTTTTCAAACCATCCAGGAATCCATTGAAATATACACACAAAATGTCATCCAAATCGGTCCAGCCGTTTAGGAAGAGTTAGGTGACAAACAAACGCTCAGAAGAATTATATATTTATTAAGATTATGTAGGTACTATGCTAGAAATAAATCAAATCAGTAATCACATCAACATTTTTGCCAACGTGGGCACGTTTGTTACACACGCGTAATCGATCCCATAGTTACACGCAGCTCAGTGACGTTGACCACAAATGGAACTTCATTCACTACCGGTGTTTACGCCACTGTCTCGAGCGATCAATCGATTTTACTTGCTGAGGCGACCGCTCTAAAGTCTCACTTGATTGATGGTTTCCGGAACAATGTATGGAGCTTAAATATTGAGATGGATTCGCCAGTGCGTATGAATGAGGTGAGGAATTATTCAGGTGATGGATGGGCGAGGGGCGTTCACCCCAGGGTGCGGGTCTTCGACCGGCCGAGTTTCACACAGCTGATCGGGCTATGCCCGCTACGTCGTCACTCGCCCCCGACTCCCAACGTACTTACGTGTATAAATAAATATTTTATACTGCTTTTGTTTAGAACACCGTTATTTGTGATTTCGTATGGAATTGGACGGCATTATTTATTATAATTACTTTTAAATTTTGTACTATAATGTAATGCAAATAAAGTTTGTTTGGAGTTGTGGAGTTCACATTGGCTTACATTGAATAAGGTTATTGACTACTCGCCAATAGATGGCGGTAAACTCAATTACATAACTTTTATCTTTGTAACATCTACTTTACAGTTTTTGTGTTTTTTCATAATTATGTTTATAATGTAACTAGCTGTTGTCCGCGGTTTCACTTGCAGCCTAGGAGAACTACTTAATGATTGATTTTTACCCCGTACCACTTCATATCCATATAGGTAAATATTATCCTGTGTTAATTCAGGACATGGTCTATTTGTGTGCCAAACTTCATACAAAACCGTACAGCCATTTTATGCGTGATTGAGTAACAAACATCTGTTCATCTCATTGACCTTTTTTTGTATATCTATGATCCATCTTCACAAACTTTCAAGTGTAATTACATACTGGCTGATGATTTAAATTTTAATAACGTGAAAATAATATTTGACGTCTCGTTAATTGACACAATATATCTAGAGAAATATATTATTTTTTTCTAAATTGCAGTATAAATCAGTTGTATACAACAAGTATACGTGTGTTCGTGTTTGTCTAAACCGTAAAATTAATTTTCTAATAATTGTTCGGGTAAACATGGTTGAACGAAAATATGGCCCGTGGTTGTCCCACGAGGAGGAGTTTAAGCGGCATCTGCAGGTGGTGTACGCGCGCAAGACACGGGAAAAACAAGTATTTATGGAGGAACTGAATCAGTACCGCAAGCTCAAATGTAAACAAATGCTTGCAAGTATTACAGAATCAGTGGGACCTAAATGGTATCAAGCCCTAAGTGAGCCACAAAGAACTGCATTGAACAAATTAAAAGAATCCATATACCAAGATTTACTGGAAGGTCGTCCGCATAGAACAGCGACAGTTATGCGAATGCTAGGTCTGTACCCCCGCCCGCATCCCTCCGAACTTATGAATTGCATCTATTTAGGTCGTGAAGATCCAAAAGAAATGCTCGCGCAACTTTATCTCGCAACGTATGGCTACCCTATAGAAGGAAAACGAATGTCATACTGTCTGAATGCCAGACTTATGCTGTCTGCCATCCTCTATTTAGGGCTAGACAATTTAATACATTTACTTAAAAAGAAATTTGAACCAGATGCGATAATACCAAAACCTGTACGTCCACCTAAACCTAAAAAACGGCGGCCACTACGATCTCCGTATCTTCAAAAAATGACTGCGGTTTTATATGAGCCGCACATACCCCGTCGTAAACCGCCACCTCCTCTGCCGGATTTAACTGATCTTAATGAACCTTACGAAGAAGTGCCAGTTATGCCGAGACCTCCGCCGCCACCACCTCCCCCGCCGCCACCTAAAAAGAGATTACCCAAAGAATACTGCTACGAATTAGCCAACATTCAGCCCTTACTACCCCCCGTCGAGCCAGCCACGACTTTTGCAGTCAAAAAGCCTCCTCGTCCTACGCGTAAACCAAGAGGTGGTTCGAGACTAAATATATTGGAGAGTCCAAAAAAAAAAAAATATGGCCTCGGCACACAAAGTAGGAAAAAAGCTATACGTACAAGAAAGCCAGTGGCTCCAACGACTGGTTTGTGTAATGCTCAATATACAATAAACGGAGTCTTTCTGGTTCATGGCAAGACATTATTTGTTTTGGGCAATATTTCTATACTACCTGCACAAGGGGAACTCATACACGGAGGATATACATACGTAAAAGGCGATTACATTAACATACATTGCGGTTACCGTGGATGGCCGCCAGATGAGAAACTAAAACCCTGCGATTGCGTAAAAGAATGGCACGACACTGTTTTTCAGCATGTTAGAGAAAACAAATGTCATTGTGGCCATTATTTCGATTATGGCCACGAGAATAATTTTTCACCGGATGATTTGCCTTATTTTCTGAAAGCTACACGTCACAGCCCGTTACAATTTAACTACGAAACAATATTCGATCTAGATGCACAAAGCCTACACGTACAAAAAGAATTCAAAAAGGTATGGGAGACAGATAGCGTGTTACATTCCGATGATGGCGCAAGTAAAACAAAAGATGACAAGAAAAAAAAAAAGAAGAAATCAGGTAAAAATCAGAAAACTGACGATACAGATAGCATGCCTGCCGATGAAATGGCGCTTAAAGTATTTGACACTGACAAGAAAAAAGTGGCATGCTTAGGCGAAAAGCCCAAAATCGAAGACTACTTAAAATGTGCACTACGGTATATGCGACACTTAAACGTCGCTGCGCGCTTGCCTGACCTGCACTTAGTTCCAGAACTCAAAGAATGGATGAGACGACGACTTTATGGGTCGCTTACTGAACTAGCGAAAAAAGGTCTTTTACGCAAGAGTACCACATATTGGCGTTTGTTCTCCACGCTCGCCCAGAAAGGTTACGGCCACGTGTGGCCGCCTAAAGACCCGATATTTAGAGGCCAGACCAATTGGGTACATAAACATAAATTGAATAAATTATTTAAACAGTTTGTTAAGAGGTATAAATTGGCGATGTTCAGATCACATGCTTCCGTCACTAACTTGTTGTGGAGAACAATGTACCAGGCAGAGCTGCCTGACAAGAAATTTCGTGAAATATATTTTTCGTATTTGTTTAGTCAAATGGAAGACTTTCAGGTAATGCATCCTTACGATGTGAGAGAGTCGGAGATCAGAAAATGCCTTATATCGAAAAAGCGATACTTATGCTTACCAGCCGGAGTAGAGGCGGTGCAAAGATAAAAAAAATTGTCCATGTCCATGTTTTGTTTCAAGAATTATAATATTAAATTGATTAATACATTTTATCTTGTTATTAATTAATATGAAAAGGGAAGTCAGAACCCGAAAGTCTGACAACTGGTCTAACCTTAGAATATCGGAATTACCCAGTAACTGGGTTGCGGAGATCTGATGGCAGTCGCTCCGTGTAAAATACTGGTATTCAGACGCATCTGGTTAGACTGGAAGTTGGCTCCAACATAGTTGGAAAAAGCTAGGTAGAATGAATTTATTTAAGGTGGATTTTAACAGAGGGCAAATATAATGAAACACAAGTATACGTAATTTATAATTTAATGTGATAATTTATATACCTGTGTAGGTATATTAACTTGAAGTTATGGCTTAAATTACATTTCCGCTGTAACTACGTTGCACAATACGTCATAGGTTGTGGTTCGAAACAATTTTTTGATCTTAATAGAGATTTATAATTTTAAGTATTAAGTTGTTTAAAGTTTTATGTCCCATAGTATAATACTCCAAAGGTATTAAAAATAAATTTTGATTTCATACCACATATAACTTATCGTATCTCTTAAGAATATTATGATACAAGTCTTATATTATTATTATAAAATCTATATTTTTTTATTTTAAAATACAACACTAGGACTCCAATTGCAGCGGGTTCGATTTGACCACTACAACTTCAGTCTAAGGGATATTCAATCGTCTTTGGTATCATTGTTACAGAAAACAAACATGTCGACACATGGAGCGAACGTTCAATCGAATTTATGAGAAAATACTGATATTTATAGAAAATTAATGTCATTTAAAGCATATTTCAATAAAACTAACGAAACAATGTAACAAAAATGATAAATGGCAAAACTATTATTGCGATACACAAAAAGTTATTAAACGATACTATTAATACGTAATAACAAATATTCATTTCCGCAATGAGTTCATAATATTGGAAATAATGAAGATATACATCGTCGAAGAGTTAAATTTATTCAATAATAATAAACTGCGTGCCAAACTTGTTAATTGTGCATTTAACAGTAGAAAATTTAAATTAGCTAAAGTAGACATTTTTTTTAACACGAACACACATTAAACGGTCCTTGTACGACTTGTGCGTAAAAATATAAGAATATAATTTATCGAAGACGAGGTCTAAACAAAATGTATCTACAATCATACTGGATACTACACCATTTATTTTATTACAACTGAACACACTGTTAGAAATAAACCCTTTACTTAAAAGGTCAGCCAGGGTAAATTTAACCACAATTACATCATAGCACTGAGAACTATTACTATACTCGCAAAAACTATTTTTAAACGATTTATACAAGTATATCTTCATTCAGTAAATCCAAATGCCTCAACATCATAATGCCATTTAATTAGTCATCCAATGAAAACAGAGATCATAATAGCAGAGTGTAAAATATATGAAAGATAATACAGTATTGTTATTGGGACTGGTAGTGGGAGTATAGATTTTTGCACAGATATAGAAAAAGGCAGATAACTCACGGGTTTCGTGAAGATTGGACTTGCGCAAGAGTCGCTAGCAAATAATTAAATATCAACAATAATATTTTAAAATTGTCTTTATATCAACATCACTTTGCTTAGCCATCACTAAAACTTGACGTAGTCGTAGGTACAAAAAGTGACACGCTTGGTCTCAATACAATTTGACGCATTTGCAGTATCTACCTTTATCTATATCTGTTACTACTTGTATGTTATATCTGCAGTTCTTGGTGTGAGTGCGGTGCGTGCGGAGCGTGCGGCGCGTGCGGGGCGTGCGGCGCGTGCGGCGCGGCGTGCGGCGCGGGGTGCGGCGCGGGGTGCGGCGCGGGGTGCGCGGGCGGGTGCGGCGCGCGCTGCTGCAGGTGTACGAGCGCGGACAGGAGCCGCGTGTTGGCCTCGTCGAGCGCGGCGATGCGATGCTCCTGCGCTTCGATAACACGCTGCTTGTGGGACAGAGCCGCGGCCATCTTGCGTTGTTCGCGTCTTAGCTCTTCTTCTACGCAAATCAACCTGTAAAATGAAGAAGACTTGTGTTAACTTAATCAGCGAAGTGGCTAAGCTTTTCTTTACTAAAGGTCGCAAGTCTGTTTGTATGGACTAGAGATACTAGTCCCGAGTCTGGGTGTTTCTATGTGTGTGAGAATTGCGCCTGTTCTCACAATAAGAGAAATATTAAGAGTGTGCTTTGTTAAAGAAGAAAATAATTTAAATAAGTCAAAAAAAACAAGTTATACTAGACTGATGTAGTGAACATAACCTAACATGACTGGGTGCCAATAATGATAAAGACACCATGAATAATAAATACCTCGAAATGATGGCCTTCATTTTGGCGTCTGTGTGATCTTGTCCTGGTTCGCCTGGCCCCAGCCTCCCCCGCAAAAGTTCCACAGAACATTTTAACCTTTCGATTTCTCGTTCATACTGTAATCGAAAGATATAGATAAGTTTAAAAACACATAATGATGAGAAATATCACGAAGACCATGACCAGTTAATAATGCTTATAAAAAAAAGTTAAGTTCGCGTATTGAGACGTTTAAAAAGTTTATATTTGTTTGCTACCTGTTCAATGGTTCTATGATGTTTGGAAGCCCGTCGTCGCCCGGTTGTACTGTAGAGTGTGTCCTCCACCTCGTCGGAACTGTCGGTGAGCTCCCTCGCCGACTCCAGACTGAGCCTCCTCTGCAGCTTGTCACGAGCCGCACGCTCGCTCGCCTCGCTCGACTGCGACTCCCGACCGAACATTACCCGGGAGGGTGACTCCCGCCTCTCCCGGACCCCATAGTAATCCTGATGCCTCTCCAAATCTTCGTTTAGTCTACTACTCGACATCTTTGCACCGGAGTAAGTCCTATCTAAAGGATAATTTGTCTCTGGAATCGCACTCTCTGTCATCGAGTACTTCTCGGGAGAGCTTTTCGAGTTCTCCATGTTGTAGAGTGCCTTCTGGCTTCGTGAAATCTGTAACCTGTACATTTCTTTGTTCACTTCCTCTACGTTCGAGTCGGACCTGCTCATGGGGTAGCCGGAATCGGTTGAAATGTGGTGAGGTTTGCTTTCGTAAAGCGATTCTCCTCTTTGTCCAAAGTGTTTGAAGTTGAGTTGATTTTGATTCGTAGAGTAAGAGAGCATAGGGTTTGTTCTGGGCATTCGCGTCTTACTACTTTTTCGTAGACTAGGCGAATTGCTGGACGATTCATCGTCCCGTATCCTCGGGGAGTGACAGTGGTTGCTCCTCTGATACAATTCATCATAATTACAGTTATCTCTGGTGAGTTTTCGGTGGGTATTGTTGCGATTCTGTTGGTCATAGTTTCTACTATCCTCGTTGAAGTTAGTAGAACCCTCTTCAGAGTTTGTCTCGACGTTGTCCGTGCTCAAACCCTCCTCATCTATCGATGAACTGGATGAGCCACAAGGACAACGTTTTGAATTTCTGTTTTCATTGTTCTTTTTCTCCTGCGACTGACGGTTGTCATCCATGTTGTAAACTGGATTCGTGAACACTAGCGGAGCTACCTTAGGGTTTATATTTGCGTTTGACGGTGTATTATCCGCAGTAGTGAAATTTTGAATTCCATACTTTTGGATGTCATAATCAATTTTCTGTTGCACTGGGCTCTTTGGATAGAACTTTTCATTTTTGCTGTCGTAATACTGTTTATCTCTTTGCTTCTGATAATTTATTTGCGAGTATCGACTCATAGGCTGTCCGCCGTTCTCGTAAGGCTGGTGATGATGCGTCGTGTTCTCAATGGGACTAGAACTTTGGCTGTACGTGGTGATGCTCTGATATCCAGAACTTGCTACATTTGATAATCCGCTGATGGAAACGTTTGAGCCATTGTTTGTGTAATTAGTTTTATTCCCATTAACGATATTATTGTTGTTCGAAATAGACTGTGACAAGTTCTTTTTGTTCATGATAAGTTTGTCTTCCACTATTTCAGAGTCATCAGCGTACTTCAGGAGGTCGGACAGTTCCTCTAGCGTCGCGGTTTCCTTCATTATGTTCTGCATGTCGTTGGAGCAGTAGTTGTGGTTGATACTGTCACTGCTGGGCGACCTCTCCGTACTGTTATAGTTGGAGTTATGGAAGTGCGCTTGTTGGTTATTATAGTTATTGTTTGGTTTGTACCTTTCCTGGAACCTGCGTTCTAGGCTTTCGCTGATGCCGTTGCTGATGCCTTTGGGGTACTGATCGGAGCCGAAGCCTATTTGTACGACTTTGAGATTAACGCAATGTTCTTGATTGTTATACTGTGAGCTGTATCTGTCTGGATTGACGGCTTGGCTGACAGGACTTGAGCCGTACCCGTTTCTGGGCAGCGTAGCCGACCGAAGGTTGAAACTGGGTGACTTTGTGACTGTTGCGTATCCAGGCTTGTACTTAGACTCCTCGGCGTTAGATTTAGACGGACTGATGTTGAATTGGACGCCATTCTTGTTCATGATAGGTGAGCTGTGAGCGAAGTTGTTGTTGGTCTGACCATTGGTGGCTGGCTCGGCCGGCTGCTTCGTCGGAGTATTGCACGTGGGATCGTTGAACCTGGAGATAAGAGTTTTTATTGAGGCTTGTACCAATTAGGCGAACAATTAGTTGGGTTTATAATGTAAATATGTTGCTTACCTAAAGATGTTGTCAGCGGCAGGAGGCGCAGGAGAGCTGATGTCGTTACTCACTAGTCTCTTGCTCAGTTCGTCCAAGATGTCTGTCAAAGGATCCAACTCCTGAAAAGAAAAAAAATATTCGAAACAAAAATTTCTCAAGTATTCTAATTTTAATGTTCCTTTACCTACTACCGCAGATACCTATTATAATACAAATTAAATAAATCTGAAAATTTCAACACTAGTCTCACTTAAAGATTAGTATTATAGTCCGCGTGCGTGTGCTAGTCACCGCCTGCGGTATGTGAGCGGCAGGAGGGGGGGTGCCTACGGTAGACAAGACAAAGCAAACTGATAGAGTACATCTATCGTTTCACTCCCCCCTCTCGCCGTTCACATACCTCAGGCGGTAACTAGCCCTCGCGCATGAACTATAGTTAAGTAAACTGTGCTGCAGAGTAACTATTAAGTAATCTGTGCTATTATACTTCTAGAATTTATTGTAAGCAATTGTTATTACTAGTCATCGTCAAGGTCTAAACAGACATTAACACGGGGCGATAAACGTTATAACTTGGTCCTATGTTACACAATAAAAGTTCCCAACATACCTGTATCTTATTAGCAGGCAGTTTGGGCAAGCTATCCACCAGCAGCGCATGCAGCGTGGCGAGCTGCTTGGCCAGGTCCACGTGCGGGGCCCACTCGGGGTCCGGCTCCACAGACTCGCGGGCGCCCTCCGACCCCGCGGTGGACCCCTGTGACGCAGCTGAGTTGCGTTTGCTGCCGTCCTGTTGCTGTTGTATCTGATTTTGCTGTTGTTGTGCCTGCTGTTGCTGCTCTTGGGGACGCGTCTGTTGATCATAGAGAAGGTATATAGCCATTTCACGTATGCGCCATAAACTGTAGTTACAAAAGATAGTTAGGGTCGTTATATATTAGTGATGAAATGAATGTTATACATTCGATAAAGACTGAAGCGAAACTAATTAATTTTAAAGCACGTTCTACTATTTATACTGACATGCAGACAGCCCTTATCACGGCACGTGCCTAACATCTAAGTTGGGACAGTAGAATAATAAGTGATTATGATACTCTATATTGAATTACAAGAATTCAAATCCATTAACTTTTTTTATTCATCAATTACTTCTTTACAAACACCTAAAATGGAGATGAATTTATTTAATGCGGGCGTAGAAAGAACAATGATTAAATGGTTAGTTTGAACAAAAAAAAAAAAATTTAGGAATGAAAAATTGGTTCCCTGGGCATACATATGAAAATCCTAAAGAAGAAATTGTTCTAACCGAAATAGCTCTGAGGAAAGCCTTCATATTAGGTGCTTCTTGCTCCAGAAAGTCGTTGAGGAATTCCATAAAAGCCTCCTTGCCCTGGAAACGTGTGAAGTTAGCCAGGGTCTGCAGGGTCTTCGCCACCAGCGTCAAGTTACGGGCCGCGCGCTCGTTCGGGTACTCTGTAAGACAAGATATTGAGAAATAAAATATTAAACGTAAGTTTTAGTTACGCAAGAACGGTGGTCCTAAACTGGTTGTAAATATGCATTCAATTCTTAGAACGTCTAGATGAAGCCAAGTCTAGAGTTAGCACAACTCAGTTTTATCTAGACCGAACTTTGGCAACGCGCGGAACGCATTGACAAATCATATCAGTAAATAATTCAATCGCAACTAACAACTTACCCGACAACTCTTAGGGATAACGCAGACGAGAGACAATGGCGGACAAAATGTCCGCGGTGCGCTCTTATTAGTACTGTAATAAGGTTGCACTTTGTCCGCACAATACCTCATGTCGCCTGGTGGTATACGCAATCCATTACCGTGTTTTAAAAAAAAATACAAAAATAATACAAACCATGAGTAATTCCAAAGAGACTGGGAGACAGTATAGCTGGACAAAGGAAGCGAAGGAAGATAGACGCACTGATCAAGTTGTCCGAGATGTCCTCTCGACCCATCGCCGTCAGTCTGGAACGGAAACAACACAGCTTTGTAAAAAAAAGAATAGTATTCATATTGTCCATTATTATATATTAGCGACCCGCCCCGGCTTCGCACGGGTGCAGTGTAGATACTAATGTGGGGCACATAAACCTTCCTCTTGAATCACTATATCTATTGCTGAAAACTGCATTAAAATTCGTTGCTTAGTTTAAAAGAAGCGTACAGACAGCGGGAGCGACTTTGTTTTATACTATGTAAAGAAGATGACAACTGCCTCGTTAGTCTAATGGTGGCAAGTGCGACTATTGATCGTGAGGTTTTGGGTTCGATCCTCAGGTCGGGCAAAGTGTTATTGGGTCTTTCCGTGTGGAATTCCTCAGTAGCCCGGAGATTGGATTCGTGCCTGATTGATGGCAATAGGCTCGCCCCCTATTACATGGGACTTAAACATAACGACGAAATGAGGGTGTTACTGTACACCTCTGTCCAAGCCTTCGGGGGATACAGGGGTGATGTTATGTTTATATAAACAATATGATTTTAAGTCGCCCCAGTATTGAAACTGCTATTTTCTAAGTAGTGGTGGGTAACGACGCTCACAGTTGGTAATACACCATTCTTTTTCATTTCATTTAAACTAACCTGTTCAAATCTTGACTCCTTTAAGGGAATAAACATTTTCTATCTCTTACAGAAGGTAGTGAAGCAGTCTCTCAAGGGAGGCTGCTATCATACACGTGCGGAAATATTTCTACATACATAGTATCTTACCTTTGACCCTTCGGATTCATGTGCGTATTGTATAATTATCACTTGCTTAAAAACGGTGAAGGAAAACATTGTGAGGAAACCGGCATGCCTGATAGATATTTCTCGACGGCATGTGAAGCCAAGTCAGAGGCCCATGGGCGGCATAAACTGGGATATCAGGTTAGTCACTAACCACACGAAAAGAAGAAGCATCTTACCTCTCCCGGAAGGTAGCGAAGCAGTCTCTCAAGGGAGGCGGGAACCTGGGCGCGGAGTGCGCGATGGAGTTCCACGCTAAGGTGACGGCGTCCCGCAGCGCGGCCTGCTGGCGGCGCAGCGCGGCGGCCCCGCCGGCCCGCAGCGGGTCCACCTCGCACTCCGCCGCGCCCGCGCCCGCCGCCGCCAGCACCGCCGAGCACAGCGTGTCCTGAGGAACACCTACATTTTGAGCTATTTTATCTTTTAAGGTGAATGCGATCTGTCGGTCCGCAAAATTAATTCAATTTTTTAGAGTTTAATTATATTTTATTTAAAGACTGAACATTTATTTATTTATTTAATACTTCAATGCACAATGGTGGTACATAAGGCGGACTTAATGCCACAAGGCATTCTCTACCAGTCAACCTTTGGGTCAAAGAGAACAGCATTGAAAAGAGAGGCACAAAAAAAAATGGATATTTGCGACTTAATTAACTATATGGATAACTAAACAACTATAAATATAGGACATAGGTTATAAATACATATATAAATATATAATAAATATATATAATATTACTATAATATGTATATAAGCAAAAAAATAAATAAAAAAGTAAGAACAATGTGTAGGTATATCTAATAAATACAATTATGACGAAAACTGTAAACGTCAAATAGGGAAGCAGCGATTTCAGATAGTATTCACGGACTTTGCGTTTAAACAAAAATTTGTTGGGAGCCTTTTTAATATCAAGGGGAAGCACATTCCAAAGTTTAATTGTTGAGACATCTTTAAGTTGTAATTTTATTATTAGCGCAGATAAAATATTGCATTGTATTGAGGTATGTATTTGTTTACCTTTTAAAACGACATTATTTTACTATAATGGCGTCGGACAAAAAAAACTTATTTATATTATGTTTGACGCCATAAATAAAATAAATAGAACGAATAAAATTACGTCTCTTTGAGACATCATTTTCAGTTTTGTTCAGGTTTTAATTAAAATATAAAAAAAACAAAAAAAAATTCGCGCACCGACTGATCGCATTCACCTTCTGTGATCCGAAACTAAAACAAAAATGCCAGCTTCTTTTTACTTCGTAAAGGGCAAATAATGATTGGAAATCATTGCCCGCTGATTCTTAGTCAAGCTCGCTAACGAAGAAACAGCCAGATTTTATGAAAAAGGTGCCAAAAACAGTTTCGACTCAACTGGCTAGCACTATTGAAAAGTACATGTCTTATTCTAAAGCCTATATTCTAGAACAGAATTTTCATAGTATTGAAGCGGAGATGGTTGTTAGTGAATAAACAACACAGCTTACGGAAATGAGGTATATTGTCAGTAGTTCACAGGATTCACAGAAGACAGTAGTTGACAGAAGGCGAATAGAGGAGCGAAGAAGAAAAACGATAGGCACAGTTTATAGTTTAAGCACGTCTTATCAACTACTATTTAAGCACTGTAAGCACATACGAAAGCACATGAGATGTCGAAGGCAAACCAGCAGAGGTGCAAAAGACATGCACTCGCGGTAATGAATGGGTTTCGACTCGCGGCCGGTCGAGGCACCAATGCCCTCGGCTGCGACGCTTCAGTATTAACTAACCTGCAAGTACTGGTCACCAACGAGCTTGAGGTAGGCCTCCATGCTCTTGGTGGCGAGTGAGTTCCCTCGGAAGGTGAGCGAGTGGTCGCCCGTGCGCCGCACGTCGAGCGCCACCACGTCGGCCAGGTACCGCGGCGCCAGCCCCGCGCCCGCCATGCACAGCACCAGCGCGCAACCTATGTCCTCTTTAGCTTTAACACCTGTAATTAAATAGTTGAGTTAGTTTACCGTTGACTGCCTTGTTGGTCTAGTGGTCGCCAGCGCGACTGCTGAGCATGGGGTCCTGAGTTCGGTCTCCAGGTCGGGCAAAGTGTTATTGGGTTTTTCCATGAAGAGTTCCTGAATCGCAGCCCAGAGTCTGGATTAATGGCAATAGGCCCGCCCCCTATTACGTGGAACTTGAACATATCTGGCAAAACGAGGGCGTACTAAAAACACCTCTGCCGAACCCTTCGGGTAATACAAGGCGTGGTGTTATGTTATGTTTTAGTTTACCGTCTCTAAAATCTGGGTTGCGATCTCCAGAACAAACAAATTGCTAATCAATATTGTACAAGTTCAATTTTGGCCTACCTTAAAGACTTGAGTTACTTTAAAAATACATTTAATGATTTAACTAGTGAAACTTTATGAGTTTGTTTGTTCACTCAATGTAAATATTGTAAATATTGAATGATTTGAATTTCTTTCAACGTGGCAAACTTTACCACTATCGACGAACTTCATAAATAGTAAGAAAACAAAAAATAACATGACGGCGAACAAAAATGTTCATAGTTACGTAAGTATATCGACCCTTGTCAATTCCTAGGAATAATGACTGCAAGATATTTGAGTATTGAAAACACTCACCGATTACAGGCTCCAAATATTCACATAGCCGTCTGTAATTCCTCTTCAAGTAATCCAGGAACCTCGCATAATGATCGATAGGTAGCACATCAACACTTTGGTAGCGGCATTTGATTCTTAAAGCCGGCGCAGGCGCAGCCGGTGACTGCGGCTTGTCGGTCTCCGTCAGCGGGTACCACCGCTCGTTGAGGTATCTGGAGGATACGTCGTCGACCGGGATGCGGACTGTGCCTGAAGATAGAAAACAACAGTGGATTATTTGAAGATTAAATTAAAGTGTTATTGGGTTTTTCCATGTGGAATTGCTCAGTAGCAGCCCGGACTTTGGATTTGTGCCCGGTTGATGGCAATAGGCTCGCCCCCTATTACATGGGACTTAAACATAACGGCGAAATGAAGGTGTTACTATACGCCTCTGCCCAAATCTTCGGGGAATACTGGCGCAATGTTATATACTGCAGCATGTGTTGAGGCCAGTAGTGACCCCTGATGGACTGAGTTGAGGTTGCGGTGAAGTTATAAATAACAATAATTTCGACAGTAAACTGGCTATTTTATAACTCTGCACCTTCCTGTATTGTATATTGGTGAAATGTCATTTAGTATAATGATTAGAGAATAATACAGACTTTTGGTCTCATTGCCGCTCAACAGCGTCAACTCCGGAAGAAGACGGTGCTAGTGCGCCTCCAAATTACATTTAAATGATTATCAATATAAATGAAAAGCGCGTTCATTGCCACATATGTTCTTGCACTACTTTTCTAGTCCGTGAAAGCCATGAATAAGCCAGGAAAACACAAGGATGACGAAGGATACTAACCAACAAGCGCGTGTTTGTCTCTCTTCCTAGATCTTCGTTCGGGCTCCCGATACACGTTGACATGTATGGCGTGGACGGCCGGAAGGCTTGCAAACTCGTACACCTCGCCCCAGAAGCATAGCTCCGTCTTCAATTTTGATGATGACCTGCAATAAGTAAGAAATCGGTTTAATTATGCTGTGAGGGTTCGGGTAAGTTACTACGACGTTCTTCTTCGGTGCCGCAAAAAACGGCACTAAGAAAATATTATAATATTTTTCTTTGTTCATTATGTCTGTCATAGATCGACAGTACGCGACGGCGACGACGACACGGTTAGATTATAATTATTATTTTAATTTTTATACAGGGTGTAAACGAAATCATGTAATTCCTTCAAACCTCGTAATGGACTGATGACATAGATTAAACCTGAACGGCATACTTTTGGAATTAATAAAAAAAATATTAAAAGAAGTAAACATGTATTCTTAACGTGAGGCATTTTAGCGCCCCGAGTTAAATGACCGCGCGGCGAGCGATAGCCACGCAATTCGCTAGGGGCGCTCAAATACCTCACATTAAGAACCCATGTTTACTTTTTGTAAATTTTTTTATTGAATCCAAAAGTATGACGTGCGGGGTTAATCTGTCATCAGTACATCACGAGGTTTGAAGGAGTTACATGATTTCGTTTACACCCTGTATATCGATACTTTAATTGGCAAACCAGCAAACTCCACATTATGTAAAAAAAATGGTGCAGTTAGTATGCATTAATAAGCGGCGTGATTTTCAAAAACGACAACTTCGATATTATCACAATTTTTTGCTTAAATCGCTATACGAAATCCACGTAGGTATCACCACTAAGGGCCGATTTCACCATTTTTATTCGAAACCAAGTTTAATAAAACTACGTTTTGCTTAATCGAGTTTATAGTTCGATTCTAATCTTGGTTTTCGTTAAACGGATTTCACCAGGTACAATTTGATTGCGTTCACGAAAACGAAGTTTAGTGACATAAAGCGTAAACATCGCCTTAAATATAAGGGCAGATGTCATGTTATACAGGCGTGGTCGGAGTGAAGCAATAGCTGCACTGACTCTGTGCACAATTCTATGCGCAGTAGAAGTGCTGAATCCACTTAAATCTGCAGCAGTCATTTGATAACACCCAGTTGCGTAGAAACGCAGAGCACATAACAATTGATTGATGGGAGATACACTGTGATTCATATTTGATGGAAACTCTAATTTATCCTCAATAGACTCCAGTACAGTCAGGACTGTTGACTTCGTGAGACGGAATCTTGTTCATCAAGAGTGTCGAAGTGTTCTTCTCTCTCACGTATCCATCTCGGGCGCCTTGAGCGACGAAGAATACACTCATCCTCATCTTTATCCTCAAAACCTAGTGACAATGCTCTTTCCATCTTTGAATTATCACACAACTATAAACACGAGTATTTGTTTTTAGGTTAGAAGCTCCAAACAAAAGAATAAAACGCGTTTTACAGAGCTAAACGCCAAAAATCGGCCGATCAGAATTTAAACTCAGTTATGCTCTAACTGCGTTTAGTGTACGTTGGTGAAATGCAATTTGGAGCTCTAAACTCCGTTAAACGCGTAAACCGAGTTTAGGTCGAACTAATCGCGTTTATTTTTAACGGTGAAATCGGCCCTAAGTAGTCTACAAAAAATATTACGTTTTAAGCGTCTCCTGAAAAATTTACTCAAATGGAGTTAACTGGTTTGCCAATAATAATAATTAAGGTAGGTATCGATATGTTAGGTTGGCACACAAGCTGACGGCCTACCTTATGAAAAGTGGTTACCGCCGCCTATAAACACCTACAATTATGTGTTTTATGTTGTATGCATATCGATTGCGTATCAAAACGATTCTGCATGCTGTGGTTATACACATGAAAGTACTTAATTTTAATTAAATAGAGAAAGTTTTTGTCACGCAAGGTTTGTTCCCAAAAGTGAAGAAAGTAAGGCCTAAACAATTATTTATTCTTTGGGAATTTGAGTATATCTACTAATAAGCTAGCAGTGATAGTCTAGTGGTGTGACCGTCGGACTGCTAAGTCATAGGTCTCGAGTTCGAACCCAAGGCACGCACCTCTGACTTTTCGGATTCATGTGCGTATTGTATAATTATCACTTGCTTAAAAACGGTGAAGGAAAACATCGTGAGGAAACCGGCATGCCTGAGAGATATTTCTCGGCGGCATGTGAAGCCAAATCAGAGGCCCATGGGCGGCATAAACTCTGAAACCAGGTTAGTCACTAACCACACGAAAAGAAGAAGAAGTTAGCTGTGATACTTCCTCTGATTTATAGAATAGTACCTACATAGCTCTATTCCGCACAATTCACTAAAAGAACAGTCATGAAAGAATATTGTAGATTCATTGCGTTTGGCAGTAGGGCAGGTAAATGCACTATGAATTTTTTAGTACGCTTGTGGATTTTGTAGGCCGTGCACTTTGTAGGAATATAAAGAAACCCGTCCCGCGTGGGGACGGGCTAGAATATAAAATTTCTTCACCGCACGCTGGGAATAGACACGTGTTGTAAGATTCAACAAAACTCAGCACGCTGAGTGGTAGGATCTATACGGTCCGCCTGGGTAGGTAGGATGGTAGCATCCTAACATTAAAGTCCGGCTCCAAACAGTTTACTATGTTCCGTCATGTGTAGGTATGTTAGAGCACGAGGGGTACTTCATCTTATCTGTGCTTCATCTTAGACCTTGTTTGCGCTTACCATTAGGTGCGATATGGGTCAAACACGACCGTGTTAAGAATTAAAACCAAACAATTAAAAATCGATTGCAACTTTTCAAAGTTATGTTGTATGATCAAAAGTAGTTAGTTACCTGGCATATAACGTATCGTCGAGCAGTATCTCGCAGTAGTATCTCTTCTTGGGCGGTATCGCCTTGGCCTCCAACAACCACAGCTTGACAGTCCGCTCACACCGGCGCGTGCGCAACTCGTCGGGCCGCGCCGCTTGTCGTAAGCTGTCGAAGATAAAACAATATATTTTTATTAATTTATTTATTCTGATCTGGACGGGATCAAGTAGAAGCCAAAAAATTATGTCAATAAAATAAATAAAGATGTCCAATCTGTAGTTATTATAATAAAACAGTTTACGTCAATATAGCTACGAAATGTAAGTACAAACAAGAAAAATAATATAAATACAAATTCGTTTATTTGCCATATACAGGTGATTGTGGAACACAGATGGTACAAGCTTAAAAGATTACACTGTATTTTACTAAAATATAACAATTTTTAAAGTAGGTATATGATAAGGGTGAAATGTAAAAGCTTTGTAACAATATACACAAAAGACACATATTTGAGATAACGCATAACTTCACGGATCACTTTCAAACGAGTTTAAAAGTATATCTATCGCATTACTATGTAATGACATATTTTCTTAAACTTTGTTTTACATCATTCTTAAAACTATTAAAATCCAACGATACTTCTGGCTCAGTGATAGCAGACACTCAAATCATACAAACTGCTATTTTGAATCTTTTATGGCTGATTCCTATAATTTACGGAGCGTTATTAGTTACAATCGAGACTCTTGTATCTTTACCAATAATGCAGCAAAAACCTGATGGCTTTGCATGGTAGACCCTCCAATGTGGAAGTAGCTATCACATGTAATATTAACTTACGAGTCCATTTATATGAAAAGTTTGGCAATAAAAAATGCTAACATTGGTAACCAAAACAATTCGTTTTTGTTCATAGAAACCGGGCACAAATTGTAATTTAATATTTTTCTGTTAGACGATATTATTTATTATCAGTTATTTGTAACAGCCAATTTTAGTCATTGGCAAACGGATAGGTGTACCTACTCAGAAATATTACCTATACCTTCTGAAAATGATACCATGACATTACGAAGAAAGTACCTATATAAATATTATACTTGTATATAATGTATTGATTGATAACGAAAACGACGACAGTAGTTCCGATGGTGGGGAGACATCGTACACAAACGACCAAAACTGCTATTATGGAACAATTAAACCAGTTGGTATGCGTTATAAGGCTGTTGATGATACCTCCTCGCGTTGTTCCTCATCACTGAGGGTCGTGATTCCCCCATAGAATCATTTTTTCTCTGACAACCTTGCGCCACCTGTGTCTGTCTTTGGCGATGTGGAATGCCTCGTGGAGTTTAGTGTCTAGAGCTTTGCGGATCTGGTCAGACCATCTGATAGGGCTTCGACCTCTGGAATGTTTGTCGTCGATTGATGATGATAACGTACCTGTATATCCAGCGGTCCCGCTCCTTCCGCGAGGCACAAGCGAAGTAGCGAGGTGCACGACTCTCAGCACTGAGCGCGAAGCAATGTGGCCTGCCCAGCACTGATGAGTGGAGAGATCGGATTTCTACCTGTAAACGTAAAATATAAAGATTATTATATAAAAGCCTTTACTTAACCGTAGAGGCGTAGACAATGTCTTGTACATTCTCTTAATCTCTATGCCTAGCGTATTGGAGCAAATTCACTAAGCATGAAGGATGTGGCTTTGAATCCGAAGTATCGTTGGTATGTTATACTAGCTAGCTACGAAGCCCGGCTCGGTACGTCAAAATAGTTAACCTACAATTAGGCTACCTACCCTGTTATCTACAATAAAATTACTCCAGCGGATATAGGACGACATAATGTTGGGAAAAAAACAACCTAGCTAGCGATGTATTAAACTAATTTTCATTACGAACTAAGTTAATGTTACCCTCCTTAGGTAATCTATACTAATATTCTAAAGCTGAAGAGTGTTTGTTTGTTTGAACGCGCTAATCTCAGGGACTACTGGTTGGAATTGAAAAAATATTTTTTGTGTTGGATAATCCATTTATCGAGGACGGTTATAGGTTTAACATCACGCTATGACCAATAGGAGCGGAGTATAAATGAAAAATATTGCAAAAACGGGAAAAATGTCCACCCGTGCGAAGACGCAACGGGCCGCTAGTATTCAATAAAACACAGCTTAAATAATAACTTATAATAAACAGTACATTCAATATCACTGGATTTAGTTCAAACTTTAGTCAGAAATACATTTGAAATGAATACGCACTTGATTAGGTGGTCCCAAATCCATGGTGGAAACGGCGGGTGAGTGCGCAGACAGGAGGCTTTCGTGAGATCTGAAACAAACAGATTTGATTACCGTTAGAGCTCGTCAAAGGGATTTGTTTGGTTGCAAATTATAGGGCGAATTTCGGTTTCCCCTATATTTTAACATTTGCAAAGGCTATTTCAAACGAAACTGTATATCTAACTACAGGGCCGGACTGGGACCTGAAATCAGCCCGGGATTTGAGAGACGGTCGGCCCAGTGCTGGCAAAAAAAAAACATTCCCAAGCGATTAAACGGACGACGTTTTTTTTTAGACACTCCCCTCACTCTTTCTCCTGTATCTTGGGTGCATTTACAAACACAAACAATTTTAGGGCTTCTTTTTCAAGTTATAGGCGATAGTTGAACGTCCTTTTTTTTCCGAGATGGCCAGTCCGGGCCTGTCTAACTATAAATAAATTAACTGTTCTACTGAATAGTTTTAGAATTTATGATAGGTTTGTTTTAATTTAAAAGTTCCGCCAAACCTTTTCTCAACTATGTTGGGTTCAGATTCCAGTCTAGCCAGATGCGGCTGAATATCAGTATTTTATACAGAGCGACTGCCATCAGAGCTCCGCAACCCAGTTACTGGGCAATGCCTATATCCTAAGGTTAGACCGGTTGTAAGACTTTCGGACTTATGACTACCCGTAACGACTGCCATAGGTATTCGAATGACACCCGGGATCGACTGTTTAACGTGCTCTCCGACGCACAGAAGGGTCTTGATGTGTAACGAATGGTCACCCATCCACAGACCGACCGCGGCAAGCGCAGCTTAACATCGCAAATCGTATGATTGGTATGGTTGGACCTTTTGGATTGTGTTCAGTTTTTCGATCATTTTTAAATCCATCTACAGATAAAGCGAAACCAATCCAGGAAGTGTTATTTCTTTACAGTTTACGGCCTGCATTGTTTATGTGCAATCGTTTACATTACGTGAGACTATACATCTGTAAGATTAAAGCTCCAATAACTATTGGTCCATATCTATAGCACTGAGGGGCTCGTGGCTTATTACCAACCGTGCGGATCATACGATTTGCGAGGTTAAGCTGCGCTTGCCGCGGTCAGTCTGTGGATGGGTGACCGTTCGTTACACATCGAGACCCTTGTGTGCGTCGGAGAGCACGTTAAACAGTCAATCCCGGGTGTCATTCGAATACCTATGGCAGTCGATACGAGTAGTCATAAGCCCGAAAGTCTGACAACCGGTCTAACCTTACGATATCGGTGTTACCCAGTTACTAGGTTGCGGAGATCTGATGGCAGTCGCTGCGTGTAAAATAATATTCAGCTGCATCTGGTTAGACTGGAAGCTGACACAACATATTTGGGAAACGGCTAGGCAGAACAACATATCTATAGCACTAGTAGCAACCATTAATTGTCCGCCACAAGTTACACTATTTAATTAGGTCTCGATGAAGTTGTCGTGTTTGCGTTAGGAGGAAAGTAATTAAGAACATTAGGTAAATAGCGCTGGGGCAGACGGGGCGGGGCGACACTCCTACACATTGATATACGACACCATACAACCTGGATAACGTTTTACAGTCACGACATATCGCTAAATACACTTGACACTATGTTTTACGGACTAATTTGCGCCGGAATATACGACAAGTCGTGTATTTGGTTTTATGATTCTCGTTTGCTATCCAATTTGCTGACTATTAAAGTCAAGCACACGTCAGACATTGCTCCGAGAACGTTCCATGTCGAAACTTTTGCGACACGGCAAACTTTGCGATTATTCGTCAGGCTAGCGCGGTGGGCTAGATTTCATAATTTTATAGACAGTAGAACTATGTAAAGATGTAGAGTTGTAGACAAAGAACAAAACACATATTGAATAATTATTTATTATTTAATACGTGTTCAGTGGAATGTTTTTATACATAGATATATCTAATCTAATCTAATACCTTTAAACGAGCAATTCTTGTATATATATAATCTGGATCTCGGAAACGGCTCCAACGATTTTCTTGAAATTTAGTAAGCAGGGGGTTTCGGGGACGATAAATCGATCTAGCTAGGTTTCATTTTTAGAAAACGTCGATTTACCAAAAAAAAAACGAGCAAAGCTCGGTCATCCAGGTACTGTATAATATTATTTATAATAGAACTCCTCAAAGTTTTAAAGATTTTGCCATAAAAACGTTTAAAAAACAATTAACGAAACTGCTACTTGATAAATGTTATTACACAGTAAAAGATTTATTAAATGATAATAATTTGCAATAATAGTTCGTTCAATATTCTAATTAATTATTCATTAATGATTTGTTATTTTAGTTTTAATTATTCATTAATGATTTGTTATTTTAGTTTTAATTCTGTTGTAATATTATAATTCTGTTGATTTTAATGATATGTCTTGGTAGTAATGTACATACGTACCTTTTGTAACCACTTAATAGATTATTTTTTTATTTAAGATTTTATAATTTTGTGATGTTTTTACAATATTGTTTAACTGCCTCGTTGGTCTAATGGTGGCAAGCGCGACTGCTGATTGTGAGGTCCTGGGTTCGATTCCCAGGTCGGGCAAAGTGTTAATGGGTTTTCTGTGTGGAATTTCTCAGTAGCAGCCCGGAGTTTGTATTTGTTCCCGGTTGATGGCAATAGGCTCGCCCCCTATTGCATGGGACTTAAACATAACGGCGAAATGAGGGTGTTACTATACACCTCTGGCCATCCCTTCGGGGAATACAGGTGTGGTGTTATGTGTTGTGTTATGTTTAAAACATCAATATTTTTGCGTGCCGTAAGGTGCAATGTATCGGGACTGTTTACATATTATTTAACATCTTATCTGTATAACTGCATTATTGGCAAATAAACGATTTCTATTTCCTTTTCTATAATGTTTTGATGGATAAAAATAATATAACGAAATATTACACAACAAGAAACTACGTAGCATTTATGATGACTGAGTGACTTTATGAAATACAACAGCAGTCTACGATTCCGCAATAAGGTGTTAGGGTGGTTTTTACAACCACGATGTCGGTGGAACTACAATTGATATTTGTATCATAAACTAAGTTATGCGGTGAGAACAGGGATGTTTCGTATTACACAGATTATTTTATTTGCGTCGTAAAATAAGTTATTGTTAGCAGGAAACAGCAATTCGTTTTCTAGTAATCTGCTGCAACAGCGACATTTTATGGACACCAATAAACAGAGTTATAGATAGAGGGATCAATAACAAATGACAACTGTTCGGTGACAAAATAAAAATGAAATATTCCTGAGAGAGAATATTATTCAAAGGGAAAACCAAATCACGTCTACGTGATTTGGATCAATGCTTTGTGTTTGTCTAAACTTCAAAGTCGGTGTGGAGACCGCTGTTTCGCCTATATCTCTTGAAATCCAATTCCTAAAATTAAAGGCTGTACATTTCAGTACAGTTTCGTATAATTAGTATTTCGTATTATTTTTGGCAAAAGGCTCGAATTATTGAGAATATTTTATTATTTTTACAATACGTATATTTTTCTGGCCACCCTGAACTTCGTGCAGGTGGTTCCGCAATAGATTTTTTGGGTATAAAATGGCTTTTAATTAACATTTCATTTTCACCATCTTAACATCGACCATTAGTTAAGCGAAATTTATTTAATATTTTTACAGGAACTCTTTTCTTTCTGAGTATATAGATGCGCGAAAATTCGGAGAGCCTATGTTCAGGGCGGTCAAAATAAAATGCGCGTATTGTACATTGGACTTTGCTATTATTTATTCTGTAACATTATACTGACCTCGATGTCCGTAAGGCGTGTGTCGGTGGATGTGTGGGGATGGCGGCCAGAGCACGTTCCCTCTCGAGTTTGGTCGCCGACTTGGTCCTCTTGAGGGGGTTGCTTCTGAAGGACCGCTTGGAGAAGAAGAAGGAGGCGAGACGGGAGGGACTGTGCTGTGCCTGCGCACCCGGTACTGGCGTGCTTGGAGCCGAACCACGACGACATGCCTTCTCATATGACGTGTCTGTGAATAAAGAAAATAAATGTAAGTTATTATTACTAGAAATTTTGCATTTCGGCATTGCCCAGTAACTGGGCTGCGGAGGTCTGATGGCAGTCGCTCCGTGTAAAATATTGGTATTCAGCCGCATCTGGATAGACTGGAAGCTGATACCAACACAATTGGAAACAAGCTAGGCGAATGTTGTGTATTACTAGAAATTGTCATCCGTTTTTGCTAGAGATATTTTTAGAATAAATAGTTTTAATGCCAAAAATAATGTATATAATGAAAAAGGGTCTTCCAAGATAAAAAAATAATAATGAAAAAAGAATTATATTACCGACACAGTCTAATAAATTATGAAAAAAATACTGCCTCATATCCGTTTGATCGCACAACACAATTGACACTGATTTAGCGTCAACCTTGCAAGAAAATTACTAGAACTGTGTTGCCAATAATACGTATGTAATGTCCACGGGGTTTCGTATTACCGTGACACGTTACAGATAGATATGTAATATGATATCAACTACACAGCGCAGTAGCCATGTACGGCGTGGTTTCCGCCGGAAGTTGCGCGCACGCCGCCCGTGACCGCTGCGCATGCGTCGGCAAATGTATGACAAAAAGTTTAGAGCAACAAAATTATTATGGTCCCCGCGTCCAAAATATGTATTAAACATTCTGCGATCTGTTTTTGTCTAGTGCCTTCTAGCATGAATTAAACGTAAGGTTTCCTTTGTAAACGAATCAACCTACGCTGATACGAAAATCATCAATTCGTTTGACTTTAATTTGAACATAAATATTTTGTTCTTAGAAATATGATAGTCCTATTGGACTCGGTCTTCATATCGACAATAAATGTTTACGACAAATATTTGTTGCCACTATTAAATGTGATGGGTATTTATGGATTAAGTTTCATGTTTATTTTGATTCGTGATGCCACAGTTGACGGTACTATTGTTTACCAAGCTCTTTTCGTATAAAATAATAAATGTGGGAAAGCTAAGTTAGCAACAGCCTGCAATGTCAACGACACGACGCGACGTGACATCGACGTGTGAAGCAACAGATGTTCCTTCGAACCCATTATAGTTATTACTTCGGTTTATGTGTACTCTGCGTTATGAGTTACGGCCGCTGTATTTACTGATCGGTAGCAACAACACAGGTGCCGATATTACACTGTTACAACTACTGTTTCTAATAAGTTGCAAACCAAGTGCAAAGCCGTTTCTAGAGAAGCAAATAATCTGAGTGAACTGATGTTTACGGTAAAAGGCATTAAGTCACTGTTTTCATGGCTAAAGTTATTGTCGTCTAGAGGTCTTTGACGTAAATTCACAAAGAAATGAAATGTTTATTAAAAAACAATGTTTAGTTGTTTGCAGTTCCCGACAGAAATAATATGGCCCGTCTTCGCCCATTCTATTTAGGAGAAATTATTTTAAAAGTGATGTTTACGAAGTGATGTCTATAGGTATACTCTGTGCAATCATTATGCGTACTTCGATAAGGCAACGATAACCAACCACGAGGAAATGCAACGCGACGATACGATAGCGACGGTACATTAGCAACATTTTTATGTTTATGTTACGAAACACTTATACAAATTTTTGAAGGAGCGTCCGAGTTCAATTTTGTAGCAGCTTTCTTTCGTATCGGTAATATTTTGTAATAAACAGCTTCTTTCAAGGATTTTTAAGAATATTCATAGGTAGCCCATTACTGTCCTACTGCTGGGTACGGGCCTCGTCTCGGAATGAAAAGAGTTTAGGCCTTAGTCGACCACGCTGGCCTGGTGCGGGTTGGCAGGCTACACACACAATCGAGAACTTTATGGAGCTCTCTCAGGTGTGCAGGTTTCCTCACGATGTTTTTCCTTCACCGTTAACGCAAGTGATAATCAAATTCTGATCCGCACATGAATTCGAAATGTCAGAGGTACGGGACGGGATCGGACT
Source organism: Amphipyra berbera (assembly GCA_910594945.2). Lineage (NCBI taxonomy): Eukaryota > Metazoa > Arthropoda > Insecta > Lepidoptera > Noctuidae > Amphipyra > Amphipyra berbera. The sequence goes on along the minus strand of OU343123.1, from coordinate 15,546,138 downwards.
CAAACCTCTCCTGCATGGAAGGTAAGCTTTCAACAACTAGGCTATCACTGCGCAACATACACAACTTCGTAATTCGTAAATAACAGGCAGAAGAGGTCTTTGCTCTACAGTAGGACAATTCCATGCTGGTATTATTAGGCACTATTTCCTCATGGTAAATAACACGTAGACATGTAACAAAAATCCCCTTTGGTTAAATATAGCTCAATATTTAATAGGTAAAACACTTCGTGCATTTGTAGAATCCCTTGACATATTATGAATAGGATGATGACACAGGGGGAATGTACGCTGAAGTATCATGGGATTCCATACATACTTTTTACACCTCCGAGAGTCACAAAGGTACACAGAACTGTTAAGGAAAAGATCAATATAGCGGTGATTAACGTGTTACTGAACATTGTTCTCTAATATCATCGTCTTCGTCAATCTATTATTAGAAGATTTCTCACATGTATGGGATTTTCTAATTGAAATTTATTATTACATTCAATTCATATTTTTATATTCAAGGGAAGTGACACGTCCGATTGTACCACACCAATCATATTTTTCATTATCTACCAGCTTGACCAACCTTGGAATAATTATTATAAATATAAGCGAATATTACTCTGGAGTTATACTCTATTATTTTCTGTTCCAGCTATAACTATAAATCATATTCCGATCATCGTTGTACTAAAGTACAATTTGAATAAACCATTGTTTATAACGACAGTCACTTAGTTATAATGGGCTTGGAATAACAAGATGACTTCCACTTTTCGTAATGCCAACTTTAAGACATGATGTATCGTTCGCTAAAGGCCATCGCTTTAGATCCTTGCCATGTAATTAGGGAACATTGTTTGACGTTAACAGTCGGGTATACAGTATACTCGTAAGATAGTTTGAAAGTGTTAAGTCATCCATATTAGGTACACGCTTAGTAAGGGCTTTCAAACGCTTTCTCCACTCAAGTGTCTGGTATTGTCTGCTAAGTGCTCCAGTACGTTGAGATGATCGATCAATATAAGGTGGTATAGCACGTACTTAGTAGAGTAGTAGAAAAATACATTATAAAACTAATAACTGTTGGAATGAGGTTTGCATATCGAAGTGAGCATGAATTGTTTTTGACTGACTCATAGTGTTGTAATCATAGTAAATTTATTTTAGAAAGGATCTTGGTTGTTTATTCAATGTTAGTTATTATTTGACGATCAATGTCAAATAGGCACACGCCTCCATATTTCACTTTACGCAACGAAGTTTAACGAGCTGTTTCTATTAAGGTATAAATTATGGCCTACGAATAAAGTCAATGGGAAGTAAATTCCACAAGGTTAGAATTAAATACAGTTTTTTGAAAGAAAAATATCTTACCAGAATGAACAGCAACATCATCATCCACATCAAGGTACGCCCGACGTATACTCATAGGGCTGTTGGCCATTTGAGCTTCGTTTTTCTTAATTAGAGCACATATCACTTCTGATTCGCCTCCATTACTATCTACAAAGTTATCATAGTTTTCAGTCAAGTCCGTCACCACAGCAATATGTTCGTCGAGGCCCTCTTCGATATGTCTCGCAGTAATACTGCGCAATAAAGAGTTGCTTCTCGACAACTTAGTGCTTCGAGATCTTCGAATGAAATTCAATCCGGACATTTTGCCAGGACTTTTATTAGGACTATCGGGAGTAACAGTTATTCTAGGTGTTCTAAATATAGACGTAGAACTACTGCTGCCTCTAATAGGCGATGGCACATTGAGATTTTGTGGAAGTGTTTTTGATTTCTCCTTCGCAGGAGACAAAAGCTTTGGCGAATCAGGTATTAGTGACAAGTTGGAATTCATGATAGAAGTTTTAGATGGTATTTTATTTCCAATATTTGTGGTCGAAGTATTTAGTTTGTTGGATGAAATTGATCCGCCAATTGGTGAAAATATCCGGTCGTATCGTGGTTCACACGAAGTCGTGCTTCGTAATCTCGGCTTGGTATTTTTCATGAGAGTGCTTTGAGCGACGAGTCTCGGACTCATCAGATCACGATGACCCAGTCTTGTCAACGCCTCGTTAGAGCTCGCCGTGGATGACAAAGGCCGACGAAACCGTCTTTCTGGACTAAACGCGCTCATGTCACTTTCACTTTCCGTAAAGGATGAATCACCTCGAGATGGGATTCGCAATCTGCCGCAGTCTGACGCATTCCTCCTTTTAGTTTTTGTAGAGATGCTATCTATATTTTGCCCAGAAATTAAAGCTTCTTTTTCTTCTGGCGTCAAGGGCAAATAATTGTCGAAGCTCTCAAACAATGGCACGTAAAAGACGGAGCGACGTCGCGCCGGCTCGTCGCCGACGTCCGAGGAGCTCGGCGACAGCGCACTCGACATAGCGGCTGGCGCAGCCGCGGCGGCGGATGCACGCTGCGTTAACGCCTATTGGCCTCCACAAACTTCTCTCGCCGCATCGCCGCCGCCATTCGTTTCACTGTTTCTCTCCAAGTAATCCTTTTTTGGTTTTCATTTCACACTTTGCAACTGTTAATTGAAACCCAGAGTGCACTTTGATTACTCACTGTTTTAGATCACATGAAATGACTCGTTCTACGAAACAAAGATATGAATGTTGGAGTATTACACGGCCGCACAAGTAATTCATCATGGTTGTTTGTAATTTTCATGTCTATAGTGAAACTAACGAATTACCGAAAATGATTAACGGTAAGTGTGATAAGGTAAGAGAACTGATTCATAAGTGGGTGAGGTACAGGTATACAAGTATTGATCGAAGTAAAACAGTTTTGTTTTATCAACTAGCGATAAGATTATGCACTAACACCAACCAATGAAAATACCGTATCGAATCAATGGAAAGAGGCCAAGCAAATGTCACATTTCTACTTATGAATATAATTATAAGTATGCTTGAGTACCTTAATAATAAAGCAGTCCAAATTCAAAAGAAGTCTAAACCTTATTTTGTACTGTTACGAAAACTTGAACACAATATAATGATTAACAATGATAGACAAGTAATGTTTTGCAAAGAACTGTATGGATCGCCGTTAGCGCGTGAGCGAAAATAGGAATAATATTAGGCCAACATGTGCGTTCGTTTGTGTTTGTGGGGAGGAGTGGTGGGTGTCGTGCGAATATATTTAGAGCCGCCCTAGCCCAAACACTCACAATTAGTTTACGACATACGAATCAGTTTAATTTAATTAACGCACGCGTGTGTACCGAACATTTTGTTAGCACGCGCAATTCGAAAGGACGTAAAGACTATGATTTATGCAAACTCGCTTTGCTCGTAAATAACTTTAAAGTGTTCGCTTTTCATTAGGATTTTCCAGGTCAAACTCATTTCCGCAAAAGTAGAGTGCTTGTTATGATGTCACTTACAAATGTTGCTTACCTTAACAAATTAAAGAAACTTGATTTTTCCTAATGTTTTTAACATTAAGTAGGTCCCTGCCATCACGACTAGGTAATTTGTGCAATCATAGTAATGACGTGTTAATGGTTGCAAGTTTAAACAGCGCTGAACTAAGCACACTTTAATAAACCCGGAAAGGTATGTAACCGGTCACTCAAGTCTAGAGTGCAGACAAATAACACTCAACAGTAAACAAAAAGTTTACGACATACTAGGAGCGCGCGTAAAAAGGCATAATTTTAAAATATTCGAACATAATCTGAATAACGTGGTCATAATTGTTCTCCATACAAGTTCTTCAAGTTCGTTGTACCGTGTTCAAAGAAACGCAAAATAAAATACCGGATGTCGTGAATACAGAGGCGAGGAGCGAATGAGATCTGAGCTTGTGATCGCACGACGAAAGCGAAGCTTGCGGAACGAATGCACATAGTTAAGCACCACAATGTAGTAGCTTACTGAATAAAACAAGTTTACTACCCACAAGATTATCTACGCTGATGTAAGAATTGAAAAACAAGAGTAGCTATCGGGTCTAACGTATTACTTCTCATCCATACATCATTGAGAGTAGTATTCGTATGTAAATTACTGTCATTAGTTAGAGCTTGTAATAATTTATTGACGTAATCTGAAATCTCTGCTCATAACATTACTACATCAAGATGTTTTGTTGTAATAAAATTTCTTAATGTTGTGTAGTTCATCTTGAAACTCAGTTTACTTCATAGAGCAAAAACAAAGCCTGACGTCTTCGTCTATGTATAAAATACCTAAAATACCATCTCAAAGGGAGCTTCACGGAGATCCGGACCTAAACAAACACGAACCCTCACACATTTAATAATTCCAAGTATTTCAATAATTTCATTTGAGCAAAAGCCGGCTAACGTCAAGTAAGGGCCAAATGTTAGAATTAAGCTATTACAAACCAAATTTCACAATCAACAGGTTTGTTTATCAGTAGATTGAGTTGTTTAGATAACGATTTCTATCAAGACGATATAGTAAAGATTCTAAAGATAGAGCTAGTTAACATCTTAACTATCGCTATAGAAACAAAAATGGTGTTTGTTTAAATCTTAGAAATCAATCTGTCGATAAAAAACCTTTCATAAGCTTTTGAATGACCTTGTACAAGTAAGGAATGCCATAATTATTGAACATTTTTTACCTGAGCAATGTGAACTATTCGTAAAACGATATGGGCGGCATAAAACTATGGAAAATAAAAATAAATGGTGAGGAATGGAAATATGAGCCTTCGCTGAAAGTGGTCGAGCGGTGGCGTGACTAACGCGCGCGGACAATCATGATTCAAGGCAGTGCAGGCGCAGGGCTGTGCAACTTTGTAGCTATGAGTATCCCTCGGTCTTTCAACTCGGAGGAAAGTTGAATATCTGCTTATGTAAAGGACTACGCTAATTATTATGCATCAAGTAGTATTGTCTTATCTCTAGACTTCAAGTATGTTGTTAGTAAAAGTATTTATTCAGTATCAAAGTTCTCCACTTCATTACTGAATAACATAACTTTAAAGGTCAACATCAAACAGTTTAGTTAAACTTCTTATTAGAAAACATTAACTTACTTCAGCACAAAGAAACAAAATAAAACAGAACTAAAATGAATACTTAAACATCTCTTCTAACACGCGGTGATCCCCAAGTGTGAAATATGGATACCAAAATAAAACGTTCCAATATGGCGGCCAGAACATTTTTCTCACGCAGTCCTCGCAAATTATACAACACGCAACTTAGCTAAGCAATTTGCTCGTCACTTGTGCGAAAGAATAATAAATGGATACATATTCCTTTTTTATCCTTTGCTTATGGGAAAGTATTGCAGGACAAACCGTTGCGAGTAATTTGTTAGTCATTACAGATACTAAACACATTAAGGGTTTTAAAGGTCACGTAACTATTGTAACGGGGAACGGAGTCGATGCCAATTGGCTGGCAGTTACTACCACCATTACTGTACAGAAAATAGATACTGATCCCAGAACAAAAGGAAACCACATGACTAATCTTAGATACATCAATGGACACTCTAGAAAATAACGTCATGTCATTTACGATTATAATTAAAAGCTTGTTGACATTTGTGTGTAAAGGGTATTAAAAATATATTGATAAATCTAGGAAAATTCTAATAAATAGTACGAATATTAATAATTTAAATTACAAAATTAATTGTTATTAGAGTACATCTAAAATTACCATACGGCAACGTTAATTCCTGGAAACATAACGGACTAATTAATAATTTTCCTTAATTGGCAAACACAAATGTTATCATTGTGGACAGGATAAAAAGGAATAACCAATATTGTAAAGGAGGTACAGTTTATAAGTGGAGGGATAAACTAGACTGTTGTAAATAAAGTCAAGGCAAACTATAATCTCCGAACCTCGATCGCAGATTACAGCAAAACAAGAAATGGAAACCTTATTTGTAACATAGCTGTAGATTTGAACCAGCCGATAGTTTAATTGGATTGCTAATTGGTATGAGGATATATGGGAGAGTTCATTTGCGATTTACAATCGACCTTAATCAACAAATTAAGTGCTTAATCTACTACTGAAATCTGAATTGAGTCAGGAGATAAAATTCTTCTATAAGTATATGATGATTCCAACATTAATCGAAATAATCATGAGCTAGAAGAGCAACGTACTGAGAAGAATGTCAAAAACTGTCCTCAATTACGCGGTTAGGACATTTCTGACAATGATTTGTGTCAGCCGGCGCCAGACGCATGAAACTAAAGCGATTGCAAAAGTTTCCTTTGGGCTTTCGCAAGTTATTCAGACCGCATGCTCGGCGAATGCAACGAATACCATAAAACCACAGAACCGTTGCTCTTGCGCAATCAAAATATTACATTCTTTGAGAGCATACATAAAACTACAAAACGAAAAACATTAGTAAGAAAAAAAGATTATTAGATGATAAAATGACCGTGATATACTGGCCTGAGACAAAGCTAACAAAGCAAACTAAGGTCAATATTCAGGTTTTCTATCACAAATGTTGATATACGTGTTCTATAAAATAATTGCAGCAATCATTGCAATTTGTTAAATTATGCAGTGTAGCAGTAATTACAGTGAACGCCTACAATTCATTATGCATGCAAATTATATTACTCTGAATTAATTTCTCGGAATTTTTCCCTGTGGAAATCTCCCAAATGTTTTTGACAGTTTATTTTATATGGATATTGTAAGACTGAATTATTATTATGGTTTTTATGTCCAACATAACGCACATTTATGCAGCGTTAAAGCTATAAATTAATGTTGTTTGAAGGCAAGTCGATAATAGATTGAACGGTCTCAGTGTTATCTGAATCGCTGTTATATTTGCAGGCTAAGAATAAAGTGTACTTGCAGGAAAGCCAGAACACGGAACACAAGTCGGATTTAATTACTGCGTCTAAGTGCATGAGTCCCGGAAGGCGAATGGTGTCAACTAGAAATGGTATCCGGTGACAATGGTGTAGTATCTGGTATTAATTCCAATAATAATAACTCTGTTGGAAAGAGCAATTATTCTAAAACCAGCAAGAGGCAAGAACCTTACAATTTCACAAATACTTCAGGCCCTTTAGATATATCTTTGATTATAGTTAATATCTAAACGTACACGTTTCACTTCAGCTGTGAACGAATAGTAAACAACTTCGCTGATTACATCATACAAGAGTAAAACTTACCTTTCCTTTTACAAGAAGCTTCTTTCAAGCGTATAAAAGAAAATCCGGTTCTATCGACAGAAATTATCGACGCAATTATCAATACTATAGAAGGGACTTTAGTCGTTAGCTGCGAGTGAAAGGCATATTATACAACATGTAACACAACACAAGTCCTGAAAGTAGTATGTTTAGAATCGGCTACTGAATCGATTTTAACTTTTTTTTAATACATAATTCAGTAAGTAATCAATCGGTCACTCGAGATAAAGAAAATAAGAACTATTTTAAGGCAACTTCAACTGAAGCCACGCGATAAGCAATAACTCCAAATTTCTTTAAAAATGTGGTGGAGATTATTTAAGTTAAATTTAAACTCATTGCAGATTGTTTTTAATTCAAAAATTATAGGGTTGTTTGAGGTCTTGCGTTCTTTCTGTTAACTCGTCTCAGAGTACGTTGGTAAACGACATCCAACAGTGCGGATGCACTCCGATACTTCCTTGGCCGGCCAACAAGATTACTGGCAATAGATACAGGTTTGTCGACCGGACGTCGACGTGTGAGTTTATAGATGCCATGAGGTATAATTTGTAATCAAAGAAACCTCATTTCGAATTAGATTTTATTTAACGAACTTTAAATTAATGTAATTTTCAATTTGGAATGTCCCAAATTGCGCCATATTATAGAAACGTAATGAATATAATTCTACATCTAAGACCACAGTGAAAGAGAACTTTTTGATTATCATCATTAAGATTGAAAGCTCTAAAATAGAAGGGTTGAGTACCGCGTAACATCAATAGCAATGCCGTGAATAATCAAAGCAAATCACCCAATTTAGTAAACGATTACGATCTAACGTCAATCTGATGTAGGAAGACGTTCAAAGCTATCGATCATGTTGTTCGCAATGAAAAGGGTCTCGGCTCGTCGATGTGTCGCGTCCAAATTTACGTAAGTCCGATTTATTTGGGAGTAGAGATGCGTCTCTATCGATACTTCCGTAACGTAGCGGCAGAGTAGAAATCATCAGTTACATTAAATGATATAGAATTAAGGTCGATTTCTATTGCAGTATAGGAAATGCGATGTTATGTAAGTTCTCAATAACATGAATTTTATCACTGATCACTAAGTTACTTTAAAGCCCTGTTGGCAACTGAGGAAACGTCTCATGTAGTTTAACTTTTCGTTATAATAACTTCTCCAGAAGATGTTAATCCGTCCAAATAAGTCTTATTCGTGAAAAAAATTTCGTCACATCATTATCAAAGTAGTTGAACTCCGACAACCTACCCTATTGAATCTTAAACTTTGCAACGCAGTCAAAAGCTTTGCTTTGAATTAAATTGATCGTGAACTAGCAGATGTACAACTTAAGTCTGTAGAACTTTCATTTGGATAAATAATGAATCATGTAAGCTTTACTAGTAACATTGAAGTAAAATACACGATTCCAAGATTCCAATAAAATGTAATATTTTATGAACTCCAATAAATGTCTACTAAAGAGATATGATTGAGTAAGGTGAAGTGAGTAAGTTGGTACATACAGTCGAAGCCTGATATATTAATAACTGATATAAAGTACCGTTTTGAACTGGGAACGATTGCCCTGGTCGTAACTCAACTAGACACGAGCTAACTCGAACAAGTTATATGTACAGTGCCAATGCATCAGGCCATCTCCCAACAAGTTTATTGAGGTCAACATGTTGTACAATTTTCAAAGACAGTAATTCGGAAAGAAGGAATACTCGTTTCATTCGATTTTTAACTAATTTAAATGAATAATTTATTTAACGAGGTTCATTACTCAAAGCCTGTTAACAGCCAACAAAAAGTAGACACTAACTTTTAAGGATTAAACTGCGTTGGAAGAGCAAATACAAGGAATAAATGTATTCTTCGAGAAACTAAAAATATTACCCTTAATCACTTCCATAAATGTGCAGTGGAAAACGAAGCAAAAAGCAGCGGTGGCGTCCCGTTATTGAGGTAAGACTGTTTCACGATTGAACTGTACAGAAGAGTTCGTACGTACACGTGTTTGTATTAACTCGCCCAAGAGTACAGTTATCTGCGGCTACCAATATTTTGGACCCGCGCCGTACAAATATTGTTCGTACGTATTTGTATTGTCGTAATAAATAGGAACTGGTTTGACCACTTTCTGTTTATATGCTACGTTTTGCAGTGCAAGTGCTTTGTAGATACATAGGTTTCAATTGAAATTTTCTTTATTGGATATTTCTTCAGCTTGTGAATCATTTTTGCTTTTGATTTAATAAGCTTTGATAACGCACAGCTCTTCAATTCAGTAAACTCAATAAAATCTTTTTACGTTCTACAACACTTTCAGTCAGAAGGAAATTCTGCCTGCCAAACACAATTTTCTTCATTACATTTTCATACTGGGGCAAGTACCTTAATATATCAGAAATATGTCTAAGGAACACGTGATGTGACATCACAGCCCCGGGATATAGGGCAGGCGGCGGGTCACGTTAAAAGCTCTTAGTTATAGCGCACCTCGACAAGACTACGAAATGAGGGCAAGAGCGTGACTACCAAGTACCAAGTGCAATTTGTACTAACAACACTACCGTTCATGTACACCAAATACGTTATACTACGTATATGGAAAGAAGCCTCGTTTAATACTACCGCGAGTAAACAACCGCTAACATTTCGACATAACTTAAACCATAAAATATTCGTGCATGGCTTTATAGGTAACACAATATTGACATAATACATCGCTAGGATTTGTCTACTAAGTAATCACAACCAACATCCAATCCAAATATAGATAAACATAAAAGCGGTAGGTACTTCTGTTCCGAATAAAATAATAGGGAGAAAACTATTATGAAGAAGTTCAAAGGTGACACGAGCAGGAATGATTGGAGGCGATGCAAACAAAGGTGGCCAGGCAACGGAACGTGTTCTGAAGGTAATCACGGTGCGTTGTGCAATAACGATTTTCTACGCCACGCCAGACGTTGTTTGAACAATGAAATGCATGGAGCCAAATATTTACATACATTGTCAAAGATTATACGAATGCGTCTTGAATTTTGAAATAAGAGATTAAAAACAGAATCTGAGGTTAATGCACAAAATATAAACAGGAAATAGTTTGAAATGCAATTCTAAAAGCCAGACAATTAACCAAGTTTGAATCCTTTTTGTTGTACAAAGACATGCGGTAACCAGATTAAGTATTTCAAAAGTCATAATCGAGCATGACTCCGTTTTTTATTTGAGATTTCTAGAGATATGTACACAAAAGAAAACTAAATCAAATGGTAGATGAAATCGTGCCGAGGCTTGGTTGCACAGTAGATAACCCAACATTCACCGAAGCAAGGTCACGATCAGCCAGTATGACGGCACTTATAATGTTGCTACTTATTTAAATGCAACGGCCCAAGTCCGATTGCAAGCGGGTCGAAATCCGCATAATCGCAGAATCAAACTATTACAAAACATGCACATTTATGGAAATTCATACATTGATGTTGTACTTTCGGATCTGCATGCTGATTTTCGTTTTTATTTACGAGTAGGTTCAGATTTTATCGTGCAATCTTTTGGTCTGTTTAGTCTATAAACAACTGTTACAATTTGTTAATAATAACTACAAAGAAGGGAAAAATAGAAATTCAGTATAAGTGATGAAATAATTAGGCATAGATATTTGTTTCATTCAGTATAATTTACCCGCTCCCATTCATACCCAAGACAAATTAGAATGGTAGTTAAAAGGTCAATATCATAATACGGCCCTATTTATATGTTAAATTGCAGAGGCTTTTGCGTTTCTACATCAAAACAAAATATATACTAAAGACCAGCTGAATAAAATATATAATTCATTGTAATGATACGTAAAGTAAAATAATAAGTACGTTTTCTTATTTGCACTCGTTACCTTTCGTTATCGTTATGAAAAATATAATTTCATTAATCTATCATGCTCATCTATACTAATATTATAAAGAGGAAAGATTTGTATTTTTGTATGTAACGAATAAACTTAAAAACTACTGGACCGATTTCAAAAATTCTTTTGCCGTTAGAAAGCTACATTATCACTGAGTAACATAGACTGCGGGCGGAGCCGTGAGGACACAGCTAGTTACTTAATGTATGTATAAACAATTAATGCCAAGCGACATTTGCTAATGACAATATAATTGGTCGAGTTTTCTGGCTAACTCATTTTGAATAAAATATATTGTACATTGTAATGATACGTAGAGCAAAATAATAAGTACATTTTCTTATTTGCACTCGTTACCTTTCGTTATCGTTATGAAAAATATAATTTCATTATTCTATCATTCTCATTACTTAATATAACCAATTAATGCGAAGCGACATTTGCTAATGACAAAATAATTGGTCGAGTTTTCTGGCTAGCTCATTTCTTGTATCGGTCGGTTATGATAATTAGATAATCTTTATGGCAGCTGCTGTCTGCAGAATGTAGACAAAAAATCTAATTAAGAAACCGAATTCTGGCAGAACACTTATTATTTATAATGGAACGAAAAGACGATCATTTTGCTCCCGTTAATGTTCAATGAATTTCCTTAATTAAAAATTCGTCCTGGACATTTTTTTCCGGTATCGACGAGAGAAATATAATCAAACTCTACAGCAATGTTTCAATTAGTATCAATCGCATCAATTAAAACAATAATTGCATTGATCTTAACGGTTTCGAGATGATTCAACATTTAAAAGAGCCGATTACCTAAGAAATTCGCACGGGGTCGAGTGAGTCAGAACTCAGAAGTCTATGCCCACTATTTGAACATAAAGCAATCGAGAGGATAATGAACTGAACTTAGATGAACAAAACAGAATTGTTCATAGTTATCGATAGTTGTACGGGTAGTCTGTAAACAACGAGTCATGATCATAATTAAATTAAGTCATAAACATTGGGAGGAAGCGTAAAGCATTTTAGTTGTCAATGAGATAACCCGATTTCCTGTCAAATGTTTTCACGGTTTGTTATTGGTCAGTAGTCCAGACCACTTTGATATTACGGTTTTACAATATTTTATCGTTACTCTAACCTTGTATTACATATTGGAATGATTAAAAGAATTCCATAACATTTAAAGGAACTTATGGGCAAATCTAAAAACTTCGGAGTATCAAATATGAATCCTTTTACCAAAGGTAAAAGTTTCACCTGTAGGGCTAACACGAACGTTTTACAATACAATATTCTTTATTGTACACAAAACAAACAAGAAACATTACTATAAAAATAGAGATGTACAATGGGCGGTCTTATCGCACTAGGCGATTTCTTCCAGACAACCTTTGGATGGACATGAAGTGCAAGAAAAAAACAGAGGGGTAGTTCTCGGTGTAACAATAAATGAGGAGACATTAAATTAAGTAGGTACTTTAAATAAACCTAAAAACACAAATAAATAAATATTATTACAATAAATATGAAATAAATATATATAGTGTAATGTGAATGTAATACATAATATAAACACGTTTTACGTAGTGTCGTAAGCGTATCGCTAATATAAGCGAATTTTGAATCGAAAATACAACTGTCCTATATCATTTTGGTTTACCTTTGTACGACATGTACTACTTTTATCATGTATACATATGAATAAAATTTTCAATTTACTTAAATATACTGGCCTGCAAAAATAAGTATCACACTTTTAAAATTGCAATAACTTTTTAGGTACACAAGATATATTTTCGAAACAAAAAGGACTCAAAAAAGAGTTTAACTTTGTTACTATAGTTTCAAAGAAAGCTGATAAAAATTTCTATAAAACGTTTTTTATTTGAAATCTCTAACTTCTATAGTTTAGAAAAAATTGAAATTTTAAAAGTGTGATACTTATTTTTGCAGGCCAGTGTAGTATGTGCGAAACGAGTATTTCCAATTCGTTACGTTTATGTTAGTAACTCGACAACAGTCGTGCTAGGCCTACCAATCTATGCGTTTTCGGTGATATTTTTTAAATATACACGAAAAAGGTGTTTCTTGGGCAGGTGATCATTCAACTTTATGGTAGCTATTCACTTGGTAATCGTGTCAAATAAAATAGTAGACCGATATTCAGTGGGCAAATTTATTGGTTCAGCTGAGTGATTAGCTTCAGCTGGTGATTATGACCACTATTAATTGGAGATTTACTTATAGTAATGTATAATAATATATTATATAACATCACGCCTGTGTTCCACGAAGGGTTGGACAGACTTGTATAGTAACACTCTCAATTCGCCGTTTTGTGCATGTTTAAGTGCCATGTAATAGGGGGCGAGCCTATTGCCACCAACCGGGCACAAATTCAAACTCCGGGTTACTACTGAGGAATCCTACACGGAAAAACCCAAATACACTTTACCCGACCTGGGGATCGAACCAGGACCTCATAGGACCAACGAGGCAGTTGTTATATAATAATATATCTCAATAAACAATTGTTATCTTTATGTTACGTAACATTTACACACACAAACTCTTCGTAAATACGGTCATGTCAATACGAACCAAGTGTTTCAATGCAATCGTATCAAATGGACCGTACCACAGAAACAATAGGCAATAATTTACACATTAAATGCACTGTTACACACTGACTTTACTATTTATTTTAAATGTTCCTCACATAAAACATGTACAACGTAGTATAGTACCTACATCTCTAATTGATATGTGTATATTGAACTTAAATGTTTGCTCTTTATTACATAAGGGCGGTTGTGCACTGCATTTGATCCGATTCCGAGAAAATACGATCCGAACCATACCCTACTCACGGAACGAAAAAATAAAAAATTGACTACTCGTAATAGAGATAATTTCTGTAAAATCGATGGAAAAATCGAAACTTACTTGAAAAAGAAATGTTTCAAATAAATTAACATCACACACTTTCTTTTTGTTAGAAATTAATGTTATGAAATATTATACAGAAAATATCTCTATTAAGAGTAGTCAAATGTTGTTGACATTTTATTTTTTCGTTCCGTGAATATCGTATAACTACAGTACCTACTATTTGTATGAATTATTCTGTCAGCCAATTTTCCTCGGATCGTGGTTTCCCGGATTCGGAGCAGTCCACAAGTGCTCTCAATATGTACCGTTTCCGATCACTAATTCTGAGACAAAAACATAATATCATTGACACCGGTTTGGTGGTGATTCATATACCGTGAGAGAAAATATAGAAGTGAACGTTATTTAAACAAAAAATATTTGATCAACATTATATCAAATAGTAGTTAATGGACCTTAAACTGTAATTAGAACATAAAATATTACCGGTTTCACAGCTTCTGGCTAGATATATAAAATCTAGTTTAAAAATAATAGTGTGGTGTAATTAATGAATTTTGAAAACACGTCATTAATAAAATATGTTATCAATAGTTTTAAGATTTTTTAAAGAAAAATGTATATTTATTTAAGAATGTAGGAATAAAGCCAGTTTTACGTTAGCTTGCTTTGTGATTAAGCGTTAGGAACTTTGCAGAACACTTTGGGTTTACTACTCTATACAATGTTATAACATAAGGTATTCGGCCTCGTAAAACTCATAAATTGTATTTACTTTATACTTAGTACACAAAGATTATTATTTAATTACTTACTCACATATTTGAGGTTTATTCTAAATAAGCGATGACGGAATGGTGATTAAAAACCTTTAATTACGACTAATTGTAATTAATAATAAATTCTCCTAGTTATATTTATTATGATTGATCATATTGTCTATATTAACACCTATTTGTTACAATATTAAAATAGCACTTATCAGTGACTATTGTATCCATAAAAAAGTAATTAAAATGTTCTATTGCGTCTTGTTAGCGGAGGCGGGTGACATTTATAGATGGATGCTAATGCTAAGTTTTTATGAATACGAGGGTTAATAATTATTCCATTTATGCTGTACTTTAAATAATAAGTTATAAGTGACTGTATTGTAAGATTTTATTAGTATGCCTAAAGCATTGCGAGAGAGATTCATGAAAGATAGTCAGCTTTTTCATTCACTATGTATTTTATGTTTCATTACTCTATCTTTAGTTACTATAATTGGTAGAGTACCGTTGTAATTTAAATAAAATAAATGGGTATTAACTACATTTCGTATAGTATCGACTCCGACAATCAATAGAAGAACAGATATGAAATATTACACAACTACAAAAAATCTCAAAGATTTAAAGATGTATCAAGTTCCCGGCCGATTTCGTCACTAAGCGGAAATGACAGTCCTTATAAATTTAATTCAATCGTTCTTCACATAACACTTAAAACGCAGTAAAAAAACCGAAGAGTAAGGAAAGCGAATTCAAATCACCTGCTTGGTATGTAAAAGGACACCTGCCTCGGCAGATGGTTAACGAAAACCGCCCCCTTTGTGATGGGGGTTCGAGGCCTACAGCGAACTTTTACTGACTCACAATGTGTTATAGTCGCTGGCACGTAACATGGCAAGGTTTTGGCGTAGTGGGAGTAAGTTTGCGCATGTACACTTAGTGCAACGAAAAAATGGTCACATTTATTGCTTGCCATTATTGGTTATTGCCATAATTTATTTTTAAACATGTCTGTTTAGAACAAAGAAACAAAGGAGAGGAATTGTCTTCTCTACTCTTGCCAAGTTACGTGCCGGCGACTATACCCCACAAAGAGAGAGATAACTTTAAAGAACTTTTGAAAAAATAACAGTACTTTTTGATGACCAAATACCTGTTAATTCATGCCGATAGGGTGTAGTAACAGTTTTGTATTCCTTTTTTGAAAAAGTTTCGGAGATCACCGTGAATTTTGATTGGACCGCTGATGCAATAAATTTGGTAGGTACGTCAAAGAAAGTATTACGTAAACGGAAAGGGTATAAGAGAAAAAAGTACGCATGTAGTCGCGTAGGTCCGGTTTGGTGCGCTCGCGCCAGCCCTGGAATGTGACCCAGACCTCGATGGGACTCGATGTGACTCATATGAACGCACTTTTTTTTAAACTACAGTTCGTCGAGGCTACATCCCGCCTATTTAGAAAGTCCACTAAGATCCAACGTGGGTGCATAGGTAAACAGGATTACACACGCCTACACACTTTTTTAGACACACGACATCCCACATGGAGTTTTAATTTGAATTTATTCACGCTTGTAATATTTTTATTCGTCAATCATACGCCTGTTCTCAAAAATGATTCTCAAAAACGAAATGATGATGATGGGAATGCTCTAAACTTAAACGCAATTAGTTACGCAATAAATCCTAAATAAACCAGGTCAAGGGATTATTGCAAAGGTGCAGAATAACAATAGACTTGCTATTGTACCTAGCTCTGTGCTTATTTAAAAAAGGTTCTACCGTTTTGATAAAACAAAACAGCTAAAAAAACTTGAATTTAAATCCGATTAATACAATAGCGTGGCTGAAACTGTTATCTCAAAGCTCTGAAGGATAAGTCCATGCGATGAGCTGCGAACTCGCTAAGAAGATTAACGCGAGACTGCGAGTTGGCTCCGAAGCGGATTTATAAAGCGGTGAAGCGGCTACTGAATTTATGCACAACGCCTAGACATGGATTAACTCTCTCAATATAAACCATTTATGTAATCAAAGGAAGTGCAGTAAAGCGAGAATTGAGAAGGAGCGAAAGATTAAAGGTTCGACGTAATTTATGTGTTTTGACCACAAGTTTCAATAAATGTGCGGTGTTTGAGGAACCAAATTATTTTTGATTTGCAGAAATCATCGATTTTGGTTTTTATTTATTCCGTGTAGTTTAAGGACGTAACCTTTGTATATTTTAAGTATATTATCATCTTTCGATGGCAAAAGATAAAATTAAACGATTTTTCACTATAGCTTATCGGGGGATATAACTACCGCGAAAGTCAATTCCGAACGTGACTTTGATATAAGTGTCACGTTTCTCACATTTTCCCCTAAATGCGTGTCTATGTAATAGCTGTCTAAACACGCACATTTGTCCCTCGGGGTGACGTAGACGCCCACGCAAACTTGGCCTGACTATCACTCAAGTCCTGCCTTGGAACTCGAATTCATGGAGTTTCGCCGCTCCAGACATAAACACTTGGAATGTGTACTGTCCGGGGATCTAAAACGATCTTTATAAGACAAGTCCGTCTTTATTTATTGAGGCATCAGTCTAGGAATCGGACAAATGAATGTTTCCTCTATTTGCCCATATTGCTCCGACATACTTGAGATATGTGACTCGAGTCAGTTTATCCGATATTTCTCCTAATCTATGAATGGTTGTTTTATCAGAATTTATATTTATATTCGTTTTGGAAATTCAAGACCTCAAGAAAAAAAGTAATAAATTAAAAAATACACTTTAGGGCTGTTCAAAGCATCCGTCACATTATTTTAAGATATATGTGCTATTGTGTTTGCTGACAATGCACGAGGAAACATGAGGGCCCGTTTTTAAGCAACAAGTTGAGCGGAGCACGTGCGAGGCTCGGTTTTAGGGTAGAATAAATAATTCCAAAATAGTGTTGTGCCGGAAAATAGTGTGTGCAGGCCGTTAGTTAGGGGGTACCCAGTACCTATGCTAATATAAGTTAACAGCTACTAACGACACCGTGCTTATGTTTGGGTGAAAGTCTCTTTAGGAACTCCTAAGGAGACAACACTGTGTCAGTTTAGTGTTAACAAGTTACATAATCATGTAACTTCGATAATATATTATTAAATAATATATTAGAAGACCAGACAGTAAAAAGGTTGAACTAATATTAAAAATTATTTTCTTTGTAGTAAGTACTTGTATTTAATATTTCATAAATGGGGTATGATTTTAAAATGGCATAACTTTATTCATATTGTAATTTATAAACATTATAATCCTGTTAATATTAATTCATAATAAACATTGCTATCATACGATACGGTGTTCTACGGCCCTCAATACTCCAACATTCCTTTAAACATGTTTACATACCACTTTTTAATAAAACATACTAATAAATAACACACAGCAAAATAAATGAACACAATTTTCAAACAAAATAGGCTTGTTTAATTCACTTTCACACTTTTGTACACTAAATGCACTTTTAACATTCGCGGTTATAGAACGGAACACGAAAGCGCGCGACCGGTCAGACAGTCGAAGTCGAGTAACTTTGTTGACAAGCGCTAAGCGCACCTCCGCCGCCATGTTTGAAGCCTTCGGCAATCTCCGGCGGACTTCGGCCATCTTCGGGACTGTACTATACTAACGCTACTCACTGATTCAACGGAGTGGTTAAAATGAACAAGTTCTCTATTCAAACATTGTTTTGTACGCATTGAAGACACGAGGTTTTATTTTTGTTTGAAATATGAATGACGTAGATTGTGTACTCAATTGAAATGTCTAAATAATAAATCTACTGATAATTTGAAAAATACTGATGTTTTAAAACAAACTGAATTAAGTACTTTAAAATTATACGGAAAACCATAATAATTTAGTGAAATGAAAAATAAAAGATTTTAAGAGAAATGTAGAGCTCATCTACGGTCGTAACGCTACGCTACCTTTAGGCTACGAATTACGACATAAGAGCAGGCCTCAATTTTTTCACTAGAATTTAAAAAATAAAGGAGCTTATATGTTTATTTGCAATCCGAATGGCATAATTTTATTACAATATACATTTTATTTATTTACCAAATATTAATAATTAATGTTTTGGTGCTGATGCCGCAGTCCACTTGAACGACATGGCAAGCCCTGGTAATTTTAATGTTTTTCACAATTTTAAAAAAATAAGCTTTCGAACTAATATATAAAATAATAGAGCACACGACCTAACCTATACAATGACCATAATATAGTCAGTGTGTCGATTGCTATGCAAAATACCTTCCAGAAAGACAATATAGATTAATATCTTGTTACTCACCCTCTTAGTTTTATAAAAAACTAATAATACTCGGTTCATCGTAAAAAAAATATCGTAAAAAGCTCCATTCATAAAAGTATTTGCGCATTTTACTTATATAAAATGCCCAAATGTTTTCATGAATGGAGCTTTTACCTACGTAAGCTCGTACATCTACGACACAGTCACGTAATCACTGTTTACCTAACAGGAGAATATAGAGGATACCTTTCATTAAGTCCAAAAAATTTGAAACTGTACTCAAGGCAAAATATATAAATAATTTAATACATTTCCGCATTCTAATAACAACCGGCTACACGCTTTATGGCGTCTACTTTTGTTTTTAACCAGAAATGTCTGACCTCTAGTTCCGCTTTAAAATATGCGTAATGAGCTTTTTATAAAAGAGCATATAGGTCTAATAAAAATGGTAACAAAGCGCGGTGCCTTTCTTGGCCAGTTTTTATTCGCCGCAGGGCACAAGTAGGTACATGAATAAATCACGACAAGGCTCGGCATTATGCGAGAGGCGATCGCATCGGTCATGAACCTACTAAACTGGTTCTCGGTGGTATTGTTCTTAGTACACATCAAGGTAAAGACGTTACAAACCTACATATTACTATAAATTTATACGAAGTTGGAAGATATCGATTAGTTTATCTGAGATTATCGATTATATTGATTAGTTGCAAAGGAAACCTTTACCTCTTTATGGATACAGTCTAAGTTACCGTTAAGTACGTTAAGTTGGACACTAAGTTATAATTTTAGGAAATTAGAATAACAACCAACTTTAATTTATACACATAAAAAACCTTTTGTAAATTAGTTTCAAGCTAAAAAATGTAGAGCCAATATTTTTGTCTGTATGTGCAGTAGCACCGCTACTGCCATCTTGCGTCGAATAGCAGAACTAATGTTTGGTTACCTGAACGTAGAGGGCGCTACCAGTAGATAGAGACATTCGCTGTACTTACCTGAAACAATAAATAAACATTATTATAAGTTTACAAGTGTATAATTAAAATATAGTATCAGTAGTTTGGTCCATTTAAACACAAGATTGCGGACATCACAAAATGATTTATTACTTTCCCGCTCCGCGCCATAATTACATAGACATAGTTAATAGGAAAATTATTATGTAGATTAAAATGAGTGTTGGTACATATCGGTCGGCTGTTATTGCAAAATGTGTACTAATTTACATACAAACTATCATTTCCTGCGTACGGCATACTTTTCACAAGCGATAACAGTAGAGACCCATGATTATTGTACTAGCTTATTCCGCACTACATTTTTTTACAATTCAATCATTATTTCAAATGAAAATTACGAACTGAATGTTACACGATGCGCACAAACAGGTCAATTATGATCATTATTACATAGCTTAATTATCCTTGAAACGATTGGGTTTTACAACTGGCATAATATAAACTTGAAAATTTTATGTACAAGGAAATAATGTTATTAGGTTGGTTGCAGTTTTTTTAAACATCATTTTAGTTATTTGAGCAATGGTATTTATGGAAAGCCTATTTTATTTGTTTATCTCTACTTATCTAAATTTGGATAAGGGCAGGAGGATGATGACGTCGGCATCTAAAGAACAATCATTCACAAACTCAGGCATAAAAGATACCAAGTGCGTTATAAATGAAAGAAATTCGCTCATTTCTGTGTTTTTCTTGTATTTAAATACACCTACTCCTGCCTTTGTACTCTTATAGGTATCTCCTATGATAACATTGTTTAAGTATTTCTATGTGTAAATAAAATCTATAAATAAATAAATATAACATAATCAGTTACCGTCCCATTTCTGGGCACGGGCCTCTTCTCTGAATGAGAAGGGTTTTAGTACTTAAAAACGCTAAAAATAAATTTTGATCGCACTGCACGACAAAAACACACGTAATGTACAATGACAAAATTTGTCGCACTTTCAATGAATGACGACATGACTGACGTTTGACAAACGCTGGTCATATCAAAAACTAACGGGTTGCCAA
The DNA here is from genome assembly GCA_910594945.2 of Amphipyra berbera. Lineage (NCBI taxonomy): Eukaryota > Metazoa > Arthropoda > Insecta > Lepidoptera > Noctuidae > Amphipyra > Amphipyra berbera. Next base: position 15,525,038 of record OU343123.1, on the reverse strand, counting down.
GAAAGCGATATAAATAGAAGACTAGAGTGCAATGCACGGGACAAATCAAAACATTCTGACCAACGGCAACTTGTACGTATTATTCACACAAAGAATTAGATTTCTTAGAGAATTCCTTCACATTTGCGACAGTCTGTAATTGAGCACACAATCAGCCTATTACTGTCCCACTACTGGGCACGAGCGTTTTCTCATAAACAAAAGGGTTTAGGCCTTAGTGCCACCACGCTGGCCTACTGCGGGTTGGCAGACTACACACACCATCGAGGACATTATGGAGCCCTCTTATGTGTGCAAGTTTCCTCACGATGTTTTTCCTTTACTGTTAATGCAAGTTATAATCAAATTATGATCCGCACATGAATTTGAAAAGTCAGATGTACGGGCCGGGATCGAACTCAGACCCTCCTGCATGGAAAGTAAGCGTCGTGCAACCGCTAGGCTATCACTGTATATATTTATTGAGCATACAAAACTAATATCTATACTAATATTATATCTATACTATTATTATAAAGAGGAAAGATTTGTATTTTTGTATGTAACGAATAAACTTAAAAACTACTGGACCGATTTCAAAAAGTCTTTTGCCGTTAGAAAGCTACATTATCACTGAGTAACAGGCTACGGGCGGAGCCGTGAGGACACAGCTAGTTAGGTATAAATGCGAAAGTGAGTCTTTTTGCCCATTTGCTTCGTTTTCACAGTAATACTAACAAACCAATTTCTAAAAAATATAAACATTACACGTGTGCGGAGCCGGGCACCTCTAGTTTCAGATGCATAAAAATGCGTGTTACTTTTTTTCAGTTATGTGACAACAACTGCTATCTACTGAGGGAAGCAGGTTGCCATGGTACCTGTAGACAATGGGCATAGCATACTTATATCAATGTGCGTACTGTTATATCGCACTCTCGAGATGTAAGTCAATAGGTTTATTGCTTTGTCAAACACCAACGCATTTTTTATTTGTATTAATCTGAATACTGCTATGTTAAAACATTATACATGTGTGCACATACCTTAACATTGTTTATTAGCGAAAAACTTCAATGTAATGGTAATGACATACATGGACGTCGATAAGTCTGATAATTGTGATATTTTGATGAGCTCACGAGTGATCTCATGCGCGTCTGAACTGAACGAACGCTGTTGAGCGAAACGAACGTTTTAATTGTCACAATTTACTTCTTAATTGAACATGGCACGCCGAGGCGCGACGAGACAATGCCGAACCTTATCGTGACGCGCCATAATAAGATACGGAATGTTTGGACCACGCTGAGAAAGTAAAGTCGCGGTATTCGTGCTACATCTGTTTGGGAAACAATTAGCACGTGCACCTATTTCCTGGCTTCTAAATCTTATTCGGAACGCGTGTGCAGTCGTACACGACGAAGGGACTGCGGTATGTTGGCTTGGCTTACAACCCACTCGGCTTCCGTCAGTAATGGACGTGGCTCACAAAAACCAGCCCCCACGACGAGATGCCGGAGATAATACAGGACTGACAATATCGATGTCGACGCACTCGGCGGATGCTAATAATTAACGAAATATCTTGATTCTACGTGACTTCATTCAAACAAGTAGTGGGACCACTTTTTGTGTGTTGAAATATTACTCGGTGGGAATGAAACATGATTTTCCTACGATACAAAGGTAGGCCACTGTTGTGTAAATGCAGTGCGATGTAGATTATCTTCTTTTATTGCGAAGCCTACAGCTGTTTAGGTATACATATGTATAAAGAATAAGTTTCAATAAGCTTTTTTGTGTGAATTTTAAGGCCAAGAGTAGATTTTTTAATTTAAATTATATATTTTCAGAATTTCTCAAATAGTTATAATTTATCAGTAACAAAACTTCCAAATGGCATCACCCATAGCTTAAAAAAAATTGTTAACTGTGAAACCCTCCAAACTCATCTCTTTTATAGAACACATTGTTTATTTAACCTTGATATTATTATAATTCGGGGCGGAAGTCGTGCCTGGCACCGAGAAGGGTTGTAAAGGCAGGAACACAGGAAGCGGATGTGCGGCGTTTGCGCGCGCGCATACCTAGCACGAGCACAGGTGCGGCGCCCGCGCACAACATGATTTAACTTCAAACTTTTAACGTGATCTAAACGTAAACACGTGACTTTTTGTTTAAATAAGACGTGCTTAGAATACATTGAAATGTTAGATGCGTCCGCTACTATAAAAGCTCTGGAATTATACCGAATTTCGTGGAGATCCGGTTACAATCTTGTGAATAATAGTGTTAATGATTATGCATTCAGAAGCAGTTGCCGTTCATACATATTAGTCTGTAATTGCCATTTAAATCGATGATTTCAACCACAATGTTAAGTAAACTACCTTATAGTTAGTTCAGCGATTCTACATAGGTACTGGTAGCAAAAGGCTTAGTTGTTTGCCTGAAGAGATAAAAAAGAGACTTTGAATCTGTACCTTGTCTAAATACAATGAGAAAAATATATGTAATAAGATAAGATAACATAAGGAAAACAGCGACCACATGGACGTATCAACACTTCCTGTAAAACAAATGATATCAACATATCTCGTAAGAATACACGCGATTTTAACCCTTATAGTTATGGTTTTATATTGAAAATCTTGTCAGATCCTATGACTTACTGTAAGTATATAGTACGTCATCCAACCCACGATCATGATCATGTAAGAAGCGGAGGCAGACGTAATATACCTACCTATCCGGTGAAACATTAATGAGTCATACTTAGTTTGCGAACACACGCGAATACCGTATAGAATCAATGTCAAGATCGTATCAATGATATTATCACCTTGAAATTATTAGCGAATATGTTGGTAATAATCTTTACTATGATTGTCTTGTTAGCACTTTCGGATGACGTCATTCCTTATTAGTGTCTGTAGAAGAAGATATTGTTATGGTATTTTAGATTCTGTTATGCTTCGTCTACGTTATTGTGATATGGATAGATAATTATACTTACCTTAATATTTATGAATAAGCTTGATTTAGTACCGAAGTTTAAACATAACTTAAACACGTGACGCCTAAGGGCCTTCTAACCTTCGATCAAAAATGTACAACAGTTGATCGAAGTTTAGACAAAGTTTGGAAGTTAAACTTGTTTTTTTTTATAAGAGCCGTAATAAATAACTACAAACCTAAACTACATTTCATACAGGCTGTAAACGAAATCATGTAATTCCTTCAAACCTCATGATGTACTGCTGACATAGACTAACACAGACAGTGATAATTTTGGATTCAACAAAAAAAAATTACAAGAAGTAAACATGTGTGTTCTTAACTTGAGGCATTTTAGCGCCCCGAGTCAAATGACCACGCGGCGATCAATAGCCGCGCAATTCGCTCGAGGCGCTAAAATGCCTCACGTTAAGCACACGTGTTTACTTCCAGTATTTTTTTTTTATTGAATCCAGATTTATCCCGTTCAGGGTTAATCTATGTCAGCAGTACATCACGAGGTTTGAAGGAATTACATGGTTTCGTTTACACCCTGTATAATATTAGACAGAAGTGGCCCACCCGGGCACGAATATCTTTTGAACCATTTCTTCAAATAGAGTTTCAGCTAAGGTTACCATTATGACAGGCATTTGCCGCATTTTACATGCGTGCGCCCGGCATTACTCTGAGAAAGGCATAAGGGTGCATTCAAAACGCCTCTATGAGTGACGATAGTTAAGTAGGTACGTAGGTACGGACCACACTGTGTAGTCAGCCCCGCTACCAACCTTGCTAACTGCCAATCTTTTCACGATACGGCATGAGCTATTTAGTCCCTTGCCGACATGAGAGAGAGATCTAGAGGCATTTTTCTGTAAAATGTGGCATTTAAGGCACTCTAGACAGTCATTCTTCCATTCTAAAATGATAACCCTATTTTCAGCTCATCTCGCTTGACCGTTAAGATTTATAAAAGCACAATACTTACTGCGTTGAATCCCGGCTGGAAGCAAACAGGTTACCTATTTCTATAGATTTCCTTGTTAAAATGGGTCCTATTTGTCTAGTGTTATATTAAATAGAGTACACAGTTATATCAAATAGCTTCTGGATTCTTTCTACAGTACATCTGACGTTTCTATTGCAACAATTTTAGTCCTCTCAGAGTTAAATTACACACGTATAAACTTGGATATGGTTTTACTTACTTATAGCAATTCACAACCTGCGGTTAGCGGTCAGCCTGACAGTTAGATCACTGACCGAGTGATATGCCGTAAATGTACGTAATACCTTCCTTATGTGCCAGTAATGCCGGCTATAGTATAGCGACATACTTTTATATACTTATCGCATATAGGATCATCTGTCCCTCTAGTCTTGTCCTCTTCTTCTTCTTCTTCCTGCCCTTATCCCACACTAGGTGGGGTCGGCACAACATGTATTTCATAAATCCATGTTGTTAGAGGTTTTGGCTTATTGTTTTATGACCGGCCGCCTGCCTGACATCAACCCTCTAGTCTTGTCCGTCACATAATAATATCGTCACCGGAAAGCCAATACTACTTAAGCGCCATTTTTGGCCAAAATGAGTTATTTTTTAAATCCAATCCAACGATATATATAACTCATTTTGGCCAAAAATGGCGCTTAAGTAGTATTGGCTTTCTGGTGACGATATGGTGTTTTGGTCACTTTTTTACGATATCGCAACAGATTAACACATATCATAACATCACGCCTGTATTCCCTGAAGGGTTGGGCAGAGGTGTATATAACACCCTCATGTCGCCGTTGTTTAAATCCCATGTAATAGGGGGCGAGCCTATTGCCATCAGCCGGGCACAAATCCATACTCCGCTGCTACTGAGGAATTCCATACGAAAAAACCCAATAACACGTTGCCCGACGTGGGGATCGAGCCCAGGACCTCACGATCAGCAGTCGCGCTTGCCACCACTAGACTAACGAAGCAGTTAAGTCTTTAAATGTTGCCAAATCCCATATCATTTAGTCCGCATTGTATATCACCTATGTACTTATACAATGTGTCCCAGTATGTAGTATTTAGTCTTAAAGGGCGGTATATACACTCAATTGTATCAACAAAATCATCCCACTTGTGGGGTCGATTCCTCACCTCTCCAAAGATACGAGTAATTTTAGTATCTGACTTACCTATTTCGACCTCTACATACTCAAACACCCACAACTTAAGACCTAAGACCTCTGCCTCATGCATAGACAATTTTAAGAAGTACTAAACTGCCATACATTAGCTAAGCAATTTTTGTAATGAGAAATATAAGTTAAATAATATACCTACATTATTTTCACTAACTAATACTACTTTTTTTGCTTTTTTTTATTATTATCGAGTTGTTCTACAAATCAAAATATAAATCACGCCTCTGTGAGATCTAGGTCTTGAGTTGTGAGTGTTTGAATATGTATAGGGCGCAATATCTGAGCCAAATATTAACATTTATCTATATTGAGGGGAGGGCTTTTAAAATTTGTAAGTGGGTTTTCAGGCCCCATACATCAGGTGCTTTTCTTGATAAAACTGTGTGTATATGCCGCCGTTAAAGTTGTATTACTACATACTGGGACACATTATAAACGGTGTAAAAAGACCCTTAACGAAGCCGAAAGGCACTTATTCTCCACGTCATTGCGAGCATTTTTTTGTTCTGGACTATACCTGGGAACCTTCTAGTTACGGAGATATTGGAGGTCAAAGTTCCAAATTTTTCGCAACTTTAAAAAAAAAAAACTAGTTTTGAAGGTTGCAAATGTACTTAAAATACCTCCATTACCCGTTTACTACTCATGGCATCTATCAGCACAGTGTTTTGAGTGCGTTACAATTAGCTTTACAGTAAAACGAAATTTAACACCCAAAAAGAAAGTCGTTTCCCAGCGACAATTTTTGCGTAGGGTTACTTAGTTTGATGTATTGAATGCATGGTTGACGGCTTGGTGAAGGGTCTTTTTACACCTTGTATAAGAGTATAAATAAATATCCTTATGTACCTACTAAATGTGTCCACTTGGTTTTACGTCTCCGTCGGGGTCTCTTACCAGCCCCCTGATTCAGAACATTTCTATAAGTCAGTTGTCGACCGATTCGGTGTGCTAGCTCGTTTTGTCTACGATTCTCATAATTAGAGAAAACGAGATCAAAACGAATCGCTCGAAAACAGACTTATCGAAAAGATTTGAATCAAAAGGCAAGGCCAAACAGTGGTTCTCCTCAGTTGCCTACGTAGTCCGTTGAATCTCTCTTAATATGTCCACACCATGTCAACCTCCCAGCTTGTCCTTCCTTATATGCCAGGTATACCGACGTATACTACAGGCATATAAAACCATACACTTATAGAACATTTACCATAAAAAGGACGTATGATTTACATAATAATAGACTGTAGTATACTTATGTAATGTTACTCCATCCTATATAAGGACCGGTTAAATATACTGGTTTTAATGAAGCAAGTGAAAAAATTAATACTCATTTCATACAATATCTAGTTAGTTCTCTGGTTTTACAAGATTATTAATTAATTGTGATTGCTGTGTAGTTTGAACTAGACCACCTCATTATTTCTCCAGGATATTCCTAATGCCTGTCCGCCAAGGGATTACGTCAGAAGGATGACCAGCGCATTCTAAGTACATGTAAATTAGTAACATCATGCTGCGATTACAGGTGCACCTGGCAAGTGTAACGATGCAGGGTTTGGCTCATGGATACCAATTAACATTTTAAAATACTCGTAGAATATACCACTTCCTACATGAGTACAGATTTAGAACAGTCTATCTTTAAAATTTACAAAACATAAACTGCGGAACATGGGGTCCTGGGTTCGATCCCCAGGTCGGGCAAAGTATTATTGGGTTTTTCCAGTAGGAATTTCTCAGTAGCAGCCCGGAGTCTAGATTTGTGCCCTGTTAGTGGCCATAGACTCGCCTCCTATTACATGGGACTTATACACAACTGGCGAAATGAGGGTGTACTAAAAATACCTCTGCCGAACCCTTCGGGGAATACAAGGCATGATGTTATGTTAAAACATAACTAGCCCATTACTGTCCCACGGCTGGGCATGGACCTCTTCTCAGAATGAGAAGGGTTTAGGCACTACGCTACGCTACAGTCCACTACGCTAGCCTGGTGCGGGTTGGCAGACTACACACACCATCGAAAACTTTATGGAGCCCTCTCAGATGTGCAGGTTCCTCACGATGTTTTTCCTTCGCCGTTAGCAATTGGTAATCAAATACTGATCCACACATGAATTCGAAAAATTAGAGGTACGGGCCGGGATCGAACTCAGACCGTTCTACATGGAAGGCAAGTGTTCAACCGCTAGGCTATCACTGCTTAAAATATAGTAAAACCAAAATAACACATCCGGAAAACAGAACGCCTGCCAACGTATAACTAAAATAAAAGAAACAAACCAAGATGATTTGTTTATTAAACTAAATAGAACTGGGGAACAGATTCGGGTAACATATCTTCCGAGGAAAGCTAAACATTTTCCCATTAATACACAGGCGAGAAACATAAACACCGGTGATTATGAATCTGACTGCAGTTAATAAAAATATAGTCGTCACGGAATAAAATATGGATTCACTGTGAATAGTTAAGATATAAGTAAAGCTTTTGTCCGCAGCTTCGCTCGCGTGATTTTTTCATCCCCTGACGGAAGGAATTTTGAACAATCCTTTCTTTACTGTCAAAATTTCAAGTTTCTAACCACAGCGGTTTAGGCTGTGCGTTGATAGATTAGTCAGTCAGTTTCCACTTTTATATACAATATGTAACATAATTAACGCACATCCTGAAAGTAGTTTGTTCAGAATCGTTTACTGAATCGATTTCTATCATTTTTAATAAAGGTAATTTTTTACCTCAAAAATAAATAAAACTACGGAAATTAGTCACATTACCCCTGTACAGTCAAAACAAACTGAAATGGACCGTAAATCAAGGCAAAAAGACTTTTAAAAGTGCATTTTTATTTGTATCAATACAAATTCCGCCATTCAATACAAAATAAAGAAAAATAAACCTTATTTCAAGAACGTTAATTTAATAAATAACAATGCATATATATGTTAAACTAAAATTTCAGTGTATTATGATTATAACATAATATTCTAATTGGAGTGTTTGAGGGTGTGCGTTAATTACGTTACATGTTGTATAGGTAATAGGGTTATTATCCTTTAACTTGTCGCGTTTGACCCTTATCGTACCTGATGGGTAACACAGTCAGGGTCTAAAATTGAGCTCACGGTTTTAAAGTACGAAGATATAAAGGGACTCCCCTACACCACTCTGGCTCTCACATAAACACGATATAGTATAAACACGAATACAGTAAACTGCTAGGCTTTAAAGTAAGGGGGGTCGCTAGCCAGTCGGTCCGTAACGATCCTACCACCAAGCGTGATGCATTTTTAACCGATTTTCAAAAAAGGAAGTGGTTCTCAATTCGACTGTAAGTTTTTTTTTTGTATGTTTGTTCCGCGATATCTTTGCTAATTGTGAACCGATTTTAATGATTATCTTTTTGTTGGAAAGAGTATTCTTTCGAAGTGGTCCCATTCAAATTTGGTGAAGATCTGATAAAGAACTTCGGAGATTGACAATTTGAAGTCGGTTTTATTTTTGTTAAAAAGTGATTATGATGAATCCTACAACACGCGTCTATTTCCAGCGTGCGGTGAGGACATTTTATATTCTAGCCCGTCCGCACGGGATAAAGAAGGTTAGAAGAATAAGCACGTTAATTTTTATCTTATTTTAGTTCTATGATCTTTACATGTCGAGACCCCTCTGTGGGTCAGTGAGCACATTAGGCATGCTCCAGTTGGCACGTATACCTATTGATTATTACCTATGACCACAGGAATATTATTTTTATTTCTGTGCCTATGGTAGACGTTTGCAGCTTAAAAGTTTACGAAAACTAGGATATCGCCTAGTGTGTGTGGCAGTCAAATTGCAGTCGCAAATATGTATGGTCAATTGACAATTGGCTACTCGAACATTGGGCCAATTCTATTAACAAAATTGTTTAAAATCGCATTTCAACCCTGGCCATTTGACTTTTATTCTTACAGTGATAACGGTCGAACTGCCGTGGATCAATTGCGATTTTAAACAATTTTGTAGAATTGTCATTCTGTACTAATATTCAGCAGCACCTGGAGAGTAAAGAGGCCGGTCCCAAAACAGTTGGAATAGGGTAGGCTGATAATAAAATTTTGGCTTCTAATTCTTATCTTACCTTTACAACAGACAAAAGTATTTAAACAAGGAATATAAAGAATCACGATAGCCAACAAGCAAAATACGAACATCAGAATGTTAGTATTGCATTAAAATTTAACATTTTAAAACCTGAATAAAATGCATAATAATTAAATACAAATGTCAAGCACGTGTTACTGAATTGTTATTCGTTTGTGCAATGTTAATAATATATAGTCGCCATTCCTAATTAACGGTTACGATCAATGCATAAATTACGTTTCGATATAATTGATTAGTAACTAACTAATGAGTCATCAATAACGTTAATACGTGTCAATGTAAAATCAGTGAATGTACAAGCGTGATTGTAAATCTCTGTACCCACAACGCACAACAATGATTTATCAAATTCTGTATGAGAAATTCGAAAATTTGTGACATTATTATGTCCATAGACCGCGTGCCTAATCCTTAAGATTATCCTACAAATAGGTTTATATGTAGTACATACCATTGTTTTCATCCTGTGTTGTTTCAAAATCGGCTAAGGATATATTAGACAGATCCTCCACATAGACTTGTGGTTGTGTTCTGTTTAAAGAGTGCCTCCCTCCGAGAGAGTGGTAGCAGCTTTCCTCTTCATCTGCTGCCTCCTCCGTGGAGGAGCCTTTCAAGCACGAGTGGAAACTCCGGGAGAGGCGCCTCTCTGTACTCATCGTCACTCATGTCCCGAGATCCTCACTAGATTTTAATCACCACGTATAAAACACGGAACTGCTTGTTATATTTCATTCACTGTATTTTTGCACTTTTCTTAACACATTTAGCCTTCCATGAATTAATTGATTTCGTTAAATATTACGTCACTTTTCTATATCTTCAGGGTTCTTGCAATTGGTTGATGTAGCCGTAGACTGTTCCGTGTAAACTGCACACCTTTTTAGATAACAATGTTTATTCCACAATGTCGTTTTCTTATCATTCGTTATCGCGAAGGACTCTGTAATCGGAAGGATTCAATGATCTACTGCGCGAATGCTCTACATGCAAATAAACAGCATATTTTTCATCATCTATTTTTATTAAATGTTAATATAAATTCCTTATTGATTCTTTGCAACTCTGACATAAAAGTGCAAAAGAATACTTTCTGTCATAAAAAATTTAGACTCAACTGTGGTACCGTTATTGCAATGGGAACTAAATAAATATTACGAATCATTTCACATTTGTTAGCTTAACATTATTTGCCTACGTTTTCGGCTTTTTACACCACGAACGGTCACGGTTAGACGAGTTACAATGAAAGTTCACGGCATTACTAAAGGATTCGTCATGCATTATTTATTTCCAGTTATAAACACTACTGAATAATCCGCCATTTTATTTTCAGATTGCATTAATAATATTGTCTCAGTACTGTGTAATAATATGTATAAAGAACAACACATTTAAACCGAAAAGGAATCTTTGCCTTATCTCAGTTTGATGAATCTCGGTGTAGTGAGAGATTGCAACATCGAAACGTACCAAAACGCGCGTCAACCCGTAAAACACGTTACATGCGGACACGCAGGAAACATGACAGTTCAACGCACTCCCCAAGAATGGGGACCATGCCACATTCGGCTAATGAATGGCAGACGAACTGACGAACAAAGGAGCACATCTTTGTGGCGCCGTGGACCTATTCACGTATTCCTGTGACTGTCGAGTCGTGTGTGATGTTTCAGTTTTTAGTGTCGTAACTTTTTAGTGCGACTGCCTCAGTCGTTAACTATAAATACAATACACCCTTTTCGTATAACAAAGCGAGTCCCGCAAAAAAACAGCGCAATCCGATATTTCCTCAATACTCATAGCCCTGACCATAGCTTAGATAATGACGGAACTAATCGAGGAATTAATAATTAATTACATTACAAACCTATTACAAAGATTTCTTGACAAACTTGTCCAAATTTTTAATTGGACAAGCATTATGATTTACGAAATGTGTTCTATAGGTGGTAGTAGTTCGATGTGAACATAACTGATTACACTTAATAGATTACGTGATGTTCCACATTAATTACAATTTATAGAAATCAAAGATGACCGAGTTATTAAATACTTGTTAGCAACATTAAGAAACGTTAGAAAATGTTACAATCGGAACGAAATATATAAACCTAACATAGTCAAATAACCCGGAATCATTGGTAACGTAATTAGCATTGAAAATACAATAGCAGAATATAAGCTCTATCATGCAATTTGCAATAACATATACAAATTGAATGTCTAACGATATACTTTTCACAGCAGGATTATGTTTACGCAAGAATCCGGACGTGATTGTAAAAAAGTAAAAAAAATACATGACACAAAGCTTGCATGTACGCATTGCAGTAGGCGTGTGGGAGTTCGAGGTCTTTACATAACAATTAGTGAAACAAAATGTAAAACCTGAATCGAGGAAGAGGCTGTTACGTCTGGTTTTAATTAACACCGGATTGTGCTAAGTTGATGCGTTGACAAAAACAGTGAAATCTTCAACGACCCATTGTCTTGGTGGAAAGTTCTGCGTGGGAGCTGTTGAGGACTTGAATCGGATTGCCGACGAGAAAATTGCGGAATCAAGCAGTGAACTTTCATGAGTATTTATTTCATGTTGAAGAAACAATTGTCGTTCGTCTACTTTCACACTTATTTTGTACATTACGTTGCATAAACACAGCTTAAAGCGATCATTTGTTATCAACAAGAGCACGTGGCTATTTTCGCCAGTCAGCCTCGCAAGGGCTCTCTTATATAAACAATGCTACCTATTTTCCATTGTTCCGAAGGTCGTCTCAAGGTGCCAGACCACCCGGAACGGCTCAATATATTATTTAATACTATTATAGTAATGTTTCCATTCAACTAACATTAAACAATGGAAGTTCAGATTCCGTAGCAGATGGCGAAGAAGTAATTGGAATCTTAAAATGAAACCGCAAATATTTCAAAGCTGTTAATGAGTATATGTCAAATACTTAACACATAAAATAACATTCTCAACATAGAAATCCATTTGGAACAGTGCAGCTAATCAAGCCTAGCGTTACCGAAGCAGAGAGTTGGTACAATAATGGAAACGCGTGAGGACGAGGTCTGGCACAACGCCAATATTTTCCGTACGAGACCGAGATTTTCCCAAGATAAAGTACGCCAGGGCTCCGACCAGTGGCCTCAACAACGTCGCATGTGCCACCTAAATCATTTTCAGATTATCAGCACGAAAACGTCGACCGGGTTAAATCACAATGCGGTACATGCCAGCACTGAAATTGTATATTTAAGTATGTAATAAACGACAACCTTGTCATACTCATAATCCAGATAAAGAAACCTTTGATTTGATAACTCGAGTGTTTTCGACGTTGACCTTTCTCTGAGATTTCCGACCGAACCATACGCGATAAGAATTGTTGACGTTTTATTTACAGAAGTTAAATTTAGAAAACTGTATGAAGCGTTGCGTGAACAACAGAAATAAGAATAGCTGAACGTAATAATGAATCCTTAAGTGAGACTTGTTAAACCTTCATTCTTATAAAGCTGCTTATAAATAGGTTGTTGGAGCAAATAAAGTGCATCCGCTAGCGAAGAAGCGACAATCGTTGACATGTTAACTAATGATGGGTCAGGTATAAATCATGTTCATAATAGCGAGTCAACGCGAAGATGGTCGGAGGAAACGGTCGATTTGCGACGGATATGGCGATTGGAGCAAGTAGAGCGGCGTACGCGCGGTGAACCCGTGAACTGAGTTATTAATCTCGCTCATTATGTGGCACACTATAATGCCTTCATTGTCTCACTCACTGTCTGCTAATCATTGAATAGTTCACATTTTTATGACATTTATTTTGTTTGACGCGAACGTACGCTATTGAATGAGACATGTGTTTTGTTCTTGTATTTAATGGCCTTAAACAACGGATTCGTACAAAAACATGTCCATATTGTGTTTATTGTCTTTAGTCACTCGGGTATGAGGAGCAAGTGCAAAAGTTGAAGGTTCATTTTTTCATAAACCAATATATTAGAGTTACTCCTACTAGGTGAAGACTTATGAGAGCTAGTTCATACTTTTGTTTTGGTTCTACAAGTGATTCATAAAAGCGAAACGTCTCATATTTCATAAAGTGAACTACGCACTAAACTCTATTTCTTTACGACAGTCGTGTATAACCTTCAATTTCAGTCGTAACACCATATTTTTATCACCTTTACATAGATTAACTCATAGATAGTATCTCCAACTTTCTGTGCAACACTACGTAGAGCGAATACTAATATAAATGCTAATTAAACTGTTGAAGCTATGTAATAAATAACGATGCTGTTTAATCACATGAAGAACATCACCACGAAAATAGAATTTACTCAGAAATAAATGTACACGTCACAAGCGTGTTGAGAAACTGAACACAACACAACACTGGGATCTTTATGCGGATTGGTTAGGTTATGGGCCTAATCCACATAGACACGGAATCGCCCGACTTTCGTACTACAACGTAATTATAGAGTAAAACAGAACACCGCGTGACTGTCTCCATTGACAGACAGCAACACACTGAACTAAGCGACGAGGCGCGAAGACAAGCAAAGCGGCGCGCGCGCACGCTTGTGCCCTCCGCCGGCAACCGTTTATTTACTATTCACAGTTTAAAATTCGAACGTGCTCTAATAATCAACATGGCGCAGATGGATCAGAGATACCTCAAGGTACACACTTAGGGCCAAGGGTAAAAAATACTTTTAGATCCAAAAATGGCAAATTAATAGCAAGATTATTTTACCTTAAAAGGATTGAGGAAACGCTCTACTGAATGAAAGAGAAATTAATGCAAATTATTTTTAAATAGACAAAGTTTATGGAAACCGGATCAATAATAGTAGATATATGGATAAATCCGAAAGTGAAAGTCGTCGCCACTGACAAAATCAACTTAAGAAACCTGTTAAAAGTTTGGATCACTTTTACTCTTACGAGAAAATGTCAGATAACGAGGTGGAAGGTAGCCGCGGGGGCAAGGAACTCTAAAGGGTGGGTTGCTGCAACGCACTTGTGTAATTATTTTAAGCCCGCTAGACGAGGACGGGTAAACAGAAACCGACTGGAATGTCGGCCGCATATTTAAGGAGGGCTCCACACTGTCATAGAACACAGAAGCAAGACAATACATACTGTATACACATTTACATACTCATATCTATACATGTGTAACATGCATACGTGGTATAACTTATACATTTATCGTTAGAGCAGCTACACATGAATTAAATGTAACTAAACACGAAGCTTATCAACGTTTGTTAATAAACATAATTATTATTACACCTACATGTAAACTTTCTCTAATTTCAGCTACTATAACTAACATCAGGAGCCTTATAGCTATTGCGAGGCTCCGCGCGGGTAGATCTTTGCGAGGCCCTTGTTTATGTGAAATTAGTTTTAATGACAATTTGATGCTTAATGAGAAATGCAAAGTTTTATAATGCGCGGCGTAAGGCGCGAAATTCAAATAAACATTAGTACTATTACTACCTAATATTTTTTACTGGAGTTGCTGCGCGAGGGCGCGAAGCCCCTGCAAGAGCGGTTGCCCTGCTCGCCACTCCCCAAAGGCCGCCCCGGCTAACATTCTTTGACTATCTTGTAATGATCCTATGATATACAACTTTAACCGTTTAACAACAAACTACGCATAAAGATAAGTAAACAAACCCCCATTTCGTGTAAAAACTAATGTTCACCAAGGTAAGGTGTCCCCCAAGGCAACCTTGAATCAAACGATTCCCACTGAAAAGAAACATCAAGTAACATGTATGGGAATTCCCATAATTACATAACCTACAGAACACCAAAAAATATTCAGACATTTCAAATCCATACATTTAATTGACGTTTATGCAATACAGATACATAATGATCAACGAGCTATCGTTTCAAGTTCAAGACATTCGCTCGATACGGCACTTCTGTGCTTACCACTACAGGGATATAACCACGTGGACCTTTTTTATTAGCTTCAATAACAGTATGTTATGCATCACAAGGCAACCCCGGCAAGCAGGTGTTACAACCACCACCGCATACCGGTTGACCTTTAGCCCACATTTATTTGAAAATATATTTACTGGATCCAAAAAAAAAGTTATTTGAACCGCTGTTCTGCAAATATCTTCGACAGTCGTTATAGGCCGTCAAGTCTGAAACTAATAGTACAACTGGTACGCCCCACTGGTTGAGCTGCGAAGGTCAGATGTAAATCTTTTCGTGTAAAATACGGATTTCAGCTTGGCAAGACGAAGCCACATGTGCTCTTCTATTTTCCTCTACTAATGAAGAATAATTGCTAAGGGAAAAACCCATTCTGATATTACTTTACATAATTCCATCCATTTATTTGATTATCTGACGACCAAAACAATTAAAATTATTAAAATCATTATTACCTACTTCTAAAACGAGTCCTGCACTTTTCATAGTCATTGTCGTTTTAAAATTGAATGTTATTTTCCTCAAATGACTCTCGATTTATACAAACCTATAAATATTCTCAAGAAGCAGGTCTATCTTTTGTAACTGAAAATGTTATTTCCTATTATGATGTAATCGTCTGATGGTCGGTCGATTCCGAAGTAGTCTGAGGGACTAACTCAATGTCTAAAGTCTTCAATGTCTAAACACTTCGTCAATGTGTTCCGCTATTTGAACAAAAGATTTAGTTCCACTTTACCAGGTATGACACGCTTCAGCGAACACTCTAATAAAGCTGACGACTTAAACCATACCACCAGAAATCACGAGCAATATGGAATTAAAGATCTCAATTTGAAGTCGTGACAGGACACAAATCCAGTAACTCTTTTCCCAGCCGTTTACAACACGTATAGGATAATAAGCAGCTGTTACACTGCATTTATTTTAATTCCTCGATCAGTATGCGCATAAAAAGTAAAAAGCAAACATATTTTTCCCATGGCAACACTTGAAACTGAAGGTATGTCAGTGGCTCAAGACGACGGCCTTGAGTACAGAACAATGTTACGCTTACGATGCTATATATCTTGTATCGCTGGTTCACGGACACGCGATATCTTGTCGTGCGAGATACATGCAAGATGCACTCGATAAAAATAAACGGTAACATTAATCATTGTACGCAGGTGCTTGTGACTTTGAGAGTTGTAGGCTAATGTTTTGACAGACTCTTTAGCTTAATAGGGAAAACGTTGCAGATAGCAACTTGAGGATGATACTTACTGTGCCTACGTGAGAGAGGACACGTTCGTAGGTATGTTACTAAAATTTTAGGAATGTGAATTGGTGATGGCCATCAGAAAAGACTTATCAATAGATATTATGTATGTATTCCAAAAACCTTTTTTTATCCAAAATAAGCTTGCGTTGGTTGACGATGAAGGACGCTTGCCTAAAAAATACCTATTCTAATACCTTGACTAATATGACAACAAACATATTTTAAGCCGTATAATAACATCATTCTATATTGTTTATTTTACATCAGTTTTTACACACTCAATGTAATTACTTAACGTACTTAGTTATTTGATGTTTACAGACCAAAACTTGCTCTTGTATCGACTGTCGGCTCCATATTTGAGATAGGCATACAATTGTCGAACATTAACAGTTATCTGTTGTTGATCTTTACAATCACAAATCCTAATGGATGGTAAGACGCGGTTACCGATGCTGCGTAGGCGCGTGTTTGGGCGGAGGTGGGCAGCTGAACTTGGCACGCCGGCAACTCTTGCGCAACTAATACAAGCCCTTCTATATTCAATGACAACTCAAAAAGGATCACAGTTTGTTCACAACAAACGTAAACATCCGTTTGTTAAATACAATGCTATTATTGGATGGATGAATACACCTATTAAAGGAGTAGGTACCAAAAGTTATTTTGCAATACAATACATAATAAGTCGCGGTAATTATATTGTAAATAACATTAAATAGGAACGCAGCTATGAATACATTTGATCTCATAAAAATAACCTGTGCAATGTAAACAAAAGGAATAGATGTATGTATTTTTCCACTATCTTAACAATAAAATATAGAGAGCATTCATAGAACTAGCTACAAATCGAAGTACTTATTCAATCTTTAAGACTTTGATAACTGGCTAACACGAAGCAAAATACATGGCGCGTGGAATCAAATCAATGATTAAATCAAACTGTTTAATATAACACTGGATCAATGAAGAAGTCAGTGGCAAGGAAAGCGCAAAAAGTGGAATAAATAACAAACTTTCGTTGGAGAGAAGTGTGCCAATAGAATGCGAGGCAGTGTGCGTGTGCGCAGACAAACGGCCAACGCAGCCGTGCAAATGTAGTGAATAACTGCATGCGTAAATACTTCAGCAAACGTAAGTGAAACTGATGCGTTCCAGACACAAATACAGAATAATCGTTTAAATAATCAAACAACTGTGAAAAACGAACGCATTGCAGCGGAATTAGAATAAATATTATCTAATTGGAACAAGAAAAAATAAAGAAATATCAGCTCGAAACACCACCAATAAGGTTAAACAAACTTTAAATTATAAACATGCATTCATTCTAATGAATAACAATTTAAATCCATAACATCGAAATACAACAGTGTGCTTCAACGTTCATGAATAATACGGTAGAGGAGTCAATCAGGGTAGTAGGCTAGAAAGAATGCAGCCGCCTTACAAATGCTCAATGGAAGAGATTAAGCACGCACGCCGAACGCCGACGACGCATTACCGTTGCATTACATACCTACCTAACTACTGTATCTATGTTTACACTGACATACATATAATAATGAGATCATCCTTATTGCTAAGGGGAAAATTCAACATAAACATTAGACCTTTGATGTTTGAAAATGTTGCACCTATTTCAGTATAAAGATGTACCACGATCTCGAAGTTAAATGTTAAAAAAATCATTTTCTTAGCAATTGTTCATGATAGGAAAGAAACAAACAATTAAATGAAGGAAAAATAAAATTATTTTACAATGGATTGATATGACAAATGAAATAGAACAACATTCTAAATTGTGAACACTATATGTAGAGGTCTCCGCATTGAGTGACAAAGGTGTCATTCATATTCGCTATTCAATTAATGTCACCAACCAAACATACCAACGTAAGATAATATTTACAACATAAAACGAAAATAAAAATCAGTGATGACACACAATTCCGATTAGAATCGCGCACCATTTCTACGCTGATTGCAGTTAGCATTTCCGCATCCGGAGCGCGTCGAACAACGCGTTTCGGTTCAGATAAAAGCTTGTAAAGCCGGGAACATATTTAGGTGACGGCTCTGCTCGGTAAACAGTGTCAGCTATAAACTGTTGTTTGGACGAACGCCAGCGTTGATCCCGATCGGCTGCTCCCGGAATCGATGAAACTGTATCTGCCTTTGCAATGATATTGGAACATTTGTATATAGGAGCGCGCCTCTTAATTTAGACGGCCTTACGCTGGATAAATAGACCAATGAAATACACTCAAGTCCAGTACAAATTACTCCCAAAGAATGTTGAATAGTACAGTACTGCCCACATTACCAAACTGGACTATGACAATTAAGAAAGTGTAACAAGCTAAGCGGATGTATCAAATCTATCTAATATGAGAACGTAATTGATGCAACAACACGTCATTAAGAAATTAAGAAGTCTTATATTAGGTCCCCCACCTATGAAATCAGCGTTTTGTATGGAGAATTTTAGAGAAGTTGCATTTTTCATACTAACATTTTCTTAATTTATTTAACAACTATGGACACTAATTTAAAACTTTTATGCACTAATATTTAAAAACTAAGATAACGAATGCCACTTAGATTATGCGACAAAAATAAGTTTTGGCTAAGTTAAAACAAAAATAGTGGTAATTTCTGCTAACAAAAAGAGGAGTCACTTTTAAGGTATTTTTTATGTTTAGAAAACTATAAGTAAGAAGGTTTTTTTTACTGTTGGTAGTTGTCTATGATGGTCATAATTGGATATAATATCAAGCAATTGATGAATATTTTAAATCATAGAAGTGACGAGGTTCTCTATTTGTGAGAAAAAACGCCAATTTAATAGGTGGGGACCTAATATTAAAACTCATTAAAGCTGAACGCATTAAAGGAATCATACAAAGAATAAACATGAGTGAAGACAATAAAATGCAGTTACAGACCAGATTTGCAAATGCGCTTATGTCACAGCTGTCTATTAAACGCGAACACAGTTTGTAAAGTAACAGTCTAGCATCATAAACCAGCATTATTGTCGAATCGCATAATGTTCCATCAGACTGGTTTCGTGGAATCAAACGAAGCTTACTTATAGAGCAATGTACTAATGGCCGAGGATACGGCCGTGCCCAGAATTTTAAAATAAACAAGCAATTATATTACACAAAACGTAAAGTACACATTTATCAAGATTTCCTCTGACAGGACGAGCTCTGCAATTATGTTAGGGTTAGTTTAGACATCAAACAAATCCGGTATTACGTCGAATATAGAATTAGAAGTTTATTTGAAACAACACTCACATCCCTTTTCAGATTTCAGTACAGTTGTTCCGAGTAAGTCGTGGCGAATGCTGATCATGTACAAACGAACCGTTGCTATGGTTTCGGAAATCTTAAGATTGAAGAAAATTCTGTACGAATGCAAAGAGCTTAAGTAGAACACAAGGCGAAGAATGTACTTATGCTTAGACAATAGTTAAATAAATAAACATAAATTTAATTTTACCGCAATCGAGTATCACCTCGTAATGAGTAACTTGCACAAAGCATGCACTTATTGTATTTTGATAAAAGGCGTATAATATTTTTCATACTAGTTTATTTTGTCTTCGGTGGGAAAATTATTGTTACGATAGTATTCAATGATTAATTTTCATCTTCGAGCGAACGCAACTACTGAGATGTATTACTGGCATTTCGAATATAATCTACTGCAACTCTAGATGTAAGATTGCGCCAACGCAGCATATTAGTATTTACGTTCTAAACATAACTCGGATGAAACCATTTTGCTGGCAACGTGATGATTACACCAGTTCGTATCTAGTATATTACTTTAACGGAATGCCCGCAGGACATCAATAAGATATTATTACCTGTAGTTACTTTTAACACCGCACCAAGAACTCGATTCGCTTTGTTTAACTTCTCAGTCCCGTCTAATGCTTGTTTTAAAACCTTCTTGTCACATTTTGTATTTGAGTACAATATTGCAAGTTGTCAGCGTTTCCACAGATTTTGGTAAGTCAAAGAATTTCACTTAAAGTGGCACACGGTTAAGTAGTCCGACAAGTTCCACATGCGGTCATAAAGTGCGAGTCGGGTCCCGTAATTGACAGACCATAGTGAGGACAAGAACACACGGGCATACAATACAAGATTTCTCCACATTTACAATTCACTCGCTAACTTAATAAGATCAAAGAAAACTTGTGTAAGTTAAATGTGCCTACACGTAATAAGTCTTAAGTGCATTCGAAATTTTATAAAAAGTGAAAGCTCTTGTATAACTGTTACAAGAACAAAGTACACTGTAAAAACTTGAAAATAATGCCGTGTATTATAATTTTATGTAGATTATTTCCATGTTCCCCACGTAATTACAAAAATTACTCTCATTATAGAACGTTCCCAAACAAGATTGAATTCGTGACTAAACGTGTATACGAAATTTCTATAAGACATTGCACGTTTTGTGCTGTTTCCTACTTGCACAATCGTTGTAAAATAGGGCCTACGTAGTAAACTACCAAATATCGACTTGTAAAAGGTTAAACGTGCAAGAAGTTAACAATGGTTTGCGGTGAATTATCAATAAAGAATAATTACATGACGGCGCTGTAAAGGCCTGGTAGAAAACTTGATGTTAGTAATACAGTACACAGTTGCACTTCAGTAGCAAATCACTTTGGAAAGCGAATATAAAGTACTCGACGCTTTCCCTCGGCCTAGAGTTGATGTCAATAGACATTAGCTTTAAGGGTACCATCAATATTTATCAACGGACTCCAATGTATTCGATATGTTCTCGATTCACATCATTTTAACGATCATAAATCAAACGCTTACGGAAATAAAAGTCGACTTTCTAGTTGTAAAATCTAAAACTGTTTAAGTACTGTAAAGTAATCTTGTTAACTGAGAAAACAACAATAGTACTCGGAGCTTGAGTTAGTTGATGTAATTATCTAGAAACTTTAGAAGTAGGTTAATAGGTCAAGCATGCAGTAACTACTTACAACTGCAGTTCTATTGTAAATTGTAACATACTACATTTCCAAAATCCTGAAAAATCGCTAAACCATTTTGAAGATGACAACACCGTTTTTCCTCATTATTCACAGCCAAAAATACGTTCGAATTCAACAATAACAATGCGATGACATTCGAGAATAGCGACATGGCTGACACCATGAGTGTGCATCAATATCCGGCGAACAGCGCAGGTGCCGGAACTTCAGGGGAATGACCGCGATCCTATCTGACAACTGACCACTTAAGTCCACTGCACGCTGCAAAAATTTACAATAAGAACCGTTCGCTGCCATACATCCTTTTATACTTTTAAGGTAAAGATTAAATACCACTGCTGTTATGAATGTACAAATCGCAGTTGCGTCATTATCCTTCATAAAGTTTCGCGTTAGTCTTGTCCTTAACACAGGGGGTCAATTCTGCGTAAGTAATCAGTAGGTACTTTCATTGACCATGATTACCAAGCTCGAGTTACCAACACAGCTCGTTAGACGTTAACTGAGTGCAGTGACTTCCATTTCAGTGCAGTCTATCATGGAGAAATCGGGCCTGGCCCGAATTTGAGACTATGTGAATATGGTTTACAACTTTAGTATGCTTACTAGATATCCCTACGATAGTAACTTTTCGTTATCAGTCTATTTAAATAGATATGTGATAGGGCGACCAAAATAACGATAAAACGTTTAGCTTGTAATAAAATCTCATATAACTTGACATTGTAACACACGCCCTTAAATCTAAAGAAAGCTTCTATCGTAATCAACCAGAGTTATGTTTATTGAGCTTAAATGTTCCCCAAAAATCCAGGATTATCCCCCGAATGCGTGTTCTCACGGCATGTTATCGGCTTCTCGGGGAATTCGGTTCAGTGACGATAAGCACGCACTTATCTGTCGCCGGAGACCACGACCGCGATTTATAAGCTCATGACGATACGTTAGGGGACTCTTTAGTTCGAACATTACACAAGATTTTTTAACCACTCCATTATTACGGCCACGCCCAAAGATATGTGGACCGTTGCTATTACCTTCCATACACAAACATAAGGATACCGGCAGTGAAAAACTGACGACTTTTATTTGTAAGCGGAATACGTGAAATATTTTTTTTGGCAAACAACCGTCCCCAAAAGTTTATATTATAAAAACAGCGATTAAAATTCCATCACACAATACCTACAGGCCCGAATCGGATTCTCTTTGCATTCACCATGGATGCACGGTGTGGGTAAAAGACGTGGTGCGATTGACAAATAACAGAGCCCATTGGACTATTATGAATCGTTTACCTGTATCGCGAAGGCATACAATTTTATATTCTGTCAATGTTTGCAACCTCCTGCAACCGCATGACAACACGCGCATTTGATTTGCAGTATGTAATTGCGTTGATTACACAAAAGGAGTTGTGATTTATTAAGCTAGCGAGTATTAAACTATAAATAGTACAGCGATCGATGTTGAACTTAGCATTCTACTAATCAAGTGCAGCTACGATGGCTGCTTGAGAACAAAACAACGTGTTATTGTTGTTCTTAGAACAAAACAGGGTAAGGAGGTCCATTATTACCACGAGTAGGGTGAAGAACAATGCGTTGTGGAGCAGGTAGCGGGATACGGGCCCCCAAGACGTTAGTACGCCCAAGACACGACATGTGCTAGCGTGATTTTAAAACACCCGGCTCGGCAGATGTTGTCATACTTTTTTTAATCACCGTCTAAATATTCGCCAAGATTAACTCGATTATCTCGAGCATTCGATCAATAGAGAAACCGAAAGTTATAACGAAGTATTTTTTATCAAATGTCAGTTGTTGTTACGTGAAGATCAAAACACGAATGCTTTTGTTAAAAATATTGGATACCAAATCGTTCGTGTGTATCTAAACTTTTCTTCATTGATAGCAATCCAACCGCGAAGTGTCGGCGCGGAGGCGCGGCGCTCCGTCACGCTACTAGATCAAGAGATTTAACGAAACATCATCAATATTTGAAACCCGATTAGTTAAAACGTTCCCGAAGACTAGAACCAATTCATTTATAAACGAAAAGGTAATTATACAATTTTGTACGACCATAACTAGCAATCATAGAGTAATAAATGTTATTTAACGAGGAGGCGAAAAACTTAAAAACAAACTGTAGTGTAATGATGAGACATGGCTCCAAACAAAACCCTCAAGGTAAACAGACGAAAGTTAGAGAAGTCTGATAACAAAACATGCCTTATCTTCACAGTGAAGCTTGACAAGGATATAATAATAATAATAAAAACGTTTATTTACCAATAATCAGACATAGATACAATGTAGAAAAAAAAGATGTACAATTTTACTCTAAAAACCAAAAACTATGCACCAATATTATAAACCCTGCCTCTTAAACTAGGTGAACCTGTATCTTAAGAGACAGTAAAGCATAGATATATAGATATCAGTATCAAAGCAGGTAAGTTAACGACTGTCTGTCGGTCTGTCTGTTGTTTATCCACCGTGACCGTCCTTCATAATTGTTTTGGTATAACCTGTATCCATGTAAAACAGATGACAAGATCTGCTACTGAAAGATACAAATGGTACCATTAATTTAAAATGTTGACACGCTAATT
Source organism: Amphipyra berbera (assembly GCA_910594945.2). Classification (NCBI taxonomy): domain Eukaryota; kingdom Metazoa; phylum Arthropoda; class Insecta; order Lepidoptera; family Noctuidae; genus Amphipyra; species Amphipyra berbera. The sequence continues at coordinate 15,500,814 of OU343123.1, read as the reverse complement.
AAACGTGCAGCGTCTATGTATGTAGATGTCAACGCAAAGGGTGACTGTTGTGACCGCCACACTCTGGGGCAACTATATTTAGGCTCCTCTTACACGGCAGCGACCCAACGACGTGTGATACGATGCCTGGGCCACTGGAGGCAATCAATATACTGAGTGATTAATTGATTTATTACAGAACACTGCTCTGCAGGGCCACTGTCAACTTATCGGCTGACCTTATAATTTATGAAACCTGACATTTGTAAAGACTTAATTTGCATGATTCGTCAGACTCTTTCGAAAACGTAAGCTACGTAAAGTTCAGAAATTATTTCCAATCACTTATCGCGGTTATGTAAGTTGCGTAAACTTGTTTACTGGTTAATCTTGAACGTTGCAATGTAGGCATTCGGTGGATCATTGAGGTAAAAAATATATATCATACAGCAGTTTTAAATGACATACAAACTGTTGGAAAATTGTCACTGAACAAAACAACGACGTGTAACACTTGACAAAAGCACATAATGATTCCACAAAACAAGCACAATGGTACGGTGGTTCATTGGGAGCAAACCGCAGAGTTCCTGCGCATTGTGGTAGCGCGGCTGTGGCACACCGGACACAAGAGTGTGGACGCACCTCACACAATACTCGGAGAAGCGAGGCGCGACGTGCGCGCGACACGGACCGATGCCAACTGTTTACCAACGCGCCGAGCTCGGTGTGCACCCACCACTACCAGGGCTGGCACGTGATGATTCAAATGGGGATACTGTTGTTTACTTACTTAACTATACTTTTAAAATTAAAATATGGTATAGGTAGAGGAAACTGACACGAACCAATTAAGAAAATCCTGAATTTTAATTATCCAAAGCCAAACCCAACACACTACATTTGATATTAAAATTCACCTTTACGAAGTTTTACGTGATAAAAAGCCTAAAAGCTAGTAGTCACACTATATGTATTCGTAAGCAGCCCTATCAACATAAAGCTTAGTTCTACAAAAATTGGTCATACACGATAAGAATTATCATCATACACTATCGCATAGGAACTTCAAAGTTGGTGTTTATCAGTTCTAGTTGGTCATAGAGAGATATTTTCTCTATTATACGTTAATATAACATCATAATACATAATGTTTATATTCACTGCGGTTAGAAGATACGTAACATTAAGCCGTTGTAAGGTCATGTGCATAAGCTAATAAAACTAGTGTCAGCTTACTGACCGCTGTTGTTAATAACAGCTACATTACATCTGTGACAACCTAATAACTGTTCTAATTATAAATTTTAATTCAAGTTTGACTTTTAGAGGATTTTATAGAGATGTATGCTTCTGCTTAAATGTTCTACCAGACTTAATGCGTAGCTCCGCTGTATACAACGAAGTGGTTGTGTACTGGATTATAATTACAGAATATGGGTCGACACATTTTCGTATTAAATTAAAGCACTTTTATTTATTACTTTTGAAATGAAATACGTTTCAATGGAAGCGTAGTCCTGTGTATTGAACAATTAACATACAGATATGTTAAACACGGTTCGAAGTAATAATACACGTGTCTAAAGGGAACCGTCAAGCAAACACGAACTGTGTGAATGATGGACATGTCGTTTGCTTATACATAATTGGAACTTCACTTACACAAATTGACGCTGATAGAACCGTATCGGGGTCGCACGTAACAACGATAATTTGACGGTAGTTTTCTTTTTGTCGCGTTTGCACAGCGATACGACAGAACGTATGGAGCCGGTCGTATGTAAATATCGACACTACATGTGTCCAGCACAGTAGCCCCGTTATCTGCATGCAATAATAATTGAGCAATACGTTGGAGATAGTACTAAAGTGGGGCCGTTTCAAAATCGTTAAATAATATTTTCATAACATGTTTAAACATTATAGCCATCTTAATTAACGATAATTTATGTAGATGTTTAAGCTACGAATATTTACAGCTATCGCCGGAAGAAATACGTAAACATAAATCTTGGAGGGCTAAAATTAGCGTCCAAACAGCTTGAAAGTTTTTCGTATCGTATACACACAAAAAAGGAAACTTATTATGTGGACAGGACAGCACTCGGTACATCGGTGAGGCCCAAGCCCATTGAGTCACGTTTTCAAAGAGTCTTACAAGTTTTCACGCACGTTGTTAAGCACGTCTTCAGATAAGAATTAATAAATATATCGCGATATGATACAACACGACTCAATCTGATTTTATTTTCAAACATATCACACGCCTGTATTATCCGGGTTGGGCAGAGGTGTATAGTAACCCTCATTTCGCCGTTATGTTTAAATCCCATGTAAAAGGAGGCGAGCTTATTGCCATCAGCCGCGCACAAATCCAAACTTCGGGCTGCTACTGAGGAATTCCACACGGAGAAACCCAATAACACTATGCCCGACCTGGGGATCCAACCCAGTGCCTCACGATCAGCAGTCGCGCTTGCCACCGCTAGACCAAAGTGGCAGTTATTTTAAAGTTTATTTTAAAATATGCTAGAATCAGCTAAAACACTCCTTTTCCTAAAATCAGTTCCACAGAATTATATTGAAGAGTATTGAAAACTGATATAATCCGACGTTGACACGCCACTTCACTTTTTAAGCTGATGCATTTTTTTCTAAATTGTTTTACATGCATGATTACTCCTATAATTACAGTTACAAATATTTACGTAGAAAAAGAAACAACATAAGTGCTACAGTCAATCACAAAAGAGAATACAGTACGTATGTGAAAGTTTAAAGTTCCAAAATATTCGGCATAAGAAGTTCTGCACACTGCTGTGGCCCAATTTGTATGCGTAAAATGGCACATCTGCATTGCCGTTGAATGTGGAAATAATATTTTTGGCACGGAACTTTTAAAATCAGGCCAAATTGCCTCCGAACGGAACTATTGGTTTTGACAGGAAGAAAAGGTGTGAGTTACATTTTCTTGTAGAAATAATTTAAAGAACGTGTGACACTTGGAAATTAATTGAAATAAATCTTTCAAAATATACGAATAACATAACATCACGCCTGTATTCCTCGAAGGGTTAGGCAGTATTGTATGGTAACACTCTCATTTACCATGTAATAGCGGGCGAGCCTATTGCTATCAACCGGGCACAAATCGAAATTCCGGGCTGCTACTGAGGAATTCCGCACGGAAAAACCCAATAACACTTTGCCCGACCTGGGGATCGAACCCAGGACCTCAAGATCAGCAGTCGCGCTTGCCACCATTACACGAACGAGACAGTTATATATGAATACGAGTTATAAAATATTAATGAACATTTCAATCATTGCCAATTAAGGTAACCAAGCTGCCATTAACATCAATTCAATGTTTTTCGTAAAGCACCACGGTTATGGAAATGTACTTGTTATACTGAGAACCATTTTACGCTCCGTTGAAAATGCCTATTTGTATCTAAATTCTCCATATAAATGTGAGTTTTAGTACAAACTGTTCCAAGACTCCCACACGCCTTATGCGTATAGAATCGTTAATGTGCGTGCACTATGGGTTATAGTGAAAATTTTAAATATCGACTGTATAACGATTCTAGGAAAAAATGTACGGAGCCGTCCACCAGAGCTTTACATTCTGTTGTGTGCGTTGCATAATTAATACACGTTGTATAATTTAAAAGAAATTCTGCGTTTAATGACAGTGAAGGTGAAGACTCTTTAACATTGAATAACTTAGAAATCACGCTTGAAACAGGTTCCTTAACTACTTCAAAGTCTGATTTAATTAAAATCAGAGGCTCGTGACTAATTAAGAACCGCGCGAATCATACGATTTACGAGGTTAGTCTGTGGATGGGTGACCGTTCGTTACACATCAAGACCCCTCCGTGCCTCGGAGAGCACATAAACAGTCGGTCCCGGGTGTCATATGAATACCTATGATAGTCGTTACGGAAAATCAGAAGCCCGAAAGTCTGACAACTGGTCTAACCTTAGGATATCGACATTGCCCAGTAACTGGGTTACAGAGGTCTGATGGCATTCGCTCCATGTAAAATAGTGGTGTTCAGTCGCATCTAGTTAGACTGGAAGCTGACCCCAACATAGTTGGGACAAAGCTGGGCAGAAAACTTTTCTACGCTACATTGTAGGCCAGTCAAGTCTCTAACTATGCAGATCATTTATTTTATAAGATGGAACATAATACCGTACACAACGGTGCTAGCAAATTGACATTGGCAGGCCATCATGACATAATCACAACAGGTTTATAAATCAATACAAACTAACAGTGGTTATTGATGAGCAGCGCTAATTCAATAACGGTCAGCGGGTGACGCGACGGGCGCAACACGCTCCCGAACTATCAACACGTGAATCAAAAATAACTTTGTAAACATCCACCTTGGGATCTGGTGTGAGCGGATGCAAAGGTGTAAGAGCAATTGGACGTAGTTAAGCGAAAAGGATCCAACCCACAATATTATCGAGAATGAGTTATTTATATCAAAATACTCCTTAAACTTCTTAAGCCAAACTACACATAATAACATTTTGACAAGTAAAATATTATACATTTGTCCCTTAATTACAATAAAACCAAGAAATTTAAATGAAAGAACCAATGAAGAAATACAGTCTAAAGTTAAAAAAAATAAAAAAGAATATCTCATAACTGTGTGGGTTGGATCCTTTTCGCTTAACTCGGTCCAATTATAATATGATTGAAATATTTTCAGGAGAGAATGCTTTTAACATATCATAACATCACGCCTTGTATGCCCCGAAGGGTTCGGCAGAAGTGTTTTTAGTACACCCTCGTTTCGCCAGTTTTAGTCCCATGTAATAAGGGACGAGTCTATTGCCATTAACCACGCAGAAATCTAGACTCCGGGTTGCTACTTGAAATTCCTTATGAAAAAACCCAATAACACTTTGTCCAACCTCGTAATCGAACCCAGGACCCCATGCTTAGCAGTCGCGCTTGCGACCACTACACCAACAAGGCATGCTTGCTTTATCACGGCAGTTTGATAAACCATAACTTTTACGACGATGGCAGTGATAGCCTAGTGGTGTGACCATCTGACTTTCACGTCATAGGTCTCGAGTTCGAACCCAAGGCACGCACCTCCTGGCTTTTCGGATTCATGTGCGTATTGTATAATTATCACTTGCTTAAAAACGGTGAAGGAAAACATCGTGAAGAAACCGGCATGCCTGAGAGATATTACTCGACGGCATGTGAAGCCAAGTCAGAGGCCCATGGGCGGCATAAACTCTGACACCAGGTTAGTCAACCACATGAAAAGAAGAATACTTTAACGACACGGATGAACTGATTCCCTGGTGGTCTCCAAGCTATGCAATAGAGCGATTAAGTTTAATCTGTGTGCAAAGGACATTTATACCGACCCAATTACGAAATTCTTGTTTGCGGTCTAAACTTGGGACGTCAGCTCGAAAGCCTGGACAATCTGAACGCGTAACCCTAAGCCTTTGTTTCTTAGCCCGACGGCATCCGGCGCCCGATGCCCGGTGGGCCGGACGAACCGGACCAACGCGACACACGATACAAAACAGCTTTTACATCACTAAATTACTTTATAGCATCCGTTATACAAATATACAAGGTTAGTCGGAAAGGGGGTACTGAGCCGAAAGGGTGTTAAAGTACCCATAATAAGGGATAACTTTTGTTCTACAACTTTCCCCAAAACTCGATAGTTTACGAGAAATAACTTTTCAAAGATTTTCGTAAAAAATATGCTAAAATCTATCTGTCCATAGCTATGATCAGCTGTTTTTACAATTTAGGTCATATTTGGGGTCACGGATTAGAAAATTAATTTTCTGAATTCATAACTTAAGCAGGTATGTTTAAAAAAAAAACTAAAATAAAAATCTTTTTTCATGCAAATAAAAATGATCGAATTTTGAAATTTTAACACTTGCTTTAAAATCAGTGATACTTTAAGTGGCCCGCGGCTTAGTACCCCCTTTCCGACTAACCTTGTATTATCATAAAATGATCAGTTTAAAAATGCAATTGCATAAGAATCATACTGAAATGTAATGAACTTGATTTTAAATAACGATCTCTGACGTTCTGTCTAGCCTTTTCCCAACTATGTTGGGGTCACCTTTCAGACTAACCAGATGCGGCTGAATACCAGTATTTTACGCAGAGCGACTGCCATCAGATCTCCGCAACCCAATTACAGGGCAATGCCGATAGCCTAAGGTTAGACCAGTTATCAGACTTTCGGGCTTCTGACTACCAGTAACGACTGTCATAGTTATTCGTAAGACACCCGGGACCGACTGTTTAACGTGCTCTCCGAGGCACGAAGGGGTCTCGGTGTGCAACGAATGGTCACCCACCCACAGACAAACCGCGGAAAACGCAGCTTAATCTCGCAAATCGCATGATCCACGCAGTTAAAAAAATTAGTCACGAGCCCCTAATATGGATCACTAATATGAACTGCATTGAATCGAATAACTGGCTTACGTAAATCAGTGACATTTAAGATGCCATAAACAAACCTAGATAAGGGTAAATAATATCTTAACGATTCACTTGCGTATTCAAGTCATATAAAAAAAAAAGTTGTAACTGCCTCGTTGCTCTAGTGGTGGCAAGCGCGACTGCTGGTCGTCAGGTCCTGGGTTCGATCCCCAGGTCGGGCAAAGTGTTATTGGTTTTTTCCGTGTGGAATTCCTCAGTAGCAGCCTGTTGGATTTGTGCCCGGTTGATGGCAATAGGCTTGCCCCCTATTAGGTACATGGAACTGAAACATAACGGCAAAATGTCGGTGTTACTATACACTTCTGCCCAACCCTTCCGGGAATACAGGCGTGATGTTATGTTTTATGTTATGTGAGATTTAAGATGCCATAAACAAATCCAGATAAGCGTATCTAGTATCTTAACGATTTGCTTGCGTATTCAATGCATATAAATAAATAATTGTAACAAGCTGAACAGCATGGAACAGTTACATTAAGAGATAAGACATCTTGACGAAAGCAGAAAGTAATTAGTGCGTGGTCACCGAAAAATATAACTAAATTCACACAAATTGTATGCGAGGTGAGATCGCTAAGACCTTTGTTTAGAGAGCGTGAATATAAGTTAATTTAAGGCACACCAGTACTTACCGTATAATTTTCCACAATTATTTCGTAAAACAATCGACACTTACCTGTAACAAAATGATTACATAATTAGTGAAAGCTTATTATGCGCGGCTTTAAATATTTAAGAAAGTGTTTGAATATATAAAACGGCCTATTACAATATTTCAACGATATGTTGGTAAACAAACTCGTAGCGTTTAGCAATGTGACTAATTAAAAGTTTATAGTCGGCATGGAGTCTATGTCAATTAAAGTCGGCTCTCTCCCGCATTTATAATTAGATGCTTACATGCAAACACTACAAATGTAGCGGTACTGAAGGGTAAAAACAGAGACAGAATACGAGATTATCTTTGCTAAGAAAAAAAGGCAAGGATAAGTGCGATACGGCCTCCACAATGAGGTGGGGAGGTGACTCACTAACGAGCACTCCGCTGATTCATTGTTTTCATCGCTATAATGAAAAGTTATATAATTTACTTCGAGACCCCACTCGCCATAGTACGAGGATACAATACGTGTCTGCCTACTTAACTATCTACCTACATCCGCAATTTATCGAATACAGACTACCAGGAGCTGATATGCTTAAAAGACAGCTGTCTTGATTTTACTTTTTTTTTGTTTCTCGGATCGTATCATGTTCGATACGACTAAAATTTAAATCGTTTGATGAATCACCTTAAATAAAACCTCACTAACTGGCGGAAGCTGTGTTCATACAACGGTAAGGTACTAAAGTAATTTATAATGCAAGAGAAAAAGATGGCTACCGTATTTTCGCATCCTGTTACCCCCAGCTGAGGCGAAGAAACATGCCGTCTCCCATATGTCGCGGTACGAACAATCTATATTAATATTATAAAGCTAAAGAGTTTGTTTGTTTGTTTGAACGCGCTAATCTCAGGAACTAACTGTTGGAATTGCAAAATTATTTTTGTGTTGGATAGTTCATTTATCGAGGAAGGTTATAGGCTATATAACATCACGCTAAGACCAATAAGACCGGAGCATAAATGAAAAATGTTGCAAAAACGGGGAAAATGACCACCCGTGCGAAGCCGGCTAGCCGCTGAGCCGCTAATACATAAATAAAACAAAACACTGTCTACTATGGTAATCTTGTTTATACCATCTGAATTTTGAAAAACAATTGTTTGATGAGAAAACTGAGGTGGTATTTAAGTAAGATTTCTGAGAAGTCTCAATAGATTTCTGAAACAGTGGTCGAGAAATACAAACAGTGACTCAGTTAATTGCCGATACTGACGTCTTAAAAGATTAAAAGCCTAAATCAATTGCGTTACCAAACTTATTGAAACAAAATACATCTTTTTAATTACGGTTTGATCTCCGTCTGCCTGTCAATCATGCAAGCTTTTGATCGCTTTACAGATCGCTGTCCCTTTAATGGCAAACATAAAACCAAACTTCGTGTTAACATTATGTACCTTTAAAAAGTCGAACAACGCCATATAAAGAAAGGAAATAAAATGGACCATGAGCACGAATGGGCACGAAATGCTCTTAACTCTTTCCTCCAGTACGGGGACAGTAGAGATCGGTTTTCCGTATTCATCGAAAGAACGCAATTGGAATTGCTTCTGAGAGCTTAGTCGAATAAAAACTATGGAGAATTTAGTAATGACGGCCTTCAGAGCGTAACTAGTTTGTTTTTGTAGAAGCAGCTCTCGCTTCCACATCCACAGTAGGAGGTAGTTTCTTAAGCAAGCCTGACATATATGGAGAATTAACTTGATCTTGGAAAATGGATATCGGAAGATCAAGAGCAGTTAAGAAAAGAGATTTTTTTTAGTTTGCAAATTGTCGTAGTTACTGAGAATGCTAAGTAGTCTAATAAATTGGCATTACGGTCAGCAAGAAAAGGCTTTTCGTTTTAGTCCTTTTTAACCTTTAAATGGAACGTGATAATAAAGAATGTGTAATAGAAAGAGGACTTATTCAAAGAAAGCTTCATTGTTCAACTAGTAAGCTAACCGCAAACAGATAAAACATTGAGTTCGTAGCACTAAAAGTTTGTTCGTCATGAGTCAGTTCTTAGAAAACGGATGCGTTAATTTGACACAATTTGAACACAATAGCAGGAGTTGCTCATTTTCCGTGACGTTCGTCGGGGACATGGTCATTGAATTTTTGCGAACCTCTCATTGGATCGAGATGGAAACTAGAGAGTTATTCACCCGTGACTTAAGGTTAACAGCGAGTTTGTTACAAGTAAATTATCGATTATATTGACAAAACTTTGATTAGCAGTAGTATAAACCAATGGAGTATATTCTGAGCCTATTTGGACAACTTTTATCCAAGGAATAAATTTGAAATTTTGACAGCTTGTGTCTATGGGAAATCTGACAAAACGTCAGATAAAAGTTGTCTTTGGAAAAATCTAACCTTAAACGTAGAGTTAAAAAACACAAAATTACTCGCCAATTACAAGTTTTTATGAATTCTGAATGTCCCAAAATTATAATCATTAAGTACAGCTGGGCAGCAATGTGTCTATTAAGACCGGATGCACTAGAAACTGTTGGCCTTATAAACTAATATATGCAAACCATTGAAGGGACCCATTATACTGGTTATTGTTGATTCAGATATGCATAAATACATGCGAGAATATGTATGTAGTTGTGTCTGATGTCCCGAAGGAGGCGGTCGTGCTGGAGACGATGGCCCGGCTAAGAATGTGGGTCAAACCTGTAGGTACACTGACACCGACCATTGAGGCTTGCGTGAACGACATTCAGTTACACATGTGAACAAACAAACGCTGCACAAACATATTATGTACTTCAGTCGAAACTTAATCCTGTGAACGTTTAACAGACGATACGAAATGTTTTACAAGAAATTAGACTCATAAACTTGAGTAGGACGTAGTCAAACTTCAAAATATAAAACAAGAAAATGGCACATGTAAATTCTACAACAGACTGATACACGACTCTTTGTAAGACCTTTGATTTTAAATGTTTGTAAATGTTATTGATGGTTGATGTTTCCTTTGTTTACATTTCCATTATTTTAGTTACATGGGTTAGTTACTTTAGGTATAGACGTCCATCACGTCATGGGTACATTATCCTATCTTTACAAATATATATTACCGGACATTATAATAATATTTTCCATTATGACCAATTTATGTATATTAAAGTGAGGAAACATATCATTGTTATGTCTAAATGCGCGGTAATTAACAGATTTACGTAAAGTCATGGAAACCATGTCGTGGGAGCCATATTGTCTGCGCGTGGGCAACGTTCTGCGCTATGTATGAGTGTCAGTTTCTTTATAGTCGGCACATTGTTAAGCTGTACCTAAAGATTACCTCGAGCATTGCCAACTGATGTCCTTTCGTGGTTTTTACTCGGAACAATGACAATTGTTGCCAAATAAGGATAGGGAATGAGGCGAATAAGCTCAAAGGTATTATTGCGAATGTTGACTTGAGGCCAACTGGCTTGTAAATTAAAATTTTGAATAAAAAATGCAATTGAAAAAAACAAAAAACTTTTTAAGTTTTTTATAACTTAGGTAACTTAGTTGTGAAATCAACAAAAACTGTTTTCTAAATTCTAATAACAATAATGTTTGGAGTGGTTTAAGCGTTGTCGCAAGGGCTGCGTTTGTTGTTAAACCGTGGGTCACGAGCGTAGAGTCGCCAGAAATGTAACAAAGATTGACCTCATTCAGAGAGCGGCAACGTTTGACGCGGTCGGTATAGTAAACACAATGGCATGAATCATATTTTCCCACAGCTGAAGTCCGACAGGAGGCATCGGCCATGCTATTACGCGTCCTACAAAAAATGCACACAATGTCATCGCGTCGATTTTTAAGTATTGTTTACTATGTATTTTTTTTACTTTTCAGGGTCTGCGAGTTGTATTTATAATAAACGCACGAAGAAACAACTCAGTAGGAACTATTTTGGAATAAAGAAACCACAAAAACAGATTATGACGAAATTAATAAATAATAAAATTTAATATAGTCTAACAATTAATTATTAATCATCATTTAAAGGTAATCTACTATCAGTCACGTTTATTTATTCATAAATTAATAAAACACGTGTCTTAAAGAAACTGTGCTGCCATCTGGCGTCGAGTAGCGAAAATACTTACATGCTCTCAACGCATCAAGAGATGGCGGTAGCGTCGCTGAACCACCTCCCTGCATTGCCGCTAGAGCGGAGTACGACTCTCGATCACATGGTAAAACTTCGCTGTATTTCCTCTTCCTGTGTATAATCGCCTTCCACATATTAAATTTTGAACGTTTTTCCCTTTGTAAGCTCATTTATATTATTTTATATTAACTTTTTATAACTAAACATCACTCTAAGTACTTTAAGCTTTGTTTTATCGATTGTTCATTGCTATTTTCAAGATAAAAACATACTTTTATTGTTGACCAGTCATAAAGTTTCTGTTGTAAATTGCAAAGTGAGTTCAAGGGTCGAGTGAATAGATGCCGACAATTGGCGTGTAAATCACTAGCATTACGACACGACGATGTAACAAGATAACGATAGCGAATGAAGATAGGGGCGCTGTCCTCGAGTGTCCCTCTTCGCATCATTGTGTATTATGTGGTACCTACTTAAACTTTAAAAGGCGATTTGTCTATATTTCATGTCATTGTGATGGATGGCAAACTCTGCACTTAGTAGGTATTAATCTATAATAATATTTAAAAATATTTTTATTAAAATTAAGACTGTACTTCGCCGACATTCATATTATAACTATCCCATGATTGTATTCAACACAATAAAAAAAACCTAATCTTTCCAAAAACAAATATTTATATTATTTATTAATCTAATGAAAATTAAATTATTATTAGGTATTAGACCCGGTTGTAGTAATAAATGAATGTTACATTTTAAATATATATTCTATCAATATACACACTGATATCATAAGAAACAATTTATCGACTGCTTGAAACTGTGACTGATTTCTTAATTGGTAAATCGAGTCGTGACTAACGAGTAATTAGTTGACTTATTATTTAATTACAGTTACGTAATGACATAATGATACTTCTATTTGCGGACGTCTTCATTAATCTTAGCATGTAACGTTTGATCAAATATAGTTCTCTTAATTACACACTTTTATAATCGATGACTTTTTTTACGCCTTATCCTAACAGTGACATTTAATTCATCAAAGAATGTGGTATTAAAATGAATCAACGCATGATTTTCGAGTGACGTCACACCCTAAATTCCCTGCTTGGAACACTTGTGACAAAATTATCAGGACGAATAACGGGCTCCTGGCATTCCGTAACGACCGCCGACATCGGTAAGGTCTCCTGGGGCTTAACGCGCTTTAAGGCAAGTATATGAGATTTGAATGTTAAAACAACGTATTTAAAATTTTCTTTAAAATTAACCTTAAAAGCCTAGAACCTAAGAAGTTCCACTAAACAATCCGTGTTAAACGGATTATTGGCGAAATAAAGTCCTTGCGTTTCCAATTATATCGTTAGTTATTTTTTAATCTTAAACTTGACATTGGTGTCGGTTCTGTTGCGCACTTTGACAGGACTACACAGAACTAAGGGTGTTTGTCTCTTTCTGTTTCAATAGAAAAAGAAAGTGACAGTTGCGTTTAGTCTAGTTTAGTTCTGTCAAAATGAGGTTCAGAATCGACACCATTGTTTATAATAAAGACAGAAATACAGTTCAGGAATTAAATCGGTAGTTAAAAGGAAAGCCCAGACGGTTTGCGGCACGCATTGAATTGGATCAAATAACTGTCCGTGACACTTAGAACAATAAAATCACAGGTGCACGCTTTGCATTACAATTAGGTGGCAATAATTAACAATAAACTTACCCATTTAAAAGCAATAACACGTCTCACAGATTGTGAGTTTAAAAAAATGCTGCAAATAGCACATTTTTATTATTTAGAGAGTATTTATTTTACAATTAAGTAAATGAGGACGGTGTCGTAACGCGCCGTAGACACTGGACATAAGCCAAGAACAAAACTCTAATTAAAAATGAGATGTAATCAGCAGATTTTTTCACAGGATTTACGTACGCGCCTTTCAAATATCTCATTAAAAATACCAAGATTTCACGAAAACCTTTAAATATAATTAATTAATGAAGTTTTAAGATTAGACAAACAATAAAGAGAATATGTTTACAAACGATTGTTAATGAAATAACAATGCTGAGAATGCAGTATAGTTTGTATAGGTGTGATGTACAATCCAATTTATTCAAATATCGGCCATTGTCACAGCTATCCATTTCGTCTGCGCAAAGGCACGCATTGTTAGCATAATATTACGAGATCATTATAGCGAAAAAATGTAAACTGCTGTTTTTTTCTTTAGAAATAAACTGAATTAGGTCGGAACCTTGTCAACCTATGTTAAAAAACCGCCGGGTAGCTTACTTAAGTGAAGTGTCCCAACTTCCTTGGTGAGGCATGACCAAGTTCAGTGCAATACCATAACAAATCGTCAGCTCTTTGTCTTAATTCGCCATTGTACCGAAACTAGGGGCGACGTCACTGCGACGGCGGTTTGCATACAATGCCGCAAACTATTGAAGATGAGTCAACTGTACACAACTGTACTCCTGTGGTTTGTGAGGGGTTTGCATCACGCAATGATTTTAATTTCGTGATTAATCAATGTGGTTGTGGATGAACTTCGTGTGACGTATTAAATAAGCCTTTCGCGACGACTAAAATGTCGTGGCTGCCTGGAGGGCTAATGACGTCATACTTGTTCACATCAACTTCGCTCAAACTGAACTTAAACTTAGATTTTTGGTCAGTATCGAATGAATCAACAAATATTGGAAGTTATTAAAAAATACTCAATGTTCGAAGCTGATAAATTGTTTACGTAGACGTTTTGATATCATATCAACATACTTATTTGTAAACACACCAGAACATGTCTATGATTGAACCCGCGACATCTATTATCGCGCCTCTATCTGATAACCTACCACGTACCAGCTTCTAATCTATAAATACTGCATCTAAGAGTATAAGTACACAACATCAATACGATCTCAAAACAATACGGCGTAAGCGTTCAATTTTATCGGTTCGCGTAACAAATTTATGAATAGACCATAAACGTGCGTACGCAAAGAGATTTATAACTATTTATAATGCTGATTATTAGGTGGGTATTACAAATCTTCGCGCCTGCGCACAAGGAGGCGGTGCTGCCTGCCCATCCGTCCCACACAAATACTCCATCACTCAACAAACGCTTTACTAATAATAGAGTCTTATTTAAACGTTTCATCATCCTATATTGACGTTGAACGCACCTACTCTATCCTTGGAACTGCATACGAAATTGAAGATGATCGCAAACTTATTTTAGATTTTACGTTAAACACCAAATAACTGAATACATTCCCTGAAAGTTCTAGGTAAGAAAGGATATATGGGTATGTATGTTGAGTTAGAAACCTTACTATAATTGTTCAATACGTCCTACTTTAAACTTTACCCAGTAGTAGGTATCATTTAGGTAGTTCAGTCATCAACTTAGTAGGGGATCTACCGCGTACTTCACCACGTTTGCCAGCGCGTACTGTCTTAAGTATACAACTACAACGCGAACAATACTCGCGGAAAATCATATCTACATAAACGCTGCAATACATCGACATATTTTTGAACTATCTGCTCTACACCCCGCCACGCTAAGTACCGTGTCTCCATAAAAGAGGGCTTAGATTTCACAAGAAATCTTGACATTTATCGTTATCGGTACCACATACAAGTGTGAGGTAACGATATAACTGATAATGAAGGTACAAAACGTCTTCTAAAGACCTATTTATTTATAGACGAACTTGAGCTATTTACCCTAAATCTATAATCTTGATAGTCGATAAGCCATAACATAAAAACAACATCACGCCTGTATTCTCTGAAGAGTTGGGCAGAGGTGTTAACGCCCCAGTTCGCCGTTGTTTAAGTCCCATGTAACAGAGGGCGAGCCTATTGTCATCAACCGGGCACAAATCCAAACTCCGGGCTGCTACTGATGAATTCCAAACGGAAAAACGCAATAACACATTGGCCGACCTGGGAATCGAACCCAGAACCTCAAGATCAGCAGTCGCGCTTGCCACCACTAGACCAACGAGGCAATTCCTACTAAGCCTTAATAGGATAATCTGAATAACTAGTGAAACGAACATTGTTTCATGATATCAGGGCCGCACTGGGACCTGAAATCGGCCCGGGCATTTGAGAGACGGTCGGCCCAGTGCTGGCAAAAATAATTTAATTCCCAAGCGATTAGACGGACGACTTTTTTTTTTTTGACGTTCCCCTCACTCTTTCGATTTCTCCGACTGTGTGACTGGCCCATCGGACATTTGCCCGATTTGCCCGTATGGCCAGTCCGGGCCTGCATGATATCAGATATCTGTGGTATTTGACTGTCGTTACATTCATATTACAAATTAGTATAGCTTGGTTTCGCACATTGTTCGTACGTCACTGAAACGAATCAGGATGATGTACTGCATTTTTTCGAGTGGACAATATGATGACAACTTATTTACTGTTTATAAACAGCGCCTGTTTATAAACAGCGCCTGAACAATGAGTACTATGTTGTTATTTATAGTACACACTGGCTACGCCCGCGACTTCGTCTGCGTAGAAGTCGGAGAACAACATTGCTTGCCTAACTGAAATTACGTTGGTATTTTTTAAATATTTCTTCATTCTATCAACTATGAAAAAATATATAAAAAACGGTGAAATGTGTATTACCATTTATTTATAAAAAAAAACCTCACATAGCTTCGGGTGCCCTATGTTTCTGCCAACAGTTTGGCTGAGTAGATTTTTAGTTGTTAGATTTGAAACTTAGAATTTTTACTATTTACTTACTAAACAAAATATGTTGTATTTCCATCAGTAGTCAGTTATATAATAAGGCTTCTCTGTAAACAATGTTAGCAGTAGAACCACTAGGGATGTGTACATAAAGATTGCTCAGGTTGCTTACAAGGGAAAGAGCCACATAGAGCTGACCGTGCGAGAAGCAGCTGACACTACGGTCTACATCCGCAACGCGTAGTGTCTGGCCCTGCGCCTTGTTAATGGTCATAGCATAACATAAGCTGACTGGAAACTGTACACGTTTAAAACTAAATGGAAAATTGATTAAGCGATTTAACATACACATATCGCGATCTATTAAGCAAATATGATACAACAAATGATGCTAATTTCTTTCTTGATTGAGCGAACCGAATACGATGAAACAAAAATTAAATGTTACTGCGAGATACGCACGATATTTGTCTATGAGTACTGAACATGAGTCTCTCACATGCTAGGTACTATTGCAATTTTCGAAAATCTATTTGTCTATGATCAGTTCGTTTCGTCTTCGCGGCTTAATTGTCGAACCTAGAGCAACGCGGCCAACGGCGACATCCAAGCCGTACTGCTACTTTTCACCTCGAAAAATTAAGTTATTACGCAGGGGGAGTCAACAATCTCCATTATTTAAAAGCCTTTCACGTAATTAATACATGTACTTGCCCTTTTAATGTGAAGGCGTGTTTAATAATTTTACAACAGCAGGATTTATGACAGATAATCAGGTGCATCTGCACTATAAATCTCGGGATAATATTACCTAGTCGGCTATCAGTAATGCTAGTAATTACTACTATCAGCGTCATATCCCTGCAATAACCTTGTATTAGTCATCAAATGTTCGCGCAAATCACCGGCAGATGGCGCTGTGCCAACACCATTGTTTACTCTACCAATAGACATAAACTGAAAATAAGACTGCGTAATCAAAAGAATACAGTTACAAGAAACATTTGATACTATCAATGAATGAAAATAGAAACAGGAAGAGTTTATTCCAAAGTGAGGTTATTACATTCTTGTCGAATTACTTATGTAGGTAAATTATATTTGTAAAACTACGTGGTCGTTGACCTTATTACTCAAATACTTTTGACGTAGTCGCAAGTAGAATAGTAGATAAATATAATAATAGAAAATATAATGATAATTGAATAAATCGACCCCAGAAGTCATTCTCTCCTCTATTCTTGGACTCTAATTAATCACCTTGATTAATCAAAAGAATGACGCCTATATTCTAACTTAGAATGTTCCAAGTTCTTACCAACTGATAAGGATTGAAATTAAATCTATGAAAAAGTGTATAATACACAATTTTCATTTTACATCGTGAAAATGTAGCAATTTTCTAGACAATGTGATCACACCTCAATGTAACGAGTCATTGTTATAAAAATTAACACATTCGACATTGAAACTCCAGGGTTGCATACTTTGTGCGCTAATGTGGGATTAATATTAACAACGAATATCTAGTGCTAATAATCTATTAAAAAACGGTTTTATCTTGCAGTAGGTACCCCTGCAGCATCAGAATTTGAGGAATGAAGGTTGAAATTATTATAATGTTGTACTGTCACGAGAATTGAATTTGTGTGCGAAGTTTCAGGAGAAATAGTTAAAGCAGAAGTAGTTGAAAAATCTGTCGTAAGATTTGAATCAAACAAACAAATAAATAAACAACGAATATACAAAGCGAAGCTAATTAAAACCGTTTAAATAACCTGAGATTATTATGTCAATGCCATTACCTATACCTACCTGTCTCGTATTCTATTTACTAAATACTGATATTCAAACGACATGTTAGGGAAGCGACTATCTACGGCCAGACGCCTTTTATTTACTAAAAACACACGTGAAAACAGTTTATAGGCTAATATACCAACCATACAAGTCACCGGAAAAAGTCAAAATTTTCTAAAGTTCCAAGAAAACTGGAAAATATTTAGGTCTTTGTTTTCAGAATAGGTAGGTACGCTATGCTGCATTTAAATTGACATTTAGCGAGCAATTCTGTAAGTCAGCAGAATTTAATTGCTAAGGGGGACGCTGGTGCATATTCAGCAAGTCAAAAGAGTAATATTCATTCGACTTTGCCGTCGTCGAGTAAAAAGGGGAATTCGCGCATGACGTCAAGTTACAAGCGGTGATCATAACATCCCGACTTGAACATCCTTGCAGAGCGGATGCTGGCTCTATGCCAAAGTGACGTTAGGAACAGGAGAAATGATTTAACGCTTTATTTTCGACAGTTACACAGAGTCAGCAGTATATAGTTTACTACCATTTAGCCTCGTTAAACCGTTTTAGAGTATAATTTTGGGTGCCATTCTGTAATTTAACTAAGCGTGTCGTCCACAGCGGTATAGTCAAGTAGGATAAAACCGTAAACTTCGTCTGTTTCCTGCCTGTATTTCCTCTGGTCTACTAGCATTGTAAAATAGATAATCTGAAGACATTTAGTATGCCGCCTACACTAAGGCAATTATATCCATCTTGCTTGCACACAGTACCTCATAAATCCGTTTCTATGTTCGACATAACGACGTCATTGGAAGGTTTAGTAATGAGCATCGATGACTCACAATAGGTACTTATTTCCTTATGCTTTTCTCATAACTAATTGTTCAACGTTTTTATAAAACCCATAACGCGCAGATTTAAATTATGACGTCATATGTCACGCCCATGGAGCTACCAATAATCAGCGATATAGAAGCCACACGTCTTCGACCATCGAAAAAAAAACTAATATGAATTTCAACTGTTGACATTAATTATGTAAATTAAATTAACCGTCAGTTTTATCTTCAAATGAGTCGGCCCGGAAAACAACTGTATCTTATCTGGCACGAAACTATGGCAGTAGTTTAAATTGCATTGCGTTTTAGTGTGCAAGTAACTACGAGTAGGTACTCTATTAATGAACCTTTAAAAGTTGTGATCTCATAGTACGCTCTATATTCCAATAGATTGTGTAGCGCTGAATTCAACTTATGGAAAACTAAATTTCAGGGTATACATAGACCATATTATTATACATAATTAGCCCTTTACTGTCCCACTGCACGGCCCTCTTCTCAGAGTGAGAAGGGTTTAGTTAGGCCTTAGTCCACCACACTGGCCTGGTGTGGCTATCAGATTACACAAACTATCGAGAACTTTGCGGAGCCCTTTCAGGTGTGCAGGTTTCCTCACGATGTTTTTTCTTCAGCGTTAACACAAGTAACAATAAAATTTTAGTCTACACATGAATTCGAAAAGTCAGAGGTACGGGTAGGGATCGAACTCAGACTCTCCTGCGTGGAAAGCAAGCGTTCAACCACTAGGCTATCACTGCTTGTTACAATGACATAATTATTATATAAAGCTTTTTCTAAAGCTGGGTACAGATTATTTGTAACACAACATGTAAGGTAACATGTAACGCAACATTTTCCATACATTTTAATGTGTTCTCGAGCGCAGCGTGCGCGTAGTGCGCTCGCGTACACATTAAAATGTATGGAAAATGTTGCATTGCATGTTACCTTACATATTGTATTGCAAATAATCTGTCTATACCCAGCTTAAGACTCTTTCCTCTAGACCACTCTGGATCTACTATGATTTCGTGTTACAAAACGTACACGACAATATATCTCAGTAGAGAAGACAAATCACACTATTTAAAGTTACACTCGTTCTATTTAATTATACGTTAACGGTAAACGGTGTGTTCTTTGTTGACTATTTTCTATTTAATGTTGGTAATGAAACAATAATAACTCGGATGTGGTTGCGGGCCTCCCATACAGACTATCAATTTGCGGAACACGTGCTGCTGAGAACTGCTACGTCATTCATGAGGAATATTTATTTATACATATATAAATACAAAACGTAGATACATACATATTTATAGTACCTACCTACCTAATTGTTAAGTGACTCAGAAACCTGCTCCTCATAGTGAAGAGCAAGTTTGTGATTCACTTATTTCTAAAATGTGTGACATTTCCACAATTTTCTGTTATGAAAAACCGGTTTTCGTTTCTATGTAGTACCTAGCATCTCTTTTGATTTTCCAACAAAATCGGGGGGCACGGCAGTGCCCCCGCCATGTCGAGCTATTTATTTACAACTAGCTGCCCGGACAGACTTCGTTCTGTCAAAAGTTATTGGCCTGTAATGGGAAAAGAAAAGTGTTGTTTTTACTATTTTCCACGCAATTTTTGTGTTTTTTCTCTCCATAAGAACCATCCTTTTGCCTTAAAGAATATATTTAAAAAAAAGTAGCCGTATTGGTCGAGCCGTCCTCAAGTTTTGCCCTTAGCAACACATTTGACGATTCATTTTTTTATTTTTATAGATAGATTACAACTTTGCACTAAATAAAATCTTAAGAGGCGATTTTATCAACGTTTATAACTAAAGAATGAATATGACGTTTTGACAAATTTTCAACACAAAATCTGTCAAAAAATAAATTTATTCCTCAGATAAAAGTTATCTGACGTTAATAAAATATTTCTTTCTATTCGTAATTTTTTTTAATCGTTGCCCTCTGTGTTTTCTCCTGTATCGTGGGTGCGTTTGCTGACACAAAACTTCACATACGCAAACGCTCAGACCCGGAACAACTATTGTAGGCCCTACAAATATTTGATCCGGACGGGAATTGAACCGAAGATCCGTAGCGCATAGCCAATCGCTCAGCCACTGCACCAAACGTGTCGTGATATCGGCCGGTTGGTAAGTTAGAGCATAGGACACTGACAATAGGAATTATGGATACGAAAAATTATCCGACTGGGTGGCCTCACAATTATTAGACAGAAGAATACACAGCCATTTATAATGAATAGTGATAACTTATTCTCGTTCGTCATTCAAGCACATTACGCATGTTATCTTTATGTCAATCACGTTTAGTCTATTGCCGGCGGTCAAGACGTACAACATAACTATGTATATTAAAATCTATTTACAGTAGATATTAATAACCGAGGAATTTCAATTTATTTCCATCTACTATCATAGGGTTATCAAAGGATATCTTCAGAACCAAAATAGTATTACGCACCATTAAAGCTAATTTTGGTTCTATATTTGACTTTTGTCATGACATGTGCAAAACATGAGGAAACCTGCACACCTGAGAGGGCTCCATAAATTTCTCGATGGTGTTTGTAGTCTGCCAATACGAACCAGGCCAGCGTGGTGGACTAAGGCCTAAACCCTTCTCATTCTGAGAAGAGGCCCGTTCCCAGCAGCGGCACAGTAATGGGCTAATTATGTATGTTATGTTATCTGCACAACTTATTCCAACTAAATATCAATTTCTAAACTCTGAAATAAAGTGGTCAAGTCAGAAACTAACAATATTGCGACATGCCCGCGGGATTCGAACTTAGAGAAATCATCAATATACTTGAATGTTTACGAGAAGGACATTCGCATAGTGTGTGTCTGCTAAGTTTGTAAAGCTATTCACCTATCAGTCAAGGTGCATCTTAAGACAAGGCCTGAACCTTGCTGCTTGTAGCTCCGAAACTCATCAGTTAACGTCCACGCCTTTCAAATCAGTTGTCAATGATACCTACAATAAGCTTAGATCACTTGAACAAATACACTGGACCTTATTTGGAAAAGTTTATTGTGCAGTAGTCTCGGAGCTGGCTGAGAAGACATACAAATTATCGGCATTGAATCCGTTGTAACCTTGGCATCATTACCTACTGTCAGTTAGCGTTGACTTAGCACGATTAGAGCTTAGTCGAAGAATGAACTAGTTTTAATGAATTGATAAACATTACCATAATATTGTAGTACATATCTGATATAATGTACAGTAGAGGAATGAAATGGACTTTAAGGTCTTTTTTTACTTGCACAGTGCGAGAAACGAACTATTTTACCGACTTCTTATTGCCAATATTATAGAAATGAAAACACAAGTATTTTTTGACTGGATATTTAAAATTATAGGTGACAGACACTAGTAATGTCATTTAATCATCGATTTTACAACAAAACTCCTGAAATGAAATCAAAAACATTACATGGCTCTACTACGTCATATGGAGGCAAAAGGCAATTTTGATCTTTGCTACGAAATAATTAAACATAACTTTCGATGCATTGATCTTTTCCGTTCGACGGTTTGAAAAGGTAAGATGTGCCCGCGATGTGAGAAAAGAATGAATTTGATAACTGACGAAACTTTTCATTTCCCTACTGTACAATAGAGGACGAAACCACTTTGATACTTGATCTCCAATAAACATCCATTTTAAGAAAGGTACCTACAATACAAGAACGTGCCTATTTATTCAAAGACACATTCCGAGACACATTGTTACTGTAATTTGATATTATTACACTTCTAGAATTTCTTTAAACATGAATAGGTACTACGTTTAAATATAACAATTTCTAAAGAAAATATTCGTTTTATCAAAACAAAATAGTGTAGAACTTGCTTCTAAACGTATAAATCTGCCCCAAACACATGAATATGTATGTAGCCTACCAATTACGAGCTGCACCCATTGCAGTTGATGTTCATCTAAGCATATCGACTGCACAAATGGATTCAGATTGCGTCCCCTCACAGGATTTGGCTTTGGAGCTTAGGTCACCCTCCAGGGGTGGGCAATAATGTGACTACCTAATGAAATGGTTTGGGGTAACAGTAATGAAAAGGGTTCGATTTGCTGAGCTAGCTAGTTGAACACACAGACAACTGACAAATGTAGTGAACAATAGTTAAAAGACAATGGAAATCAACTGTTTGTACAAGGCAATGATATATTTTTTGGACCTGACAAGCGTGTTGATTAGTATTCGTGAGCCCAATGTCAAGAGCCATATTAAGCTTAGAGTAGTCGGAAAAATAACGACCTATAACTCTTAGGAGTGAACAGTCAAAGGTACCATTTCTTGCTGACGTGGTTTTGATATTATTCTTCCAACCGGCTAACCAATAGAAATACAAATTAAATGCGTATTCAATTCAAGGATCAATTAAGATTGTTATCAGGCAGACATCTAAATGGAGGCAATAAAATTTATTATGAACGTGATCTAATTTTAATTGGAAACAATCTTATCCGAGTGTTTGCTTTCACCGACTTGCAAGACAAGATATCCTACGTCTAATGTCCATTAGTAAGCGGAAAATTAAGATAACAAATTGGTACATTTATTTTCTAGTATTGGACTCGGCACGCATCGCATCGTGAGGTGGTTCTTCACTCTGAATCCCTAACCAACAGTAGCTTGGGTCTTACTACCTCGCTGCGGACGGAGCTCTTACATATTATTTTTCTAAATTATATTTTTATATTGTTATTATTTTAAATATGTACAAAACTACTCGCGACTGCTAATCGGTGAAGTTCAGGATTCGATCCCCAGATCGGACAAAGTGTTATTGGATTTTTCCATTAGGAATTTTTCAGTAGCAACCCGGAGTCTGGATTTGTGACCGGTTAATGGCAATAGGCTCACCCTCTATTACATGGGACTTAAACATAACTGGCGAAATGAGGGTGTACTAAAAAACACCTCTGCCGAACCTTTCGGGGATTACAAGGCGTGATGTTATGTTATATCGCAAAAGTTAAGAATCAGGACACATTAATTTTAGATGTAATTGTTTGCTTGCTATAAGTATCCTCTTCTATAATTGGCAAAAGGAATCGAGGATCAGCAACTTCAGACAGCTTTGCAGTTGCTGACATTAGATTATTTCTGCCAAGAGAAACTACTAACTATTCATTCACACTTTCGAAAAATTCTATATTACTTAATTCAAGGGACATCATCTTCAAAACAAATCTATCAATTACGTTAGCAATTAATTAAGGTTCAAGGCTTACTAACTACCAACCAATACAGAGAACACCTATCAAAGATAATTCTATTAAGTTTCAGTACATCGACCTCCAACTATTGCGACTTCACACGTCATTAATGTTTATATTTTATATAATGGAAGGGAAAACGTCTTTCCACAACGCTAATAACGAATAGCGTCAACTTTCGCTAAAGACATAAGTTTCACTGCGGTGGGGAAATTGTGGTTTGACAAGCTGCGCATGAGTGCCGCTGATTATGATAAGACTTTAGATCAAGAGATATCGTTGCGTCATAGATCGATATAGAAATTGAAATGGGTTTTTATTTTCCCTTTTATAAACTGGCATTAAGTACCATAAATAAGATAGTTTATATACATCTGATCACAATTTAATCAATATTACTTTTCAACGTTTCCTTATAGAAGTGACAGTGAATTTACGCTTTATACGGTAAATTACGGAGCTGTATATTTATATAATAGCGCCATATTATTATTTTTTCAAAAGTTGATAAATAAAAACTACTTACAAAAAATGTCACCTTAAATTAACTTTTTAAAGACCAGTAATTACAATACACAGTGGTAATAAAGATCAACACTTTATTATTTTTAGTCAACATTTTAAAAAGGAAATGGTAATTTATTGGAATAAGTCCATTAAAGGCTAACTGAGCTACATAAAACCGCGAAAGAAACCTTGCTGTTTATAATACAGTAATTTATTTTGATTTTAATATTATCTAGTGCTTTTTGGATTAAGTTTTTTTTTTACATACATACATACATACATACATAAACTCACGCCTTTTTCCCATAGGGGTAGGCAGAAACTATAGAACGCCACATGCTACGACTCTTACATACCCCTTTCGCTTCATCCACATTCATACATCTTGTCATACACGCACGCCGGTTGAGAGTACTACGCACCTGACCCTTGTGAAGAACTTCACCAATAACATCGATGTATGTCCTTCTAGGACGTCCTCTACCGGCGTTCCCATTAACATCCGCCTTATAAATTCCTTTTGTTAATCGCCGTTCACTCATTCTCTCAACATGACCAAACCACCTAAGCATACTCCTTTCAATTTTTGTCACTACATCATCTTTTAAACCGCAACTTTGTCTAATCTCTTCATTTCTCAATCTATCATTCAAAGTTACACCGCACATACTTCGCAAGGAACGCATTTCCACGGCATTTATTCTACTTTCATGCCTCTTCTGCCACGACCAACATTCACTTCCATACATAAGCGTAGGTACCAACACACCATTATGGACAGCCAGTCGTGCCTTTTTGGACATCGAACGGCTAGCCACAACCGCATGCAAAGCACCATTTACTTTATTTCCCGCATTTGCTCTCCTTTCCACATCTTCGTCAATCTTACCATCTCTTGTAAACATACTTCCCAAATAAACAAACTCATTCACCTGTTCAATACTTTCATCTCCTATCTTTACTTTACACTCCGATACATCTGCATCTCTTTCAAAAACCATTACTTTCGTCTTGCTTACATTAATTTTCATCCCTTTCATATTATATGCTCCATTCATCATAGTTACCATGTCTTGCAACTCTTCCACCGACGTTTTTTTTTTATATTCTACTATAAGCATAATATTGCACACGGAGGATAATAATTAAGAAATACGACCAGACAGACAGTCAGACATACACCGAAGACTGACCTTAAGGGTTTCGTTTTGACCTTTCAGAAACGAGAAACTAAAAGCGTATCGACATAATATTACTACTCTACCTACTACTATAGGTTGGTTCTTAAATATCTAGCTATCTCTCGCCATAAGTATTTTTCATACATAACAAAGGCATAAATAGGAATATAAAAAAACATAAAAGTGAATTGATTTTGTCACGGAGTGTGTTGTATAACTAATCTTATTACTGCAATAATTTACTACGGTTAGTTTCTTGCGATAATTCTAAAGCTGTCACGGCTTCTATTTATTATTATTATTACGTAAGTGTACGTGTACCACCAATGTACATGAAGTTTAAATAAATATAATAATAATAACTGTTCCCGATGCCGGTCGAATACTATGTTGTATATTTTAAATGTTTTTATTATATGAAAATATTTAAAAATGTAATCATTTGAACAAATAAAGAAGATAAACGGGTAAATTAAGTCCAATTGTAGCAATTTTTAATAATTATAATTCAGTCCGAGACAAAGACTCATAAGAGCCGCTCCACATTAAAGAAAAAAATCGTCTTGGTCGAATTATTCCCGAGATTATGCGAAACAATAGAATGAATCCGTTATCTCGTAATATAATCTGTTATTCTAATAGTATATTATAAAAAATAACTCATTATTCTTAATCTAGTAGACTAATGGCCAAATACACAAACGCTACTAAATTTTAAGTTGCCGTTAATTTCGTGCGGTCACTGTCATTTCGCCTTAAAGTGACAGTGACAGCACGAGACTTAACGGCAACTTGAGTATTTGGCCATAAGATGTCATGGAATAACTAATAACAAATCAAAGGTTCTTAGAACTTAATTGAGAACCACGAGGCTAATAAGAATTCAGTTAAGGAACGTGCTCGAAACATTACGGCCACAGCTGCCATGTATTTACAATTTCAATGTTATTGTTATTATTATATTGTTATTATTCAATTTTAATAATTGAAAGTGAAGTTAGTTTAAAAAATATGTCGAAAAATCTCTAATGCCAATGTTCATAATTATTAGCTCCATCATTCCCAAATAACCCTATTTTACTCGGCATCTCATCTGTCTGATGGCAGAATGATTATATTTACATCCTTGACTAAACGAAAAAATACCTGCGCGTATTCTGCAACTAGTTTGTAAGTTAATTTGCATACTTTTCACTTCGGTCTCCGTTATATTTTTCTAGCTCATCGTAATTAAGTAGCCATGCGAACATCACTACGACTTTCATGCTACTAAAGTACCAATAAACAGTACATTTTCTTTCAGATTAAATGGCAATAATGGCAATAACATCAGAACACCATTCAGTGACCAATCAATCGTAACTGTCACAACTCATTTAGCATTTATCTATCACATCAGAAAGTGGCCAGCTAGCCACGTCCACATCAATAGTAATTTCCCCTCGCGTGACCAGATCTCCGATTACCTGCGTATGCCTCTCGATAGAAACTTGCGTATCAAACCAATAAACGATTAAGGCATAAATGCTACATTTGTCAAAAACATGCACGCTGTCCTCTATTTTCATTTTGATAACGATCGTACGATTTGCGAGATTAAGCTGAGCTTGCCGCGGTCAGTCCATGGATAGGTGACCGTTCGTTACACATCGAAAGCCCTCCGTGCTTCGGAGAACACGTTAAACAGTTAGTCCCGGGTGTCATACGAATATCTATGACAGGCGTTACGGGAAGTCAGAAGCCCGAAAGTCTGACAACCAGTCTAACCTTAGGATATTGGCATTGCCCAGTAACTGGGTTTCGGAGGTCTGAAGGCGGTCGCACCGTGCAAAATACTTGTATTCAGCCGCATTTGGCAGGACAAGCTGACCCCAACACGGTTGGGAAAAGGCTAGGCAGAACATAACATAGATCATGGAATCTTAAAATTTGACATACCTAGTGTATTATCGTGAAAGTTGGAATAAATTTATTATGTCCTACGAAAAGTTATAGACATTACCGAAGGACTACGGATCAATGAGTGAATTCAGATCGCCATTCATAGACGATTCCAGCCTGGACTGTAAATGTGGTGCTGTTGCACAAACGATGGGACACCTGACATCATGCCCTGCGTGCCCTGATACCTGCACGTTACAGGAACTAATGGACGCTACTGATAACACTAAACTCGTAATTAAGTTTTGGGCCGACTCAATTTAGATTGCCATCAACACGCTAAGAAGAAAGAAGTTATATTTATCTATCTATCTATCTAATACCTTTAAACGAGCAATTCTTGTATATATATATATAATTTGAATCTCGGAAACGGCTCCAACGATTTTCATGAAATTTAGTATGCAGGGGGTTTCGGGGGCGATAAATCGATCTAGCTAGGTTTCATTTTTAGAAAAAGTCGTTTTAGCCGTGTTTTCAGGCAATGAAAAACTGCTACAATAACATTAGAATATGAAAGTAAATTTCACGGCAATCTGCAAGGTTAAAATAGCTCAGTTGGGAAATCGGACGGTGCCGAATTCAGAAGACTCGGTTCGAGTCCAAGTGGTCATTTTATTCCCTTTTTTTTCAAGTTCCTTCTTTTTCTCTTTTTTTTTCTTTCCAAAAAACACTATTTACAAAAAAAAACCGAGCAAAGCTCGGTCATCCAGGTACTTAATAATAACAAACTAACGATGCTCGAAAACCAACCTTATGTTAGGTTAGTCATTGATAGAAGCTTCGCCGTGTTTTCGTGAAGATACGAGTCGGAACGAATTGTCAAACAGTACAGTTACTGTTAATTGCATCACACACGTCAGGAAGTACCCATTATAACACTTTTACAATAAGGAGCATTATTCAATTAACTGTTGTTCTGATCGAGTTTGACACGATAACCACGGCACGGTATTTTTATGCAATACTATCATAGTTGTATGTTACATAAACTATGAAATCGATAATAATTGTGCTATAACAGTTACAGGCAGGTGGAATGTTTAGAACTTCGTCATTACACCGTTTCGCGTTAATGTGCTATCTCGAGCAATTAGCAACACAGTCATTATGATCATATTTCTATTTGCTTGGATAACGATATAAAGTGGACGATAAATCTCAAACACGCAATAGAAAATGTCTTCGCCCAAGATTGATATTCGACTGTCCATCTTCCAGTTTTTATCAATGAAACTGAGTTAACTGAAATTTTATATGTCCTCTACGAATGATTACGTCGAGCGTCGACTGCTTATAAAGTCAAATATTAAACACGGAATTTCCACTCGCAAATCTGACTCATCGTTAACGAATTGTATCTGTAACATTTCACTTGCATGTTCCTAGAGTTGGTGCTTTATGCTTGAATGCAAAAACAGAATCTCAGAATTCACATGAGTATACAAGGCACTTTTATCTTCATAAACGTCCAATCTGCGTAATGATAATGACGGTCATGTTGGTCATTAAGGTGAACTTCTGTATTACCTTCGCGAGAGCTGCAAGGTTCACGTTATCAAGTTTTTGCTTATGATAGCAGTATTGAGATAGTTGATTTAAATACGCCGGCAACTTTTATCACATTATAAACACTTATGGTATTATGCTATGATGATTTTTTTGATCGTAGTGTTGTTATGTTTTGTTGAAGCAGTGATAGCCTAGCGGTGAAACTCTTGCCTTCCGTGCATGGGTTAAATTGTTCTTGCATTCCATGGGTTAAAATTCACTACCGGCCCGCCCCTCTGACTTTTCGAATTCATGTGCGGATCAGAATTTAATAATTACTTGCGCTAACGGTGATAGAAAACATCGTCAGAAAACCTGCTTAAATACCTAAGAGAGCTCCATAAAGTTTTCAATGGTGTCTGTAGTCCGCCAACCCGCACCTTACCAGCGTGGTGGACTAAGGCCGAGGTCACACTGGTACGGCGACAGCGACGCGACGGCGATTTCGTGAAAACAAACTCATATAAACATATGACAGTGGCTGCACTGCAGAAACGACAAGCGAAATTTATTTATATACGAAATCGCCGTCGCGTCTCTGTCGCCGTACCAGTGCGGCCCCGGCCTAAATCCTTCTCATTTTGAAAAAAAGAGGCTTGGGTCCAGTTGTGTGACAGAAATGAGCTGATTATAGTATGATCTTTTTGTGCTTACATACTTGTGTAATTCTCGTACTTATTAAGTACTACATTAAAACGGAATTCACAACACTTGAACAGAGTTGTTTACTGTTTACGTTCTCTTGGCATTTCAGTGATTTAAAAGCAGAATAAAAAATGCACCAGATTCCAATAACAATAAACAATGGTTTGAGAAAAACGAAGCAATTCACTATTATACAGGTAAAATATAAGGGAGAGATATGATTTGTGATGCGCGCAAGCTTTAAATTATTGGAGACCAGCAATGTTAATGGTTAATACAGTTTTGAACGTAGGAGAAGGACTATTCTACCAACAAAATTATTTCAAATCGCGAGCGAACCGCAAGTCAACCAGGGCAGTTGGACTTTTCATAGAGATAACGGTCCAACGGCCGTGATTGAACTTCAACTGCTGTTCGATTGCGATTTTAAATATATGTTTTTAATAGAATAGCCTCATAGTAGTTATAATTACGTAAATCGTAGTAAGTGGGGAGCTACTAAATCGAAACATAACACCAATATTGATAAACATGAAATAGCTAACATTGTGCGTTTTGTCATTTTGAATTTTTGACATTCGCCGTATGGTTTTTCAGTTCCTACGATAAAAATAATTGACAAAACTAGACCAACCGCCTCGTCTAGTGGTGGCAAGCGCGACTGCTGATCGTGAGGTACTGGGTTCGATCCCCAGGTCGGGCAAAGTGTAATTGGGTTTTTCTGTAGCAGCCCGGAGTTTGGATTTGTGCCCGGTTGATGGCAATAGGCTCGCCCCCTATTACATGGGAGTTAAGCTTAACGGAGAAATGAGGGTGTTACTACACCTCTGGCCAACACTTCGGGGAATACAGGCGTGATGTTATGTTAAAACTAAACTCAGATTCATCTAAATTGAAATATTTCATTGCTGTTTTTAATATTGCGTCAGATATATGTATTCTGCTATAACAAGCTATATGTAGTATGCTTTTAACATAGCCGCGTATTAATATAAACATTATTTTATTCAATTAAGACAAGGCGAGCTGTGAGAACGTAGTTGACATACTCCTACGCATGTGTTGTCAACGGATGCTGATCAATGGTCCTTTTTTATCCAGCCAACGTGCGAAGGTTGCGATACAATATTAAGTTAAAAAACTTATGTATAATAGAGTTGTAGTACTCTTGTTTCATTCTATGTATGTTTTTATATAAGTAGGTGTGAAGAAAAATGTTAATAAGATAATTAATATTAAGGAAATTAATTTGTACCCATCTAAATGCGTAGTGCCAGATAACATGCATAATTTACAAGTTGAGTGCTTAATATTCTAGACGGCGAGGAATGCCTAGATTATTTGCTAGAAGGTCAAGCAATGAGATTATTCATATTTATTGTTATCACTTTTTTGTTATCAATATAGTAAAGAAGTCGTGGTGGCCTAGAGGTTTACGGTCCCGCTTTCTCAGCACCGGGTTGCGAGTTCAAAACCTGCCTACCAATGTGACTTTTGCAATGTCA
This sequence comes from Amphipyra berbera, assembly GCA_910594945.2. Taxonomy (NCBI): domain Eukaryota; kingdom Metazoa; phylum Arthropoda; class Insecta; order Lepidoptera; family Noctuidae; genus Amphipyra; species Amphipyra berbera. The sequence continues at coordinate 15,469,573 of OU343123.1, read as the reverse complement.
TGTGTACTTTCTTAGTTAAACGAAGACACACGGTGAAATGAGTAAACCTGGACTTAATGGTCTGAAATCGCCACCACGCAGTGAGCAAGCTTGATTTACTGTACCAAGCACCAGGTTGCAGGTTCAGAACCTTGCATGTACCAATTAGACTTTTTGCAATGTCATATGAACTTTTTTAGTTAACCTAAGACTCCACAGACCTACGGTAGAAGAAAACATAGTGAGTAAACTTGGACTATGGTCTGAACACGCCAACACACAGTGAGAAAGCTTGGTGAATACCTACTCGTTCCTTCTTTTTATGAGAAGAGGCCTTCGCCTTGAAGTTGGACAAATCGAAGACTGGTGTTACTCATGAAGTACTTACATATGGTAGGTACACCAAAGAAAAGATGAATGGATTGTGTAAGGGATGACATAGGTAAGAAAGGAGAGAGTACTGAGATGATGGCTGACGGAGGAGAATGGAAGCGGAACACGTGTTGTGCCGACCACACCTAGTGTGGGATATAGGCAGGGAGACAATGATGACGAATAAAAGTAGGTACTTACATAGATTATAAGTTAATAACAATCAATCTTACACCCACGTGTAGTAGCGTACCTTAAGTTAAACATCTATAGGAATGTTTTACAAGTTTCAATTTAAAATTCTGTACTAAAACAGTTTAGACTGAAACCAGCTATCAAACTAGAGATAAACATGGGCCTAATCTTACAAGTACTCATTAAAATTAATATCTTAATAAAGACCTTTTTGAACTGATTGGAGTTTAATGGCAGTTGTCAATATTATTGTTTTGTGAATAAGGTTCTGTTACAATCAGTTTAACATTATCCTATTAGATATTATGTCTAGAAATGACATTCTTAAGTAAGAGCTAATTAGTTTAGTTATTAGACGAAATATTATCCGTAATGTGCGTGTATGGACTCATTCATGTAAGTACTATTTAAAAAATATCATATCGCTAAACAATTTATTTTGTTGCAAGGAACAATACTTCGAAATGCGTGTAATTTAAAGCCGATTTGTTGCTAATGTTTACATAAAACAACAGAAACCTTATGACGAGCTAATTCCAAAACAGCTGATCGAATCACAAAACACAACACAATCGCACCACACACTGTAAGATTTTATAACTTGTAGTCAATTTTCACGCACTGAACTTTACTTTCAATCACAAAAGCAGCGTGTGCGTTGAAAATTTGAAAAAGGAAAATCGCGCCCGATTCTTTGCAGAATTTGAAAATGCGAATCCGATGGGTCATTCGGCGCCGAAGTGTGGCGTGTCGGAAGCGGCGTCGCACACTGGCGCGGACGCCGCGTGCGCGCCTCGCGTCTGCCGCCATTGACTCAGAGAAAAGTAGGGGCGTCACTTACAATGAACGTATATAATTTTCCGCTTGTTAACAATTAAAATCCAAACTGCTTGTAAGGCGCACACGATTTTTCAGCGAAATGACTCTATTGTCGTTTGTGCGTCCCGGAGAAAGCACATATAATTATGGGTAATTGCAGTCTAATTACGTTTGTTTACTTTCCTTAATTTTTATAAACACAGTAAAATATTTCCCACAGCTATTAGGAATAATAATAATGCACTTTTACGTGTTCTCTGTTTACCTTCACTTATATTTCACACCTATAAACAAAAATTGGAAAGACAATGCATCTCTTAAGACAAATCTCTTCACACAACAAAATGTCTCAGAAAAACAACGTTAGAAATTCTTGCCGTAGCTATTTAGCTACGGCGTAGCATCCCTAACGGTGCATTACACAGAAACAATAGACGGTAGCTGTATCAGCTCACTGTCGCCGGCTGATATCAGCGGACACTGTAAATGCATCGCATCCAATATTGGAAATATTGTGATGAATCACTCTTGCATCCAAAAACGCTGCGGGCTATATTTGGCGGGGTTGAAAACGTTATGGATGGTATTAATTATTGTCGCAGACTCCCGCCTACATGCAATTCCATTCCATGTTTAACCTTTGTTGTTTTTTACGATCGCATTAAATTGTGCATCGATATACAATGTATTTAACGGTTAAGTCATCAGTTTTGAGACCTACCAATAGGTACATAGGGTTTTCAAAGTAAATATATGTGGATGTGTTATAATTGTTGTGGTTTAAGTTAATATGTCATTAATAATAATTGCAAAGTTAGATAACAAACCGGAAAATCAAGTTCACAGCCTATACAAGCAGAGTGGTAGGCGATCATTAGTAACGCGTAAAAATAGACCAATATTCTATGTATTGAATACAATAAATATTTCCATAGTCATAGGGCAAAGATAACTACAAAACACACTTATAAATATTAATGCTCTACGGTCTACGGTCCCTTATACAGAGAGTACCGCACATGAATCACACATTGTTACGCACACAACCACGCTTGTTCCATAGACAACTAAGCTGTAATCCTTTCATGAAAGTTCAATAACGTTCGTATGTCACTGAGGACATACCTTTTAAGGCGAATGATGCTTTCCAGTTTTTTATCGCTGACTATTTGTATATCGAACGTACCTATTTCTTGTTTTATATTTTTTACTAGCGGCCCGTCCCGGCTTCGCACGGGTGGACTTTTTTCCCGTTTTTGCAACATTTCTCATTTATGCTCCGCTCCTATTGGTCGTAGCGTGATGTTATATAGCTTATAACCTTCCTCGATAAATGGATTATCCAACACAGAAATATTTTTTCAATTTTAACCAGTAGTTCCTGAGATTAGCGCGTTCAAACAAACAAACAAACTCTTCAGCTTTATAATATTAGTATAGATATTAGAAACAGAGAAACGTTACTGGCTGTCATAACCACGAAAGTCTGGCAACCAGAGTGGGCATAGGTATTCCCCAGTAGTAGATTGCAGAGATCTGATAACAGTCGCTCCGTGTAAAATACTGATATTCAGTCACATCTGGTTTGACCAGAAGACCAGAAAATAATTGGGAAATGGTTACGGAAACGAAAAATGGTGATGCTGATGATACTCAAAAACTATGTTGTTTACCGATATATATATCCAAGCATCTGTTTTAAGTTTATGTGTGTACTCTCTGTGTTATTCCACGCATTTAATATTTTCAGTACGTTTTCCTGCTAGCCTTAGAACGTATTAGAAACAATTGCAAAGTAAACAATATAGGTATCTAACAATAGTTTTGTACTTGTAGATACGTATAACAGTCGTACAGCATTTGACATAATAGGGTTTATTATATTATATTCAAACAATATTTCATTTAGCTGCCTTTTTGGTCTAGTAGTCGCAAGCGCGATTGCTGAGCCTGAGTCCTGGGTTCGATCCGCAGGTCGGACAAAGTGTTATTGAGTTTTTCCATTAGGAGTTTCTCAGTAGCAGCCCGAGTCTGGATTTGTGCACGGTTACTGGCAATACACTCGCCCCAATACATGGAACTTAAACATAACTGGTGAAATGAGGGTGTACTAAAACACCTCTGGCGAACCCTCTGGGGAATACAAGGCGTGATGTTATGTTATGTTATTTCATTTAGGTACACCTTCCATGATATCATTTAAATCGTCAACGTTTTTACTAAACATTCCAGTGACATTTTTAACCGAAGTGATTTATTGGCTTATAAATACAGAGTACTAGTCGACAGTAAAACTTGAAATTTCTTGTTAATACTTTCGTAACACGGGTATTAACGACTTGATCGAATAAGCGACGCCAGTATCTATTAAGAATTCAGTTTTTGTACGGAAACCAGCCGGTCCTTATAGACAGACAATGTGTTGAATACAATTTTATATTCAGGACGGGCGACAGTTCATAGGAACCGATGTGTAAGCCGACTTTACTTCCCTATTAGTTCTACTGACTCACGCTAAATTTAAAGTAGGTAAACACGGCATCGCACTCATAATTTCAGAAATATTGTTAATAAAAGCTTTACGTTTGCAGGTTAGTCACTGGCCTAATGTGATTTGCAATGAACTGGTCACAAAACCTTTCAAAAGCAACAAAATAATCACGAAGATGATGTGAAAATGAATCAGTCAAGTCGTTAAAGTGTAATAAACCGTCTTTATCACAAAGCTGTAATTAACACCTTGTTGAACAATAATTAAAGAGGTCGCGAGTCAAGTCACTCTTATAAATTCTCGATGTCAGTGACATCTTCAAATGTAACTTCGCAAATTATTTCCACAAATCAAAGTCTCAAAGAAATAAACATGTCTAATCAGGAAGTCTCTAAAAAGGGCAACAAATTACAGTAAAAGATCAATGGTTTTTTCCACGTTAAATGCTTAGGCCGACGCGGTTAGTTTTGTGCGCCACCAAAAATATGAAGAAAGTAAAAAATAAAAAAGTAAACCTCTGGTTCGAAATTAGAATTTCTTTTTAGTAAGAGCTGTAGCTAACGTCCGCTATTTCGGAGTCGTCAATCGACCCCGCGTTTTTTTCTTCTAACAAAGTTCGTGTCGTGCGACAGGTTAAACAGTTGGTATTTTTGTAAAACTCTTTCTTTGTAACGAAAAATATGAAAGCTGAAAGCTGTCTGACTGATGGAAAGTAAATATGTGGATGCATATGTATTGGAGCGTTGTATTCTATTTTAAAGTTTTGTCTTTGAAGACCACGTTAGTCGGGATTGTTTCTTCGTTTAAGTACTCAATAAAATCAATTGGACACGTTCATATTGATTCATTGCTGACTATTTCTATTTTGTTTTATCGACGTGTGTGTGTGTATTCATTCTCCCACTTCCGTTACACAGCGGAATTAATATTTATAAATTCAACACATGAACAAGTCTTTATTCTTGTACAAATTAGGGCATACAATATAGATTAGATATCTATATTAGTCCTGTCGAACTATCATAATGTTTTTGTAAACAAGGTCAAAATTATAAATATTATAAGGTCAAATCGATGCACGTTTAGAATATGCAAGGCAATATAAAAACTTCCACCTACAATCTAAAAGTCGGTCTATTTTATCCTGTTCTGTGATCTGACCAGAAAAGATAACTGTAATAATTATTAAATAATTATGGTCCCTATATTTTTTTTTCTTTACGTATGTATCTACATGGTCAGTTAGAATCAATTAGATTATAAGAAGACCCAGATCCAGATACATTTGTAAAAATTGTCAACACGTAGACTAGTAAAGGAACCTATGAATATGAGCGTATAATTATGTTGCTTTGTAGCCAAAGCAACATAATTATACGCACATATTCATAGGTTCTTTTATCTAAAAATAATTATTTTGCTTACGTTTTGATGCCACGAACGGATGGAGGAGTCTACGCTACACTCTGGAGACTACGATTCATTATTTGCACCAGATGTACAAGTTTAATCAGTCACGGTCGGTAAAATATAGAAACCCAGCGGTACACTACCAAATTCAACCCTTTGTTTTAGTTTCGTGCATTGCCTGATAAAAATCAAGTACTGTGCCTACATATTTGCGTATCAAGTCAAAGATTGATTGTCACAGGGTCGGGCAGCGCACATGACTCGAGGGACCGATGTCAATTAAAAACGACCGGGCCCTAATTGTGCCCATTTTAGCTCGATTGCGCCAGACGGGGGCGAAGGGACACTGCCGTCGCGTGTCGAATTGCGATACCGTCGCTCAATGGAAAAACATACGTTTTATGTTGTACATAAATTATGGTAACTATTTGTCAAGAAGTTGCAGAGTTGTTAATTGGAAACTTTCTGATTTTGTGTTGAACTATAATGAATGCTGTGTTTTGTATTTGCAATCACTCCTTCCTGGCACATGATATATAAAATCTGCAGATTTAAGGAGAAACTGCTGAGAGCATCGACACACACATTCTATAAATGAGGTTTGCTTGTAAACAATGAAAGCTAATTTCTTCTAAACGCGAAAATTTATAGAGTTCCTTGTCCACGTCATTCTCATTTCCTAAAACTGCAGTTCGAACACAAATAAGAATAATCTGAAAATGCTATAAAAACGTATTTTCATTAAGCACCAAAAATCCTCCAGAAAGATGAGACAATGCTCTGACAAAAAATGACGAGGACTGTTTCACATCCCAAGAAAAATAAGGAATTCGAAAAAGAAGCTAATATTCTCACTAATTTTATGGGCGATAAAAAGAGTGACAAGTATGCAGCAGGGGCGTGAAACATTGGTCGGAATCGATTTGTGACGGGTGCGCTAGCGTCACGGTGTGCGCCCTTCTTGCGTTGCGTTGGTGGCACTGCAACGAAACGTCATTCAGTCGTTCGGTCCATGCTTACTAATGAAGTGAAACTTGTTATACATGATTAATGGCCCAGCCTGTGCTAGGTACATAGTTTTATGGAATTTAGTATGGTTTCGCGGAAGTTAGTGGGTAAATACGTTAATATATTTGCTCTACTTTGTCCAATTAACAACTTCCTGAAACTTCAAGCGTAGAAAGCTGTCACGTTTTATAACATCGCATTCATTAAAAACATGGAAAGCCCTGTAACTCGAAGGATTAGCCAGAGCTTTACTGTCCTCCAATAATTCGCTGATTATCTACATTATTTTGATCCTAAGTAGTCCTTATAAATTCTTTCCTAGTTCACAATGCTCGCAGCCGTTATCGCTACAACTAGAACAATGTAGACTTACGAGTATTTATGAAAAACTTAAATTGCTTCTAAACATTGTTTTATAATAATAATTATTGTAAAAAAAGTTTCAATACGGTGCAAGTTTCCTGAAGTTCCCAGACTAAAATAAACGGTCAAGTAGCGACATCTGTTATGCTGTATACAAGTTATTCTGTAGCGCCATCTAGTGTCGAGTGGAAACTAAATAATCACGTTCACACCAGAGGGCGCTGACTGTTAGTTATTTCTACTGCACACTAGATGGCACTGAATTAAAATAAACATTACAAACCTTGTACAGGCATTGCTCGTAGTGATACAGCATCTTCTTCGATTTCTTCTTCAACTTCTTCCTCGGTGATAGACGGTGGTGCAGCCCAACAGCGGAGTCGCACGCCAGCATTGCCAACGTTTGCTCCATTGTCTAGCCTCACACGAGGAAGACTTCGCGATGAGTATTCTCCGTTATTATTGGTCTGGCAAATAAAAATATTTTTATTAGTAACAGGGTCACTTTTACTGCGCTTAAGTATTGGGCTACGCTCAAATTTATTTTTTACATTCTACAAAAGGACTGATTTCGTCAGATACCTGTCCGTAGGTATGATCCACACTAATTAAATTTGGCTAATGATGCAGAAATAAAGCAATAAAATAAAGGAAGTTACTGTCATTAACCACATTAACGAACACGACGTGTATGCTAATGCTAAAATTAAGCAAACATAAACATTTTGCAAAGAAATAAAAACGAATGCAATGAAATCAGATGAACTCAAAATAGAAGTCCATTCATCCTCTGTATATAAAATAGGTAGGTATATTGCAGTGGTTTTTAATCATACGCAGCCGTCGAATGAACGACAAACATTTACTTTGTAAGCACGAAGTAGCAGCTGCTTACTGATAATGATATAGGTAGGTATAATATTGCTTTAAATAAGGTAATGTTATGGGAACGGACTTATGTCAAGCTTTACAGTTTAAGGCTTATCGGTGCAATACTGTTCTGTTGGAAAAGATATGGAAATACACCGCTGACTGGAATGTTAAATTGTACAGAATGTGAATGGGATGTGGTTACTGTAGCCTGTATTTATTTAAAATTCAAATATTTATAAAGATTGGGTTCAATATCGCCCTAGAGCCCCGTGGTTTAGAATGATTCGATAAGTCAGATGCCGAACTATTTCATTTGTTCTCTTTTTCTCTCGTTACGAGAATCGTAGACGAAACCAAATGGATCGACAGCTGCTTTTATCGAAAAACTCAGACCAGTAAATAAGTTATTGTATTGGTCTAAGTCGAAAAGGTTCTGAATACAGGTCCGTGATCCTCAATACAATTATTACCATCACTTCGCAACCTGTTAAAGTTGAAAAAAAAACATCAAAAATCAAAGTATTATTTGCATTGTGAGAAAAAGCAATTATCGAAACTTAGACAAATTGACTAACACTTAACTACAAATCCAGTTTGAATAAAATGACGTGGTTGAAAAAGGTGTTATGAATCACCCCAAAACTCTTTAGTGATGTGAAAACATTTGATTATTCAAATTCTAAATAAATATGCGGATCTCGAAGTAAATAAAAAACCTGTGTGTAACTGCGTGTGTTCCTGAGGATGTGACCAGTCCACTAAAGCATATTCTATGGCTGTGAGTAACGGACTAACATCCCGTCACTCTTCAACGCGTTTTTTTCTTTTGCCAAGTTATTTTAGGAGATCCTGGCGTACGACGAATTTTGCGTAAGTTACGGTGAATGAAACTGATATTGATATACGTACATACATACATTTAATGTTATATGAGATATGAGCAAGCAACGTAAACTTTATTATTGACCTCGACTGCAAAAGAGGTTTTTATATGAAGATGCTGCATTAATTGAAAAATGATTGCAGGCAGGTTAGATTGCTGTCTTTTGAATCGTTGTCCCAGAATTTCTGCTGGAATTCTGAAGCAGCGATTCAAAACATATATTATTAATTTGTAATTTATTTTGAATGTATTCATTGCAACTGGATTGTATATTACTAACATAGTTTTTAAGTAAAGAATGTTACTAAATGAGTCTTGGTTACTCGAAACAAATATATAGATAAATAAAATTAAAAATACCCTTTTGACTATAAGGGTGCTTTCAATTTAAACGGTTGGTATCGTACTGCAGCCGTGCCGCAGCAGTAAAGATGTCGTGCGGCTTTCGTGGTGTGAGAGCAGTGCGTCAACAGAACTGCCGCCGTGCGTGCGCGGTACGAGCAATGCACTGCTCTGTCGTCGCGTCTGTTAAAACACAACCGCCCGTTTGTCGCCCGTTAACACCATTTCAGCCTCAGGCACGGCTGCAGTCCAACACCAACCGACTAAATTGAAAGCGCCCTAAATTTCTACTATGAATAGTACAAAAGGGTTGCAGATCGAAATAACGCTAGTTGAAATATCAAAACCTATAGAACGAATAAGGCTTTGCGGACAGTTTGAATTTAGAATGCTTTGATTAGACATGTTTGTTTGATAACACACGTACGTACATTGTCAATACAAGTGTTGTTATGAATAACCGAACAGGCTTAATATACAACAATTAATTATCTAATTAAGTGCTCGAGCACGGGTATAATTTGTTCGTACAAGTAGGGTAATACAGGGTAATATAAAAGTAATTACCTAGGTACAATGTAGGTGAGCCAATCGGGTATCGGTATGGGTATCGTGGGAACGCGACTGCACTATATAACTCGTACCGGATTATTTAGAGGCCTTATACGGATCCTTTCGACGCTCAAGATCATCTCACCCAGTGAGATACTGTACGGTACACGTTACTGAGAACTGCTTACAAAACTACGACTTGATTGGATTGATTACAAACTAGTTGTTACCGTTGAAGATTATACTGTAGTGAGGTGTGTGTTAACAAGATGTGTAACACTGTGAGAACCTTTTATAATATCTTATGATTGTGATACGTAGGAACAGTTTTCAAATACTAGTGGAGAATATGAACTGGTAAATATTTTGATAGCCATCCCGGTTTCAAACAACCGTAAAGTTAACATTTTCTAAATCTGAAAAGAAAAATTTCATAATCTGACCCCTTTTCAAGATATGTTCTGCCTAGCCTTTTCCCAACTATGTTGGGATCAGCTTCTAACCTAACCAGATGCGGCTGAGTACTGAATACCAGTATTTTACACGGAGCGACTGCCACTAGGCCTCCGCAACCCAGTTACTGGGCAATGCTGGTATCCTAAGATTAGACCTGTTGTCCGACTTTCGGGCTTCTGATTACCCGTAACGACTGTCATAGGTGTTCGTATGACACCCGGAACCGACTGTTTAACGTGCTCGCCGTGGCACGATAGGGTCTCGATGTGTAATGTTCACACATCCACAGACTGACCGCGGCAAGTGTAGCTTACCTTGCAAATCGTTTGATCCTCGTGGTTGGTATTTAGCGACGAGCCCGTCCCGATATCACTTTTTACGATATATGCACTGAAATACAATTCATGGAACATTGTTTTTGAAATAATAGCCTCCGTAAACAAATAATTAAAGAACGCTAACTCACAATGTTATTCACTCCAATCCCACTATTCATAACTTCTCATTAACGTCATCATTGCAAAGCTAGAAAATTCTCTTCAGCTCTTTTATTAATCACTAATTGCACCTCATTAGGTAAGACTACACAACAAAGTAGGTAAGTATAGAAAAAAGGTCACAATACTTCCACGGCATATCATAATATTGCACCACGGCACATAATGTATATAACTATGTATTGGACAAATGCCATACAATAGAGTCGTAACACCGGAGCTCGGAAGAATCCGAGGCATATTATTTCCCATTATTCCCTTGGTATGACATATCGCGTCATGTGAACGGCGTGAATACTTGGAGCGTGACGCTGGTCGTCACTCGATACTAAGTCAATCTAATGTCCTTGGTGTACCTCTCTAATGATATGTCAATATAACATGATCACATTGAGATTGTATTATGTCGTATTGATTTTTTACGCGCGCTGGGCCTAGTTGTCAAATTCAACATTCTCAGACTAACTTAGATTCCTAACCTTTTGAGGAATCAACTTCTTGGAATTAAGACCTAATGACGATTACTAGATTATTATTGAAAGAAAACCCTATATTTTAAAACGAATCGATAGATATACCGTAAAATATGCAGATATCTACATTAAAAATCTGTTTTCATAATAAAAAAACATTTTAACAAAAATAAAACCGACTTCAAATTGTCTATCTCCGAAGTTCTTCATCAGAATCCACCAAATTTAAATGGGACCACTTCGAAAGAATACTCTTTCAAAAAAAAAGAATCATTAAAATCGGTTCACAATTAGAAAAGATATCGAGGAACAAACATACAAAAAAATACAGTCAAATTGAGAACTTTCTCCTTTTTTTGGAAGTCGGTTAAAAATATAATTCACTTCTATGAGAAATTATTAACTTGCATGAAGATCCTACCTGTAATCTGATCAATGTGTAAAATACCAGACAACGTTGAAATACGTGGGAACATTGCATTTTAATTAACTTGTATGTATTTGTTTCACATTTAGACTATCCAGATCTTATCACCGTTCTGTCCGGCCGTTCCGAGCCAGCAACAGAAAATAACAGTTCAGTATCACGTACCAGTCTAGTGTAAGTTGACAAGTTGTTTGCGACAAGCCTACGAGGCTCCGACCACAACAACAGTCAGCTTGCTGTTGTTGACAAGTACAGCAGGCGTGGGCAGATAAGTAGCCGATCTCATTACATGTCAACGTTGACAAACAAAGTTGATTAAGCCGTTAAGTAATAAAAATATCAGGTTTTTATTCAATAGCTCTAACAACTTTCTATACTATTGTTCAGTAGTACATAAACATAACATAAGATCACGCCTGTATTCCCCGAAGGGTTGGGCAGAAGTGTATAGTAACACACTCATTTAGCCGTTATGTTTAAGTCCCATGTAATAGGAGGCGAGCCTATTGCCACCAATCGGGCACAAATCCAATCTCTGGGCTGCTACTGAGGAATTCCACACGGAAAAACCTAATAACACTTTGCCCGACCTGGGGATCGATCCCAGGACCTCACGATCAGCAGTCGCGCTTGCCACCACTAGACCAACGAGCCAGTTCAGTAGTAGCACATTGAAAATGAAATTACGACGGTTCTACATATGAGGCGGAACTATTATTGTTTTCTGACTGACAACGCATGTCATAAATACCATTTCCCATGCACTAAGCTAAGCCACGCCACATACAACTCAAACTTAAATGATTGAAGTGCTTCTTTGGTTCAGTGGGTCCTGGAATTCGGTATCCGGGTCAGGCAGCTTTTGAAGTTTTTTATTAGGGAATTCTCAGTAACCCAGAGTTTGCAATTGTGACCGATTAAAGGTTATAAGCTTGGCCCATACACCATGGGACTGAGTTCTATTATGAGCGTTTGGGGGTTTAACAGCACACCTCTGTCAGACCCTTCAGGGAATAGAGGCGTGATGAAATATTAGTTATCAACTAAATGATTATATTTAAGTACCTTACCTATGCAATTGTTTTAATAAAGATTAATAAAGTTAAGTACGTTTGCAATTGATAAGCATGCATGAGTAATTAAATACTACTGGTAGATTAATGAACGTGGATCAAGCAAATGAATGATGCCGACAAGGACAGAGTGAACTGGGTCAGTAGGTACCTCTTCAATCAATTTTCTACGGGACATTATGACCGTGTAGGATTATATGACATACAATCAATATTTGTTGCCGGAACTATGTAGAATGTACTTTGGCTTACAGTTTAAGTGTCCATAACATGATAAAACAATCGCCCTTATGTATGCTACCCACGAGACCCCTCCGTGCCTCGGAAAGCACGTTAAACAGTCGGTCCCGGGTGTCATACGAATACCTATGACAGTCGTTACGGGAAGTCTATGCCCGAAAGTCTGACAACCGGTCTTACCTTAGGATATAGGCATTGCCTGGTAACTGGGTTGAGGAGGTCTGATGACAGTCACTCCGTGTAAAATACTGGTATTCAGCCGCATATGTTTAGACTGGAAGCTGACCCCAACATAGTTGGAAAAAGCTAGGCAGAGCATATGCTACCCACGGAGTTCCTTCATCAATAATTATTACCCCTAAGGTAGTTTCGAATAATTATTATTGAATTTTAACAGAGGCGTGTAGCAATTAAAACATGTCACGCTTTTATTATTACATCATGACCGAAGGCACATAACCTCCATACTATACCTTCATCATAATAATCCTAACGTGTAACCAACGCGCATAATGTTTCAACCAGTTATCGGCTGTACCGCGCTTTACCCGTTAGTCAGAATCAGAATCTAGGTTCAAATCGAGCGATAAATAGCTTTAACAGTTAATAATCTGCGTTCTCTCACTGATGATATAAAACATAACAAGCGTACTACGTTCAAACTGTTCAAAGCGAGTTGGTGCATCAAAAGGCTAATAAAAACCAAACGAGCAACATAATTCTCGAGTTGAAACAGCAAGTCAAACGTGACCCAATTAGGACTGGAGCTTCCTCCTTGTACCGGGTACTGACTCCGGGAGTAGCGAATGCGTGGATATTCTCATTTCAAATATCGCATTTTTGTTTTTATTTGTATTCTGTGTTTGGTCACAAATTGACTTTGACCAAAAAGTTTCTTACATTGTCTGCGAGTTCTATAAACGAGTTATGCAACGAAGGAATGCAAAATGCTTAGACTTTTAAACCAAGTTTAGACAAAATCGATCTCTGGCCAAACTCATAGATATTGTAATCTATCTAAACCACTACGAATATATGGTAGCGATTGCAGTAAAATTAACATAATGAGACACAATTTCTACTGTAATCGGTCTGGTAAAATGCAACTTACAAGAATGTTTCTTTTTATAAAATCTGATCTGAGGTACGTAATGTAGGTATGACATGTAACACTAAACTAGCGGACATTGCACTTGTAATAGACACCTAAAAATAGGTCAGAGAAAGCTGTATGAAATTAGAAACGCCGTTGACAGCAGCCCTTTGAAATGTAGGCAAATAAATTGTGGCGGCTACCGCCTTTGAATTACCTCTATTTTGTAGGACGCAATCATCACAAATGATCTTGTAAACACAACGTTAAACATCGGCAAAAAAAGAAGAGTTAAAAATTACGTATTTGATGTCTTTATTTGAAGGCCTAATAACAATTAACAACTTGTTAATTATCTTGTAAGGTAAAATGTAATTAAGTAACATTATAATTTTGTAAATGAGAACAGGTAGATCTACCAATGAGTGCAGAGAAATTACGGAAAGCGTGCGCCAATTATAGTGTTTATTTTTACATTTACGCATTTTCTAGAAATATTACTAGATTTTATTTAATACTAGCTGCCCGGCCAGACTTCGTTCTGTCACAAGTTATTGGCCTGTAGTGGGAAAAGAAAAGTGTTGTTTTTACTATTTTCCACGTAATTTTTATGTTTTTTCTCTCCATAAGAACCTTCCTTGTGCCTTGAGGAATAAATAATAAAAAAAAGTTGCCGAATTGGTCGCGCCGTTCTCAAGTTTTGCGCTTAGCAACACATTTGGTGATTCATTTTTATTTATATAGATAGATAACATTAGACAAGTAAGACCCATTTTAGCAAGGAAGTGTATAAAAATAAGCAATATGTTTACTTCCAGCTGGGATCAACACAGTATTATACTTTTGTAATCCATAACGTTTAATCAAGTTGAGATGAAATTCCACTTGAAGAAATGTTTCGAAAGATATCCGTGCCTGTGGTGGGCCACTTTTGTCGAATGTTATATGAAATCCATAAAAAGATAAATGTCTTGACTGACCGACTGGCAGACAGATTCATTAACGCAGAGCCTAAACCACTGAAGCTGGAAACATGAAGTTTGGGCAGTAGGTTCCTTTTGTGACGCAGGCATCCAGTAAGAAAGGATTTTTGGAATTTCTACCCCTAATAAGAGGTTTAAATAGCGAATGGAAGTTTGTATGATAATCCGTCATTTTTAAGTAAAATTAATGAAAAATTAGTATTTGAGTGTTTTTAGAAATTCTACCACTAAAGGGGTGAAATAATACTTGAAAGTTTATATGAGAAAACTGGTACTTTTGAAGTAAGAAGCATGGAATGATATATTCAGGCTTCTGGTTAGAAACAAACATACGTGTTTTATTTTTTGAAAATTATACCCCTAAGAGGTGAAAATAGGAGATGATTTTTTTTCGAAGTTAAAAGCATGAGTTTACGTGTTAGAAAAACCTTTAGGTTAGAAATAAATGAACACGTGATTGAGCGTTTTTGTAAATTAAACCCCTAAGGGGTGAAATAAGAATTGAAAGTTTGTATGAGAAATCTGGTATTTTTAAAGATGTATTGAACATGAATAATTAGAGCATTAACACAAATAAAGAAATACGTATTGTATTCTCATTTCGGGTCAAAAAGAGGGTTGAAATTTGTATGCGCAAGTCCGAAATTCATGCGGACGAAGTCGTGGGCAATGTTCTAGTGGAGTATAAATAAGTACTATTTTCTAAGCAACCTGGCATTTCAATATCAAACTACAAGTGACTGCGTCTGTTATATGGTAAATATCATGTTTATTCGAAATGCTTGCCGTCTAATCTCTCTTGCAAGATAGATACGACTTCAGTATACAAACAGAGACCCCCCAGAAGTTCGTTCTATAAGCAGTTAATTTGCAATTAATTATCAAATATTAAATCTTAATGACGTATATTACAATAGGCGTAACAGCTTACAGCCAACAGCTTACAGCCATTAACTAATTGTTAAATAACTAAAAACAATAAATCTTCGTGATGAATCCGTATTTATTTATTACATCATTCAACTTAATAAGTTTACTTTAACGATGCAATTTTAACGAAGATGCATTAAAGTTATAAATAACTATATTTAGTTAACTACTCGTAAGTGTCACCGTGGTCAAGGAATACTAGTAACATTCACTTCTTTCAATAACCTCATAATCTTAGGTAATAAATTATTTTACTAAAATTATTATTAATACATGTAGTTGCGTAACTGCTCCTATAGTAGACATTATTTCATATGAATAGAGGCAAAACTATGGTCCAGTAGGTAAGCATTTGGATGTTTTTTTCGTAACAATCGTAGCTAAATCTCCAGAAATTTCTATCTATGTAGACTTATTCTAATAGACGATTCCTATAATTTACGGAGCGTTATTGGTTAAAATTGAGACTGGCACTTTTACCAATAATGAAGCAAAGACCTCATAGCTTTGAATAGTAAATCCTCCCATATAGAAATAGCTATCACAGGTAAAATTAGCTTACGAGTCTATTTATATGCCCAATTCGGCAATAAAAAATGCTACTATTGGTAAGCAAAACGATTCGTTTGTATTTATAGGAACCAGACATTATTGATTATGATATTTTTAGAGTAGACTAGTAAGATTTGACATTTACATAAGATAAGACATTTAATATAATAGTTATGAACTTTTATTCACTCTAATCGGATTTGGATGATATTCCACTTTCATCACTCATCGGGTGCCGCGTAGTCGCCTCGGAATATGTTATATGATGTGTGTTCTAGGGTACGCAAACATAGCAGTTTCTACATAATTGTACCGTTACTGTTAAATACAGTAACATACAACAGTTCTATTCAATTTTAGTCCTTTTATCACCAACTATTAAAACCTATATGGTATATTACTATTGGTAGAGCAATAAAATGCAATTTATCTAATATCAATTGAATTGCTAAAGGTGTGTTATGCAACATTTATTATTCATTATTATTGTGGAAGAGCTCTTTTAATACTATATTCATATTTTATAGCCGTTTGTGGCCATTTTGAAATGTACCAGCCAGGCTTACATGAGGGGAGAGAGGCTATTTATGAAATGGCAGTCATGTAAGCGCCATTGAGGTGCATCATGTGGAGTAATAATGTTTTGAAGTAAGAATAGTTATTATCGGATTTAACTTATAAATGAATACGATTCTAAGATAGGAATTTAATGTCTAATAAAATCTATCATGAGGTACCTACATATTTTAAACAGTTTTTTTTATTACTCCTTACTTGTTCGCGTTTGACCCTAGTCTCACCTGATGGTAAGCGCAGAAAGGGTCTAAGATGGAGCACACGAATCCAAGGAACACAGATATAGAGGGATTTCCCTATACCCCTCTGGCTCTCACATACAAACGACGAGCTCAATCTATGATATTTGCGATCTCATTTTCTTAAGCTCATAGAAAGATATTGAATTCTGACTGTTCTCTAATGCCGATATGCACACGTATAGGTTAAGTAGTCAGTTAAGTTACTGATGTATTGAACTTAAACGAGCAAGTATTGAACTTAACTCGTCAATATACGTCCAAATGAGGTTTTCTGCTTAACGGTTACGGACTAGGTAGTCGGCAAGTTAACTAGCTTCTTAACTTATGTGTGTGTAAACCTGGCTTTGGAAGAAGTCATCTTATTCTTGACCAAATATCAGTAGGCCTAGCATGTACGTTTCCTGTCCTAACGTAAGGGAATTTTGAATCGGAAATACAACTGTCCTATAACATTTTGTATACATAGAACTAAATAAAATTTAATTAAATAGTATGTGCGAAACGAATATTTCCGATTCAAAATTCACTTACACTCACGATACGTTTACATTTAGTAAATCGACAGCATTCGTGCTAAGCCTAAAGGGACCCAAAGTTACCATATTTTTACCATCGACTCCAGTAGGTCTAAAAATCGTAAACGCTGAACAGACAATTCAAAGCAACAAAGTCTGTACAAATCCTTTTATACATAAATCACACAAAAACATAAAGCTCTTCACACATCGGCGTCGCGTCCATATGCAAACGACGACGAACAGACAGGACGAGACTACAATGTACCTACCATGTACTCATTGCATAACGTGCACGTGTGCTCAGCTATGTGATTGGACGCATCGGCCATATTTCAGATGGCCGATCCATACGTTTATTGACAAGGAAACTCGACTGAGAATTGCGAACGTGACATCGTTAGAGAAGAATGGCTTTTAGAATAGAAAATGTGTCAAGACATCGAGATTTGTACATAAAAGTCAAACTTAGGAGACGAAGTTTCGAAATATAATTTTCACATTACGTACTCGATGTTATCACGTCTCTACTTTAGGGATACATAATAAAAATCAATATTTTTTATCGAAAATAATTTTACATTTCATCAATAATTTTATACTCATCCTCTATTGGCATTTCATGACGACATAGGCAAAGAATTTTTAAATTGCTTTTATCAATTTCCAAATACCAATCACATTATTGTGATGTAGCTATTACCAAAAATATTTCATTACGTTAAAAAACTAGATTGCGTTTGCCGAATTCGCCGTGGTCAATCTATCATTGAACTACCGCACTCGTAATTAGGTAGTTTATTACAGAACGATTTAAATAAATTATTAAGTTCCTGTAGCTTGTGTAGATTATTATTTAAAATGCTATTCATGTATAACGATAAGAAAGATCAATTCGTTTTTTGTTTCCTATATTATATGCGAGCACCGAATCTATAAGTGTGATCGAAAACTATCATTAAACAACAACAGCATTCATAATATACTCGAGAGCAATGAATCCGAGTCACCAGCATAAACCTTAATATCTCAGAACACATTTTTTAACATTTTAACATGGTTTTGTTTATATTAATTACCCGGATTCATTGCTCCCGTGTGTAATTGTAAATATTATAGCTTTGCTCATATTAGAAATTATGATAAAACATTTTCAAGATCAAAACCAGGAGTGAAACGAGTTTTGAAAAGATTCAACGAAGTAAAATCGCAACAAGTTTTCAGTGCAAGTCAGTGCAAGTCTCATACTTTATCAAAACACTGTTGTTAATCTCTGTACCGGACGGAATACATAAATAGCTCGGACTGTCGCAGCAGTATTAATTGAGAGGGTTTGTTACTCGATATTCAAGGGACAAGTGAGTCTACGCGACTGTACCAGACCATTGTGCCCACAATTCACACCACTTGTTGTTTTATTAGCAATCAAACTAGTTCCCGTCTAGCTTTACTTATTAACATGAACTGACTTTAACAAAACAAAGAAGAAAAATAAATCAAATAATATGAAATCGAGTTGATAAACTAGTACAATAAAGGACATAATTTGCATTCTTATTTTGATTATAACACTAAACCAGCCTTTATAATTACATTAATGTAAAGGTTGGTTCATTTGTTATTGTAAGTACAGAACAATAACAAGTCAGTGAATGGGCTTTGTTTCATTAAACCAATGTGATAATTGTACTGTGTAGTAACGGCTCTAGCAGGCGGAATAACAACTAACAAACACGTCTTGTACGAGCTTAAAATTCCAAATTCTTTTTTTTATAAACGGACAGCCTATTATTATTCTTAGGCTGAGATTATAATAGTTTTAAAAGCAATAATTCATCCTTGGAACATTTTTTAATTGACCAGTGTGTACTGGGTTATTTCGTAGCGATCATATCTTCGAGTGCGAGCCGTATAATGGTAACGGCCAACGGGCGTCGATGGTCAGGTGGAAAAGCAATTACGCACGATTTTATAAGCCACACGATTATGTACTCGATAACCCGATTACCTACTTCAGTTTTAATGGTTAAACATTTACCAATTGTTCGAAAGGTCAATATTACGTGAGAGTTGTTCGGTTTTATGTTTAGTCGCCTGGGAATTATCTGTCCTTGCCTTTACTCCCTTGAAAATACAATTTCATAACACTTTGGATACAGTCTCTACAAAAATATACATAGGTAGGTAAATATTCCATTAAGACAGATTAGATTTATATGTTCAAGTATTGACTGACACGTAGTTAAGTATAGTTAATGACAAACTTTATTTATTTAACCGGTTTCCAGTCTCTAGACTAGAGAACGTTTTAAAACCGACAGTACGTTCGACTAGTCAACTAACTTCACGATCGTAAAATACCAATATTGATTCAAAATTTGCGTCTCCTTCAGTTCAACTACGTGCCAATGAATCAACTAGGACAAAAAAATCTAAATATACACTTTATATAAAAATAAACATTTGGCTGTATCCCGCCATGGTCCGTCGCGCACATGGCCTTTTATAAGGCCATGACATCACCCAATGTGGCTCCATTTACACCGCTACCATGATTCAAAAGCTTGTACTTCCACGAATCAGGACAAAGAGTGTGGTGGATATAAAAGCTTCATTGAAAGACATTAAGTTATTAATAGTAAACATCAATTATCGTAAACCTGAGTGTTATTGCATTAACGCAAGCTTGAATAGTCATTACTTGATATGGAAAGTGTATAGTATAAGTATCAGTATATTTGTGTTACAATCTTTACATAGTATAAAACAAAGTCGCTCCCGCTGTCTGTACGCTTAGATCTTTTAAACTACGCGACGGATTTTAATGCAGTTTTCAGCAAAAGATAGAGTGATTCAAGAGGAAGGTTTATATGACCCACATTACTATCTACATTGCACCCGTGTGAAGCAGGGGCGGATCGCTAGTGTATAATAAATTAGTTTTTCAGTGCTCAAACCTTGTTTGAGTGAGTTTCAGAACATTTATTTTCGGGTAAAAGCAAAATCAATGGGGACATCGTGTAATCGTGTACATGCAATGGTAATATGGAAAAAGGTACAACCAAAGCTTTACCTACCTTACGTTTATAAAAGTATTATAAGACAAGCATATTTTTCGGCTAGCAAGGATAAATATTAAACCAGAAAATATCTGAACTGTTACAAAAAGAAAAGAAAATTCCAATCACGAAGGGTGTCAAGGCAATCAATTTTTGTAATTAAATCACTCAAATAATCACAAAATAAAATAACAGGCAACGTAATATTTACACTTGTTTAATGACATCCATGAATCAGGTGATAAAGAAACACAAGAGTCGTAAAAAGCCACGGCACACATCTTACCTTGTCGACATAAAACCCGGGGAATGTCTGTCCAGCCGCGTGCAACAATACAATTCACAATCAGTAATTTAATACACATAATATGAAATACATGAAATAGATTGATCGTCATAGAGTATCTCCTCTGACTTTTCCAATTCATGTGCTGATCAGAATTTGATCATCACTTATGTTATCGGTGAAGGAAAAACATCGTGAGGAAACCTGCACACTTGAGATGGCTCCATAAAGTTTGACGACACGTTTGGTGCAGTGGCTGAGCGATCGGCTTCTGCGCTGCGGGTTGTGGGTTCGATTCCCGCACGGAGCAAATATTTGTGTGGCCTACAGATAGTTGTTCCGAGTCTGGATGTTTGTGCATGTGAAGATTTATGTCTGTAAACGCACCCACGATACAGGAGAAATTCTAGTGTGGGGCAACGTTTTTATTAAAAAAAAAAGTTCTCGATGGTATGTGTAGTCTGCCAACCCGCACTAGGCCAGCGTGGAATGGCCTAAACCCTTATCATTCTGAGAAGAGGACCGTGCCCAGGAATGGGACAGTAATGGGGCTAATTATGTTTATGTTAATAGAGTACAGGTGAGCCACGGTTAAGTTCACATAACTTTTTAATATAATTTTCTTCTACTTTAACATCTTTTTTAGAACTTTTGCCATAGGTCTGATCTTTGCAAGCAAAAGACTCGAACCTCCCAGCCCATATAGGCTACCTGTTTTTTCTTAAAGTAATTGCAAGCTTGATAGAGAGGTTTGGAAGGCAAAAGGGGAGCCTTTGCTCAGCATTGGGACATACAAAAGGCTTCTTTTTTTTTATTGCTACCTGACCTCTATTTATAGGGATGTTCGCAATTCAATAATGTTAATAAAAGTTGCAGCTGTCTATACAAAAGTAAATAATTTCTTTTAATCCGCGATTTACGAGACACAGAAGATGAGAACAACGTTTAACAGATTAAGTCCTCATATGGTCTCAAGTCACAACTATTTATAGCAACTGAAGTAAACAATATTACAAGATTAACGCAATATTTCAGTATTTATCTGAAGGATAAAGAAAAACATACAAACTGTTAGCAGCTTATCTTGCGGAAATTATAAACTCAACGAGAAAAGCTGACGGTGAGGAAAATGCGGTGAAGGAAACTATTATTATGGTGGTTGGCTAACAGCCTGTCAGTGTCATGGAATTAGTTTAATCATAGAGCCTGACACGTTCTTAATTCATTCACAGCATTACATCACATCACGTCTGTAACACTCTTATGTCGCCATTATATTTAAGTCCCATGTAACAGAGGGCGAGTCTATTGCCATCAATCGGGCACAACTTCAAACTTCAAGCTGCTACTGAGGAATTCCACACGGAAAACCCAATAACACTTTGCCCGACCTGGAGATCGAACCCAGGACCACACAATCAGCGGTCGTGCTTGCCACCACTAGATCAACGAACCAGTTTATTTCATTTCCAGATTAGCATAAACTAATCCCGGCTTTTAGTAGAATCTTCTAATGTATTCACAGTCTAAGCTAGACTGATTATTTCTACTTAGTGCAATTTTATGCATTATCATCCTCGTAAATCAACGCATGACTGACCCACTGCTGGGTACGAGCCTCTTCTCAGAATGAGGAGGGTTTAGACCTTGGTCCACTACGCTGGCCTGGTGCGGGTTGGCGGACTACACACACATACACACCATAGATAACTTTTTGGAGCCCTCTCAGTTACGCGGGTTTCCTCACCACATTTTGCAATTAATTAATTTTATTAATGCATTCTATTGACAACAGTTTTCTTTTCTGCAACCAACTCTTACTTTTAGCTAAAAAGAAACGCCTAATAATCCCGATACCTCTTCCCAATGAGACCCAATCATCCAAAACACGAGCTATATGACGTCATAACCCATCTGAAGTACTTCATGATTCAGCTAGAAAGCGATACGTCTTCGTGAGAAGCGGAATCCAGTCACTTTGTGTTTCCGTCGTCATTGTTTGAAGACATCCTGCCTTTGATTAATAACGCCATGTAGGACGTATTCTACTATGTTTTATGTTCATAAAGTTTACAAATGCCTAAAATAACTTCACCTAAAATACGACAGGCTCTGTAGTTAAAAGCGGAATGTAAATTTTTGGGACAAGAAACTCATTATGAGTCATGATTCGCGAGTATTCGTTCATATGATTTTGACTAACGTTGAGGTTCAACGGAGCAAATTCATTATAGATAATTATATGCCCATAATGGCTAAATGCTTAAAGTTACACTAGTAGTTTAATGATTCGGTCGGCCTGCTTTTTTTTTGGCTTGGCAATCTATGTATTCAATAGTTTTTACGGAAAGAAACTGTTTATGAAATTAACCGTTTTATTCCGTTTCAGTAAATGAGAATGACTCCCATTTTATCTACTTTATAGCTACTCTAAATTATTTATGAGATTTTAAAGAAACGATTGGTTTTGAAAGTTGCAACCCTATACATGTACTAAAATAATACCAGTGTACGTTTTGAACAAAGGAGCCTCAACTTCAGCCGCAGAAAAGAAACATCTTCATTTCAATTCACTACATAGTGTCTAACAGGTATCAAATAGGCCATAAAATTACGGTTCAAACAAAGCTTTAACTGCAGAGTTCATTCGTCTTATCCTGCGCCTGCGCGGCAAAAAGCCGCTCTTAGGCGTGCAACGCATAATTTTGATTTATGCAGAGTGCCGGCCGCGCGCGCTTGCGCCCACGCTTCGCATTTGTCTGTTTGTACTCAATGCGCAGGCGACGCACGACAAAAATATTGTGGCCCTATTCAGATAGATAGGTCTAATATTAATGAAATAAAATATAGGATCGTGTAAAATTGTCTTACTCTGTTGTCAGGAATCAGATACAATTAAGTACCAGAGTTTTCATATTAAATTAGGCAAAATTCCTAACGTGCGAACGTGCGAATATCAACATCCAACTGCCTCGTTGGTCTAGTGGTGGCAAGCGTGACTGCTGACCGTGAGGTCCTGAGTTCGATCCCCAGATCGGGCAAATTGTTATTGTTTCCATGTGGGATTTCTCAGTAGCGGCCCGGAGTTTGGATTTATGCCCGGTTGATGGCTATAGGCTAGCCCCCTGGGACATGGGACTTAACATAGCGGCGAAATGAGGGTGTTACAATACACCTCTGCCGTACCCTTCGGGGAATACAGGCGTAATGTTATATGTTGTAAATACCAACATCGATGAATACGTGGTTTAGTCAGCTATTCAAAGATTCCTCGCAAAATAACTTAACCTCTCAACACGTAAAGTAGCAGTATAAATAATTGAATAGCAAACTCAATCTGTACACTTACTATTTATTACTTAATTAAGACGCCTGAAACTACTATAATAAATCCTACAGAGCCTACAATTGAATCAAAATGTAAATGAGTATATCCACCTCATTGTATATCGTCATTAAAACGGTACATGTATACCCGTTTCAAATGCGTACAAATCGCGTAGTCTGTTACAACACTTAATCTAATTTCCCACAGTGACGTAACGTCATCCGTTGGTCCCATAGTTATCATAATGAGTATAATCAAAACTAAAACGCTAGGCAGCGCAAGAGTCGTACGTATCGTGTTATCGATATGTTCTACACTAAAATCAACTTTCACTAACCTAATTAGGGTAGGTATTTTTTTCAAAAATGGGCTAGTTTATCCATTTCTGAAATAAAAGTCGACTGCGTATGAATTTTGACTAATAATCTTGTTATTTAAATTGGTACCATGGTTTGGTAAATGTTAATTACCACCATGTTTAATATGTTAAAAACATGGAAGTACAACAGATATAATACGGGGTAGTACGCATGTAATATTGGACATAAAACATTGTTTTTCTTTGTTAGAATCAATTATCTTACAAAAATTCGTGCTGATGTCAGCCCTATATGAATGTGTAAGCATAATGATCGGGAATGTTCCCTTAGCTGCGCGATGAGCCACTCTAACGCACGCGAGCCGGCGCACACGCAACCACAATGAGATCAAGAGTCAAATTGAGCTATTTCAAACGTTACTACTTACTGAATTAAATAACTGTAACATTCTTCAACCATTTGTACTTTGTGTAATCTACAATTGCTTATCTAAATGTCTTGAACGTATCAATTCAAAGAAACTGAATGTAGAAAGCTAGGTACAGTCACGTGTACTAATATGTATACACATAGCGATATTTAAAGGCGATTTTCTTCTAAAATATCTATTAGAATTATGAAATATTACACATTTAGTTTCTAAAAATACATACGAATCATGGTATCGAATATTTCTTAAATACAAACTATTCTCTAAAAGAAATTCGCTTTTTAAGTTCGCTATGTGTATACATATTATTACACGTGACTGTACCTATTTAATTTTTCCATAAACGAAATGTTATTCTAGTTTTTTAAACCGAAGTCTACATACTAATCGAAGTCTACATCGACCATTCCGTGCAAGGTACAGTCAAACCATCTCTTTAATTAGCATTTAAACAACAAAATGACTTGCGGTAAAATAACATCACTTTAAAACCCATCAAATGTACAGAACAAGCAATTTTCACGAGATTGGGAAAGCGGAACAAACGAACCGACGGATAAATCACAATTTCGAAAATAATAAAGTAGCTAGTATGTGAGAAAGTGACCATCATTACTTATAACGAGAATTAATTACTCTTTTTGATAAATAAATGGCTAGTCAGTAACAAATTGGCAAGTTGAAATAAGAATTATGCATAAAGAAAACTTCCAGATTCAAAGTTAGAATTTCTTTACAGAAACCAAAACCGTTTTTCATTTCGGTATCTAAAATAAAATAAAATTAAGATTTTGAATGACGTAGATTTTTTTAAGTTTTAGGTTGGCAAACACGCTGACACCCTCCTGATAGTAAGTGGTGACAGCCGCCTATATACATCTACAACCCCAAGAGGATTGCCGATGCGTTGCCCCCCCCCCCCCCGGTTACGGCCTTGGTCTCATGTGCCTGTAATGAGCACCCATACCCTTCTAACTGGAATGCAGTAATGCTGCTTGGCGGTAGCAAAACGTATGGTAGTATTACTTCCCCGGACGAACTCATTTACAAGGAGCTCTACTGATACTACTAGATGGATATAAAATTAACATAATAATATTTATTTATTCTCTCTTCACAAAAAAAGTTACAAAATTATGCTAAGTTATAACACTAACAGAACTGCACGTACCTAAATTGTACAGATGTTTAATGTATTGTGGTTTAGCATAAAATGTGTAAAAAGAGGCTACATGTATTGTGGATACATAAAAGGAATTATGTGCCAAACAGAAACACCAAACGTGTTCGACAATAGTCACGCTCTATTGCAGTCGAATTTAGTAACATCACCGCATCCGGTTTTCTATGATTATACGGTAATAAATAAAACCTTCGTGTTGTTATTTACTGACCCATACGGAATGCTAAACAATGCTAAACTACTCGATTTGTCTACATAAAATCAACATTAAAAACAGCAAAGACAGAATAATTAGAGCGCCCTGGATCCAGTATTGTTTTATTTCATTTTTACAAAGAATATTTTTACAGTTTATGTCTCTTGACTAGTGTTTGTGAAATAGAGCACAAGAACTGAAATTATTTTGTTCACTAAACACCAGTTTCCATTTATGTATTGTTTACTAGCAACTTCCTATAATCCTAAGCTGTAAAAAGCTCGAGAAAGGCGAACTCTCTCGAACTTTGAAAAAGACTGATGGTTCCGTTTCAGCGAATAACGTTCGCAGTAAACGAACGCTTTATAGCCTCAATCATTTTTATGCCAAATGCAATCATCATAAATATCCTTCCCATCAAGTAAATTCAGTGATAAAGTGGATACTCACAGCAAGCTCTTCGCTGGTGTAAGCGGTGAGGATGCGGCGGTCCTGCTGCAGTACGCAGTAGAACGGCTCCCAGGACAAGGGCACCCCCACAGCCGCACCCGCCACCGCGCTTGATGCCCCATCTGAAGACAAACAAAAAAACAAATTAATACATGAACATCCAACTAAATTCTTCTTCATTACAGGATATTTTCTAAGGTCTAGTAACATAACATACGGCGACCAGCAATGTGTTTGACAAGCGTGGTAATCATAGTAAATTCAAGACTGTTCATTCTAGAGCAAAGATCCTCAAATTTATTTCATCTACCGCCCACTTTGAAAATCAATTATTTTTCAGCACCCCCCATTTTTTTTTACTTTACCACATCTTAAATACCACAATGTCATTCATTACTTTAAAGAAATTTCTGGGCCCCTTACCGCCCCCCTCTAGGCCTCCAGCGCCCACAAGGGGGGGTTATCGCCCACTTTGAGAAAGACTGTTCTAGAGGATTATTGGAAGGCTCCTCTCAGCATTGGACATTTACAGACTGATATTATTATCTAAACTCACGATTCATTCAATTGTGCAAAATGCATTAAGTATTGACTATTGTCGTGACTTGATTTCGGCCAGTATTAATAAACGATTCACATTTTAAAGATCCCTCTTAAGTGTAGTTATAACATGACATAAGAAGTATTTTAAAAAAAGTTGTCAAATATATAGAATTTTACTTTATGGTAGCTGCTGTTGGATATCGGCTATGTTGTTCTTAGGATATCGGCATTGCCCAGTAACTGGGTTGCGGAGGTCTAATGGCAGTCGCCCCGTGTAAAATACTGGTATTCAGCCGCATTTAGTTAGACTGGAAGCTGACCCAAACATAATTGAGAAAAGGCTAGAAGGAAGAGGGGTAGTTGCTGTTGGAAGATGTCTCAAATGAGAGCTGTTTATTGTTACGGGCCTTAATCTAATTAACCGCATGCGGCACCCGAAACTTGAATTCTTTACGAAACAAATTGATGACATTAACAATATTAATCTGTATGTAACATCGCTCATCTTTATCCTTTTAGTAACTGGTAAAAGTTCAGTGACTAGTCCGCAATACAACTAAGAAACTCAACTATGTGATCGTCAGCGTTGTCATATCTATAGCCTTACACCCATATTCTAAGACGTTCCTCCAAAACTCACTCGACTCCACCTCGACTCAGCCTTTTTCACTACAATCGGTAGTTATAGTTGACATAAACGTCCTCGACTCGAGATTTACCCTCAGTCGAGGTAAGGAATCATCTGTCAAACTCAAGGTACCTCGGAACCTACCTTAAGGAAGGAAGTGTCAAAGTTCGTATGTAACAAAAATGAATTTTGAAGATTTTATCGAATATGCTTACGATAATCCTTACAACTATTTATCGCGGCGTTATTTGCGCGATGCAGATAAACAAAATTATGACGTAATGACTCCACTCTACCTCGACTCATTTAAGGACCCCTCAGTCGAGGAACCTCAAAGTTCACTTGAAATTGCGACTAAGAATACAATTTTGAAGGTGTTTTCGTGGCCGTCCTAAGTCGAGTATGAGTCGAGTAAGTTTTGGAGGAACGTCTTAGAATATGGGTGTTAGTTTCTCCGTAGTTATGATTGCACCTAAATTAACCATAACAGCTGCATCAAAATCTAATTGAACAATCATGTAAAGGTAATAAACATAATAATTCAATAACAAAAAACATTTTCGTTACGTTATTGTACCTTCTGTAATATGAAGTGAAAGGTACCTACTTATTTAATTGTAAACATTAGGTACATGCCGCAAATACTATTAGATTACGTCACCGGTGAAGGCTTTTGTGATATAGGTAAATTACATACTTTCATATAAGTATGCCGTCGGTATTTAATTAACGTATATGACGATACCGAGAGATATCAAGAAAAGTGGGTCGTTCATCAATCAGATAAAACTGGAAAGATCTGAATTACATGCACGCTGAGCGGCGAAGTGTGGCGTGACGTAAATATAAATCGACTTCACTGCATACAAGCTAATGCATGTTATCAACAGCTTAATGAAAAGCTCACATGATTGATAAGTTAATGAACATTTTAATATTAATTACAAAGTTTTACGTGACCCAATGAGAGGCTCGTGGCTAATTACCAACCGCGCCGATCATAGGATTTGTGAGGTTAAGCTGCACTTGCTGCAGTCAGTATGTGGATGGATGACCGTTCGTTACACATCGTGACTCCTCCGTGCCTCGGAGAGCATGTTAAACAGTCGGTCCCGGGTGTCATACGAATACCTATGACAGTCGTTACAGTAATCAGAAGCTCGATAATCTGACAACCGGTCTAACCTTAGGATATCGGCATTGCCTGTAACTGGAAGCTGACCCCAACATAGTTGGGAAAAGGCTAGGCAGAACGAACGATACGTGACACATTTTCTTTCTTTCAATGTCTCTTTTGTAAAAGAACAGATAACCCAAAAGTTACTGGTTAGTCAGAAATTTGATCATAATTATAAGAAAAGTTACGCAATATCATCATCTTAATAATTAAGTCATTATTCATAGTAAACCCATCAAATCAGGTACACCTACAATATAAGACATGACTAACAAGCTCGTTATCTTCAGTTATAAAAAGATTTAGTTAACGTTTTAAATAATCACGATGCAACCCGTCGGCAACTAAGTAGTTTGTGCAATATATTACGGCATCGATTGCAGCAGACGAAGTAGAAAAACGAGTCAACCTGACTGATGACAGACCAATATCTTAGCTGCGGCACGACTGATCTATTATAAACGCTAAAGCCACTCTGCGTCTCATACATATTTTATTAAAAGTATTTGTTTCAACGAGTGTATCATAATCCTGCTTTTTCTATTTTCGACGGGTCTTGCTTATACTTATACTTATGCAAACACACAACGTCGCAGTAGATGATTTAAAATCCCTATGTTTGGAACTTTTTTATAATGAGGTGTATCTAGACTAAATCCACCCCACCTTGAAGCACAATATTGCCTTGGTCTCTCATGACGACGTCTCATACAGGTCTTCTCATAGCCTGTAACCCAAGATGTGCTTGCACGACGCTGAGGCTGAAGGACTCGCGTCGTGTATCTAGCTGTCAAGTACGCGCTTAGCTGCCGCTAATATATTTTTTTATAAAGGTCTTAGAACTGATTTAATTCAAGTGCAATCTAACCAGTTTACAGAAATTAGTGTCAAATTATTAATAAGTTTTACTTTAGTAACTTCAAACTCTTCTACTGTGAAGTTATGTGTTTGCACTGGCATAAGTATACGGTAGACCCACGTGTGATTAGTCACACTACTCAATATCAGCATATTATAAGCAAAGTAAAATCAAAACAAAGGCAGTATTTTAGAACAATCGAAATAAACGTTCAATGGGGCTTGTGCCTCGTTCACACTGTACAGTGTACTTCCTTACGAGGTAAACAAACGGCTCCAAGAAACACAAACACGAGGTGTCTGTATCCTTTGCAGCCACATAAGTCAATGATGCTCTGCGTTTAAAAACTATATTTGTACAGAGATGCAGCTGCAAATTCATCACTTCTAAATACAACAGAAGCTTTCGCTGCAAGCTCATAGGAGCTATGTATCTATAGAGATACAGTATAGCTAATGTAAGACACACTACCGCTGATAGTGGGATATTAACTAGGTACTTTGATGGACTACTAAACGAATAAAACAATGCATATTTAGTAATTAAGTAAAAGCCTGCAAAAAAGAAAATGGCATCAAAGATTAACGTGAGCTACGTATTAAGAAGTAAACAAATAATGTTGTAAATTTTTACCCTTTTCTTCATCCAATCATAACCGACTTTGACGATCTGAAAATAGCTGCAATTCGTCATTGTTCGTTCTGTCTAAAAATACACCATATAAAGAATCTCGAAGTCGATTTTAAACAGGACAATGGCAGTAATTGAAGCACTTGTTCAGCTAATAAAAGTCAGCGTGGTGCGACGCTGCGTCCACATGGATTAATGCGTTCCATTTAATCTATTAAACAGTGACTCAGGGGACATCCAGTACACGATAATCAAAAGTGAGAGATATTATTATTTAGGTACTACTTTGTTCGGAAAATTGAGCTATTAAGCATAGCAACTTACAAAGCAAGACAACTACCTACATTCAAATGCATTAAACTGTTTGCTAATTACTTACAACAAACACAGCAAATAAACATGAACACTTAATGAACTTTGGAAAACGTAAAACACCCTTTCATTTTGTTGGGTCGAACGCTAATTAATTTAACAACTATTCCCTTAACCGTTAAGAAAATACTAATGAAGTTCTAATTCCAAAATTCACGCAAGATACTGTAAAGTCTGCAGCAGTGAAACTGTGTAACCAATAAATTTTACTCTCTTTGTGTTATTGCTATAACAGTTCGCTCTGACTCATACAGTTGCAAATTACAAACGCTATACATAGCTGAATAATGCTCGTAATATCAATCGTTTCACGTCTATTTGTCTCGTGTAGCACGCGAACTACTAAACGGTATCAACATACTACGACAATAGTACTGAGATGAGTCAAAGAGCCCAGTTTACATGGGTAAAATTCGCAGTCTAGTACTTAGCGGTAGTTTACTGAAACTTGTTAATGGCTTATGTTTTGGACTAGTGGCAGCAGGTTGTAACATAACATCACGCCTGTATTCCACAAAGGGATGGGCAGAGGTGTATATTAACACCCTTATTTCGCCATGTAATAGCGGGGGAGCTTATTGACATTAACTGTGTACAAATCCAGATTCCAGGCTGCTACTACTACAATACCACTTTGCTCGACCTGGGGATCGAACCCAGTACCCCATGCTCAGCGGTCGCGCTTGCGACCATTAAACCAACAAGGTAGTCAAGTAATATAAACAAGTTTTTTTAAAGCTAGTAATAGTAAACGCGCCTTTTACGATTATAATATTGCGTAAATAATGATGTAGCTATCCCAGAACCGACGAATATGATCGTAAACCATTTCCTTCAGCTGGCTTACACAACTTGTACGGAATGATATGCAGCTGACACATGATATTTCATCGGCTCTGAGATGGCAAAATACCTAGTGAGATATAAAAAAGTTCCCTATAGCTAGTATAGTAAGCCAGCACCCACCCACGGCGATGTGGTGAATTTTTGTGATAATCTATCGCGCAAAGCACACCTACTCGTACAAACGCTGGAGGCGAGCCGTATTGAATACGCGAGAATATTTAATAGTGTAGAAAGCACATTTGTTTACGCCCATAGAGTTTACACGTAAAACTTAATAGCTCTATTGTATAAAATTAAATTAAATTTATCTATTGGTACTGCGAGTTTCGTGAATATGTTAAGATGAAATACTAAAATGAGTCTTCTGGATTAATTATTGATTTCATGTCTATTTTTTATTTAGCGATTGGTTTTTGCATGTCGACAGAACTGGTTTACTGTTTTGATTGATAGCTTTATTTGTGTAGGTATTTTTATTTTATTGTGTTCCATGGTTGCACATAATCAGCATTTCACACCTCATACAACTTGTAAATAATAATATTTTGTACCTCATCTGTCTAATCTGTACCTAGCGTAGCCATGATAAAATAATTGAATTCGACGGTCCCCTACGTACCTATACTATCGAAACTACAAAATCTCAGTTTTTATTTTGTTATATACCTATGTACACCGATTACGCCGAGATTTATGATCCGATGTACTTGATTCTTCTTTAGTTTCATGCGGTATAGTTGCCATTTGGTCCCATAAAAAAATATTATTTTATAACCTTTAAGATAACATAATTTTAAGCAGATAAAATAAAAACTGCGATTTTGTAGTTTCGATAGTATACGTAGGGACCGTCGAATTTGCTGTCCCCTTTTTCAAAGAGTAGGTACTCTAAATACAAAAACTTATACAATAAAAACTTTACAATCATACCTACATTACAAAAGGTGCACAACGTTCTTGATAATTAACATTAATTTCACCTGTTATCATTGAACGAAATGTTAATGCATTTAGTGTTACGTCGTTACGAAACACCACATATGATTATGTAAGTAAACGCAGTTCACATACAATCGAGTTCACTTCCCGAATTACATTTCATAAAATCCATACTTTGTAACCCAAATAAACTTCTTGGTGCACAAATAACTACTAATATTGCTTTAGTCTGACTATTTTAAAGCCAAACACTATCGTATTTCTTTCACGAATTCCACAAAGCCGCCTCGGAATACTTATAGTTAATGAGCATAAACCTAGAATCGCCTTTAAAAGCCCGTCGTGCTTCGAAAATAGCCGGCGGCTATCAAAATCACTATCTCCGTCTAAGTCACGCACGCTTCGCCTGCTCATGATATGGCTACGAGCTAAGACGGGAAAACCCCATAATAATGATAATAGACAAAATATTTTGAAACTATTGTAGAGAATAAGGTTGAGTAACTATTCAAAGGTTTTTATAATGATTGTTATTCATTTCTAATTATCGCTCCATAAGTAATAAGCTCTACATAGATCTTGATTACGTACTGCATGCATGACATTGCATTTTCAATAAATTGTTTATATGACATAATTAATTCAACACACATAGCTCATAATTCTGCCGGTGTACCTTTCACGTAGGTAGGCGTATCCGGCGATCGTATCTTAGATCAGAGATAGTCCTGATTACCAGTCAGTGTGGTAATGCCGGTGGCACCTATCTAGTTAGCGCCAGCCGAAGGCAATGATTCAAGCTAAAAGCGTGTGCAGTTCGCGACTCGTCAGATGAACGAGAAAGACTTGTCTGGCTACAAGTTGCCTTATAATAACATTATACAACGGAGCAGCGGACCCCCGACTCGGTACGACTAAACCTGAACTTTTGATAGTCTGTACATCACAACAAGAACGGCACAAGCCAAAAAACTTATCTAAACACGCAGAACTGCAGTAAAAAAGATATTTTACGATCCATAAAATATTATACTTTATTGGATGAATGTAAAATACATGTCTGCACAATATCATTACGTTTTTACTCAACAGCAGAATCCACTTTCCAGTTTATTATTCTCATCTCTGTTCGTCCTTATACGTCCTACATGTAAACAGTAAACGGAACAAAATTTTTATAGACAGTGTACAGAGGCATATTAACAGCTCCCTTTCGAATAAGAGGAAGCTTTTAAGTGTGTTAAAATAATTTCAGTATTTATGTAGAAGGGGTACGGTTGCGTGGGAGGGCGGCGCAGGCGGCGGCGTGGCGCGCCTTCACGCGAGATGGCGCACAACAATGAACTTGAAATAAACAGGCGAAGCTCGCGACCGACGCAACATGTTGCCCGCTATTTATTTATAAACATACCGACACCACGACAGATAGATAAACAGATAGCTACCGATGCTGGCACGTAAGATCGATCTAACTTCTAACATAGCGAATACTTTACTGCCCATTGTCAAGTATTATTTCATCCACACGCTACCGCAACAGAAGCAAACTATGAGTTTGTACCAAATCAAATTCAAGTTAAAAAAAACAATGACTACAAAGTTGCGAAACAGTGATCCAATTTCCAAAACATTTATCTTCCTCTACAATATCTCCTTGTGCAATCTTGTCAAACCTCAAGCATCAGACACAATGTTGCCTAACTTGGGAACTAACTGGCGTATTATTTTATGTATCTTCATAACAATATGTAAATAACTTGTTATGTAAATACATTGCAAAACAACGAGTGAATTTAACATTAATTGTTTCTCACGGAGGTGTTGTATTTTGTATTTAATTAATTTATAAATATGTCATTTAGACTTGAGGAATAGATTAACAATTGATTAACCTAGTTACCCTTGAGCACGTTGACTGGTCCCAATTAGGTTAAAGTGAACTTTAGTACAGTATTTCTAGCAATGAATGAATATCTTGGAAAGTGTCGAATAAAGATAGGTAACGTTTTAAAATTATTTCAGTCCAGTCTAAGCAATTAAGATACAGAAAAAATGGGTTTTGAACGTTCAACTTTCTCCGTCGTGTTTATTATATTCTTTTCCCGTTTTTATGAGGCCTTTATTGTCAGCTTTTTTTCATGGTACAGTGAATTCTGTGCATTACTTTACGGGACCTCTTACTATACCATTATAAAAACAATAGGGTTTTTTTTCGTTTTTGGAGGACCCATTACGTGCTGTGTTTGGCGGATTCTGTTACCCACGATAAGAATTATTTTTAGTTGAATCGGTAAACTCTATCCCTCTTCTTACGAAATTTGGTTTAAATCAAGTCTTACGTAAACCCAGATTTAATACATGCCCATTGCTTTTTTAACGTCATAACACAAAAAGAGGGCTGATGATATGAGGGTGTATTTCATTAATTGCTGGTTGTATTTTTTTTTGTATCGCACACGAAAACGAGCTATACACAAAAAGAACCATAATTTAGATCACCAATCCGCGGAGTGACTATAGGCATAGGACCTCCCGGACTATTGATAATTTTACGATGATGAAGATTTATGGCAGTATCTACTGTCATAAATCTTCATCATGCTTGCTATCGTTACTTCAACAACTTAACCATGGATGAAATTAATGCTAACGAATTTATTATTTCACCAACTAATTATACATAACATAATAAACATGTAGGTAACAGTTAACAAGGTGTTATATGATATAACATTAATTTAATTTGCGTTAATATTGTTACTCAATGAAAAATAAATGTCAGGTCAATCTGACGTTGATTTTTAAAACCTCAACCTCATTAGCCGTGTAACATTCAAATTGTAACATACCGTTACGAAAACTAACTGTCACAACAAAATGGGTTAGTTAAGAATTTTAAAATGTACCAAGTATAAATCTATTAGTAGATTTTTTTATCCAGCGTAAAAACCTGAAAATACCTGTAGAAAAAATAAGAATTCCAGCATCTAGGTTTCCTGCCCTTAGTAGACCTAAAGGTCACTTGTCGACCGGCTGTAAAGGTCGTCGCCCTTTTGAAGCTCCGCCAAGCGGCCACAATTATAAATTATACGTTTGCACACACGGATCTACTTTATACACGTAATTATATCACCCTACATATACATACACACATATAGTGCATAAAAACTAACCATTAACGTAGACTGGACTAGGAACGTGGGAATCATAATAGTATACAATTTTCTTCTTGTAGGTAAAACTTGCATGCCGCCCATATGCTAAAAGGGCTTACTGATTTTTAATGCATTTCAAGTTATAAAATAACATCGTTTCTTTAGAAAAATGGAATTCTTGTTACCACCTGCGATGAACAGGTTAAGTAAGACCCCATCAGACTTTAACCACAATAGAAGAGGAAATTAACTTTTTATTATCAAAAGTCTGTTGAAATGACATCACACATTAGTAACAATTCCACGGAGTTAAATTCAAGCACGGTCCTTTCATCACGACGAGAGCATACTTACATTTTCATTAATCATATTTGTATTACATTCACGTCCATTCTAAGGAACGTCTTGGAGCATTAATGCATCAAATTCGCCTTTATATATCTCTATCACGCTTGCAATGGGGACAATATAAGCTTTCCGTCGGGCAGATTGTCGCGTAGGAGTTAATCTTCGTTTAATATAATGCTGGGCGTCAAAAATGTGAACGTTTTGACAGACGATTACGTAGGCATGTGAACGCCGCGCCTGTGCGCTTGAGCACCGTTTGTGTCGAACTTCGTGCGTTACATCGTGCGCTGAATACAATTACAAAGTGTTACGAATAATAAAAGTTGTTTGAACTCTTTTGAGAATAATACAATTGAAGAGTTTAATTTTCTGGGTGTTTTAAGTTATGAAACGTCTTTTTTCGTTTCTTCTTCAGCCTGAACATCCAGCAGTGGTGCTTGGATAATGTCCTTCTCGTGTCGCGCCATTGTACTTACTAATAAACCCTTAGATCATGATTCAATCAGAAAGGCATTGGTTGAAATGAATTAGGATTAATTTATAACACAATACGTGATCGCATAGTGATAATTTCTGAAGTGCGTAGGCGCAACATGTCGACATCTCGCGCGATACTTACGAGCCCTTCACGCGATGTGGAGAAAGTAGATCAGATTGTTCCTACGTTATAAGTCAACTATTTCTATAAAATATTATTGACATTGTTCTGTAGCATGAACATTAAATACATCATCCAGTAACAAATATATCAAGTATATCATCAATGCCCGGTTCCTATAAACAAAACCTAATCGTTTTGCTTACCAATGGTAGTATTTCTCATTGCCAAATAGGAGCATCTAAATAGACACGTAAGCTAATTTTACCTGTGATAGCTACCTCCATATGGGAGGGTCTACTATGCAAAACCTTGAGGTCTTTGCTTCATTATGGGTAAAAATACAAGGCTCCATTTTAACCAATAACGCTCCGTAAATTATAGATATCAACCATAAGTAACCATATCAACCATTTAACCATTTTTGTAAGTACTTATATTATAATTTACCAACATATGGATGTACCTTGGCCGAAATAAATTTGATTGATTGATTGATTGATAAGTCCATAACACAAACAGAATACAAAAAAATCATATGAGAAATGTGTTTCAAATCTATCCCACTTGTAAATCATATAGGTTGCATAATGAATCTTACGTATAAATAACAAAAAAATATAGTAAGAGTGGCTGTATGTAGATACATGCTTCTAGAACAATAGCAGTTCGATATACTTAATTATCATAAAGTGCATATAGGTTGCGTATGTGCTCTTATTACCTAGAAAGAAACCATAGTCTAACAATACTGTGATAATTACAAATGTATGCAACAGTTCCCACAATTCCACGGTTGATGTAACAGATGTGGCGTTGGATAACTGGCATTATTTGCAGCGGAAACCCTACGACCTCAAAGCTGATTAGCCTCCAACATACACATCACGCGAGAGAGCAATAAACTGATCGAAGCGAGCACGAAAATCACAATCACACAAAGGTTTGAATTACCCTTAATTCTACATTCAAGGATTTCCTCATAGCAGGAATGTTCCCTAGTCGTGCTAGTAATACGATCTGGGTATTATAAATTCCTTTGTTTCCCTCAGAAATAAAGGCGAATTAGATTGTGGTTCACATTTCATAAGTCGTGTCCATTGTCAACGTGATGATCATTTTGCTGACAACGACAGCGTGTCCGTTGATGGTAGCTATTTCACACGCATCGGGTTGGAACATTAACTTGTGCGCATTTTACTTACTGTTCATATTTCGTATCTGACGCTACATCTATGCTCTTTGTATTCAGGTATATCGCGTTAGTAATACGCACATGAACGTTAATAATGTTTAGTTCTAATTTACAATAAACATACTCCTGTATTGTTTTGAAGTCAGGCCTGCTTTGAAGCAACAAGTGCAGCAGCTGAGTGTCTTATAAAGATGCACGGTGTTTGTGTAGCTTACCCGATTAGACAGGGATATGAAATGAACATATTCGAGGTAGCCCTGGAGTTCGTAACATTACGGACATTTTGTAGGAGAGTCCTTGAGAAGATTTGTGACCCAAAAATGGTATTCCACTGGTAGCCAAAGAAGATTGATAGTTTCTGCGGGCTGAAAATCACATGAGCAAAACAGAACAGACGAATGTGGTAAGCGAGGCCGGAAAAAAAAATAAACATGTTTCGAAATCAGAAACTCATTATTTTAGGTTAAACGACAAACTTCCTGCAAAACCAATGACAATATTGAGCGTAAGTAATGTTGGCAAACATCAATCACGTCGTTTTTATGTGAAGAACGATGACTCTGATATTAGTCTCATAATCTCTTCCTATATCGACTAATCATCCAAAAAAAGCCGGAGACATGATGTAATGGCAAAATGCTATAGCATTGTTAAGAAAGAAGGCTTGACAACTTTCTCTATGAGCGAATGCTCTCTGTTTGCCACCGGAAACGCACTTGTTTGCGCACGCGTCACTCGTGTGAGCTTCCAAGAACATAATTCTAGAACTTCCTTCGTATTATGCATATAATATAAATTGATATACATAAATTTCATGAAAAGCCATAAAGTACCAAGCGTACGCCAAGTACATATGGTGCCATTATGCAAACATCACAGGATGTTTGAAGATTAAGTTTATAGCAATACGTAGATATATTACAGTCACACACTCGATAAGCTATTATGTTTATCTGCTCGTTGAACGGAATATAGAAGCTTATGAATGAAACACAGAACAAAGACAAAAAGAGGTCACTTCTTCCAGGAGGCTGAATACATTCATTCATATAAAAAGAAATCAATTATAATCACATGAATAAACTATTCAAATTGCTATGTGCTGCACACGCGAGCGTTGCGACTTAGTAGAATTGAGTCGTACGGTATAGTTGTCACAAGTCACGAACTCTCCGTCTTTACCATTCAATGCATGAATAACACTTTTGTCGGCTGTACAGAGGGCTCGCCGAGGGGTTGCAGATGTGCACAGAATTATTTCAATGCCCATTTAAAAATCATTGATCATCCGTCTTCACCGTATTTATACGAACCTGACTTTTTAATTTATTTATAGCTGACTGTTTAGGCCTGGCGTTGTTTATCTCATGTCATTTTAAACGCTTTGTACGGATTATTTAGTTTCCTCGCGCAGCTACTATTTTTATTAGAAAATGTATTCTTAGCTCCAATTCAGAGTAGTTTATTAGATGTAATGTACGCTAAACATGAAATCAGTAAGTCTAAGAGTACATTTAATATCAGTATTATGTAGATTAACGCCTGTTGTAGTACTTCAAATGCCGTACATAATTTAATGTTAACTTTCGTGAGACTAAATCTGACATTTGAGCAACGTACCGTAAAAGTACTTAATTCACATGAATGAATTTACAATTTTGTATTCTCTGCTCGTAGTTTTATGTTGTATGTATACAAACGTATAAGTAATAATAAATAGTTAGATATAAACTGGTTCTTGAATGAAGACCACGTACCGAAATTGGCTCTTGACGCACGTTAGCCAGCTAGAGTTACCTATGTTACGACCTAATTCATGTTACATGCAAAAACATTAGAGAGATTTGATCAGAATATCCAATAAAATGATCAAGTTAATATTAAAGACAATTGGAAACTGGCAGTTTCTTGCTAACAAATTATGAACAGCTCAGAGGTAAGCTCAGTTGAGTAAAAACAAACAAACAATGTATTTCTTGGCCTTGACTTTAAGTCCGAACTATCACTTTGAAAGTTTTAATCAATAAGTATATGTGAAGGTGACGTCAGCGACGAAGTGAACTGGGGAAACTGGACCAGTCGGGCGAGTGGCCGCGTACACTCGTACAGGTGCGCCGCGCGGGCCTCGGCCGAGGCGCGTGCCCCAAACACCACAGCTGCCTACCGCTCATTGAAAACTATTCAGAAAATTTGCAATGCAGCAAAAAATCCTAACAATGCAGTACAGATAATTTATTTTCATTGAGACTTCCAGTAATGCAGCTTCAATTTGTTTGATATTTTACTTAGCAGGTATTTGTTCCATTCGTTGATAGGTGTATTAGGTATATCATCGCTAACAGCCCTACGACAGCCAAATCTATATGCTTAGTGAAAGGCTCTTAAAATATTCAACAGTTATGCCATATCCACTAAATGCCAGCCGGCCAAATCAACAGTTCTCAGCAACGTATTACAATTTATGTTATGGGAATAAATCAAGCGTATTTATCTCACGTACCAAAACACCATAAATCAGTGAAACGACGATGGATATCGGTACTCCTAATTTATTTACTAAACACATTCCGATTTCCTACAGTATGGAAATTTGATGTGATATACTTCAAAACTACGCTCTACGCTCCGTAGTTCGTTCCCATGATTATCGAGGATTATTTGTCTCTCTACGAGTTCTAAATTATCTGTAGATAGCAGTTGTTTAAAGCGCTCGTTCCGTAAACAAGATACCCACAAGACGAAGAGCTCTAGTCAGTTCCAGAATCATGCACATTTTTCAAACGCAAGCTTTTCTAAGTAATTTAAATAATCTTGAGAGTGGACGTTCTCCTACTAAGTTTAAATTAAGTGTGTTGACACAAAATATTACTTCAACTATTGATGCAATATTATGTTATTAAAAATGAAGAAAGAAGAATATCCATGAACACTGTTAGATGCACATGATATTAGTAATTCAATAGTCGTGCATGTAAGTTATTATGGATTGACTTTTTGGAAGATACCTTGGCGCAATGAAGGGATTCTAAAAAAGATAGTATTTTATAATCAAGTATACTATGATTTTATACATAGAGATCTTCATCAACCGTAATGAAAACTCGTGTTATATAAACACACTTGTAATACATGATTATTTCTTGGAAATCAAAGTTAAATGTCATAACTGACTGCTTTGTTGGTCTAGTGGTCGCATACGCGACTGCTGAGCATGAGATCCTGGGTTCAATCCTCAGGTCGGGCAAAATGTTATTGGGTTTTACCATTAGGAATTTCTCAGTAGCAGCCCGGAGTCTGGATTTGTGCCCGGTTGATGGCAATAGGCTCGCACCCTATTACATGGGACTTAAACATAACTAGCGAAACGAGGGTGTACTAAAACACCTCTGCCGAACCCTTCGGGGAATACAAGCCGTGATGTTATGTCATAACTAACCCATTAACGACCAATAAGTATTCAATATATTATATGACATTATCAGAGCTGTTATTAAAATGATTATTTTAAATGCCATCGCTATCCAAAACGTGCGCACACTTGAACACCATAATGGAAAAATTACACAATACATGCTGATACACGAAGGTCGCTAGATTGCGTTGAAATGAAAAATTGTTCAAATTAGTCTCAATCATGCATCAAATTATTTCATTTCACAACCACCCGTCACGTCACTCCATCAAACAATAGAGACAATGCCCCTTGGATGTATAAAAAAACCAATAGACATATTTATGCAATCGAAGCGAACAATATACCGGTATTCCGAATCGATATTCAAGTTGACTTCATTGTAAGACATTGCTTTTCCAAAGAAACGTTGTTCATTTTTATTCTTGACTGTTAATAGGATGCAGCAGGTCGTAAAAACTTCCTTTAAACAAATGCAAGTAACATTCTTGGGACAGACGAACTCGGTTATGAACCTTAAGCCAAGATTGATACATTAATGCCTGGTTCCTATAAACAAAACGAATCGTTTTGCTTACCACTGGTAGCTTTTTTATTGCCAAACTGGGCATATAAATAGACTCGTAAGCTAATTTTACCTGTGATAGTTACTTCCATATGAGAGGGTCTAAAACGCAAAGCTATAAGGACTTTTCTTTATCTATACTAATATTATAAAGAGGAAAGATTGTATTTTTGTATGTAACGAATAAACTTAAAAACTACTGGACCGATTTCAAAAATTCTTTTGCCGTTAGAAAGCTACATTATCACTGAGTAACTCAGGTTATATTTATTACTGAAATAAAACTTCTTACGCGGGCGGAACCGTGAGGACACAGCGAGTTATTGATAAAGACACAAGAGTCTCAATTCTAACCAATAACGCTCCGTAAATTATAGGAATCGGCCATAAATATTTGGAAGGCGTTCCCTTTTTCAATAAGCAAATAGAAATCGACAAACGCCCTCACCTTGGACGCAATGACAAACTTACTGATTAATCTAGACTAAGTTGTCTGAGTCATATACACGACACCGATTATGTATGTACTACTATAACTTGAAATATGGCTGTATTAAGAAAACTCTAGGCCCGTGTGTCTAACAGTGGACTGCGATTGGCTGAGATTATGCAGAAACGTTTCAAAGGATTTATACATTATCCTGAGCGATCCTTCTTGTGTAACTTATGTATGTTGGCCTGATGCCTGGATCCGCTTTCCTAAATGACTTTCTCCGATGCACACAAGTCAACAGCCAATAGGACCAAGTTTGCGATAGAAATAGCCCTCAAGATGTTATTACGATTGGAAATTGTTTTATGACAACACGTTCCATACATTACGGCTATTACCATACCTGTGCAAACATCAAATGAGGCTTCTAAACGATAAGTTTCTTTGAAGTTTCTTTTGGCGTGTCATTAGTACTGATAAGATTCTAAGAAAAAAAATCTTCGTACCTTCGTTCCGCCTAGCCTTTTCCCAACTACGTTTGGGTCAACTTCCAGTCTAACCAGATGCGGCTGAATACCAGTATTTGACACGGAGTCACTGCCATCAGACCTCCGCAACCCAGTTACTGAGCAACGCTGATATCCTAAGGTTTGACTGGTTGTCAAATTTTCGGGATTCTGACTTCCCGTAACGACTGTAATAGGTATTCGTATGACACCCGGGACCGACTGTTAAACGTGCTCTCCGAGGCACGGAGTGGTCTTGATCTGTAACAAACAGTCACCCATCCACAGACTGACCGCGGCAAGCGCAGCTTAACGTCGCAAATCGTAAGATCCACGCGGTTGGTAATTAGCCAAGAATCCCTTAAAAATTTTCTTCTTCCGTACAGATATTATTTTAAGTATGCTGGCCCACTAAGCCAAGAGAAGTAACGTTATCTGTTAGTTACATAAAAAAACTTGTACGAGTACCAAAGTCGGACGAACCCAAAGTAACTGTATACACCGAAGTTACTCCAAATATACAACCACATATAATCATTATGACATAATTAGATACCGTAAACTCAATTCCGTATCCGTATTGTCTGAGTTTCTCATACAAATTGCTGGTTATTACGCGAAATTGCAACTACGGCAGTAGGTGACCGTCTTGGTATTTCTTTTTCTATTATCGAACCGCCAGAAGTTCTTGATAAATTGTTAACGTATGTTCAAATTATTTTTATGATCTTTGTATGAGATACGTAATACAGTTTGATATCAAGTTTGTCTTATTATTTATTATATTCATTCATACATGAATGTTGTCGCATAAGTTAAAACTTAAAAAAATTATACACCATTCAAAATTGAATTCAATTATTATGCATTTAGTGAGCTTGTCGCGACACATAATCACCAAGTAATTTATTATTCATATAAAAATGCAGGTGTCTGTCATGCAAATTATAGAATTATTCGCAAGCTGACCAACATTTTTATTCATGTTAATATTGAAAACAAGTCTAAAACCACTAAAACTTTCAACATTCTAACATCTAAAAGTTGCAAAACTTGTATTTTAATCAAAACGTCGCTAGTGAAATGTTAAATCCTGTGCTTGCTTCACTGCATTGCACGCGAAGTGCTAAGTGCATGCGCAAGTGGCTTCCTTCAAGAAGCGGCTTACAGGAAGGGCAAGCTCATTAGAAAGTATAAGCAAACGATTGCATCACATA
This sequence comes from Amphipyra berbera, assembly GCA_910594945.2. Classification (NCBI taxonomy): domain Eukaryota; kingdom Metazoa; phylum Arthropoda; class Insecta; order Lepidoptera; family Noctuidae; genus Amphipyra; species Amphipyra berbera. The sequence goes on along the minus strand of OU343123.1, from coordinate 15,425,554 downwards.
CATAACTGGACAAGGATGCGCACCCAGTCCCTGATCAAGTCTAGCAAGATTATTGACGTTATAGACTTGGGATTCCATACAAGAAACTTGAAAGAGCATGTGAGGTTATAACTGCGCAGGATTTAGTGCTGGTACCGAGGCTTGTTATTGAATTTAATCGTCCCCATCTTATAGTGGGCTTGATTTATATCTGATGAGGATCATAACTTGAACAGATGAACGACTCTTTTAGCTTGCAGTGGTACGTTCGAGTAACATTAAGAATCTAATATCGTGTCTATTGCAGACATGTCGTAATTAACAGTATGAATGTTCGGATAATATTTGCATAGATTATTAAGATAAGATTGCATGTCGTATTGAAGCTTGACATGGCTCTGATTGGTTTGTAACAAGTTGTACGAGACCGGCAACATTCTTGAGTATCGCTAAGGTGTCTAGTGGTGACTTGATCAAGTTGATGAGTCGCCGGAAACCGACATGAAGTAATTATTTCCATTTATAGCACTGCACTTATGTTATTTCACATACATATTAATGATCTGTTGTAATTATAATGTCGATATGTTGCACTGACTCTAGATTTGAATAGTCTACGTTTGGTTGCATTCTTCTTCTTCCTGCCCTTATTCCACACTATCTAGGGTCGGCACAAGATGTATTTCATAAATCCATGTTGTTAGAGGTTTTGGCTTATTTTTTATGACCGGCCGCCCGCCTGACATCAACCCTCCTACGTTTGGTTGCATACGAAATTGATAAAACTGATTGCAGATTATTAGTTATCTGAATGATCCCTTCTGCCAACCCGCACCAGGCCAACATGATGGACTAAGGACTAAACCCTTCTCATTCTGAGAAGAGGCCCGTGCCCAGCAGTGAGACAGTAATGGGCTAATTATCTTAAGTGATCCGTTTCCTAAGTCCATGTTGTTTGTTCCACAAACGATGGGACACCTGACACCAAGCCCTGCGTGCCCTGATACTTGCACATTACAAGAACTAATGGACGCTACTGATGACGATTAACTCGTAGTTAAGTTCTGGGCCGACTTAATTTAAATTGCCATCGACACGCTAAGAAGAAGAAGTTCATGCTCAATGTATACTTGAAGTGTCTGTATCATTTTATACTAAAACTAGCGACACGCCCTGGGTTCCCACGGGTGCAATGTAGATATTAATGTGGGGCATATAAACCTTCCTCTTGAATCACTCTATCTATTGCTGAAAACTGCATTAAAATCGAGCGAATTTGTTTTATACTATGTAAAGATGTAAGTCCAAGTACCGAGTGAATCGATTGTTTAACAAAGTTACTGTCAACACTTACTGGCAGCACGAACCAGCAAGGAAGATGAAAAAAGTACTTACGTACATTACGTACTACCTACTGTAATACGGTATTCCGTATAACAGTACTCTTGTACTATGAGATGCTCGTGGCTAATTACTAACCGCACGGATCACACGATTTGCGAGGTTAAGCTGCCCTTACCGCGGTCAGTCCATTGATGGGCGACCGTTCATTACATATTGAGACCCCTCCGTGCCTCGGAGAGCACGTTAAACAGTCGGTGTCATACGAATACCTATGACAGTCGCTACGGGTAATCAGACAGAAGCCCGAAAGTCTGACAACCGGTCTAACCTTAGTTAGAGTATCGACATTGCCCAGTAACTGGGTTGCGGAGGTCTGTTGACAGTCGCTCCGTGTAAAATACTGGTATTCAGCCGCATCTAGTTAGACTGGAAGCTGACCTCAACATAGTTGGGAAAAGGCTAGGCAGATATAGTTCTCTTGTACTGTAGCAATAACGTATATTGGTATTTCAAACTTCGGTATTCCATATTACAGTCCAAAAAAAGCTCAATGCAAAACATGTTTACAAGATTGTGTAAAATGCAAACTACTTCGCGTAATAAGTTCATAAATCAAGTTCAACAACAATAGGTACATAAACATGATGAATCACTTTCCGACTAAATCGTATAAGGGTTCTCTAAATAATAATACTTTGCAGATTTTCGTTGGCACGTTGCGTTAGCACAATGCGGTGTAAATCAACACAAGTTTCCTTGTTTTGGGTACGCGAGTCGCTGTGACGCAGAGGTGATCGCTCTCACGGAGGCCGTGTTTATAAACATCCGAAAAAATCTGTAGGAAATCTTATTGACACCGACTTCATGGTGATTATGATTGACTACTTCGTTGGTCTAGTGGTGGCAAGCGCGACTGCTGATCGTTAAGTCCTGAGTTCGATCCCCGGGAAAAGTGTTATTGGATTTTTCCGTGTGGAATTCCTCAGTAGCGGCCCGGCGTTTGGATTTGAGCCCGGTTAATGGCAATTGGCTCGCCCCCTATTACATGGGACTTAAACATAACGGCAAAATGAGGGTGTTACTATAAACTTCTGCATACTTAACCCTTCAGGAAATACAGGCGTGAAGTTATGTAAGTTATGTTTCATGGTGATTGTGATAGATAATGTAGGAAATATTGTTATCATAGAATACGATTATTTTTAAATTACAGACAAATCAGCCGATGCAGCTTTTGTAATCGATAAGAAAAATAATTACAAGAAAATCGAAGTTACTGTTGATTTTTAAACCAGCGGTCGGCAACACACGGCCCTCGGGCCGCATGCGGCCCGCGACTGTTTTGTAAATGAACGTCTTATTCTTATATAGGTGTATATATATACCTAAATAAATAATCACGTTATGCGGGCGCAAAGTTTAAGCGAGCGAGCATTCAAGAGTAACGCTGAGCGCTATTATCAAAATTATCAACAAGTGCGGCCCGCCTCTACCTCATTTTGACACTATGTTGACCTTGCCTGCCAAAAGGTTGCCGAGCGCTGTTTTAAACAATACGCTCTGTAAATTTGTTATTTAGGGACTATGGACAATATGGAAATCTACTGAAAGCCGTCGAGATTACAGCTAACACGAACACATAAGAAAATTGCAATTTCGATAGCATTTGGGAGCCATAAAAATTACAGCGCAAAAATAACTCCAAACCGTTATTTGGAAGTAAAGTCGAAGGATCTTTGCGTTACCGCGACAAAACATCGTTAAATATTAACAGCAATGACGCTTAACTTTCTCACGGATTGTAAAATACTTGTTTATATGGTAGGCCACGTCCCGCGACTTTTAGCTCTTTTAACAATGAACACTGACGATTGTTATGAATGTTTTCCACTTCATAACAATGTCACGAAAATACCATTCCTTATTCGTACAATTCACAAAACTACGACTGTTTGTAACTTGTAAGTTATCTGATAACCTTGAGATTTAACGGCTTCGTTTCTTGACAACAACTCACTCTTAACTTAAGCATTCAGATCACTAGATAGATAGGTAGTATTTTTTTTATTAAAAGAATATTAAAGTACTAAGTTCCCCAGGTCGGTCAAAATTTTATTGGGTTTTTCCATTAGGAATTTCTCAGTAGGTAGCAGTCCAAAGTCTGGATTTGTGCCCGATTAATAGCAATAGGCTCGCCTCCTATTACATAGTTTAAACATAACTAGCGAAACGAGGGTGTACTAAAAAAATACCTCTGCCGAACCCTTCGGGGAATACTTGGCGTGATGTTATGATGAGCTCTGAGTTGTCTAGGTGCTGACATGGCCTGCTGCTTAAACCTAAGATTAAATTATTAATCTAAAGATGCAACTTTACAGTGCGATATGAATTAATTAATAAAAGTCGTACGATGTTTAATCAAAAACTTCCACCTATAAAAAATCACTTGTTATCGATACTTAAATTATAATATAAACTTATCCAAGCCTTTCAATCACTACACTCAAACACACAAGTATAAACTTTAATTATAATAATTTTCATAATACTCTATCATACTTTAATTCCAGTAAAACATAATGCGCATACGCATCAAGGAAATATTACAAAACGAGCCAAAAAATCAAGTAAATATAAAACCAGAATATTTGTTACTTGTGTGATTGTCGGGCACAATTGGGCGCCATTAAAAAACCATTGAAGCATTTTAATGGTACGTGCTGTTTTTAACGTAATGGCCGACATTATAAACTTTTGTTCACACGGAAATAATTACCCCGATCGGAGTACGCTACAATTATGAGCTCTATAAAGTTATAAATTTAGACTTCTGGTTACTGTATTCGTTTGTAACGTATTATTTTAAAGCAGTTGAAGCATTTTTAATATCGAATGCCTGTGCTTTATAAAAAAAGATCTAGATACCTATTTTTCATATTCCGCTTTTTACCGTAAAGAAAATATTTGTATTATTTATCATTTGAAAAGAGTATCCATGTATTTTATTGCCGACTCTTCTCTGTAAGACCAACTTTTTGCAACTTTGCAACTTACGGCCGATCTCAATCCAAAATCTCTAGTTTGATGTAGGTTTTTGACAGAAATTCAATAGAAGAAACCTACATCAATCCAGAGATTTTGGATTAAGTTCGGTTATTGGGATCGACCGTTAGTTCATAACGTTTCATAAGTGCTTGTAAACGTACGTGCAAAAGCGTTTCTGCCTATTTGAACTAAAAACTTTGAACTAGAACCCAAACGTATAAAATGTCCGTTACGTTTTCTCGCTGTGTACTCTGAACAGGAAAAATACAGAGCATTGACTTACGCATATGTTTGCATGTTTGTGTACCTCTTTGTATCTTTGCTTATCTGCTCCGGTATCCATCGGATTTGCATGAAGCAACAATCGCCCTCTATCGCGCTACCGGTAATTAGAAACTTGCGACTAACGGTACGCAATTTGTAGGTAGCGCTGGTACAATATAAAAGCTTCGCTGGCTTCCGCATTACAGAATGCTAACAGTTTTTAGAGTTTTTCTATGACTAGGTGGCACATCTGTGATACCTTTATAGTAACTCTTTTCTTAGCTTAGTATTTGACAAGGCGTATTATCAAATATCGATGTGTATAATAATAATGTAAGCCTAGTCATACGAACATTTATATAAACAGGTATTAGATCAAGATCATGACTTGCAAGGTATGTAGGTAACGTTGCGTGTGTTATGACAAGTACCTTTACGGTCTATTATGCTTGCGTCCCGATAGCTGGCTCTGTTGTCACTACAAGTATATGACAATGCTGCTAGTGATTGATGTGATAGTAATTTCCCGCACACCGTTGTTCGTATCGGATACGACTCGGATTGACGCAGACCACACGGCGGTACAGCGCGGCTGCTCTATTCGCCGTGCTCCTAATCACTATAATTGAGCGTTATCACATCAGCGGTTCCGGGATGCCAGTGCTTGAATGCGAAAAAAATTAGTCTACACGTCACTTACCAATACTGCTGTCAGGTAGCGCGTATAATACCCCGCACAAAGTAGCTGAAGCGGATACAGCGGTATTTTGTGCGGGCTCGTCGCCGCATTCTCCAGATTCAGCTTGCGCTGGCTCAAACAGAGCCAGGTCCAGACCGTCCATATCACTTCGATTTGATACACCGTCCTCCTCTGCCACTCGATCACAAAAATGTTCAGGAGAGTCGACATCTTTAGGACTACGACTACAAACACCGTCACTTAATGGATCGCAACAACACGTGTCCGAGAAAGGCTCAAAGTCTCTACAGTCAAACTCACATCGTTCGAAACTGTCACAAGTACATGATGATAATGCATCCGAATCAGACTCTTCGACGAGAAAAACATCATTGCTTTGCACTACGTCTTTACGTGCCGTGTCAGTTTTTGCGGAGATGTAAAACACGCTTGAAGTGTATGGCACTTTATGAACTTGTAACGTTACATTTTCTGTCAAAGTTTCATTTGTGTAAGCCTGGTCGTCAGTTTCTGATAGAATCTCCTCGATCTGCGGGCGACAGTCCTCATAACGGGCAAAACTGGAGGTATCGGTGAGGTTCGATGAACGGTCAACAGAGTACACGTCTGCATAGGGATCAATAGGATCGTTCTGCAGAGCCGGTAATCTGTAGGGGGCGTGATGGGAGCGAGCACCCAGGAATATGGTGGTGTAGGGGCAGGTATGATGAGGTCTGCTGCGGTCGGCGCGGCGCGGGTAGCTGGCGGCGAGTGGATCCCGCATGGACGCCCCTTCAGTGTCTATGAACGCCTCGTTGGTCGAGAGCACGTTGTATCGCCAATCTGGCATTGCTGACCACCACCATCACTTTACGGCGACACAAAATAGAACTGTTGTCTTCATTCCAAGATCACATTCACACTCGTTAGCTAACTAGCCTTATAAACACATTATGTCACTATCATTGTTCAACCTAAAGAAAATATTATTATCTGAATAATTTTACTACTGTCAGTGTCTGCACCTGTACAAATACGCGTTGAGCATTTTTTGGATCATTTCGCGTTACAAATTGACTCATTTGTTAAATTTATGCCAAAATTGTCTATGACTATTTTCCTATTATTTGTTGGTTCAGAGTTCGTTATTGACAGTAATTCAAGCACAAATACATAAATTAATTAATAAAACCGTATAATGCGACAGGCCTGCGTCCTGTTGTATGCGAAGACGCAGCTTAACATTTTTTTAAATTCCATATGTTACAGCTGCTTTTGAGCTTTAGTTAATGGTGCGGTGAAAGATAGGAATATGATACATAATAATATGACCAATAACAGAATTGCTGTTTGACTGATTAATTTTTGTAAGCAAACACGACCGCTAATCAACAACGCGTCGCTGTTGTTAATGAGTGAAACAGCTTTAAATGGCGCGACTGTTATGTGGGTCAGCACAGTGTAATAAAACCAAACAATGAACATGTATGCATATAACATGCACACTACGTCCCACGAACTGATAACGTTACAATAACCGTTAAGAAATAGTATCGATATGGAATACCCATTGATCCTATATTTAACCTCACTCAGATGGAGATACTTCGTGGCTAATTACCAACCGCGCGGGTCATACGATTTACGAGATTAAGCTGCTTTTGCCCCGGTCAGTCGCAGCACGTTAAACAATCCGTCCCAGGTTTCATACGAATACCTGTGACACTCGTTACGGGAAGGCAAAAGTCCGAAAGGCTGACAACTGGTCTAAACATAGGATACCGGCATTACCCAGTAACTGGGTTGCGGAGGTCTGATAGCAGTTGCTCCGAGTAAAATACTGATATTCAGCCGCATCTGGTTAGACTGTTGACTCCAACATAGTTGGAAAAAAGCTAGGCAGAACAGATGGAGATATCAAAGGATCTTACGTTCATTCTATTTCCAATATAAAGGAAAGTACGTACATTAAAATAGGTAATATATACAATGAGGCTTGTATTAAAGTTGCCGGATGTGTTTGAGACTGGTTGTAGATATAGTAACAGGTCCAGTACGTTACGGTATCGTATCGACGGACCCGTTACGTTCGAATTATTTGGACTCACGTCCGTTCCGAAACTTTATTTTAGTGTTACATTAGCCATAATATTATGATCGTAATGTGTACTTTTAGATTGTAATTTGTTTCGTGTTTAGTTTGAAACTGTTGACCGGTTTGGTTACCTTCCCTCCAGCGATTTCTTACGATGGATCTCGGCAAGTTGTTCTGCATATTTTATGTTCGAGATTTAACTTGAGTATTTATTCTGAAATACCGATTAGCATTGGTTGATATCAAATCAAGACTAGTTTATATAGTTACTCGTTTAGACGAGTATCCTATCAGAGAGTAGTCTTATCACAACAAAAAATAGTTTTGTTTTGAACTTAAACAAACAAAATTACGGAGTGAGTTACTAGCCCGTATAACCAACAAGTTTGGGATCAATTGAACCCATGGTTAATATTAATTGTTATTTGTTAGGGTATTATTATTTAATCAAGAACACATCTTTTCTACTTGAACTTTTGACATAGTAAGTAACTCCTAAATTCCACTAGATCTCAAAATTGGGAAACACATTCCAAAGATTTAGTTAATTTTTAAACAAAATTTTTGATAGACTTTCTCTATTTTGAGATCTAGTAGACAAACAAATCCTCAAACGCTATTAATTTTAAGATGCCGTTAAGGCTCGTACTGTCACTGACAGTCTAAGGCAAAGTAACAACGACAGCACAAGCCTTAACGACAACTTAAAATTGAGTAGCATTTGAGTATTTGGCCATTAGTATGTCAGTTACTTACCAGACTGATAAAAGAACGAATACTTGGTTGCCTACTACGTAATGTTTAACAAAATAATGATACAATCGACAAGCCTAGTTTCCGGATTCATCAGAATAAAAAAAACATATTTTCAAATCATTTTGGCGGTACCTACATAATCGCCACTTTTAAAACGACGTAAAAAGCATATTTTTCTACCATTAAACAAACGCAAGTAAGTGAATAAAGGGTCAACGCCTGCAAGTCGTGCTTAGAAAACGCAATTATTTTGTAAGTACGTTGAAATTGTTATAGCGGCTTGATAATAAGAGATGCGGCGTCGTGACCACTGCAGTACTGTACACTGTGACAGAAAAAGTTCTCAAGTACCTAGTACAAACTATAGATACTTTGTGTTATCACACCACCCACGCTTCAACGTTTTTGTCAGAATAATCATAATGTAGATAATTTGATCGCCATAACTAGGAGTTCAGAATACGAGACTTCAATTAAGAGCTGTTATAGCAAACTGGGTCAAAGCTATTAAGTATTTACAGATTTATATACTAATTACTTATTATCAGTATATTTATCTTGTACTGGACTTTTACTTAACGTTTCCTCCGTTGATTTTAATTAACGAAAAATTGGCCAATACATTATAGGTACACTTCACAGATTATTTAATATTTAGTCTACAACTAATTACCATAATTATTCTTAGATTATTATTTTTTTAAATCTAGTAGAATTAAGATAATGTCTTATAAAATGTAACTTTGTATTTGATTTACATGTTCGAAAAAGTTTAGTTGTAATTTATCGGCGCCGGCGCGTAGCGGTCGTAGGCACGTGCTACAATTCCTGAGGCTCGATGTGGTGGGCGACAAAAACATCAGTTAACCACGGTCAACGAACGAAAATAACCAACCATTTTACTCGTATACCTGCGCACGCGCCTGATACGAATAGGAAATGCTCTACATCTATCATTAAATAAATCACCCCGTGGAATAATGGAGAATAAACGTTTATATACGAATGTACTTTGCGCTTGCGCTCTATAGAAAGCATGCAGCCATCTAAAGTCGTTGATCTTTGTATCTCGTCGGAAAAGTAACAATTAGTAAAAAGCTTAGCTAGTAATTAATTACAGCGAAGTGCACTTAGAGTTAAACTGATAGCAATGTTATGCCGGAAAGAAGGAAAGAGAAAATAGAATAAATATTTATAGTACATTTGTTGATTGAGAGATATTTTGTGAAGCGAAACTAACAAATTATTTCCGATATACTTAAGTTTACAGTGGAATATTACGAGAGTATATTACTTCTAACAATATTATACAATCTGCTAACTTTTATGATGTAACTTGAAGTAAAATTGAGAAAAAACTGCCATTTTTAAATGTTGTAAGTCGGTGTTAAATATAGCAATGACGATAATGACATAATAAATTTCTATTTTCTTTCAAACAGTATACTGGGATGCTAGAATATATTCTAAACGAGTGCATTACACCGATATAGCCATAAAAGTAGTGACTTTTTAGAATTCCCCAAACAATGTATCAAGTACGATTTTATGGTATCAAAAACAAAGTATGTGGGTGTACTAAACCCATAAAATCGACATATGCCTTCACTTAAGCACTAATGCTAGAAGATAAATAGAAGTAGTAAAGTTTATATGCCAACTATGCGAAGTGAAGCAGCGCAGTCTTTTTTTATTTATTTTATCAACGACTTTATGTATTTGTAATTCAATTCTAAATACAGAACATATTCATCTTATTATTTTCCCGACTCCCTCAAACTATTTCTTCAATCATGAAACTAATTAATCTGTTTTTAATTAATGGATTTCTTTGATCTCTTCAAACCAACTAGGTGTGAAATAGATATTCGGAGGAGCGACACCAAAATATATTGCAATTCATTTACAAGTAATTCAATCAAAAATGTACAAAACTTTCTTCGAGCTTTTATGAATTCATCTAAAAGTTTTTGCAGGAGACTACCAAATATTATTTAGTACTTAATCATTTGATTTTATATAATAGCATGAGATTTATGATTCTTTATAGAAAAATTATCCATAATACTGTCTAAGTAATGTCCAACTCTTACAACTTTTCCAAAACATTATTAATCATTGACTATTATTTACACCTGACTATCCAATCCATACGATGTGGCTTCACTTTCTATTTTATGGATATTAGCGCATCGTATTTTTAGCAAAATGATAAAAATTTAGCATTTCGCTGTTCGAAATGTCAGCAAGAAAGTTGGCCTAGACAAGGCGCGCGGCCCCCTTTGGAAAAGCTCCCGAGAGATTTGACGCGAGGCCATCTCTAGAGGTTGCATGGTAAGTAGCGGTGAGAGTTGCTAACTATTGGGGATTATAAACCAGGTTTATTGTGTGCATCGCCTGGCTCCTAGCAACGGAGATCGATATTTTATGGTCTCGCGTTATCGGCGAGAACCTCTTGCTTACCGTAGCAACGAGCGTAGAGGCTAGAGCTTTCATACTTCACCCGCTCGTAATCAAAAATGTTTCGAAACAGTCTCGGTCTTAAAGAACTAGAAATACATTGCTCTAGGGCACTTATACCTACCTCGAGACCTCAATACAGGCAAAGTAACTTCGCAAAACAAAACAAGGAAGGTAATTTGTGAATAGTATACCTATTCCAAACATTATTATTTCTGTGCCTAATAACCAGAATGTACATGATTAATCTTCTAAACCATAATGCAATGAGTAAACACTTAGCGGAAAAACTTTTTCCTCAATGTCACATCAACTCACGTCTAAACTGCACGTTACATGTCTCACACGATTTCATAGAATTTACTTTAATAAACTTCCATTCTCTACAACTAAATAGCTGTTAGAATCTGAACACAGGAGTAAGTATTAAATAAATAAACAATTAAACATGCACGTTACAATGATAAAACAATAACAAATAAGCACATGGAAAGGTCAATACTGAACCAAAACAAGTACAGAACATTTAATTGAGCGCATTAATATTCCAAATAGTTTCTTGTCAAACATACTTCCAATTCAGGTTAAATCCGTAAAATTACACGTGAACATAAGACACCGACAGTAGTAAACAAACAAACGAAAGCTAAAAAAGTCCTACCAAACGCAAACACTGAACTTGACACTGGACAGGAGCCTGTCACTTTACAATTGTATTCGACAATCGACAGTTGACCGTTTCATTCGAATGTTTCGATAATATTCGTTTCGTTGATGACGCGCGGTACAGAGGTGCGCGTGGCGGATCGCGCTCGCACCGACTGGTGCGCGCTGCGGCTGCGCGGAGGGCGCCGGTTAGTTCAGACCCGCTCATCTGTTCGCAGCTGGTCGCCGACTATGTACGGACCGTTACCACTCGTGAGGGACACCAATTTCAAGTCACAAACAAATCCCATTTCATATTCATGAATTCATGTCAACTATTAAACATACAAAGGATTTGAATCGAACGCGCCTATCACCCAACGCGTATGGTTGACGACACTTTTCAAAACTGTGCCTAGATACACAATTGGCTAGGGAGCACACAGGGGCACAATATCATTTCACCGATTTTTTAATCCAGAGACTTACAATGGTAGGCCGATTCATGGTATTTTTATTCAGTTAAAGTATCATAGGGGTCGGCACAATCCCCACAATCTCGCCTATTAGTAGAGAAAGAGTGTCAAAAAGTTTTTTATAATGGCACAGTATTGCTACTTCGCACATAAGCGTTACTTTATCGTTGGTTTCGAGCGGTAGACCGGTTCGGTTCTGATATATTTGCATTTAACCGCTTGGGATTCAACGAGTAGAGACAACAGCCGTGCCTGTTAAGCCGAGATAAAAATAGTACAAACAAATGCATATGCAGTATGTAAGCAATTTCACACTGAGCGCTTATAGCAATTGTGCAAGGAAATTGTATTGTGTTGCTTAATAGAGCTTAATTGAAAAGTCAAAGGTCTCTTATCTTGGGCCATTATAGGCTGCAACGATTACTGACACGTTATTGTACCATTATACTCCAAGTGTCATATACTCTATATTTACTAATTACACAATCATATTTTTGTGTTGACATTCATTCGGTACATTTGCGTAAGATTTTTTTGTAATGGTTCTTATAATTATTATTAGTATGCGATGCAAATGAGATTTTTTATTCATGAAAGTTGTTTTTTAATAAAATGACAAGTAGAATAATAGTAATCAGCAGCCTGGACCAACTAGTAAAACGAATATATACTATTAAAGAATAGCATAGAGCTTTCGCAAAGTTTTCAAATGTGACGGTCGAAGCTTAATTTTTATACCCTGCCTGCCTGTGAAACTTCTTTAATTTAAATTGTAAAGATAATGGACGAGTTTTTAACATCACCTAATTTGGACCTCTAAATCAATTAAATCCCTTAAAAAAGCTTTTAAACTAAACGTTTTTATCTTGCAGTACCTACCCCTGCAGCATCTGGATTTAAGGAATGAAGGTTGAAATTATTATAATATTGTATTACATAACATCACGCCTTCTATTCCCCGAAGGGTTCGGCAGAGGTGTTTTTAGTACAGCCTCGTTTCGCCAGTTATGTTTAAGTCCCATGTAATAGGGGGCGAGCCTATTGCCATCAATCGGGCACAAATCCAAACTCCGGGCAGCTACTGAGAAATTCCTAATGGAAAAACCCAATAACAATATATTGTATTATCATGGGAATTTAATTTGTGAAAAATCTGTTGCAAGATTTGAGTCAAACAAAATTATACGAAGTGAAGCTAATGAAAACTGTTTAAAAACCCTTTACATGTATCTAAATGAAAGTGCTAACTCAATCAATGCAATGAATTTAACATAATCTAAAGAGCGATTTAAAGGATTTCAATTGGCAACAGTGGATTTTGTAACATATAAAAAATTGTAACACAGTACGTTACAATACGTCATTGAAACTCATAATATTATTCTATTGATACAGCAATAATCTTGCTTAGATCATAGCTGTGTTCATCTTTCACACGGGAAGCTATTGTTTGCCTAGGGCTTCAAAGCAGATGGTTACTCGTCAATTCATCATTGCTCCGTCAATATTGAAGTTTACAGTAGGCCACCTAAGTAAATAGTCCTGTACATTTTATATTCTGTTGGTCACCCTCTGTTTAGAAAATAAAAAGAGATAACAAGAAGCTTCCTGACCTAATACACTTAAAAATATTTCGTTGTTACAGCATGTACAGAAGGCCTAACACGAACGTTTGACGTATACAGGTTGTAAACTAAATCATGTAATTCCTTCAAACCTCGTGATGTACTGCTGACATAGATTAACCCTGCACGAGATACTTTTGGATTCAATATGAAAAAAAACACAAAAAGTAAACATGCGTTCTTAAAGTGAGGCAGTTTAGCGCCCCGAGCGAATTGCGCGGCTATCGCTCGCCGCGCGGTCATTTAACTAGGGGCGTTAAAATGCCTCACGTTAAGAACACATGTTTACTTCTTGTAATTTTTTTTGTTTATTGAATCCAAAAGTATCCCTTGCAGGGTTAATCTATGTCAGCAGTACATCACGAGGTTTGAAGGAATTACATGATTTCGTTTACACCCTGTAGTATCGTAAACGTATCGCTAATGTAAGCGAATTTTGAATCGAAAATACAGCTGTTCTATAACATTTTGGTTTTTTTTTTTTGCGACATGTCAAATTTGTGTCATACGTAGATATGAATAAAGTTTTCAATTTAATTAAATAGTATTGCGAAACGAGTATTTCCGATTAAATGTTCACTTACATTAACGTTACGATTATGTTAGTAATTCGATAGCATTCGTGCTAGGCCTACAATATGCTGGATTTATTTCATTTGCTACGATTTTTTTTTCATTTAATTGAATATTTTTAAATGTAATATTTACAATAGGATTTTTTAAACAATACTTAAATAAAACACGTACAATATGCTAAAACTAAGATCCAATTACTCTGAAAATGACTCTAAAAGAAATTATATAAAAACGACGAAAAAATCCGATATTAACATCAAACTAGCTTTTGCCCGTAGCTTCGCTTGCTTGATTTTTTTAACCCCCTTAGGGGTAGAATTTCCAAAATTGATTTATTACTGGATGCCCACTTCACAAAAGGAAGCTACTATCCAAATTTGAAGTTTGTAACCCTAGCGATTTAGGCTCTGCGTTGATGAATCAGTCAATCAGGACAAGTAATTATGTATGTGTATAGATTGTCAACTTTAAGGTCAATAAAACCGAATGAATATGACACACAATTTTTTCATTGGTTTTATTATATCATGACATCAATACGATCCAAAACATTATCCATTACGTCAGACTAAGTTCACCTACCACAAGGAGCTGCCACGAGTTTACTTTTGTGAGTCAATCTGTAACTTTGATAGCTTAATAAACAACTTAAAACAAAAAATTAAACTGAGGAAAACAGACATTTGTAATCCTTATTGGAACCGCGCTCTGCCGTTTACCCTACACTGTAACACCGATAAAGAACAAAAAAGTCACAAAAAGATTTATAGCAGAAGATAAGTTATGAATTAAAACTTTACAACAAGATCGTCTTGTCTTGTTTTGTCTAACCTAACAACCCAATCACACTCTCATGTCTCTCTTGTGTCGGCACGAGCTTACGATGATAGCTCGTGCCGTGGGGAAAAAATTTGCTAAACAGTCCTCTGATTCAGAAATTTTCCATAAGCCTATGGTCGAACGATTCGATTTGTTAATCTCGTTTTCTCTTTACGAAAATCGTAAACAAAACGCGATGACAAACCAAATCCATAGACAACTGACTTGTCGAAACGATCTGAATCGGGGCAGCAAGGTTGATAGTGGGGCTGACTGCGTAGGGTGAGCCGGATGCCTGCCGGGGTTGCGGTGCATGCTTTTGCGAATCCCGCGACCCCGGCCGAACGGTCAGGAGAAGGAACAACGTTGGTTTTTAGCCGGTAAGAGTCCGGCAGACCCCCTCGCCTTCCCCGGGCGAGGGACATCCATGAGGATTTTCCAACAGAAACAAAAAAAAAAGGTTGAGCCGGATGTACTTAAATATCCCTTGTTAACAATACGTAGTTTTTCTTATAATACCTAAGTAATAAATTCTTCTACTCTCGTGAAAATAGCTCATGCCGTGGTGACCAAGAAAATTGTAATTAGTACTAAGTCCACAATAACTTTAACAAAGCTACGAATAAAGACTAATCTTTATTCGTAGCACTTTGTTAAAGTTATAGCGGACTTGGCCCTCTACCAGGAATTATTTTAGTACAGGACATGGATGAATACGGATTGCTGCTTAACGTCGTGTTCAACTTCATCTTCAATACATCACAGGTTTCTAACCAATGGAAAGGCATCTCACGAACCCAAGGTAAATACCTCATGGCTAATAGCCGGTGTCATCTTGTGACACCAATGAAGTCGTAACGCTTAAGGTGTAATGAGTTCTTCACGAGAAATTATATGGTATGCATAATATACAGTGACAATATTTTTGAAATACATATTTGGCAATGGTGCAGATTTGTGTTGTGCACAAACTAAACTTAGTTTAGGCTGTTGCCATCTTTTTCACTCTGATAAAATAAGAAAGAGATGGGCGAAAATAATAGCTGTCAATATAGTTGAACTAAAATTTCCATATAAATTAAAAATACGATGAAGTTCATAGTTTAAACTAGTTTGACATTTCTAACTTAGTTCTTGTCTATCGCCGTCCTTTTCTCGCACTGTCTGTTAGTAAAAGGTAGTAATTCTCTAATTTTAGTTTAGTTGGTGAACAAACTGACTGCCTCGTTGGTCTAGTGGTGGCAAGCGCGACTGCTAATTGTGAGGTCCTGGGTTCGATCCAGAGGTCGGGAAAAGTGTTATTGGGTTTTTCCGTATGGAATTCCTCAGTAGCAGCCTGGAGTCTGGATTTGTGCCCGGTTGATGGCAATAGGCTCGCCCCCTATTACATGGGACTTAAACATGGTGGCGAAATGAGGGTGTATTACAACTCTGCCCAACCCTTCGGGGAATACAGGCGTGGTGTTAAGTTGGTGAACAAGAAAATCGGCATCGTTGTTGCACGGTTCTAACTTTTACTCGAAAATGTCAAAATCAAGTCCCCGGTCCCAATACCTACCCACCACATCACATATATTTATCGAGACCCGCCCTCGCAAGTAACACCAATATTTTAGGATTACAGCTAAGGATGGAATCAGAGAATATCTCATGTCAGAAATAACAGTACAAACAAATGAACGTAGGCGTGTGCGGAGTGCGAATAGCATTATCGCAGTTCCTCAACCCTGTACTAATTAGTATGAACAATAACACCCACGGGACTAAATAGATGCTTTACAAATCAAATTTTAATGTCGTTGAACTAACAAAGTGCTAATCTATGATCTACTTCATGGTCCATTTTGATACTGGCTTTTCACATGTGGTAACCACATTGCGTGTAATACGTTTTGAGAGATGAAATTGAACCCAATTGTAGGTGCCACGTGGTGCCTAGTGCCTAGCCCACATAATAAACAAATTTTAGTTATTCATAAATCTTCTTATAATCGTATTAACTTTATTCGCCTCTTTCTAGGATCGATTTGTTATTTTTCCTACAGACACAATGTTGTGTTTAGGTTGGGGAATAGCTTGATTTCACTAAATAAATAAGATGAACTTTCATTATCATCATCATATTCAGCCTCCCCAATCCCAATGCTGGGCATAAGCCTCCTCTTCTGCATGCCACCCACCTCGGTCGTGTGCCAGTCGCATCCAGGTGTTAGTCGCGACACTTGATGTCATTGACCCATCTTGCTGCAGGACGTCCGACATTCCTTCTCCCTTCTCTCGGCCACCATTCCGTCAAGATTTAGCCCCATCTAACATTATCTCTTCTAGAAATATGCTTCCGGACGCACGAGTCGCGCGTTTTATTCATGAACTTTCGTATGTCACCGGATGACGCTATTAGTGATGCCGTCCAAAACCTTTAATTCTTTTTTTAAATAGGTAATAAATTATTTTATAATTTCAACACTAAAAAAAAACCATCCAAAAACTTCAAACATTCGATGCAAGAGGATAAACACCGCGTTCATTTTATACACAATATTTTAATAAATAAACATTATAATAATATAATTTGTAATTTTTTTAGAAGATAATGTAGGTATTTAAAATAGTTATTTATATATGTATAATACTATGTATAAACGGAATTATAATTTTATTAGGTACCTGTTACTGTTTATAAAAACTATATTATATCTTTCACTAGCGTCATCTATCGTCAAGTAGAAGTGAGGTTTATGCGAAGTATCAAAATGCGCCATCTAGCGATGTATTCTTTAAACATAACGATGGCAAGCAAGGTATTATTATAATAGTTTTGCTATTCACTCCTAGATGGCGCTGTATAAAACCTTAGTATTTATGAAATTTATAGACACTATAATAAAATTACTATTTCAAACCTATTATTTCACTATCGCAAATTAAACTGTAGTTGAAAATTAAGTAACCATATCATAATTTATACAATCGCTTCTTGATAAAACACGGCTGACTTGACGAGTATCTAGTACAGTGGCAAAGCGATTCCTTCTGCGTAAGGGTTGCAGATTCGATCCGTGACGATGGTTTGCTGTCGTTTTGTCTACGATTCCCGTAATACAAATACATACGTACATAATTAGCCCATTAATGTCCAACTACTGAGCACGGGCCTTTTCTCAGAATGAGAAGTATTTATGCCTTAGTCCACCATGCTAGCCTGGTGCGGGTTGGCAGACTACACACACTATCGAGAACTTTATGGAGCCCTCTCAGGTGTGCAGGTTTCCTCACGACGTTTTTGTTTTTATTCTCGGTACAATAATTTAATTTGTACGGCCCATAGGTTTGACGTTTGTGTTCATGATCTGTACCGACTATACACACACAGAAAATAAATCCTAATTAAGCCCAGGGATACGCAGAGGATCCTGTTTTAAAAAGGCGATATTTTCCTGCACGTTCATTAAATATTAAAACATTTTATTGACCTTTAGGTAAATGGCTTGTGACTCAATAAATATGACGTTCATAGATGTGTGTCAAGAGCTTCTCACGTTAAAATTAATTCACACCGTGACTCTTGCCAGTTGTGGTCAAGTGCGCCTACCTGTATAACATAAAAAATACTATTTCTAACATCTTAATGAGAAAAAAACTAAAAATAAAAAATATACATAGATAGTATTAAAATCATTGCCTAATTTTTATGACATACCTACGCATTTTTTCTTGCTATGACCAACCACAGAATTTATTTTACATTAGACTTTCTATTTTATAAACTTCCGAAACTAGTAAAAATAAAACTTTTATATTCACGATAAGTAGGTAAATGTTTTTGATAAAAGTAAACAAGAACATGTTTGAAAACAATTTATTGTAATCTACTTATTACTTTTTCTATTCGTAACTTATAGAATAGTTAGATAAAATCCATTTTAGACACGGGCTAATTTTAATTCTTAAACACAGCCACAGACTACAAGACTGCCATTAGCAAAGGCTTCGAAGTTTACATTCTGCGTAGGTATCACTAAAACTATAATTATGTATAGGTTACAAGTTACACGTCTTTGTCACACAACAATGTGTGTATGAGTTCAAATAACAGGTGGCTTAGCTTAAAGCCAAAACATGCTCATTGCTCGCGCTTAGCATGCGCAACCGTTACGATGAGGTCACTGTTTTAGCGCTGCCCCACACGTCCGACAGAGTATCGCGGCGGCAGGACATATCGCGTCCTTCCTCACTCCTCAACTCCTCACCCATCCGTCGCCAGTTTTGCGTACATCACTCAACCTCACTTACAGTACCGTTAGCGTATTTGCACATCGTGACGACCGTTTTTGGGAACACAGCCATTAGTTGTTTGCGATTTTTGAACACTCTTTGTTCATTGATCTGTGTAATGCTCGTTGAATAGTTAGGTCATTATTCTGAAAATGTTAAGCGTTTAATATGGGCTACATTGTACGATGTTGATAGCATAATAAAACAAGTACGTTAAAGACATGTTTTAAATGAGACCGATTCTAAAATTTAAGAACTGATCATGATTCATTAAGATTGATACGAATTCATGGACAAATCTTGTATAGACAGCTCGCTATTATTCTATTGACAGTCGACAAATTGTTCTCCACATAACGGATGAACAATAATATATAAGACTATGCATGCATCCTTTGTGGGCGTCACGCAATAAAGCGTTTTGAATACATAAACAGTGTCTCTATTCAAATTAGTGTGAAGCAGCCTTTGATGACCCCGGACGGACGTTTCGACATTTGCGGTGTGGTACCTAAACACAACGTTTGTATAAAAATATAAAGGCAGAAGAGTATCCATGAATAAATTAGCAGGTAAAGTCATTATGTCGATGAGCAAAGATCGCCAGATTGATTAAAAATATCAAAATCAATTCTTTATCAATCTTATTTAATTTTAACTTCAAAGTGCTGTAGAGAATATTTTAAACGAACAATGGAATTACGCCAAAATTTAAAATATCTCTCATTTTAATTTTGAAAATATCGCCGTTATACAGCGAAAACCAGTTATCTGGAGATTTTGTGAAAAATGACTTACCTAACAGTACTATCCCACTCTATTTTCCGAGCTCTTTCGTCTGCGAAAACCCATTAAAGCTATGTCGCGTATTCTTTGAGACACGCGTCTTAGCTTTAATGGCTAAGCTGTTAAGTCCTTTTTCACAAAATCTCGAGATAACTGGTTGTCGCTGTATAACGGCGATATACTGAAATAACAATATCGATTCCTTGTAATAGAGAAAGTAAATTTTCACATTTCCCGGAAATAGTTGGAAAATCCTACCCTGAACCCTAGTTTTTTCATTACAATCTTTTATAAAAATCCGTAAGTACCTACCTTCACTTATAACTTCACCTTTTTACTGATCAATGCTTATCTTCACACAAATTGATGAATATGAAATTGTTGTCTACAAAAATTAAGTTACTCATTAATACTAACTGGTGTATTACCTTTTTTTTTGTTCACGCACTATTGATTCACCTTATCCACGTGTATCGATTAAGCTGTCAACTAAACCTATCGGAATCTGCTGTCTACCAACTTGAAAGTTATTTCTGCTCACCTCGTATTGGAAAAAGTTAAGCAAGTGAAACAACAAAAGTTATTAAAAATAGACACAATAACATTACAACATACCTATTTAATTAACACCACAATTTACGATCTATGAAGTAAAACGTAAGCTTTATAGTCGAGATATTTACTATGTTCCATTATATGCTATATTATAATATACGCTATCAGCCCACACATTCATTATACTTTACCTCATTTATTGTTATTTTTAGCTATCCACACGGAAGTCGAATGCAAGACTATTCAACAGATTGCGTTACCAAGCGCTTTTGCTATTTGGAACAGTCGGCATTTTCCGATAGTTTCAACAAAAACTCAACGGGTAGGGCAGTGGGCTGTTATTGGAGCATTTCAATACATAATGGTAATGAAATTGCGCAAACTGCAAGTCACAGTAAGTTGGCCTAATTAATAAAAGGAATGGAGGTTTAGTTATAATTGGGTAATAGATAAAGTACTTTTTAATTGCACATTTTCTGGTTAATTCGGGAAACAGTAAAAAAACAATAATACTTAAGAGCTGTTTTCCGCATATAAGTCGTAAATAACTGAGGGAAATCGTTAATTAACGTGGGTTATGTTAAACTGTTAAAATTACATTTAATATTACAATTTTTAAATCCGATACCTTATGAACATTACTTCAAGCAGTAGCATGTCCATCTCACGTACCTACACCATATTTGCGCGTGGGTAAACAAAAACACATAAAGAACAATGGGCAAAACGTCCCCAGGCCTGTAGCATAATTATCCTCACATACCTTAAACGAAAGGTCTTAACTGCCTGAAAATTTGCAATAATAACCTATTTAAATGAATGTTTGGATGAGGATGATGAGAAACGCACGCGCAGTCAGGTAGCGGATACTTTAAAAAAACAAGTAACTGAGTGACACTGACTGAATATCAGTGGCACTCGGTTCGTGCTTGTGTTGATTGTCTCACATACCTTAAACAAAAGGTCTTAACAATCGTATATTCAATTCTCAAGCAGAAAATCTGTAGCGTGTGGGGGAAAATGTTACAAATATTTCAAAATGTGCAAATATAACTTATTTAATTGACTTGTAAATGTTTTAATGAGAATGAATGAGGCACGTAGCCTCATACGGGTAGCGGATACTTGTAAAATCAAGTAGGTATCTGAGTGACACTGACATTCAGTCAGTGTCACTCAGTCAGTCAATTTGCGGAACTTATTCTTGCTTGTGCATGCCTTCATACAAAATTATATATTACTAGCTGCCCGGACAGACTTCGTTCTGTCAAAATTTATTGGCCTGTAGTGGGAAAAGAAAGTATTGTTTTTATTATTTTTCACGCAATTTTTATGTTTTTTCTCTCCATAAGAACCTTCCTTGTGCTTTAAGGAATATATTTTTTAAAAATAGCCGAATTGGTCGAGCCGTTCTCAAGTTTTGCGCTTAGCAACACATTTGGCGATTCATTTGTATTTATATAGATAGATAGATGAATCCAATAGCGTCAGATGCACCTACTGATGCGTTAGGACACGTCACGTAAGTCTAGTGAGAATCCGGCATTACTTTGGCTTGATAACGGATATTTGTGTGTGCTTAACGATTGGTGTTGTTGTTGTATTGGTTTTCTCACGACTTTGGCGCGGGTACGGACAATGGAATAACAACGTGAACTGTGCGTCTCATGTGTTCTTCGAAACACGTAGTAATACTGTGTACCTAATTAAAAAAAACTTTGACTAAATCAAAATTAGAGATGCGACATCAAAAAAGATATAAAATTAAAATGGTTTTACTTGTCTCAACCATTCATTCGTTTATATTCAAACATTTATAGGTACCTACCTTCCTTCATACATTCATTCATTCACATAACTTATGATGCTATGGGGACCGAGTCCGTGCAATTATATTTGAATCAAATGTATTTCTAATGCATGAAGCACTTATGACTCTACCAGGAAAATGGCACTGCATACAAGTTCTCGTCATCCCGCCGAGGCTAAAATTATAATATATTACAAAATCACTTTGGTATAATGCCAATATTAATAACAACAGTTTATTATCTTTGTATGCAACAAACGAACTCATTGATTCAGTCGAAGACAAGTTCGTAGATGAAAATAACCACACACGATCCACAAAAAGATGGCAGACGAAAAATATGTTAAAGGCATAAAATTTGAATTTTCATTTGATGGAAATGGGGAAGTCTACTGCGGAATGAGCGAGGAGGGAGAGGCAATCCCTCTGAATATAAATTACTTTACACGCTAGGCTGGACACTGCTGCCTGCACTCAGCGATTAACCGGAACGACACAGATTAAGCTCACATACCCTCCTCATAAACTTATAGCCTCATAGTGCATAGTAAGCCTATTCCAAGTTATGGCAACATCGTCTGCAACGTTAATTGAAATAGCTTTACAATTCCGATCTTTCAGTGAGGCTATGATTTCAGCACACCCCTTGTCCTAATGGATTTACCTTACGGCGTATCTACAAAAACACGCCTATTGCCGTCTGCCGACTAATATTAGTGTACCATCAGACAAACTAGCAGCCTAATTACGTTACAATCACAATAGGTTTTATTATGACAGTTTCTTTTTTTTATCATTTTTTTTAAAGGTATTAGTGCATTTTGCATGGCTATGGAAGCCTCATAGGTACCTACTATATAATAACAGTTCAACTATATTATTAGCATTGATCTAATTCTGGAGAGGAAGGACATACATAAATAAAACCATGAGTACTAAATTTTCCTCCAGTTATAATAACCTAAATAATACCTGTGATTCAATGCATTCAACATGCTTAAATAAAAAGGGAAATTATCACCTATATTCTATAGAACTAAGGTAGTTAATATTTCAATCGATTTCGATATGAGTTGCTCTACATAGCCTTAAGTTTGATGTAGTATTGTTCGCGAACTTATCAGATTATTAGAATTGAAAAACGTAGTACCCACCTATGTAAGTCGTTTCTTATTATTGACTTCACAAATAAAGCAGCAATAAACGTGGATTGAAAAATAAACATGAACAGGGTCGAACAAATATTTTCAATCACCTAAAATGATCACTCAAGGGTGTTTTTGAGAGAATGCAAACGAATTCGGAATTCAAACATCATGATCAGAGTTCCTCTTGTTCTTACACCACTCAAATGTATATTGATTATTGGAAATATCTTTTTCTTAGGTATTATATTTTAGACTAAATACTGAATAACATGTCGGCGAATTTCTGCTAATAAAATTGTTGCCACACCGCAAACGAATCACAACCGTCAGTCAGTTTTCGGTTACGAACATTTTTAAAATGCTTGGTATTGTTTTTGCTGTCAAAAAATTTAACACTTTTTATAAACGAAAACTGTCAGAATAAACAATTCGGCTTCGGTTCGATTGATTAACGTTTCTGTGAGATGAATGAACTGAATGAAACATTTCCAAATTTAAAAGGAAAATAAGGCTTGATTAAAAAACATCCGTAAACTCGTTTACTCTCTCAATGTATTTGACTATTCGTTTCGTATGCACGCCGCCGTTTGTTTGCCGATTCAGTCCTCGCGGCTCGCCTCCATATTGAGTAGTCATCGCTGACACAGCGGTTTATTTACAATCCAGTCCACTGACTTTGAGTTGCATTTCAATATCCGTGTCAAGGGCTTAGTGGAACGACAATATTGTTACATACAACACTATGTTTATAAATTGCACATTACAAGCTTTATAACCTTTTATTACTCAATCTATTTCATTGGGAAGTTATTGAGAAATCAATACAACAAGGTCGACAACCCCTCCTTGTTTATATTTTTACGCAAAAGGCTAATGTCAATACAGCCTAATGGATTCAGATTCTTAAATCAATGTAAACTTAGCGTGCGCAGCTCTCTTGAATGAATGAACAGATTTCTATTACATATCATTAATTCTACGCTCAATAGAGCTTCAACAATTTCTAACACAAGGTGCGTCAGTGCGTCATTCACTACAATCGTTACAGATTCAAGTAGTTAAAGTAGGATAATTATGAAACTTCTACTAATTCAATTCAGGCACTCTGTAAAAGGATTTTAAAACACATCCATTTTAATATTTTATACATTTAATTTTAATATTCTGTCCCGACGCATGCAACGAATACGCATTCGGAAGTAACCCGAAACCTACTACACGAAGCACATTATAAGTTATGGGTTCCGTAATAAAACTCATCCGTTCCTTTCTTTTGATCATCATAACGCTCAAAATTATTATCACTTTTTCAGACTGCCCAGATTTATATGACTGACGTTTTTAATTCCATTGGTCATCTTAATTTCGTATGAATCACCAAAACAAATTACTGGTAAATATTCATCAAATGAACCGTCGCGTCGTTAAAATTTTGTTTAAGAATGTGCCACCGCATTAACACTTTAAATAGCGGCAATAAACTCCCCATTGCGAATCACAAAGGCAAAAACACCTTATCATTAATGAGCACGTCATCATTGTGGGGACGTTAATTCTTGTAAAAATATATCATTGGAGGCAGACACGCGTGTAACATAGAGCGGCGGGTGAGGGTTGTTTCGCTCTGTCTACATCAGCGTCTGTCAATATTCGCGGGAAGCGGCGTTGTCATGGCGACGAGGGAGAGCTTCCTACATGACGGTCGCTGCCCCCTATGCACAATGCGCCGCAGAGGGTCGGAGGGCGAGAAGCGAAAGAGGCCTGTTGTCTGGGATTTATGCAAGGGTGTCCCCCGTGACGCGCTGCAAAGAGCCCGGAGGAGGATTTAATGACATCTAAAATATTCACAGAAGGATGATGTCATGCTATACAGCCTGTGAAATCATGTTATAAATTATTATTAAAGCTGTCTCGATAGGTCCATAAATCTAGGTTTAATAAATCAATAAACATGTTAGCTTACGTTAACATAAATCCTGTTTCATATCAATAAGAGCAGGCTAGACATGTGAATTAGGTTTTCCCCACGCTTTGGTCACGTAGCTTGGCTGTTCTAGTTCCCTTTAATATGGCGTGACTATATTAACAGTGAAAATCCCGTTAAATGTTTCCTAATCATGTTTGAATGGTACGCATGCAGGCGGACAAAATATATCTACAATTATTTGCTCAGTATCGTTTTCTTCTCTCAAAATAATAAAAAAATCTTCGAAAAATATTCCCTACAGAATTTTCCAGTAGAGAAACTAAAGCAACTTGATACGCAATGGACTTAAAACTTCATAATTACAGTCATAAGGTCAGTAACATACTCGCCTACGAAACTTTATGAACTCATGTCACGAAACCTTTCAAACATTTCTACATCGTACACCGAAATAAAAACGAACATTATGAATAGATATTACATCACTCCATTGTCTGTGACGTTTAATTGTCATATCAATTGTCAGGTAAATGTGAAATTAATATCAGTTTACTGCGGCCAGCCTCCCACGCAGATGAAGAGACGCAGTGCTATAATGATGCGTTCTCATAGTAATTCGAGATTCTGTTCTAGCGACAATGGTCTTGCTTGACCGCGCCACAGGCATTCACTCGCCGATGAAAAACTTAAAAATGTCTAGGTAAGTGTCAGACATTGATTTATGTAAAAATTATACTTATGTAAAAATTATCACGCCATCATTTATCAGTTTTCTTTTTTATTGTTTACAAGCTGGGTAGGACACCATTTAATATTTACACCATGGAAAGAAACCGTTTGCACACGTTTTACGAAACGATATCTTCTAGTAGGTAAAAAGAGCATTAATGAGTATCATAATTTAATTTACCACAAACTAACAATAGGTGCCCATTGAGATATAATGTACTAAGTACTTTAGTACATTATATCTCAATGTAGGTGCCTAGCTTTAATATTAAATTACATTGAAAATAATTTTCAGTGCATTAATTATCTGTTAGCCATGCAGCTGGAATTATCGGAATAAATTGCGAACTGAAAACGGAAATGTGCGTAATAATGATGATGACAAAAAGCATATTTTATGTTCAATATTGATTTTACGTAGGCAGACTACTGAATACAAAACCTAGGAATACAAATTCATGGTTATACATAAGTAGAGTTTTTGATGCAATATTTACAAACAACCGTTAGTTTGGCGTTGTTGTGAGTTAGTTTAGTGAATGTAGGTATTTGCAGTACATCCGGGGTCGCGGTGCATGCAACAGCGAATCCCGTGACCCCGGCCCTAGGTCAGAAGGAGGGACACCGTGGGGTTTTAGCCGGTAAAAGTCCGGCACACCCCCCCCCCCGTCTTCCCCGGACGGGGGACGGTCCATGAGGATTTCCCCACGTAAAAAAATAACGGTATTTGCAGTGCATGCTTATGCGAATCCCGCGACCCCGGGCGCCGGTCAGGAGGAGTAACACCGTGGGTTTTTAGCTGGTAAGAGTCCGGCAGACGTATGTCCCTCGCCCGGGGAAGGCATGGGGATGCCTTCCCCGAGCGAGGGACATACATGAAGATTTTCCCACAAAAAAGAAGTGAATGTAAGTATAATGCTATGGACAGGTTGACTACCTATGGCCGAAGCCTTCCCTATATAATACATAAGTGTGTGGAATGATAAGCTTCATGGTTGTTATTAACATCCAACTCATTAATTGTAAATGATAGCTTAAATCGAAAACCTCAAAAAAAACCATTTGCTTGTAGCTAGGACTGACGACAGTCAATAGATTACTAAGTCTACGGCACACTTTCCAAATCAATCTGAAGTAGGTAAACAATAAAACTAATTACCGAACTATTAAAAATGATTTAATATTATAATGTTAATTACATGTATCAAGTTTATACGAGCATAACTGTTATTACTTATAATCAATATTATCTGTCGGATCTGGTACAGGTAATTAAATTATGAAAGACCGACTACATAACATCGTTACATAACATCAGTGCATTTTATAGTTATTTGCGACGCTAGCTGTGTAAACAAACGATTGAACTACATTTTGAAAAAGCTTGTGGTTTGCTTTGTTTTTTTTATATGAAAGTAACATTTGCAAATCAAATTTTGCAATATGTAACTCTGTGTTACTACGTCTCATCATCCGTTCATGATCCACCGTGCTCCCCCACCGCCATCGCGAAACCGGTCGTCTCTTCTGGCTCCGCAGTCACACCGTTAATTCAGCCCTCATCAAGCTGTCTCCCTCCAAGTCCCCCCGCCAGCAACACCCTAAGCCAAGATCCGAATCCCATTAGAAGTCGCCCTTAGTGTTGAGTTGTAGCTAGTAGTTCTGATGTTAGTAGTAGTTAGCTTAGGTTAAGTATTTTACTCGTCCCCTTTGGTTGGAGACCCTTCAGGTCTCGCCAATAACTGTTCGGTTACGTACTAACAAAAGGAACATCAAAAACACTTGAATAAAAAAAAACACGTCATCCTATAGAAGTCCATTGCTAGAAATAAGTGTCTGTTGAAAATAGGTGAGATAATAGATACCGAATCTAGCCCATAGTGACCACATCGGACAAAGGCAAACACGGTTATTTGTGTCTTAAATCATAGCACTGCAGTAAGATATGCACGTTATCATCATCGATTACCAAATTGGCAACTTGTATATTATTATCGACAAAATAAGTGTGAAAGAAACATGATCTAACCTAGTGTCACAAAGTCACGTTGCATTGATCAACAGGCGAATTCTTCGGTTTCGATTACTGCACATTGAGCTTTGAAATAGATCTCTAGGATTAGGTATAGAAACTGGAAACCTATAATATGTGTATATGCAATTTTAATATTGTTTACTTGTGCTATTTCCCTACATGTACCCTACCAACTATCTTTTAGGGACGTTGGGCTTTAACTCATTGGAAGTGAGAAGAGGCCTTGATCAACTCACTGTAGCCTGTAAGACCTTACGGGGACATATCGACTGCCCAGAGCTCCATAGTCTTCTCTGCCGACTATTTGTGCCCGATAAATACATCGGACACCGTCAGAGCCGCCGGCACAATCTGTTTGCCCAACTTTCAGCCAAAACTGTAGCCAGAGCCGAATCCCCAGTCTGTCGTACTCCAAAGGTGCTGAATGCCCTTCTAGCTGCCAACCCTGAATGTGATGTGTTTGCGGATGAATGGATTAAAATTATACGTATATGTCTGGTGTTCTGTGAGAAAAAGTATGCAAGGGAGTCCACTGTTCCATGTTAGTTTTAAATTATATTATATTATTGTAAACGTAATTATTGTCTCTATGTTAATTAATGTAATTGGTGTTGTACCGTTTTAATTAACTATAAATAAATAAATTTCCCTTATTATACAGAACTCGTAATGCAAGCAATGAAATATTAGGAGCTGGAGAAATTAATCCTATGCTTTCATCTGCGTATGAAGGCGCGCTCTTAAAAGTTGCATCAACGTGGCCTCTTACATAAATAATTTATTTTGTGCTTCATTTTTCAATATTCAGTCCATTATTGCACATAGTACGCATATGTATTATTTTAATTTATGTGGAAAATCACGCATTCTTTGACTCTTTAAGCTCCAACTTTAAACTAAGTAGATATGTTAAATTATTTAATTTCATAGCATAAAAACTTTTCAATCAAATACGTCACCAGAGGAAGATAATACCTACGTAACGCGTGGTAACATAAAAATTCTTTACAAAACTGCAGTTTACGAAATCGTTGGCACGGAAAACAGTCGGCTTCGACGTCCAACGAAGAAATAAAACTTGTCGCACGCCTTATCGTGATTGAAAGTGTGAAAGTAAAAATATATCCAGTCAAGAGCCAGCACGACTACCAGTTAACCACGAGCTAGTTGAGTTTTCACGACAACTTTTATAAACATTTTTATTTATTTATTTACATTCTTACATCTACCATTAGTCTCCCAATTCGGTAGTGCAGTAACTCAATAATAATACAACACAAAACAATAAACATGTTTTGTTTGTTTACACATCAACATGTCATGTAATGGCTTTGAAGATACACTACAGATGCTAGTAAATTAAATCAATCTTTGTTTCCCACCTGCTAAGATTTGCAGCCGCTGTTGTAGACCGTTTAATCAACGTAGATTAAAATCATCTGCAAATATCATCACTGACCGTTAAAACCGTGTCAAAAGAATTCCAACGCATTTCCCAAACTGAATACGCAGAAATTTTATATAAAGATACGTTTAAAATATATTTTAATGGCGTTTTTATTATAAAAGATACCTTGTTCTATTTTATTAACGTAATGAATAATAAATGAATGATGTAAAAATCAGATAACTTTCATTTAAATGGCGAGTGTTTCACTCAAATGGTCTTGAGCAACAAAACGATTTTGGTCCTTTGGTTGGAATTCTTCAAAGAATACATGAAAAATCTCAACGTAGTCTATTTAACTTTAAACTACTGATTAACAAAATGTACAGTACGAGTATTACGATATCCATCAGATTGAGTTAAACTTCCAACTGACACGTAATATCACAATTAGAAACGGGTTGTCGTTGTCACTTTAACGCAGTTGGCCAGCCTGGCCGCCGACCCCGGTCCAGTTCTGTTGATAAGCTTGACCGTGGGAGGATACTCCATGACCTCTCTATTCCAGTAATTGAATGATAGGCCAGTATTTCTCAGTCATTATCATTAATGTGATTGAAATGATACTTTTCTTGCTTGCTCTATTTTTCCTAATGGCGTTCTATTTTCTATTTACGCTCGAGTTTCCTAACAATGCGACGAGGACCAATCAACGCTAAGCTTAGCTGATGCATTTTTAAGACTGGAGTTTCAGACGTTGAATACTTTTGTTTTAGATCTACAAACCCTGTTTAGATGTCAATGCATAACTCTATCCAACCGATAACCTAACATGTAATTGCAAATTGTCTTGAAACCGTCTTCTGACAGTTCTAGCAGCATATCTGTTGCAGTAGTTTGAGAATTGGCAACTCAAGTAAGAAAAAGGAATAGAGATAATATAATAGGTTTATAAAACAAAAAAACAAATAATTGAATAGATTGGACAAACTGAAAATCACACTCTAACTGTACTTCTGATAAAACATAATTCAAACGTAGGTATAGCGGAAATAGATCAATTTCTAAATTACAAATGAAAAACCGGTTGCTGATTATGATTACTAAGTAAAAATACCTGTAACGTATATTATTTTATGATGCTATTAAATCATAAGTGGTATCTGGTTACAAAAGTATTGCGTGTTATAAAACCAAACGTCAGCAGTAGACGTTTAGCTTTGACTAAAAAATAAAAAGAGGCACGTGTTTGTAACTAAGGGACATGTGATGCGGTGGAATGAAGAACATGTCGTGAGGGAAGTTTTGTGTATGAATGTGGATGGTTATAAGAGTAGGGGAAGACCAAAGAAACGATGGATGGTTAGTGTGAAAGATGATATGGCTAGAAAGGAGGTGACTACTGAGATGACGGCTAATAGAGATGTATGGAAGAAGAAGACATACTGCGCCGATCTCAAATAAGTTGGGATAAAGGCAGAAGGATGAATGAGGTATTGGTAACTAAGGCTGATGTTCACCAACATTAATTCTGTGGTTAAACAACCAAACGAAACAGAATTTTAGGTAAACAGTTGTTTAACCAGAGAATTATGGTGAACACCAGCCTAAATATGTACTATATCATTCTTGCCTAATTCAATTTATTATTTTACAACCTATTTATAGGGCGACAACTTAATAATTCTTAAGAATATAACGACAACCTATCTTGACCTGCTTTTTCAAATTCCTGTACGCAACGCCTCCTTATATGCAATAAGGTTATCTTCTAAGGTACAAGTTGTTTAGTTTAAAAACACTTAAGTCTAAAACACCTTACTAACACGGGTATTTAAACTGAATGAAGAATAGAAAAGCCAATATAATGGTCTGTTTACACAGCTTGACTCGGAATTACCAGGAATTGCCGGTTTGCGCAACACTTGACTGTGCTTGTAGGTGATGCAACTCGGGTGTGGACACAGATGAACTGTCCTTTTGGCGTGCCCAAACATGAAACATAACCAAGCCCCGTACATAACTTTAAATAGTCTACACTTTATACAATGTATGATTTGTCAAGCCCTTTTCCGTATAAGGGAACAGAATTTATTTTTCTTCGAGGGCTTTGAAAATACTAGATAAGAACAATAATTCTGTTCTCCCCTCAAGTCTTTTAATTCAATAATTTTATTTGTAGCTCTGTTAAAAACTTCTTCATAATTGCACTGGCGTCGTCCCAAGGAGTAACTTCATCAGTGACGTTAAGGAGAATCAATTTAGTTGGGATTCCGATAGCGTGATCGGCTAAGCCGAGTTAGCAGTGATTTATATCCAAAACTCAAGAGAGCCCCTTGAAACGTCGCCCTGGGGCGTATAGTAATTACCCTGCGCTTCGAAAGACCCTACGCCAGAACATTCATTAGATTGTTACCATTCACCCTATGACGACATATGAAATTACGAAGTTTCGGGGAAAAATTGTTACTTGACAAACTAATTGTTTAATTATAGCTATTTAGATACAATACCTACAACAATTAGAACCATGTAAAATTTGGAATGACACGCATGAGAATTTTGAAGCTGGCACAATATCAACAACTTTCTCTAACGCAAACAAAGCCGGGCAATTAGCAAAATGGTATGATCATTAATTAATTGTGTCGTAAACTGTGTGAAAATACATCAAAGAAGAAAATTCTTCAGTTCGCTTTATTTATGTTTTACGGGAGGCTTGTTCTAGAAAGTCGAGGGTAAAATTTCACGAGATATAGATATCGTTTTGGAGAATAAAACAATGGCCTCCGGTTTGTGAAGTCAACAGTAGCATCGAGGACTGAGGCCAGGCGATGTACGTTAATGCGAGAGTTTACTTTCTACTGAATGTCATTCGCAGGCGCGGCACGTGCCCGGGTCTCTATCCATCAGTATTAAAATAACGGAGCTTTTCTCGTCACGCTGAGAATGTATTACTCGTGTCATGCGCAAACAGGACGGAACTGCCATATTATTGTAGTCGTCCAATAAGTAGGTATTACTGATGCCGAATAAAATAATAATAATATGCATAATCTAAAGATATCAATTTAATTTGCATATAGATGACATTAATTCCAAATGGCACTGATTGTAATCTTTGATGTTCATAATGGTTTGATAAGCATTGGATTATCATCAGCTTATAAACATACATACGACTTACTTATCCGCCCGGGTCGAAATCCAGGCATTAGGCATTTGTAATCCGAGATGAACACAGCCTTACATTAGATATTTATCTGATAAACTTGCGACTTTTTCTCAGGCTTAAAAGCTAATGACCGCTAATTCTTTTACGAAACGGTTTATTTCATTTACAGCTTTGTTTAGTCAGAATTTGTCATTATTTTTCTTTGTTCACGTGTACTAGTGAAATTTAACGAAATAAAATAGTTTTTAAAGCGTAAGGCTTATTCTAAGATATCTTTAAATCAAATATGTAGCCGGGCTTTAGTTAAGTATAAACAGTACGGACTTACGTGTTAATTGTATTTAGGTTATTGATTTGGGTATGTATATTAATGATTTGGATAATTGTGTATATTAATTAATACATTTAACATCAAAATGTGTCCGAAGGTCAGGTCAAGAGCAACTTAACAAATAGGAATTATTACGCCATTGAAAAAGACACCCACACCCACAAACGCGCTAAATTATTTTTCAGCGCGGCCTTCGGCTTTCGACAATGGTTTTCAGAACATCAGATAGTGTCGTTGACTCTATCGTGTCTTCAAACAGTGAAATTTCTTCGTCTTTACTTCCATTTTTCTATTTGTTTTTTTTTTTGCTTTTATATCATAACTAGGTATTGAAAAAAAACAACCTTTGTTCCTTATCCTTATTTTTTTCTACGGCAAATCCATGAATACGGAAGATCTAGGTAAGTACTATATTCTCTCAACACAGTGGTAAGGCACAAACAAACAAGTTATAAAGGGCACAGTATGACATCACTCCTCCACGAAATTCATATTTCAACATTATACGGCGTGACCGAATAGGTCGGTAATAGGCATTAATTTGATTAAGGCATAGCATATATCTACTTTATTACGCAGCTAGGTACTACGTTCCCGTAATAATGCGAAATCCGTAAGGTCATAAACTCATAATAGAACTAGTGATTTCATATTATTACTGTCAAATGGTATTCTATGCCAGGGGTTCCTGTCTGGAAGAAATCGCCTAGTGCGATAAGACCGCCCATTGTACATCTCTATTTTTATAGTACCTAATGTTTCTTGTTTGTTTTGTGTACAATAAAGAGTATTGTATTGTATTGTTCCTAAATGTTAAAGATAACGGAACACCAACCAAATATCTTTTATTTTATGGAACCCCACTATTGAATATATAAGGATATTAGATAGTGGTATTATTTAATAGTTAATAATAAATAATTTCGGCGGAACCCTGATGACTATTCTACGGAACCCCTAGGTTCCGCGGAACCCAGTTTGGGTATCCCTGTTCTATGCTATCACGTATAATGTAAATAATGGAAAATTAAAAAGGAACAATATTTGGATAAATTAAATTAAAACGATGACCAAGGCGTTGGTCGGATTAGTCCTCGCATACGCAGTCGTTGTATAAGTGTTAAAGCTACCTAACCTTAGAAATAACCCAAAAAAAGTGATTTTTTTACAAATACGTCACAAACTTTCACACTCACAAATCTCTAGCTTTACCGCATTTATTACAAAAGGTTCTGAACTTAATGAATAAAACTTACGTAACTAGAAACGTACCTAGGTACATGCTATTTATAATGAAAATCTGACAGTAGGTAGGTATTGTTGATCAATGATAGGAACCTATTTATTATAATATCATTGAACAAGTACCCACAAACACATAGGTAGGTACATCGAATTCAGAAAAAAATAAGTATGTAAATAAATACATTAGATGCGTGCGCGTATGACAAGATGTATGAATGTGGACGAAGCGAAAGGAGTACCTATGTAAGGGTCGTAGCATGTGGCGTTCTATATAGTTTAGTTTATATATAGTTTCTGCCTACCTTCATGGGAAAAAGGTGTGAGTTTATGTATGTGTGTATGTGTATGTATGTAAATAAATGTGAGTCATAAATGAATAATATGTGAGTGTCACATTACAATGAAACCTGTGGTTTTTAGATCAGACTGGCACTGCGGTAAAAACCATATAAGTAGTAATAAAAATAATCATGCATCTTGTGAATATGCTCGTAGCGGCGTAGCATCAAGTACCTGTTGGTTAATACTTCATAGCTCGTGGTATGACTTCTTACTTTGTGAAGAATATTTCCTTACTCAGTCATTTAAACTTTAGGCAACAGTCATACATAGGTGGACTTAATATCTTAGGCATTCTGTACCAGTACTCAGTACTCTTACGGTGGTACAGAGATTCAGAGGAGAGGTCCGCCAGGCGCAGGTGGACTGGGACCTGCCAGGGTTACGGTGCATGCTTATGCGAATCCCGCGACCCCGGCCGACGGCGACGGTCCTGACCAGGAACACCGTGGGTTTTTACCCGGTAAGAATCCGTCAGATCGTTCCCCGGGCTAGGGACATCCAGGAGGATTTCACCACGATAAAAAAAGGGTGATATATAGACGAAATGGTAAGCAGCAACGTTTAATCATGTGTTAACAGAAACAAGAGAACAATAAAATAATCATAAATCATAATCACTGCCCAATACAAGCATGTATTTTTTTACGGAGCCACTGCCATCTGCCTGATAAAATTCATGAGTAAAAATTTAAAAAATATTTATTTTTGCAAACTTGGAATTAATACTTACCTACACACTAACACTTCAGTCCACCTGATATGGAGATAGTCATTTAGGCATTCAATCTGTTTGAGTGAAACAAATTCATACAGATATCGGTGATTTAAAATTTGGTGCGGGGAAAGCTTGAATAATTGCACTTAAAACATTTACCAGTTAAAAAAATAACGAGTACATATTCAAAACAATAAGCAGTGATAGCCTAACAGTTGCAGGCTTGCCTTCCATGCAGGAGGGTCTGAGTTCGATACCGCACATCTGAATTTTCGAATTCATGTGCGGATCAGAATTTGATTATCACTTGCGTTAACGGTGAAGGAAAAACATCGTGAGGAAACCTGCACACGTGAGAGGGCTCCATAAAGTTCTCAATGGACTAAGCTGTAAACCCTTCTCATTCTGAGAAGAGGCACGTCCACAGCAGTGGGACAGTAATGGGCTAATTATGTTACTTTATTCAGCACAATATAATAATAATTAATTATAAACAAAGGAATACAGTTAGATATGTTATTTGCTCATTTATCATATTATTTACATAGGCTCATAAAATGTTCATGTTCATGTGTTAATGCGTGTCATCAAAATATATACATATCGTATATAAGGTAGGTAAGTACCTAAATTATTAAATAATTATATACTAGTCTATACTAGTATTATAAAGAGAAAAGATTTGGATTTTTGGATTTTTGTATGTAACGAATAAACTTAAAAACTACTGAACCGATTTCAAAAAATCTTTTGCCATTATAAAGCTACATTATCTCTGAATAACATAGGCTACGGGCGGAGCCGTGAGGACACAGCTAGTATCTTATAAAACAAAATCCCTGGTAGCGTCTCTCTTTTTATGTCGAACAGTTTTTTTTTCGCGTACTTAGACATTACAATCATTCAGTTTAAGAAACCAATTACTGAACAAAGGGACAAGTTGGCATAGCCTGTACCTACATAATTAATTTAACAAGTGTAGCCACTTCCTGCTGTAGGCTACAGGTGTCAATGTTTTGTTTTCATTATTGTATAACTTATTAGATAACTAGCACAAAGGTGACTGGTAAGTCCACATTCAAAAAATGTAGAGAGCAAAATGCGTTACAATTACTTACTGAGATATTAAGCAAAGCTTCTTTTTTCAGTGCCCAGAGTAGTTCTTACGACAATTATAATTAATCAGATTAATAAGATTTAATCAGAGTATTACGTCACACATTGACAAACGGTTATTATTCTGGCTAACATCTTCCCAACTATGCTGGGGTCAGCTTCCAGTCTAACCAGATACTGCTGAATACCAGTATTTTACACAGAGCGACTGCCATCAGACCTCCGCAACCCAGTTACTCGGCTATGACTATTATCGTCCTGAGGTTAGACCAGTTGTCAGTATTTCGGGCTTCTGACTTACTAGTGATAAAAACAGAGCAAGTCTGCCGAAAACAGACAGACTCCATTAGAAACCTTGTTTTATAATTATATCTACTAATTAGTACATAAAGGTACCTACCTACCTAGTGTGTGCATAATATACATAAACGATGAATTGAATATTTTATTAGAATATCACTGAATAATGTAAATAATTCAGTACTCAGTATTGCAATGATGTAAGAAAATAGCAATAATGATCCACATCGTTACACATACATGCCTATCACTAAATACCCACTGGCCCGTGTAATGCATTATTTGTTCGAATTAATTTGATTTTAGGTGAAATATCTTCGGTCTAGTAAAGAAAAACCCGTACTCCAAGTCTCGATGAACAATTATGTATGGTATATCAATATTTATGGATATTATTCCTACAACACATCATTGTGAGAACTTCAGACAGTGAGATATTAATCGAAGATTCTACAAAAACATACACACGTTTGTAAAAGTTATGACGTCACCGAGAACTTAAAAGTTCATCACCCGTGCCAAATATCTTGATTAAAAAAACATGGTACACTTTAACGTCGGATAGACGTGCATGTGGTAAGTATTTTAGTTCAACCGTCGATTCCATCTAGCTTACTCTGTAGCAGACTACTTATACAATTCTTTTTTCCGAGGTAGATACTTCACGCTAATCATTCTCACGGATACACAAACCCTTAATTGAGGCTAGAAAGTGAGTCAATTGATCCCAGCCTGATGGACCGAAACTCGATAGAAACCACAGAGCAGCGGCGTATAGTTTTCACTGTAAGTGGGCCATACGCGAACGACCTGCTACTCTCTTGACGATAAGGTCTGTCATTGTATTAATTACTCTAACGATTATATTATTATAGTACACACAGTGGAGAGTAGTAAATATTAACTTGTCAGCTGCTGCGTACAGACTAGAGGCGTTAACCTTTAATAACGATTGATAGGTGCTAATTGCGGAACTAAAATATTGATAGATACCTACGTACAAACGTCTTGAAGCTGATATTGTAATATGAGTATCTGTTTTCCAATACTGGTTAGGAATACGTACTAGACAGCGTATACGGGTCTACCTACCTATTCAAGCTACCCGTGTCCGTAGACATAGCACTCTCCCAAAAATCTCAGATTATTTAAATTGATGTAGGTCAGACTGGACGTAGTAATAATAAGCTTTGTTTGAAAAGCTCAGCTAATAGGTAGGTTCTTGTTGGATTGAATATTTTTTTCTTCTTTGGTGGCCGAATAATATTCCAACAAAGCTGATACGTTTCGTTACTACGTCCAGTCACACTCATATCAATTAATATAATTTCAGCGCTTACTCAATCTTTTCAGATGATCAGAATGACTAAGCGAACTGTGCACGTGGTCCGTTCTACTCAATTTAGGACTTAAACAATTACTTGTAGTTCGCGTCAAGTCAATATACATAATTGCCGGATGACGGCGACATGCGGCTGTGGGACGCCCAACACCCACTGTTGTGCAATACGACAATTAAACACAATCACAACATCTCGGCTACAAATCAAAATCAATTCACGCAATAGCTGTTCATTCGTCATCAATAGGACGTTTTCATTGATAAAATTCAGGAATTTTTAAGTTTCAGTGAAAATGGTTAATGGAAATTAACGTAAGTACTTTCACTGCCAGATACCTTCTTCTTCTTCTTCTTCCTGCCCTTATCCCACACGAGGTGGGGTCGGCATAACATGTATTTCATAAATCCATGTTGTTAGAGGTTTTGGCTTATTGTTTTATGACCGGCCGCCTGCCTGACATCAACCCTCCTTGGGAATACTCGTTACGCCGTCGCGCGGGTGACCCAATGTGCTTGCTGATATTATGCACTGGGTCCAAAAATGATATGCTTGTCAATCTTATTGCCGACAACTAAGCAGACTATGTACTTACATTACCAGATACCTACTATCTACTATTACCTATATGAATAGACAGTGGTTTGATTTATAAAATAAAACACCTTGTAACATAACATAACTTCACGCCAATATTCCATGAAGGGTTAGGCAGAGATGTATAGTAATACTCTCATGTCGCCGTTATGTTTAAGTTCCGTGTAATAAGGGACGAGCCTATTGCCATCAACCAGGCACAAATCCAAACTCCGGGCTGCTACTGAGAAATTCCACATGGAAAAACACAATAACACTTTGCCCGACCTGGGGATCGAACCTAGAACCTCACGACCGCTGCTGCCGCTGCTGTTATAATTATTTCGTGCTTAAAAGATATCAGTATAAAGTTTCAGGGCACGATAAATGCGTAATGCTGGCAGACCCACATAACATGTAAATAAATGTTATGTGATAAATCAAAAACTAAATAGCATCTTACTAAATGCACATAGCATTGCATAGGTACCCCGTTTACTCATTCCGCCTCAAAATGTTTTTTTTATTTTTTATTCGCTGGGTATTAAAACTGCTTTTATTTGTTGCAATCCAGCAAAATGTATCGTTATAAAAGGTAAACAAATACATACATAAAAAATATAATGCAATATAGTAGTAATCGGCGAATAACAGAATAAATTCCTTAATATTTATGTTCATATTTTACGTAAAATATTAAATATTCGTATAAAATTAATTTCGCGGGCCGACCGACGGTTTCACCTTAACTCGAAATTACGGCATAAATACGACACAGGTGTAGTTGGCAAACAACGCGACCTTTATTACTCACTTACATACATGATACATGTCACTGATTGAGCACTTACGTAAATCGCCCCAAATAACTTGCGAATAATTTCACGGTAAAAATAGCAAGCGTAACTGAACGTAAACGAAACGTACAGCATAGTATTTAATTGTAGTACTCACCACATCGGTCGAGCCAGCCCTCAGCGCGGCAAGGGTACGAGATCACCACCAGCTGATCATCGCTCCTCATCTTGCGCACAATCACTTCTCAATAACAAACACTTGCAAAAGTCCCGCGGCCGACACAACATACATCGCTTTACATTTCACTGTACACCGAGCGTAGCTGATCAAGCGGTTCAAACACTGGACTCCTCGACTACGCAACACTTTCACCAGCTGCCGATAAAAAGAGAACTATGTTAATCATTGGAAATAGCAGCGGTACAATAAGATAAAAATATCTGAAATACTTTATCTTCAGCAATGCACATTCGAAATCTATTTTGTCCACTGCGTGATGCGCTTTTATTTTTAGTAGACTTAAAAAAATATCGGTTCTTACTTTGACTCGGTTTTGTTGCCAAAACTAGTTTTCAGAAATGTAGGTAACTTATATTATCACTCAAAATGCCTGAGAGAAAATGAATGTAAACACCCAATAGGAAAACAAATAGAAAGTTTAAAATACGTAGTACATACTTTATAATTTTTATTTTCATTCTTTCTGCTGTACCAACCAATTTAATAAAATTTACATTAAATTTAATAATTTTATTGTTAGGTACCTAATTAACAAAATATAAAAAATAATTGTATTCTATCTTTGCTTTCTGTCGACGTTCTAAACTTAGTTTTGAATTTATTCCGTTTTTTTAAAGCTGAGGGTAATTTAATTATTTTTCATCAAAAACATGTTCATTATTTTATTTATGAACATACATAATTATTATTTTTAATATAAATATATTTTTGAGAATTATATTTCTAATATTTACCTTTACTGTTGTACCGATTGTGTACTTTAATAAGTTATAGATTTATTAAATTCACGCGCACGTGATCATAACACTAAATCGCTAACCATCAACACATCCACATCCGACACCAGCACACAAAAAACTGAATTGCTGTTTTTTTATTCTGTTTTCCGTTCTATTCTGCGGTGCGAGAGTGAAACAGCAATATATGTTCCATCTCAATCACTTCTTTATTGACCCGCCTCCTTATCATTCATGTTATCAAAATGCGCGCGCATGTACTAGTCTTAAAACAATAACTAACATAATTTGCTCTAAGGATATTTCAAACTCCAATGCAAACTAGGTACTTCCATCTATTACTAAATAGAACATTTTTCTAAATACAGTATGTACCATTTTTAACCATTTTACATTCAATTAATTTGATTATCATGAAAATTATATTGACATTTCGCATTTCGTACCATAGACAAATTTATTTTGATGGCTTTTCCTGGCTCTGCAACATGATGGCCAATGGGGAAGGCAACGCAAAACGAAAGCAGATGGCAGCACCTCCATACTTAGTTATTTGAACCAATCAGAACCATCATATTCATAAAAGCAATAACTTCAAATATATTGCAACCAATAAGATCGCACTGGAACAATCGAAAGTGGCGCCATTAGTTCCACAGTTGCCTTCCCCATAATATCCTGTTTTTAAAAATATTGTTACAATAAATTACAGTAGAGCGATACCGTTTTGTTTGGGATCCGTTAGAATATAAATATGATACGCATATAGCTTTTTTTAATGCAATACTAGAGAGTCAAACACGATTATGGAATAGAATGAATAATTTAGTTCGTGAAATGGGGCGCGCAATTCTTCGACTTTTTTGACAGTTTCCATATTGCTCTTTAGTCTACGATTCAAGATGGCTCTCAAAGCACTTGTCGGGCAAAGTGAGTTAAAAAAAAAATATTTTTATCAGTTTTTCATCCTTTTACACACATATTATCCGCTTGATTTTTGTTTATTAAAAAGTAATACTTATTAAAGTATATTTTTATCCTTACTGTGAAATGTTTTTCAATGATTTCATTATATCAACAGTTATCAACTTATCGATGACTAATAGTTGTGTTTTTAGTTGAATTATTTTGATATTCTTATCTAGAATTGTCTAAAATTGAAATTAACATTCAACATTTTAACTCTACTATATACTTCTGCATTTGTAAAGTTAGCGGAATGTAAACAATAGGATCATGTAGCGTTGCTAGAATCGAATAAAAGCGAAAGAAAATGTATCTAGAAGATCAACACAATGCTTAGGGACGTTATTAGACTCATTATAGTATTGCAGAAGGGCTAATAAGGTTACGTGAATGAAAAGAAATTGCTTAGCATGTATATTGATTTTCTTGTGTCACTGGGGGTGGGGTGCTACATACGTCACGAAGCGGCTGCGAAGCCTGAATGTATTGTATTCAGCCACCTACTTCTTGTTATATTCTGATGCAATTACGTTAATGAGTCATCATGAAGCATAACTTATTTCTTCTACAATGTCTTTCTTCACAAATGCAAAACCCTCCACTGCTTATTTATTAGTCCTAAATCAGGCCATTCCATGTTATTACATAGTATAACATGATCAAATTTTTTTAATATCAACTAGTAAATTAAAATATGCAAAATGTACATAATGTAGAGTATGAATTATTATGATCAGAGATTGGATAATCGGATGCATATTTGCCTAAAGTTCAGGCGTTGGTTAATATGGAATGCACTTTTGTATCGAAAAAATCCCGCAATAGGATCGTCAAATTTAGTGTTCTGTAGAATGGAATCACATTTACCTAGAATTGGATGCATATTTATTTATTTACATACCTAAAATTGTACCTTTTTTTAAATAACACAGACATGCACCCCTCACTTTCTTACAGCTTACATACACATAGTATGTATATTTGAATCGGGGGTTAAAAATTAACTTTTAAGTAATTATGAGTATATTATTATGCATTTGATTAGTTATGCAATCCCGTGATACTGGTTTTTTTTTTGTTAATAAACTTTTCAGAAGCCGTTTCTATACTTTCGTAGCAAAAAAGTAACTTTAGGTAAATATGTTTCTTAAATACATGTTCTGTAAAGGAACATTTTTATGAAAGTATCCAGATTTTTTCAATATTTGGGGAAAGACTAAAATATAAAACCAAATATGAGGTGAGGGTGATGAAGCAATTATAGGATAAACTGATCCAATCAGGGTGTAACCAGTGCAAGAAGGCTGGCCCTGAGGTCACCAACCTACTTGACCATGGCTAATACCTCCTTTATAGAAGAAGTCTATTTTCATCAGTAGTCTCTAATAGCCTGTTGCAGATCCCATCACACTTATTTTGTTCTGGTTTTTATTTACACTATCATTCAGCTAATTATAATTGGGCTGTGTTATGCAATAATGTGTTAACCCACAAAAAATGAATTTTGTGTTAACGTCATCTAGTTCTTGTGGTAGGTCTATACTCAACACTTAAAAAATACCTAGAACTGTAGTAAATTAAATAGAACGTCTATCAAAAAAATCTTAATGCAGTTTGCATTTTTTCAAGCGTTGGGTAGACCTACCACTATAATTAGATGGCGTTAACACAGAAGTCACATTTTTATGGTTTGACACATTATTGCATAACACAGCTCAATTGTTCTATCCTATAATCAGCTTTACTAACATACAATACTCTCTTTGCAGAGATTATGAATGAGGTGATCCGGTATCGATCAAAAGGGAAGGATAAAATAGAATGGCGTGTCTTAGTGGTGGATCAACTGTCCATGCGCATGGTGTCAGCTTGCTGCAAGATGCATGACATCTCTGCAGAAGGGATCACTTGTAAGTGCTTAAGTACAAATCAGATCATTTTAAACCTTTAATAATAGGTCTTCAGTGAATGATTTCATTTAGGTATGCCAAAAACATAACTAACTCTTTTTCTTTATAAATATGTATTTAATAGCAAACTAATTTAAATAAATATAATATTTTAGTGGTGGAAGACATTCATAAGAAGAGGGAACCGTTGTGCACAATGGATGGTATCTACCTGATCACACCGTCTGAGAAGTCTGTGCATGCCCTCATCAACGATTTCTCTGTGGGTAACCGTATCATGTACCGGGCTGCTCATGTGTTTTTCACTGAAGGTAAATTAAGCTATACCATTTCTTTCTTATTTTTATGTAGCTACAGATATTTCTGTGATGCAGCTATCTTTTTCGTACATACATATTGAATTAAATTGTATTATAGTGCATTCTAGACTAAAAGTTATTACCATTATGTGATAAAATACACGTTGAAAAAATCATTTATGTTGTATGTTTTATTTTACAATGTATCTACTAGATTCTTTTATTTTTTTCAGGATTGCTTTAATTTTTATTTGCATCTTCACTTTTATTTTTACAGCTTGTCCTGATGCACGATTTGACGAATTATCACGTAGTCCCATAGCTAAATATATCAAAACATTAAAGGAAATCAACATTGCTTTCATTCCATATGAACAGCAGGTTTGTCAAATTTTATTGTTTCTTCAGAAGGAAGAACTTGCTCATCTGTAGGACTAAAGTAGAAACTATTATGGTTAAAAATTAAGATGACATAGCAACTGATGATGAAAGTGGGTCATTGAACTATCAATTGGTCTAACATATTGGGCATTATAATTGTTAGACTCCCATTTTGAATTCTACTTTAGTTGAACTATAGATGAAGTTCAACCTTTTAACTAATACCTAATCCTTGTTACACGCTGCCACTAATTAGTATGCCCTGAGGAACTGTTCAATGAACTCTGCAAGTCTTCAGCTGCAAAAAAGCTTAAAACTTTGAAGGAAATCAACATTGCTTTCTTGCCTTATGAAAGCCAGGTCAGTACAGTACAGGAATGTCTTACAATAATTCACTAAAATCCCAACAGTAAGAGAGTGTAATAGACTTTTATGTATAGTTTGTTACATGTACCCTGGCTCCACACTCCCCACAAGTTGGGGATGACGTGTGGAGCCGGTCTTA
Organism: Amphipyra berbera; assembly: GCA_910594945.2. Classification (NCBI taxonomy): domain Eukaryota; kingdom Metazoa; phylum Arthropoda; class Insecta; order Lepidoptera; family Noctuidae; genus Amphipyra; species Amphipyra berbera. Next base: position 15,381,163 of record OU343123.1, on the reverse strand, counting down.
TGTGTGAAAACAAAGGTAGTTTATTTACATAATGGTGCTGTAAAATCGCAATGCATATTCAATGTTTCACTGTTTCTTGATAGGTGTTCTCCTTGGACTCTCCTGAGACATTCCAATGCATGTACAACCCCGCGTTGGCGCAGACTCGCAACGCTAACATGGAGCGCATCGCCGAACAGATTGCCACGCTCTGCGCTACTCTCGGAGAGTATCCTTCTGTGCGATACCGCAGGTAGATATTGTATAATTTATGGCAACAATATACAAATATCATGTTCAGCAAAAGTTAGTGTGATTATAAGAAAATGTAACATTTTTTTTTTGCAGTGATTGGGAACGCAATGTGGAACTCGCCCAGTTGATCCAACAGAAGCTTGATGCCTATAAGGTAAATACACAATCAGTTACAAATTCATTATTATATAGCATTTCAAGCAGTCAGACCTCCAATACTGACAGAAGTCTTCATAATAGCCAAGACTGATCACTCGACCTCTAATGTATATCTTCCTCTATAGGCTGATGAGCCGACAATGGGCGAGGGGCCAGAGAAGGCTCGCTCACAGTTGCTAGTGCTTGACCGTGGGTTCGACTGCGTGTCGCCTCTGCTTCACGAACTGACTCTGCAAGCCATGGCTTACGATCTCTTGCCCATCGAGAATGATGTCTACAAGTAAGTTAGACTTTAATTTCAATTTTTTTTTTCATATTATGTACTAGTGAATTTTACGTGTGATTGATGTTAAGAGCTAATACACACGTGATACTTTCAGCAGCTGTGATCAGCAATTTAATCGTCCATGTATAAATCCAAATAAATTAATATCCCTTAGTCACGGTTTCTTTGTGCATACTTACGAAAGTTGGCTTCATATTCTATATCTAATCTTACTTAGATACGACTCCTCGGGAAACATGAAGGAAGTGTTATTGGATGAGAATGACGAGCTTTGGGTAGAACTGCGACATCAGCACATCGCCGTCGTGTCTACATCTGTTACTAAGAACCTGAAGAAGTTTACCGAGTCAAAACGAATGGGTGGAGGTTAGTGGCTATTTGTTAGATAGAAACTTTATAAAATTTATGTTTTCGCTCGATTTATGGACCAAATAGCGAAAGAAAACACCCTGATAAGCGGGAAAAAGCTCGTATTAAACCACGCAGAAATTAGCGAGACGAACTTGAAGTCATCCATAGCAGCGACGATAAGCGGCCAATAATAGGGGTGTGCGACTGGAGACTTCGAATGGACTTTCCTCAACTATGCGCAATCAGGGCTTAAAATTACCTAATAAAATAAATCTTCCATGCTATTACAAAATGCTTTGCATTATGAACAGGTGACAAGCAGTCTATGCGGGATCTGTCCCAGATGATCAAGAAGATGCCCCAGTATCAGAAGGAGTTGTCCAAATACGCGACACACTTGCGTCTGGCCGAGGACTGCATGAAGTCTTATCAAGGCTACGTCGACAAACTCTGCAAGGTGGAACAGGTGAGAACTTATTTCTTGGAAGCAAGCTAATTGATAATGTCTCTAATGCTACTCTCGTATATATAGAGTTTTAAACAAAAGAATATATTGGTTACACTTATGACAGCTTCAATCATCGAGACTGATAATGTAGCTGACAGGTAACCCTCGTCTCACAGAAATGCCCTAAGACTAAAGTCCTATTGGATCCTTTCAACCCAACTGTAGCTAGCTGCTGTCTTCCTGAGAATAATTATAATTTATCGAAAAATTGCAGTGCTTTTACTCTTTTTCTTCTTTTCGTGTGGTTAGTGAGTAACCTGGTGTCAGAGTTTATGCCGCCCATGAGCCTCTGACTTGGCTTCACATGCCGTCGAGAAATATCCCTCAGGCATGCTGGTTTCGTCACGATGTTTTCCTTCTCCGTTTTTAAGCAAGTGATAATTATACAATTCGCACATGAATCCGAAAAGTCAGAGGTGCGTGCCTTGGGTTCGAACTCGAGATCTATGACGTGACAGTCCGACGGTCACACCACTAGGCTATCACTACTGTTATCTACTCTGATCATTTAAATTTTATTAAAGGTATTTAATTATTTTAATTTTGGTTTTATTATAATCAGGACCTGGCTATGGGCACCGATGCAGAAGGCGAGAAGATTAAAGACCACATGAGGAGCATTGTACCTGTACTTCTTGATCAGGTATGATCATGCCTTGACACTACATCTCAGTAGTATTTGTCGTATGATTCAGTCAGTTTATTTTTCTGTTTGTTACGTCTTCGCGGCCAAACTGTCGATTTTGATCTTCTCTCGTGTCGGCACAAACTAGTATGAGAATAGCTCATGCCGTAGTAAAAAAAATTGCCAATCAACAAAGTTGGTTGCAGAACTGACTGCCGACGATGCGCTCGACGTATTTAAGTATAGTAACTCGTGAGGAGGCTCTTTTCATGCACCTCGATTTTGATCAAATGGACAGAAAAATTAAAACTGGATCCCTTCTAGTAATATTAACTCAAAAATCACAATCGCATACTAAACTGATCTCATTTTCAATATGCTTACAGGTAGTGATCAACTTTAACAAAATGCGGATCATCGCGCTGTACATTATGTCGAAGAATGGCATATCGGAGGAAAACTTGAACAAGCTGGTGACGCATGCGCAGCTGGAGCCCTCCGACAAGCAAACGCTTCTCAATCTCGCCAATCTGGGACTTAACGTTGTTGTTGATGTATGTCAGAATGTTGTTTTTCGACATAAAAATTTTAGAGGGCAAGAATTTTTAAACTTGTTTATAAACTTATTATGTATCGAAAATTATTCTACAGGGCAACAGGAAGAAACAGTATCAAGTACCTAGGAAGGAGAGGATCACGGAACAAACATACCAAATGTCTAGATGGACGCCCGTCGTCAAGGTAGGCTGCACTCATGCTTTCCAAACAAGAAGCAACAAAATGTGCGCCGTAATATTACCTACTGAAAATATAATTATATTTTTATGTACAGGATATCATGGAAGACGCTATTGAAGATAAACTAGACCAACGTCACTTCCCATTCCTGGCTGGACGCGCGCAAACCTCTGGTTACCAGGCACCAACTAGGTAAGTGTTGATAACTAATGGCGGATATCGTAGTCAAAGTCGACCGCACATTGTAGTTTGCTTGACAATATTACCGTTTTTGCGGGAACGATATAGTCAGAGTTTGCCCAGCTGAGGGACACATGAAATGCTATAAAATGTATGGGTAAAACGTTAATTTTATTAATTCCATTACAGCGTGCGCTATGGACACTGGCACAAAGACAAGGCACAGCAAACTATCAAGAATGTACCACGTCTTATTGTCTTTATTGTTGGAGGTAAGAAATTGAAAATGTTAACATGACACTTTATTTTAATTGCTAAATAATTCCTTGGTTGCAAATTGCAATTAGACATGATAATGAACAATAATGATTTACAATAATGAATTTGCAATTATATTTGCCGAGCGGGAAACAACGCGAGGTATGTTAAACTGTATAACTGTGTAAACTGTATACTACATATTTCAGGAGTCTGTTTCTCTGAAATTCGCTGCGCTTACGAGGTAACTGCCGCGGTCAAGAACTGGGAGGTCATCGTCGGCTCGTCCCACATATTGACTCCCGATAACTTCCTCTCAGACCTCAGCTCTCTTACCGCCTAAACAAGAAAATTTGTGCAATCTAAATAAATTTTAGAACGTTAATGTTGCCTAAACATGTTTTGAGTTGTCGAAGTAAGTCAAAAATAGCAAAATGCTTAGGCCCCTTCTGTATTGAAGTTTGTTTGAATTTAAATGTATTATTACATACAAAATTGCGTAGCGTTGCCGTACTTCGACCATTTATTGTGATAAACGCATATTATAACTATGCAATTACTAATGGCTAAACTTAATTTATTATAAAGGTCACTTTAATTTTATTTACTGCTTTTACTTACAAGTTTGAAGCACCTCTGACAATGTTAGAAAAGTTGTTTTGGAATACAAATTGTGTGTACTATAATAACTTAGTATTTTAAATAAATTCTAAGATCAAAGTAAGTGCAAAAGTTCATTGTAATTATGTTTTATCTTTCTATTACGTTTTGTTATACGACAGAATGATCAAAATGTTTATATTGTTGACATTTATTTCATAAAATCAGAATTATTAGTTTGTAAGAATTTCAATTATTGTATTATTTTTGTTGTTGATAGGAATGTTAAACATTACATGGGTTTTCGAACTAATAAATAGACTGATTCCGACATGTTATTGTTAAATTATGGAACATTTAAAATATCTATTGTGGTAACAATTTGGGGAAAATTTAGGCATAGTTTGAAAAGGAATTTGTCTGCATAATTATAGTAAGGTACAATGTCTTTTATCATGTGTGTTACTAGATATAAAGTTCCCTTCCGAAGACCGTTGTGCAGTTAATTTAATGCCAAATGTTAGAGAATCTTAACGAGTATTAACCGTAGATATAATTTGACAGGATTGCTCTTGTAACTTGCACCTTCGATTGTTCAACGCACTACTGTCGCTTAGTCGACGCACATCCAGGTAGTTGACTACTCGCTAGAGGTTAACTCATCATCTTATATATTTTATCTAACTATTATATGATATTATTCTGCGTGTTAAATATATCTAATATTGACCGTTGTGTTTACATTCCAAACTATCTCTATAATTATGTAGTTTTAAAGTCATTTGTTAGTCTTACATATTACTCTTAAAATTTTGATTTAGTGTTTAACTCTAAAACTTTTTCTGAAAACTAAATTACATGGTACATTTAACGTATCGGCGATTTACAATGTATTCATAAGATAACGAGTAGTGATGTTCTAGATCTACATGTCATAAATTTATATAATATCTATTGATATACCTAACTCAAATAATATTACAAAGCAAAACAAGTCCCCGTCAGCATCTGGCCACTATAATAGCCTTAAAAATGTTAAATCTATCGATTTGCATGAATTGTGTGTTACAAAAGAGAGATACGTATCTTTATCGAACTGATCCATATCTCTCTTTTTTTTTCGGCGATTCGTTTTTCGCATCCCTAGTGTTAATGACGGATTGTGCAATTATGTAGGGAATATTCGTATTATTAACAGCCCGTGTAAACATAATTAAAAATATCAGTATTTAATTGTTAAAAATTTCATTAAATTATTTAATCATCGATAATATCGTGTTTTATTAGATTTTTCTCCTATAACATTTTAATTCACATTTTATTATGAACCTCTTAAATAAAATAAAAATTCGGCTGTTTATTAATGAACGAATGTTTGATATGAATTTGAATGGGTCCAGTCGGTTTAGACGCGGGTCCACAAGATTGGTGTGATGGTGTCCTGCCGACAATTATCGACCTCTGCAAAAATGTTGCATTTGTAGAAAAGGTCGGCAACCCCATCATGGACAGGTCTTAAAGGCATACAACCCACAAGCGTCGCGCTATAGAACGGAGAATTCTGAAGTAGATAACCGTACATCTTTGGAGAACGACATAGAAACTATCAAACTCTTCCACAAATTGACATACTGTCTTGTCAGAGCAGAAGAAACCAGGATAAACATTCGGCATGTTGACATACCCTGTATGCTACCCAAAGATTTAAATGTCTGATGCTACCATACTACAATACTGTATCGCAACATTACCTAGATTGTGAAAGGTTGATTTGATACCAAGTACAATATGGGCAACCAATTACCGATCTCAACCAAACATCTCTGAATTGATGTAGGTTTTTGGACATTATTTAACTTATAATAATGAATGTCTGCTTCTATTGAATTCCTATCAAAAACCTACATCAATCCAGATATTTTGCATTAAGATCGGTTATTGGTGTCGGCCATATATTATGTAAGTAGTTACCTACTTTTTATTATTTATCGTATGTAAAGTTAAATTAAGAAAATTAACTCATCTGACTACAACAAAAGTTAAAGGTCTTAAGAACATCATAGGTTATCGCTCATTGTAATAATAATTGCCATTTTTCCGCCCTGTTACGAGTAAGTGATGGGGACACGAAGAACGATCTAGAATCTAGGCCCTAGTTAGATACTAAATCATATCATCCTTAAACAGTCCTTCATAACGATGATGTTACGAATCATGAATCGTCTCTGCTGCCTAGAGTACCTAGACACAACTTGACAGTCGCGCTTATGGAAAATATTTTGTTGCACGATATAACGTGTTTTTTTTAATATACTGCTTGTTGATGGCCCTTGCAGATCGTTCCTACGTAACTGGGCAGTTATTGGCGAGACCTGAAGGGTCTTCAGCCAAAGTGTAACATGCCTATAGTAGACAATAGGAAGGGTGAGACTGCGGCTATGGAAGAGGCGACGCGTGAAGCGGGCAGTTTATAGTGTGCACTTGAACGTATAGGTAGTCCAGTTACAATTACAAGCGAGGTGCAATGCTGCATTCGGGCGAAAAGGCACTTTCTATTTTTATCGGTGCACAATTCTGTCTGTGACTTCAGGATTTTCGGAAGTACCTACCACACTTGTTACCAGACTGCGAACATTGTAGCTCGAACGTGCAGTAGTTAGGAGGTCCACCAAGTTTTTGAATACAGAAAATATTATAGTTTAATTGAAATTATAATATAAAATATTACAAAGAGATATCGCTATTGTGTTAACCTTAAGGTTATCATTTCCACCCGTAGCAGTTCATCGTCGCTTTCAGTTTATCGGTAACAGTCAACAAACAATCATCTAGTAGAAGTGATGGCTAAAGATTTGGTAATTCTTGCTTATTCTGGTGGTTTGGATACCAGCTGCATCTTAAAATGGTAAAGTTTATCATTAATTTGTTATTTAACTATATGTATGAAAATGCGGTATCCGGCAAAGAATAGGCGACCCATCTCTTCTCTTCCCGTATCTAAAGACAAAGGGATTGTGTCAAGGACCGCAGTATCTTTTTTCGTGTTTATCTAGACACGCGGTAGCGTGTCAAGCCAAGTTCAAAGAAAAAGGAACTGGCGACGCAGCAGCCGTGTGTTATATTACACGAACCATTTGAAGCCACTTTTGAGCCCTTAATAACTCAAAATCTATACATAAACACATGAAATTTGGTTTATTTATTAAAGCCCCTGAGATTAACTATAATCCCAAATTTCTTAAATACAGCTCAAACGGTTATTGAGATATTAACGTCTAAAAATCGGCATTTTTAACACTGACTGACATATAGATCAAAAACCTAACCCACTTCCAGATGACCTAGAAAGTTGAAATTTGGCATCCAGCTGGGTTATTGTGTGTATACAAAGGAAAAAGTCAGAAAACAGTGAATTTTTACGATTTGAAATATTTTTCAAACAATAGTTTTTTATTACTTAGCGCCTTTCGAAATTATAATAGCAACAAACGTTTTCTTTCGCAGGAGAATAGGTTCCATGATTCCATGATGAAAGGTCCCTTTTATCGTTTTGTATACCAGATTATTTGATTCAAGTGGGTTGACTGGTAGAGAATGCCATTGGCATTAAGTCCGCCTTATGTACCACCAATTGTACATGAAGTTTAAATAAATAAATAAATAAAAATATACCTAACTAACAGGCAAAGGATAAAAAAAGTTAAAGGGAGGACTTTCCATATATTTCTAACGTTCAAGAAAATGTAGAAAATAGCACAAAAAAGAAATCTACAGCGTAAACGTTTAACAGATCACTTTTGAATGATGAATAATAACAATTTCTATACAAAAAGTAATGATATCCCATCAAAAACATAAATGTGAAAATGGGAGCCAAGTTCAATAATAAGAATATGCGTGGTTGTCGACTCTGCCGACAAAAGAAATGAGATCTAAATGGGTGCCAAGTTCTGTAGATAATCCTGAAATTTATTTATACAAAGCAGATAACTTAGGATAAATTGAAGATCAAGATTTGACTTGGCTAGTTTTCACATACAAGTTATCTTATATTTGGCTAATCAACTTATCTTCTTTATGTTATACGCAAGTTACTGTTTTTATACCTATTGTTAGGTCAACCTCTTACTCTTCTAAAAATTCGGTTTGCTGGTAAAAACTAGCCAAGTGAAACTTGAGCTTAAATTTATCCTAAGATATCTGCTTTGTGTAAATAAATTTCAGGATTATCTACAGAACTTGGCACCCATTTAGATCTCATTTCTTTTGTCGGCAAAGTCGACAACCAGCATATTCTTATTATTGAACTTGGCTCCCATTTTCACATTTATGTTTTTGATGGGATATAGCTATTATCTGTAGTTATTAACACAGAAGAATATTATCTATGTACCTACCTACAACTAAGGTAGTAACAAGTAACAATTAAGGTAGTTAGTAACTGCCTTAGTAGGTACCTACATACGTTACGTGATCACCAATCTAATTGTAAAATGATTTTAGTAGTCTATTTACTGCATGCCTATGGTCAATTACAGTGAACATTAACGAACTGTGATTTAGGACAAGTTTTGTCTGATTTTTAGGATGATATCGGAAGGTAGATCGTAATAGCGTTAAGTAATGGGAACGCCTAAAAATTAAGTGTTTTGGAACGTTGGGTGCTCAATTAGATAGGTATACAAAGTTTCATAGTATCGTATTCTGTTTTATTCGTAGGTTAATCCAAAAAAACTATGATGTGGTGTGTTACATGGCCGATGTTGGTCAAAATGAAGATTTCCAAAAAGCAAAGGAAAAGGCTATGGCAGTAGGAGCCAAAGATGTAAGTATTTTCTTTGATTGGAGACACGAACGAAGATTGTATTTTTTGGTATTTTTTCGTAAACGAAACAATATTATTATTTTTAGGTGATAGTGGAAGACTTACGTAAAGAGTTTGTATCGAACTATATGCTGCCTGCGGTGCAGATGGGTTTAGTATACGAAAGCCGCTATTACCTGGGAACTTCTCTTGCACGACCATGCATCTCAGTCGGCATTGTGAACGCTGCTAAGAAACTAGGTGCTAAGTACATTTCTCATGGCGCGACAGGCAAAGGCAACGACCAAGTTAGATTTGAGCTTAGTGTGTACTCATTGTGGCCGGAAGGAAAGGTAAGCGCTGATTCATGAAAAATAGAGTTATTATTTGGTTTATTAAGTGATAAGTTATCACTATAATTTTCGAAAATGCTCCAAATAAGTATTTGAATTAAATTATCATCTAGGTAATAGCACCCTGGCGTCTGCCGGAATTCTTCGAAAGATTCCAAGGTCGCAGTGATCTTATTGAATTCGCCAAAAAGGAAAACATCCCTGTGTCAGCAACTCCGAAAGAACCCTGGTCAACAGACGAAAATATCATGCATATTAGGTAAGACCAATGCTCTAAAGGTGTTTTTGCAAAGATTAATAAATAAAATATACCTTTTTACGCCAAGTTATGTAAATTACTATTACAAATTCAGCTATGAATCCGGCGTACTGGAGGACCCTGGTGCAATTCCTCCGAATGGCATATTCAAAATTACTCGGGACCTAAAGCAGGCGGAAGACTATCCAAGTGCTATTGATATCAACTTCGAAAAAGGTCAGTAGTTATGTACCTAATAATAATTTCAAAGGCACAATTAAACTTTAATTCACTTTGAAATAATTAAACCGAAGGTAGTAAACATTGTATTCGGGGATTTATTATTAAATTAATCAGTAATTATTATTTGACAGGAGTGCCCATCTCTGTTCGTATCCCTAGCGGGCATGAGAAGTCTTTAGTTTTGACCGATCCACTAGCAATTGTGGAAACCCTAAATAAGCTAGGCGGCCAGCACGGAGTTGGACGCATCGACATCGTAGAAAATCGTTTCCTCGGGTTAAAGGTAACGCTTCTAATAAAAGTTGCTTAATTAATTAATAACTATAAGTACGCTATTGGCAGTGTTAAATAATCCACATAAACGATTAAGTACATTACCACCGTTTACTTTAAAATATTTATTCCGTAGTCCCGAGGTCTCTACGAGACACCGGCAGGGACAATTCTACACGTTGCGCATGTCGATCTAGAAGCCTACGCGCTTGACAGGGAACTTCTAAGGTAGATAATCTAAGTACCTAATCAATAAAGGTTCGATACCTATTAATTAAAAAAATTCAAACTACATAATGGATTTGTTAAATATTACAGAGTCAAGAAATATCTCCAGGAGAAGATGGCTGATTTTGTTTATAACGGATTTTGGTTTTCACCCGAAGCGGCTTACACGCGTAAATGCTTAGAGTTATCCCAAGAAACTGTAAACGGTATGGTTACAGTACACATATTTAAGGGGAATGGTAAGTTGCAACAATCTACAATTTTTTATCTTGCTATCCTGCCCATAAGGTCAAGTTTATATGTTTATTCATTTATTATCACTTTGTTACAGTTACCATATTAGCACGGAAGAGTTCGGCGAGCTTGTATAACAAAGATCTAGTATCTATGGATATTGCCGGTGGCTTCTCGCCTGAAGACAGCACTGGATTCATCAATATAAACGCTCTCCGCCTAAAGGAATATGCTAGATTTTCAAAACAAACGAAATGAGGACACTTTTACATTGAACCGCTTTTTCGTCCAATTTGTTAAAAGCTTATTTTTGTACCTACATAACATCATTGGTTAAAAGTACGGAATACAGAATCTCTTTTAATATTCTTTGGTTAAAATATACTTTTAACCAGGTACCTAAAGCTTACATCCAAGCTTTTATTAAATAAAAATACGAATACTTAACAAAAATGTTATTTATTGCTTTCTTAGGTTGGTACGTAATTCGGTACCTATCCAATCATCGGCTTTGGCGATCCGACAGGATCAAATCGTTTTTTATGCAGTAACAATTGGGGAGGCCTATATCCAGCCAAAGAGCATTATGACAGCTACATCTGTACCTACGCATGATGTGAAAAGGTGATACAGATACAGCTATACAAAGAAGTATATAAATGAAACTATTTTGAATACTGTAAGATACAAACCGTTTATGTTACTTTTTGTCAGGCAGCGTGCGTCGCGTCATCTTCGCTGTGAACTGGCAAAATATGCTGGGTGTACTGTACCTGAAAAACCTTTTATTCACAATGTGAAATATAAATCAATCGATCGATGTCTAAAAGCTTGTTGCCTCAACCACTTAGCCACAGTGTACGAGGTGTGACTAACCTACCCGTGCCTTAGCCTTGGATCGTAGGACGGAGAATAGAGTACTCTATTCTCCGTCTACGCCTTGGACCAATAATCTGTGGTTGTCTGACAGCTGTCACAAACAGCTCTGCCAATCGCGGGGAAAATCCCCGAGTTGCGAGGAATTGGAGTCTGTGCGGGGAAAGCACGGGGAATGAGAGGAATCGGGGAATTGAGACCAATTTAAATTTTATGGGTTTTGTGTTTGTAAATGCATTCAAGATACAGGAGTAACCGAAAGAGTCAGGGGAACGTCTAAAAAAAATAGCTCGTCCATCAAGCTCCACAGGAGAAATCGAAAGAAAGAGTGAGGGGAGCGTCTATAACAAAAAAAAAGCTCGTCCACGTATCGCTTGGGAATGAATCAAAAAGAACCGGGGAATTGACAACACCGACGCGGGGAATCGAGATTTTTTTTTGGCAGCACTGGTCACAAAGCCCCTTCCTTCATTCATGTCCTAATCCATGGAATTCAATGTAACTCAAATCTGGAATGCTGAAAAGTACCGAAAAGTAGGTATGGAAAGAGGAAACTTCTGACCAGTGGTGTCCTTTTCTAATAAGGTGACCGTATTATATTTTACTTGAAAAGTAAAATATATTTGGAAAAGCTAAAAATATTATGTCATTAATGGAATGTAATTGTTTGAATAGAAAAAATGCTAAATAGAAAATATAGAAACCACAAAGATACGGTACCTATTGAAACTTTATGTCGAAAGTCTAACTCCTGTCGATAGTAGAGAAAATTACAGATGAAAAGAATAATAAGGCTATTAGTAACTTATATCATTCACTGATTATACATACCTAATCTAAGATTCACAGTTTCACATGATTAAATAATATAGTTTTGTGTAACTTGTGTCTTTTATAAAATAAGTTCATAGAGAAATGCTATCCCACAAAATAAAAAAATATGGTCACACTTCTAAAAATTACTTTAAAGGTGAACGCACACTTTTCAGAGCCGAAAGAAGTGAAAGAGGCGAAAGAATCGAATTTTAGAATTACTTGTATGAAATCCTATGAAACCTCGCACACTTATCCGAATCGGCCGAATCGGACGATTCGGCGCGTATAAGTGTGCGTCCACATTTTGAAACTTACCTATGGAAAGATATTCCACAACCTGGATAAAATTCCCGTTTACATCCACTTTATAACACAAGAATGCACCATCTTAACACGAAATAACATAAAAAACGTTTAATCTACAGTTTTTCAAATTGTTCAGTAAGTTATAATAATTTAGTAGCAATAGTTGCACGCAAACTTCAATAATTACTGCCGTCCGAATATAATAATCAGTAATTTTTATTTACAACGTTTAAAATAAATAGGTACCTAGTAAAATAAACAAGAAAATAATAATTTGTGTTAATGTTTACTTTGTTAGTCGTAGGTAAACGATTACCTGCTTCACAATTACAAAAATGACTGTGATTACTACTAATTAGGTAGATTATACTATTCTTGGGTCATTAGTTCCTTTCTAGGGCGTTGTTTTCGAACATTCTATTGGTAATGCGAAAGAAACTAGCAGACTACATTGTAGTCCAATAGTACCGAATAATACATACTAATCTATATTGTAGTCTGTGGTGTGCACAGAACACATAATAAAGTTCTGTGCGTCTGTGGTCAAAGAGAATGTCTGTGGTCACAAGTCACAATTAGTCACAAATGTCAACAACAAATATCAACATTGTTGTACAGTGTACTGTTCTGCTAATTTGCAACTATTTGATTGTTTCTAAGTGAATTAGCTTTGAGAAAAATGCAAAGAAATTTGCCCCAAAATAAAGAGGCATTGCTGAAATCATACACAACACGATTAAAAGAAGATGTGAAGAGTATGTTAGAAAATTTTGAAGGTAAAGTAAGACTTCCTCCACTTTTAAGTCTGCAATGATATCAACTCTGACTGAAGTCAATTTGATGCAAAAAGTTAAATGTACCAGGCCAGACACTCTTGATCGATTCAGTTATAAGGAAGAAGTGTTATACTTAGTATGAGTTTCGTTCCGTGTGGTTCTCGGCTCCCGGCAAAGAGCAGGCCACTTCTGTCCTCAGGTGGGTGTCGTAAAAGTGGGACTTTTTCTAATAACAACATATTACCAATCCGTCTGCCAACCGTGGTGATCATACCAACATCCCACCGGTATGATCATACCAATATGACCAGGCCCATGTTCAGCGGAGAATGTTTACAGGCCAGGTTATTAGTTTTAGGAAAGGCCCCTAAGATGACAATGACCCACGAGTTCATAGGATCTTGCTTAACCTTAAACAAGATGAATTCCCAAGAAGCCAACATTGATTTGTAACAATGCATTATTTTATTTCCAGAAATCATAAAACTTGCTAAACTAGAAAATGAAACTCAACTCAATAGAATGACACAGATTGAACAAGACACCTTTGAGATGCAAGTTCGAGCTGCTAACATTGGTAAGTTTTCTACATCCTGAAAGCCTAGAATGTGTCAATGTGACAAGATGTTATGATGAGGATTTGTTGATATCTGATCTCCCATTTAATATTCAACAAAAACCATGACTTCTCTTGTTCTCACATTAGTGTAAACTAGACCTGCTATTCAGAACAAAAGGACTTCTGTTACATAATTATTATGGTCTCAATGTAAAAAATGTTATGTCTACAAAAAAGTCAATTAAAATGACACTAAATTATTTCTATTCTAGTGAGGGCTGGCGAATCCCTGATGAAGCTGGTATCAGATATAAAACAGTATTTAATACTGAATGATTTTCCATCAGTTAATGAGGCTATTACACAAAACTCAAAACTGTTCCGCACAAAACAACAAGAATGTGACCAAAAACTAATGTCTCTCCGTGATGATATAGCAGCTGATCTTTATGATTTAGAAGATGAATATTTTACTAGTATATATAAGTAAATTTGTTTTGTATTACTTAGTTGTAATTAATTGACATTGTTTTATCTTCTAACCTTACCATAAACCTCAAATTGTATTGGTATTGATTCTGTTACACATTTTGATACTACTAAACTACACTAAACGCAACTGCCACTTTCTTTTTCTATTGGAACAGAAAGAGACAGACACCCTTAGTTTATTTTTTAGTTTAGTCCTGTCAAAGTGCACTACAGAATCAACACCATTGTTGGTATATAGGGCAATGTCCATTTTAGGCTATGCGTGAACATAATGCTAATAAATTAATAATTTTAACAATAATAACTTCATTTTTTTTTTCAAGTCTTTCTGATTATATCTTTGTATCAATCAACACTTTTATGAATATGAATTTTACCAGTATTTTATTTGATTTTTATGATTATAATACCGGTTGTCTATGAAACAAAGGAAATTGGCCATTTTTATGAACATATATCTCCACCTGCCCAGTTTCTAGATAACATATTGTTAACATATGAATCAAAATAAAATAAAAATAATTCATAAAAATGTCTTTTATTTCACATTTGTAACCTTATTTGTCACATGTAATGTATTCTATTTAAACTCTTTTGATACTAAATCATATTCATAATTATTCTTTTTCTTAGGACTGCTAACTAATTAATTATTTTAAAAATATATTTGTCAATGTTTGTTCATGCCAGGCCAGTCTCATACTAAATGGACAATCCCCTTTGAGCATGTATGCAGACAGACTTCCAACTGCAACCAAACTGGACAACAACTGCACAACAGCAAATTCAGCCACTGTACAAGATTGTAAGACTAGATAAAGTTGAACTGCCTGCAGAGTAACTGCATTCTGCAATGTAAGTGCTGTTGAAACGCAGTCTTTTTTGTACACACTGTGAAATTCATAAGCAGCACTAACTAACTGGCAATAGGACTTTGTTAACCTTTTGAACACCATGCTATATGCGTACGACCACTTCCCTCCATGACACGCTATAAATTTATAGTACTTTTTGACAGCTATTAATGTCATTGGTGGCCTGAGCAGTTTCGTTTAATGTCTATAGCCATTGATGGTGTTCAAAAGGTTAAACAGCCTTTGTTAGACACATATTTGTTTAGACATTTGTCCCAAAAATAACATCTTAAATGTGAAAAAATATTTTTCAGATAATTAGATCAGTAACTTGAGAAAGCTATGTTAGGTAGTGGTCAATTTAAGTAGAAATGGCTGTATAAATCTGGTTTAACTCTGATAGAAGTCGTCTCCAGGCTTTTGCAGTTTCATTAAACATAGTAAAAAGTTGAAGGATTCAAGATAATATTGTATAATAATTATTAAGGACAAGAAAAATAAAAACAAATTATTATTTAAAATCAAAGTTTTATTGAAATTAAATTATAATAATTCTAAATTGCAATGTATCTCAACAGAACAGCTTCAAATTAATCTACTTTAACATTTTTTTTACTGGCTAAATGTGTAATACGGTCCACCTGATGGATATTGTTTAGCTGTAACGGGCCTTCCAATTTTAAAATTCTCCAGATAGAAGAATGCTGCTGCAGATCCTCCTACTACACCCAAAAACCATATCCATTGATGAAGCAATGAGAACCTTCGTTTCATGGAAGGGTCATAACGATCACCACCAAATATTTCCATCCTTGCATTCATCTGGAAACAAGAAAACACAGTGAATAATATTAGCAATATTGAGGTTTTTTCATAATAAAATTATTGTATAATTATTAATCTAAAACTACAATACAACAGTAGTCAACATCTTACAGGTTCATTGAAGTTTCTCTTCAACTCCGGATTATCATAAGGGTAGTGTGGATCCTTGGAATCCTCGCCGATTTCCGGCAATTTCGGATAATCACCATATCCCATGTGCTCGGGATGTGGCTGATACTCCTCAATGGTCATGCCATATTTCTTTGCTGCAGCCTCACGTGCTTCTGGAGTCTTAGGATATGGCCCGGGCATATATTGGTAGTTCCAATCTAAAATGAATGACGTAACAATCACAACACTGGAACATTATTATAAACAAGCACAACTTATGTATTCATTATTCTTACGGTTTCGTGTAGCATTGCAAAATATTATAAACGTCTTTTTCACAGAAGATGGGTTAGAAAGGATAGCTTTTTTTAATAAACTTGATGCCATTTTTGCTACAATAGCATAGTAAGACAGAATAAAATAGCACTATAAAAAAACATCTGACGGATGACGGTTCTGTTGTCATATTTGACATTTCTATTTTTTTTATTGTTTAACTGCGGTGGATCCTAGTCTTAAGGTATAGCTTAAGTATTGTTCAGACAAAAAATTGTATCAATTTTTTAAAGCATTTATGTAAAAAAATGTATGGAGCTAACCTGAAAACATCATATATCTCCGGAACAGTACAAATAACCGTAATATCCTTACACACGGTTCCTCTATTTATTTGAAATGTTTTGGCATGTTACATTTTCCGAACAACTGCGGTATTTTTTTTAAATCGGAGACTAGAGTGCGCGCAAGATAAGTCTGCGCGCGGCCAAAATCGGAACTAATCATGGTCCACCACAATATTGCCATTTTATTAACTTTGTCGCTAGATTTACTGATTTTAGGCATAAAAGAAAAATATAATAATGAAGGTTATAGTAGACCTCATCAGACGATAATAATCATAATGCATTCTTAATCATTCATGGCACATTTATAAGCTTAGTACTTTTACTTTGCAAATTACGTAAAAATACTAATTAGTTTATTTATTTATTTTTTATTTAAATATAATAAACCGCAAAAGAGGGCTGCCAATTTTTAATGCTCACGAATACATATATTACTTTTCCTTAAAAAGTAGTACTTTGTATTTTTGCGATCATGGCAATATTTAGCACGCCCTCCGTCGCGCGCAGAGTTATCTTGCGCGCACTGTAGTATTTTGTATGTAGTACTTTCAGACCGTATGTTACGACTAAATTGGGTTATTCTAGTCCTAGTTATGGATAATATCATTCTGGAGATATTTCATGTTTTCACGCTAGCTCTATACTTTTTTTTTTATTTATGGTGTTTTAAAAATAGATTCTATGAATACAATCATCTCATATGAATAGAAAAGCAAATGAATCCATTTTTAACCGACTTTCAAAAAAAGAGGAGGTTCTCAATTCGATTGTATGTTTTTTTTTTGTATGTTTGTTCCGCAATATCTTTGCTAATTGTGAACCGATTCTAATGATTATTTTTTTGTTTGAAAGAGAATTCGTTGACGTTGATTTATGATCTCTGCAGTCGGCAAGTGGATAATATTGAGTTGTTGATAGTATTCAGTGTTTCGTTGACTAGTTTCAATTATAATAATTGTTGCTCTTAATATTTTATTTGATCCTGGCTTTTGTGATTCCTTTTTTCACTGCATATCAAATGCATCACCCACGTTCATCGGTGATTAGGCTGTACATTCCGGGGAAGTGTGGGAGTCGAGGCTTTTGAAATGCTAAGACCCTTCACAACCGCGAGGGTGCAGCCTCAGGGAGTACTTCTTCCAAACCGACGTGAGGTGCAACGAGATGTAGTCGCAGTGGATAAAGGATTCACCCCGCTCAAATTTAATATTTAAAAATGTAATTTATATGTATGTTTAATGAATAAAGGAAATAATTGTACCTTTGCTGATTCGCTCTTTAATCCTCAAGGCGCCTTTACACGCTGGCCACTTGCCACATGCTCCAAGCGTCCGCAAACGCTCAATCGTGCATAAACGTGTAGATGCAAATTTCCTTTGATTTGTGCACAAGACATGACACTAGAACCGGATCGGCGACAAACACCTGCAAACACCTGAAAGCTTAGCCAAATACCGTATCCAAACGAATGCTTGTGGGCGCTTGCCGTTGTTTGGCAAGCGTGTAAAGCCGCCTTCACAGTCACAGATCACAGAGTACTTTTTATTATGCTTATGTCAGTGACTGTCAGTGAGTGTCTGTTTCGTCGAAATGTCACGTTGAACATTTTGTTGTTCCGCTGTAATATCAGTAATATTAATATTACGAAGTTTTGATATTTTACATTAATCATATTGAAAATTGAAATGATATATATAGTTTGATATACAGTTAAAATCCTAAATGATGGGTAACGAGAGTTCACAGTTAAGTGGGTTAGAAATTGAAGAAAAAGCAATAGAAATAACCGATTTTTGGTGCCATTATCAGGCCACAATCAACGACAGCTGCAGGTATTTCAGCCTGAAGGGCGACGGCTCAGTTTCTGTATTTAAGGGAGAAGCTGCAGTTGGTCCACTATGGGCGATATCAACACCATTGGAAAAGTTTTCAAATGTACGTTATCAAATCGTAAGTAGGCAATCCTTATGATCACAGTTGATTAATGTTTTTATATATTTTATAGAATCTTCTGAAGTATCGGCACCCATGCATTGTGCGATATATTTCTGCTTGGCAACAGCGTTCTACCTTACACTTAGCCACAGAATATGTGCAGCCACTCTCACATATTTTAAGTTCTTTAACACCACTACAGATATGCATAGGACTCAACAATATCTTAAGAGCTTTAGTGTTTATTCACGAACAGGTCAGTATATATTTTAGATACACAATAAAATTAATTAAGTACATTATTTATGTAGCAAGCTGTAACAACAGGCTTACAATTAATGCAACTAGTTCAATATGTATTTTAAATGTATTAATTGATTACTTATGATTCATATTCAGTTTATATAATTTTATTTAATATTTCATTTGAAGGCTGGTATGTCTCATAATAATGTAAGTGTGTCAGCAATATACGTCACTGGAGATGGACAATGGAAGCTTGGAGGATTGCAATACCTGTGCCCCTTTACTGAGCTGACTTCTGCTTATTTGAAACATGCTAGGATTCACAGGTAAAATTTAAATATTAATACCTTTTGCAGATATTTCATTTATCTTTTGTCAATATTATGAGACTTACTGACAGAATTAAATCTATACAATTAAATAAAATTGAAGTGTCTGTTCGTAATGTCAAAATAACATCTTTTTACTAAATGCAAAAGAAAGAATATTCAGTACTTAAAACAATTTTTAAAATATTTGTCTTTTTTGACTAATCTCCGAAACTCCTGGACCACTTTTGACAGGACTTTCACTGGCAGATAGCTGATGTTATAAGGAGCGACTTAGGCTACTTTTATTTTAGAAAAAGAAAAATAATTAGGGTACCTCACAGAAAAATTTAAATCCATCAGACTTCTACGCAGATGAAGTCGCAGGCACAACTAGTGTTATACTATAAATAAGAAAAATCAAAATTATATTATTCTTATGTTAATTCAATGAGAATTATCTTAATTTAGATTAAAGTACAAAACTAATAACACCTCTCCCATATTTTAGATATGATAAAGCAGTTGATCCAAATGAAGATTCATATGAGATTACCACTAAAGTGGATCAATATGCATTTGCAATATTAATGGATGATGTTTTCAAAGACTGTAAAGATGGTACAGTACTAATTCAGTATTACATCATTTCATTGTACTTACTATTTGTTATGAGTGTGTAATTATGTTTTGTTTTCAGATGAAGTACCTCATTTGAAAGAATTTAAGAAATATTGTAGAGAGTCTTTACAGCATCAAAATCCTTCCAAAAGGCCACACTTGTCTGAAGTACTGCAACATAATTTCTTCAATCATGAATTTATTTCATTTTATAAATTTCTCAATTTCCTTCCCTTAAAATCAGAAGATGAAAAGTGCCAGTTTTTTTCTATCATTTTGGACAATCTTAAATGTTATGACGAAGAAACTGTGGCAAAGCAACTGGGAGGTCTTTTGCTCTCCAGGCTAACAATGTTAGACCAAACAGCAAGAAAAGATGTAATTCCCTTTATACTCAAACCAAAAAATGGTAATGATCCTGTCTGTCTTTTTGGTTTCAAAGTATTAAATTTGTTTAACCTTTTAAGAGCCACATGCATACAATAAAATAATTTTTTTACGTTTCAGACCGCATATCTAATGGAGAGATACCAGGATTTTTCACTCTTGGTGTGTTCAAAGAACACATCAAGCCAAGATTAATGCAGTTATTTGGAGTCAGAGATAGTCAAATCAGGATGCTTCTTTTGAAACACTTTTCAAAATTTGTTCATGTATTTTCACATGAAGAGCTCTCTCAACACATCCTGCCAGAGGTAATGTCACTAATTAGAACTAAAAAAATAGACTAAAACGACTGCAATTTGTAATTTTTTGGTGAATATTTACGATGGGAGTGGCCAAGAAATTAGTCAAGTCGCTTATAATTCTTGTACATACTGCCCTACAAATTTAGGTCCAGCATTACTTAATTTAGGCCTATGTGACAATGTGGACTTCTAATTAGAGGCGCTTTTATAATTTACCGTAGCACGGCACGTTACAATACGATTTTACCGTTACGACAATAATTAAGTAAAATCTATGAAACTGTATGAAGACACTTTTATTTAGGGTTCCGTACCCAAGGGTAAACCGAGACCCTATTACTAAGACTCCGCTGTCCATCCGTCTGTCTTTCACCAGGCTGTATCTCATGAACCGTGATAGTTAGACAGTTGAAATTTTCACAGATGATGTATTTCTGTTGCCGCTTTAACAACAAATACTAAAAAACAGAATAAAATAAATATTTAAGGGGGCTCCGATACAACAGACATGATTTTTTTGCCGTTTTTATAGATAATGGTACGGAACCCTTCGTCCGCGAATCCGACTCGCACTTGGCCGGTTTTTTTTTATCTATGAAGTTCGTTATACGTTATCGTCGACGGAGAATTAAAAGAGTCTTCATACTGTTTCATCATTATACTTACCTATTGTGTTGTGACAGTAAAATGGTATATAACCAACTTCGGTAGTCATATAGGAGCCATTTCACAAAATTTGAACGCTCGAGTTTAGGTAAAAGATCGCAGCATCGTGTATGTGTGCGTAATTACCCACACGTACACAACGCAAACAGTGCAGCGCAAGTGTCGAGACGGACTAAACAATCTTGAGCCGTTATAATCATAATGCACCTTGGTTTGAGATTTATGTAAAAGCATAATTTATTTATTCAGTTTATTAATCTATTAAAGCTTTCTAGACTAATAAAAAACACAAATGTATGTTATGTAAAGTATATAATAGAAAAATCGAAACAGCGCTGAACTTTTTGTTGTGTTCGCTTATTTATTCATAATTAATTACAATGGCTTGCGCCAATAACAGTAATTAACTGGTAACACTACACAAACATAAAACTAAACATATTACATAATTAACATAATTCAGAAAACAACAAGTCAGAGATCAAACATACTTAAAAACAACTTTAAGAAGAGAAAAAATATCGAGTAAAGTGATAACAACATATAACTTATTTACCTAACAAACAACTTTCACAAAACATAAGACAATTTGACATTATCACCCTGAGTGTGTCATTAAAAATGTCACATTCCGGGACAGTCTCCATTAAAGAGTTTAGCATGCGACACAACGGGGATTGCGCGAATGACACAGTGCGGCAATGGGATGTGGCGAACAGTCGGTGTCGTCGAGTAGGCCTATGACGCAGGTAGTTATCAGGTACATAAAGTGTACACAAGGTATTGTGTAGCTCTGGGGAATCTACCATGCTCCTTAAAATTTTTATGGCTATTAGTATCTGATCTCTGGCTCTACGCACTGAAAGGGAATTATATCCTAACATTCCCAGCAAAAAATGAGTAGGATACATAAATGGATAATATCCGTAAATCTTTTTATATAAAAAACGCAGGAAGGCTTTCTGAACTTTTTCAATCAATAATTCATATGTGAATTCATGGGGATTCCAGATGGCTGCAGCAAATTCTAACTTACTTCTAACTAGACAGTTAAATAATAATTTGATGACAATAGGATTATTGAAATCACGGGCATTGCGTAGGACAAAACCTAGGCGTCTGTAAGATTCTGAACCTAGGGCAGACATGTGTGCATGGAAAGTCAATTTGCAGTCAAATGTCACGCCATGATCTCTAATGGTTGACACGCGCTTTATTTCAACACCTGCTAAGGTATAGGTGGCATGTGTAGGTTGTAACTTGCAGCTAAAGATCATGATGTAACATTTACACATCATCATTTGCATTAAACATCATTTTATTGTCTATACTCCACTTATGGATTCGGTCAATGTCACTTTGGAGATGTTCGGGAGTTAAATCCTTATATTTATTCATTTACTCCAGGAGTATTGAAAATCAATTACACGCCTGCCATCAACGATGTAATCGTTGAAAGACAAAAGCTATTGATGACAAAAGCGTTTGATATCGAAATTTAAAGAAATACAAATGAGTAAGTACTAAAAATATTTACGATCGAGTCTGAAAGTTCCATTGATTCGTCAAGTCCAGGATCTAATGCAACAGGTTCTTTTTCATATAAAATTAAAGAAATAATTAAGGTAGTACCTATACCTACTACTAAATAAACTTCTGTTTTAAACATAAAATTGTTACTAAAACATACAATATCTGTTGTCGAATCAGACTTTTCACTTATACCGGGCACGGCGTCTCTTCTAAAAGTACTACCTTCCTCTACTCGATTCACGCGATTTCTCATTCTAAAATAAAAACAATAAAAAAACATTTTTAAAAACAAGTTTTTATTTAAATGGTCCAAAAAGAAGAAAATAAACTTTAAATTAAATCGATCCCATCAATTTACTACATTATACAACTAATTTATTTAAATAATATAAAAGCTTGTCGCGAGACATACAATTTTATGAAATACATCATCATCTTCCTGCCCTGGTCCCAAGTTACTTGGGGTCGGCGCAATATGTTTTTCTCTTCCACTCTTCCCTGTCAGCCGTCTCATTATCATTTACTCCCTTATCTTTCATATCCTCCCTCACACAATCCATCCATCTTTTCTTAGGTCTCCCTCTCCCCCTCCATCCATCAACAATCATATTCATCAATTTTATGAAATACATATATCTACCTATACATTTTTTCTTAGAATTACTATACTTTACATTTATTACTTATTGTACATATTGTATTCTTGTTTATTTAGTATCTCGCGACAAGCTTTTATATTATTTAAATAAATTTGTTGTATAACGTAGTAAATTGATGGGATAGATTTAATTTAAAGTTTATTTTCTTCTTTTTAGACCATTTAAATAAAAGCTTGTTTTTAAAAATGTTTTTTTACTATTAATTTATTTTGTATTTTTAGTAGGTATATCATGTTAAAACTTAGAACGGTCTTTCATAATTGATCGCGTATGCAACATTTCATGTCCGTGCTGCTAACCATTGAGGAGTTCCCTAGTCAGAACCCAACCCTGAGTGCAGCAACCATGTCACGGTAAAACTTAAAACCGGCTATCATAATAAAATGCGTACACAAAATTTCGTGACTGTGCTGTTAAGCGTTGAAGAGTTCCTTTATCTGGAGCTCATCCTGGATTTCGATTCTGGTCATGCTTACCAAAACAATGTATTGTCATCGAAAATGAACCAACATTTTATAATTCAACTCCGTAGGATAAGAGGAAGTGGTTCAAAATTCAGTTGCAAGATTTTAACCGAACATACATACAAACATTGCAAGTTAAGTAAAAGCTTGTAAAATAGCTGTCAAATTTTGACACCCACAAATAAATTAATTTGTTACTCAATAATAACTAAATTATTATTAAAATCATCAATACAACCTTCTAAGCTCATTTAATACCATTGAATGACTTTTTCATGAAATAGTAATTGAACAGGGTAAGGTGGGCGTTAGAAAATTTGAATTTCGCGGGCTACCCTGGCGCTTCCACCTTAAGTGATCGATAACTGGGTATATGAATTGCAAATAAAAATAATATCTCTCTCGCTTCTGTTGCTTTCTTTAAGGCTGCAGAATTTTTATTTTTCCTTTTTTTGACACAATGGTATACACAACCCTTACGCCCCATTGCTAAAACTAATAAAACAGAAATATAATAATTATTCTACAAACTACTAAAATCATACTTTACTTGATAATAAATGAAATTATTACTTCATGAAAAAAAATACAAAGAGGATCAAAATGTTGTAGTCGTAGTGTAACAATGCGTTCACGATAGATTTGCTCGAAAATCTGGACGCGGGAAAAATGACACAGGTCCTACGTCGACGGGCGCTCGTGCCGTTCTAACTAAACGGTGCCCGCTTATGCATCGTAATTTATTCCAATTTAGAGTGTTGTTAAAAATTATATTATGTCTAATTAAATGAATTGATTTTAATAAAATTTTGGAATTCGTTTAGTAAAAGATAACAGTTTATTTTTACAAGATTTTTTTGATGTTATTACGCTTTATTCATACCAAAAAATCACGATAAAATAGCGATATAAAACGTAAAAATTGACCTAGGACTGTTTTTTTACTAATTAATGTTATTAATTATGGATATTCTAGTACAAAGTATGTCGACAAAACTATATGTCTGATGCTTTATGTATTTTTTTCAGTGAAATTTATAAATATTAATGATAGATATAGGAGTCTGAAATTGACTCTGCGATGATTATTCAGTAAACTAGTTGTGGGAGATTAATCACTACATAGTAAACAAATAAGTTTTTGTAAATCTGTTACTAAAACTCAATACGAAAGACTAGTCTATTTTTAACATGTATTCAACAATGTCAGAGTGTTGTCTAAGATGGTTAATTAGGCGATTAAGGCGACGCAGTGATAAAGAAATAATTTCAAATCGGCCCCCGCGCCCCGCAATCCTCGCACACACCGATAATCTTTACGTAGTGCGATGGACCGGCGCAAGGCAGCCCGCGCAGTCTAAGGGCGGTCGCTTACGGCGACTTTTTGCAGCAATACAGACGCGCGTTTTGTGAGCGCGCCTCTGCATCGCTACTTTTGGCCGTTGGTTGCATTTGCAACACGCGATTGTATCGATTAAGCATCACGTCTGCATCGATGCATACGCGCGACATTATCAATGCAAACGCGCAACGGTGTCGATTAAGCGTCACTTCTGTATTATGTTGTCCACGGTTACGCTCTGATTGCTTCCGTAAAAGCAGCAACAAAGACAATGCGACCAATGTTGTGTCGACTGATATGAGTCCATCTAACAACTGTAGCGTCCACAGGCATTCACAGGCCGTCACTACGGCGTGTCGAATCGCGACTATGGCAATGCTGTATCGCGTTTTTGTGTTGCTAAATGTCGCCGTGGGCGACCGCCCTAACTCGCGCGCTTGTCAGCCACGTTCGGGAACATAGACGTCATAGAGTCTCCTTTCGTTTTTTTTGTAGAAATATTATTTTAAATATTTTTTAAGAAGTGTATTCAGATTTTAGGATATTTAATATGGGGAAAATGTCACAATATATACATAAGTACATTCATAATGTCACCGGCTTTTTCCCATGGGGGTAGGCAGAAACGAGGTTATGTAAGTTATTGGAGATATAATTAAATAGATATAACTGCCTATAATATTCATGGTCCGAAGGCTGATGCTGTCGGCAACGGCTTCATGCACCTAACCCCTCTTGAGAGAAAGCACTTGCTCTATAGTGCTGTGGGACACTAATGGGCTGATGCTGATATACCTACGTATACTAGTATAGGTGTTCAAGGACGCTTTATTAGACATTCAAAATTGCAATTATTGTGCAGGTCTAATATTTTCTGAGTTATGTTATTGGAGTTTATCGATTTGACATAGCGTG
Source organism: Amphipyra berbera (assembly GCA_910594945.2). Taxonomy (NCBI): domain Eukaryota; kingdom Metazoa; phylum Arthropoda; class Insecta; order Lepidoptera; family Noctuidae; genus Amphipyra; species Amphipyra berbera. The sequence continues at coordinate 15,355,232 of OU343123.1, read as the reverse complement.
AATGACCCAAAAATCGAACATCTCCCAATACGGAGATAGAAATTGTATGTATGTTATGAAAATATTTCAATATTTTCATAATATATTGTTAAACGAAGCTTTCTTTTTGTCAATAATTCTATAGTATTTAGTTAAATTAAGCTTAGACTCTGTGGACAGAACTTGGCGGATACACTGCCTAGATAAGACTTTGATGATTGAATGAATGAAAAAAAGAACTGGTGTTCACAATGTGTAAAATTATCTACTGGGTGAAAGGGACATCATAATGTATGCGTGTACCATTGATCCAGTATTAAACGGTTAATAGCACAGACACGAAATTTTGTGTACGCATTTTATTATGATAGCCGGTTTTAAGTTTTACCGTGACATGGTTGCTGCACTCAGGGTTGGGTCCTGACAAGGGAACTCCTCAATGGATAGCAGCACAGACATGAAATTTTGTATGCGCATTCAATTGTGAAAGTCCGTGCTAAGTTTCACCATGAAATACTAAAAAGTAAAATTAATAGTAAAAAAAATAATTATAAACAAGCTTTTATTTAAATTCTCTAAAAACAAGAAAATAATCTTTAAATTAAATCAAACCCATCAATTTATTACATTATACAATACATTTATTTATATGATATTAAAGCTTGTCGTGAGATACTAAATAAACAAGAATACAATAACTTGACCTTGACACAAGTAATTCTAAGAAAAAATGTATGTATTTCATGAAATTGTAAATCTCGCGGCAAACTTTTGTATCATAATAAATTGATTGTATAATGTAACAAATTGATGGGTTTGATTTAATTTAAAGGTTTTCTTGTTAATAGAGAATTTAAATAAAAGCTTGTTTATAAAAAAAAATGTTTTACTATTAATTTTTTTTGCAGATATTTTTACTTTATAGTGTACTAGCTGTGTCCTCACGGCTCCGCCCGAGTAAGAAGTTTTATTCCAGTAATAAATACAGCCTACGCTACTCAGTAATAATGTAGCTTTCTAACTGCAAAAGAATTTTTGAAATCGATCCAGAAGTTTTTAAGTTTATTTGTTACATACAAAAATACAAATCTTTCCTCTTTGTAATATTAGTATAGATAAAATCATTATTGTTGCCTATCCCAATGCGATAAAAAAACACATAAATATCACCTAAAACAGCAATGAAAATCAAACTTAAAAAGTGCTCCCGATCAGCTATTTTGCTATCGGGAGCACTTTTTAAGTTTGAGTTCACGAGCCGAGGATACCGCATTACAGTAGGCACTAGTCACTGAACTAGCGCTACTACTTTGTCTACTATCTCGCTCACTCAAAGTAGCCGACATACCGCTGCGCCGCTGGGAAATTTCGACAAACCTATAGCGGCCAGTGCTTATGTATATAACAGATGCGTTATTTAGACTAGTACTAGATTCATACCATGTACACATAAATACCCTTCCAAAGAATCGACTGACATTGCTTTATTTTTACCTAAGTCCAAAGACGACTCCATGGATTGTCTCTGTTCTGACGACTATTTTCTAAAATATTATTTACATTGTATGTTTTTATTTTTATTTTGTAGCTATACACACATACGTAGCCATAATTTTAATAGATTTTTTCCCCATTTTTAATAACTAAATATCACTCAGATCAAGATACAATTACTGTCGATAGCGCGCGGGAAATCCAATGACACAGAGCCGTCGCTGACACTAGTCAGCGGCGGACTGCGGGGGAATTGATTGCATACAAAAACGCACGCGAACTAGCTTATGCCGTAAGGTCGTAACCGCCAAAACAGTATTTTTCGTTTAAAACAAAGACTATAGCTAATTTTATAAAATCGAATTATTATTTTGAAGTGTATGCTTAGACTAAACTATATACAAAATATTGAGGTTGAAATCTGTCTCGTTTCCCTGTAAAATGAAAATGTACGTCTTTGAAGAGCAGTTTTTGATATATTTTTCTGTGCTGTAAAAGTTATCCAATCATATAAAGCAATTATAAAATTGATCTTAAAGACATGATAAATGAAGTGTATAAATATAAGTTCAGAATGTTTTGTAATTGCTGAGAAATATTAAAATCCCTGCCGCCAATATTTTCAATTCGTCGTCTTAAAGTCTTAGATATTTGCGCGAAAACGTGAAATGGCTCTTAAGATACAAGACAGGGAAGTTATATTTCTTTGGTATAATATTTATAGCTGTTATTAAATATTTAAAAAACTTAATTTTTATTGTTGCAGTTACTTTTGGGCATCAAGGATATAGATGATAGTTTAGTGTCAGCTACTTTAATATGTTTAAGTGAATTGGTACCAATATTAGGAGCTGATACTGTCATAGGAGGAAAGAGATCTAAATTTTTCACTGATGGAAGACCAAATTCAAAATTCAAGCCTTTATTGTCAGCAACAAGTCCAGTAACTGAAACTAGTGTATATCTTACAACTAAGTCTTTACGAGATTTGCCATGTTCTGAAGACCTATATGAAAGTGATAGAAATGAATTGATTTCTTTTGAAAAGTCATTAACATTAAACGAAAGACCTTCTCCAGTTGGTGGAGAATCTTTAGACGACGAGATTATAGCAACAGAATTAAACACAAAGAAGGGAGACAGTGAAGATGACTGGAGTGACTGGGATAATAATCGCCAATTAACGACAAAAAGTACTTCTCCAATACTAGATAATCATGCAACACACGAAAAATTAGTCAGCATTGAAACTGTAGATGAAAAAAATACTTCTAGCTCAAACACAAATATAAAAGATGTTCCCGAATCAAGAACAACGCTATTGCAAAAAGCTGCTATTAAAGCAAAAAAGAATATTCTAGATATTTCTGAATTAGACATTAAAAATCAAAAATATGATTATTCAAAAAAGAATTCAGATGAATTCGACTTTTTTGCCGACATGACCCCTGTAATAGAAAAACCGACCGTTGTAAATATTGCGCAGGACAACAATACGCAAAATGTAAGCAGCAAATTAAACTTCGTTCCAGATGAAAATATCGAAGAGAACGAAGCATGGGGTGAGGGATGGAACGACTAGTATCTAGACTAAATTTTAAGAGTATCGGAACTGCAGAATTATAATATATATATTTATGGCATGTTTATTATACGAGATATCTACAAGCGACGAATATTGTTTTAGTACTGTATGTATTATACAAGATGTACATAGTTGTAAATCATAATATTATATACAACTCCACTGCAAGGCAAAGGCCTCTTTTCATATTTTAGATGAAGATAAAAATTATAGTGACATCTGTCAATAAGCCAGAAGTCTGAACCCAGAGTAAAATAATTTGTCACAACGTACTTAATTGTCGAGGTATTAGTAATAATTTTACCACACCAATTAATTACTTGGTTATAATTCTTAGCGCTTGATTCGTAACCTTGGTTTTTTGCGTACCGTACCCAAAGGATGCCAAACGGGACCCTATTACGAAGCCTACGCCGTTTGTCGGTCACAGGGCTGTATCTTTTTAACCGTAATAGTGAGCCAGTTGAAATTTTCACAGAATATGTGTTACTATGGCCGCTATCATGGAAAATATTAAAAAAGTAAATCGAAAGGCAGTCCCGATACTAAAAACCTCGAAAAAAACAACATTATCGGTTTTTTTTTTTGTAAAACAGTAATACATACAAGCGTAAAACTTGGTATTGTTGTAGTACACATAGTGCTATCCACGAAGACGCGCCCCACTCTTTGTCTAAATCGCGTGTTCTCCCTCACGCTAAGAGAACACGCGTTTGGGCGAAGAGTGAGCGCGTCTTCGTGAATAGCACTATCGATGCTCTATAGTTAAACAACAAATAATAAAAAGAAGGAAATTTTGCGGTGGTATGGAACCCTTAGTGCGCGAGTCCGCTTCGCAACTGAAAGGTTTTATTTTTTATTATTCCTAATTGGTTCGCTTCAATGAATTTGTACCAGCTCGGCGCCCTTGTATATTTTATACCCTATTTTTTTTAATGGTTTGCCAGTTGCCAGGAATGAGTATGGTAAAGAATATGGATAAATTGATTTAATGATATTATGGCGATTGAAATATACCATGCTTTATGTAGGAGAATTAATAGTGTAGTAAAATACAGTTTATATTGTATGTGCAATTATTTATTTTATACTGCTCTCGCACAAGTTCTATTTGATTATGTGTACCCACTTATTGCAAACAATACACATATTTCAAATGTTTTAACAAGTACCTGTGTAGAGCTAGTGATGTGTATAATTTTGTTGCATTTTTCATAATATTGTGGACCACAATGTTATACTGGGTATCCCATATTAAGTGATCATGGAGGGAAAGTAGGTACTTGAAATATTAAAAATAACATTTACTGCATTCACAGATTTTAAGGTCTCTTGCCCTCTTAGGCCACTTCATTTGATACCCGGATACCCAGTATACTTGATACAAATTTAGTTTTAGGACATTTACCCTACAGAGTGCAAAAAAGGTACCTGTACGTCTAAGATTTTTCGCGAGCGATTCAGTAGAGAGAAATACAGAAAATAATATTATTTATTTAAAAAATGTAAGAATATCTAGACTTTAAATCCGGTCTGCCTCCTTAGCACATACCCGGTGGCGTGCCGTAAGTGCCTGATAAGCTTCAGGATGCCATTGAATAAGATTCATTTTGAATTGTTAAATTGTAGATTCCTTTTTCTTCTTCATAGCGTTTGGTCTGTTTAGCATGAGCCGTACATCGGTTAAAAAAGAACAAAGGGCCTGCTATCGTGATAAGACATAGGCTAACAAACTAAAAATATTAAATATAAATAAAACGCTTATTAAGCCATCCTGGCCCCGCCAGGGTGCGATTTACAATTTTTATGTATTTTATTTAGACTGTACTGAATGGCTCCTCAAAATCCTAAAAGTAATGTTTTTAGGCCCTGTACCTATATCCTAATAACATTTTGTAAAAACTGAATAAGGTCACACAATTTAGTGTATACATACAAATTAATTGCTTCACGTTAGTCCTTGTTTTAAAACGATATAAGCTCAGTGTTAGGTGGAAATATGTGAAATTCTAACTCACAACCTCACCTTACAAGACAGTTATTGTATATCTGTACATACACAGCCCAATACGATAAATTTATTACATTGCATTATAAACTCATTGGCTTAGCCAAATAAATACTTATCTAAGATTCTCATAACTTGTTTCATTATAATATAAACCTCAAATTAATAAGCTTTAGGCGAAATCCCTTAATAATTGTCTTGTGGCACAATCATTGATACGGTGACAGTAATCAAAGTTAATGCCTGGCGCACTACGAGTTCACATCGTGCCGAAAATAAGCCTTATCATAATTCACGAACTTTTCATTTCTGCCACAATTCATTCACGGATCGTAAAATGTGTCATTTCAGAAATGACCGTATGCACTTTACTCTCCATTCGTACAGTCGGCGTCATACAATAGGTATGTAGCAAATATTTAGAAACTATTTTTGCTGAGTGAATATTAGTGATCACTTTGGATTTTTATAAATATTTGGACATCTTGAATGCTATCTATAGGACGCTGTCTGTACCTACGTTTAAAGGTCATAGCTCATTAGACCCACCCGGCACCGCCTCGTCGCTTGCTCGGAGTCCACCCTTTGTCGACAAGTGGTCCACAAGTGGACCACGTGACCATGTGGTGGCCAACCCCAAAAAAGCTTATTGGGTGGACGAAATGTTAGAAAAAAAAGGAGGGTGAATATTGGACCGCTCAACGAGTGGACGCCGCGTGGTCCACTCGCCGAGGCGAGGCGATCAGGTGACCCTACGGAGTTGAGGTAGTGAGCGGTAATCCATAGAAGTCCATATAAAGAATACTAACCGCATAAGGCGAGGCGGTGCTGGTCGGGTGCCGGGTGGCTCTAATAAGCTAAGACCATAGGTGTAGTACAAACGAGCGCTATTTTTAACGTCCGTGAACAGATAAAAAGGGAATCGCAGCATTATAAAAGCGTTATAATGAAAACATATTTATGGGTAAATAGTTTATCTGTTCTCATAGAACGCCTTAGTTTACGCATATTAAAAAAAGCGCCCGCATGCCCTTATACCCTAAACGGCTACTAGAGGAACGCGAGTCGCTCACATGTTGTTCACGCCGGGCGGCGAGAAAATCGATATCCTAAAATACGAGGCGCGTTGTTATATGATGGCTAGCTAGCTAAAATATTGTTCCACTAGCAGGTGACATTACATAGAACGAAAAATTTATCAACTTGATTGGACTTAGACCCTTAAACGCTACTTACACAATAATAAACATGAGTACTTACGATATAAGTACTTTAGAACAAAATTCTAAAGAGTAAAAAGGAAGATCAAACATTAGGTATAATATCAGTCAACTAAATGGTGAGTATAACTTATAAATATGACTAGTTGTGGAAAATAATCCTGTCTTAAAACATAAATTTGACTAAACAACAAAGCAAAAACATGACTAGATAAAATATTTATAAAAGGAATAAAATATTTTTTTGTATGTAAATAATATGGCTCCTTGGAGTAAATATAAATAACTTTCTAAATTTATAGTGAATGCTTGGCACTTGTCTTCAAGAATCACCTATATAAATAATGTAGATTTTAGTATATATGTATAGGAATATTTGTGTACATGTTTTGAAAACACACAAATACCTCACATTCAAGATAATTTAACATTCCCAGCCACTAAATCTAAATAGCCATTATTGTTTTCAAAGAAAAAACATTAAAATAAATAGCACTTAAATTATCTAGGATGAGATTCTAGGAAATATTTTTTTAATTTGTTTTACATTATGCCAATGGAATGTAAGGTGGGTTAATGGCTAGGGTTTAAATTGCAATTTTCTTTTGCATAACTAGATCTTTGGAACTTTCATGGAAAACATCTATCATTTGTTGACGGGCCATTTCCGCTAAAGCTTCAACATCATTACGGGTCATTCCACTTGTTGGTATTGGAGGCAATGTAGTTATAATCACCTTTCCTGTAAATAAATAAAATAGACAATAAATGTTCAAGTGGCACTCATTTTTCATTTCAAAATTCAAGGAGACTAAAATAATATCAGAATATCATACCTGGTTCAAATGTCTTAGTCTCACTATCAAGGAAGTAGTATTGACTAAAGACAACTGGCATTATTGGTATCTGAGCATCAATAGCTAAATAAAATGCACCTTTTTTGAAAGTCTGAATACTGCCTTTGTTATATCGTGCCCCCTCAGGGAATATCCAGAGCTTTGTCTAAAAATAAATCATAAGATTTAGTTATAGGAAATTTAATTAGAAGAAATCAATCTTATAGGGAGAGATACACATACTTTTTCTTTTATGACTCTTGCAGTTGCCTCTTTCATAAGTTGTCGAGCTCGTTCAGTTCTTAATCGGTCAATAAATACAAGACCTGACAGCCAGGCTCCAAATCCAAATGCACCAGTGAACATTAGGGGTCTCTTTGCAACCACTGTACAGCGCTTCATGCGAGGCCACATCTCAAACATGCCTGGGATTTGGATAGAAAGTCACATACAGAAAAAATATTAAACTGCATAAATGATGCAGGATAAAAAAATTACCTAATATATCCAATGAGCTTTGATGGTTAGATATCACAATATAACATTGCTCGGTATTCCAATGTTCCATCCCCTGTAATTCCCATTCTATACCAACTATATATGAGGCATAACGGCAAAATCTGGAAGCAACTCTATAGAAAAAAAATAACAAACATACTTCATTGCGGCAATGCTCGTGAGAAATAAGTATTTGCGAACACGAAATAATAACTATATAAATCGATATCTTACATTAGGTTTGTTACGTCGCGGGGATATATTAACACTACGGGCAAGAGCACCGTACAAGTAATTAACACATATGTATAGTAGAGAAAAAATTTCAAATAATATCGAAATACATTACTTTTTTCATATAAAAATGGCAAGGTAAATATAAAACCCGCCAAAAATAATTCAGGATATGAATAGGAGGAAGCCATAACGAAGAATTTTATTATTTGACAGATGAAGAGTAAAGGTTACCAACCACAATAAAAAGTAATAAAAATAATGGCCATTAGATTTAGTTTGACACTAGAGAATAAAAAAGCATACTTCCATGAAATGCCATCAACTAATGCATTCTTATCATAAAAATTTAAAGGTATGGAAAACAACGGCTTGATTAACCAGCATCCGAAAATATATCAACAATGTAAAAAATTATGTGGTTTTTTTTTTGCAGTTAAACCCCAAATAAGAAATATGGCAACATTTCAATGAAATGTCAATTGTCATCTTTTAAAAAAGTTTCTTTTTCCGGTGGTGTCCTTTCTCGGACGCCCGATTCCTAAATAGATTTAGGAATAAATAAAAATGGTGAGCAATGTTGCTAAAATATTTTCAATAGTTCTTAGAGTGTTAATATCTTGTGTGTATTATGAAACGTTTATGTAATTTCGAGCTGTGATTGTGGAAATATGGATTGATAATTCTGAGCCGTGTCTGAAGTTTACGCTACTTGTTAGTTGGTCCAAAAACATTTTACTCGTTGCTATTAACGTAATGTTCATTGTTTCTTATCACTTATATTCTTTAATATTGAAATAGATCGTTTTTAACAGACCGTATAAAGAAATTTCTACATTTTTAATTTCTAACCTAAATGATGAAACACCGACACATGCGCGTCATCTGATGCTGCAGAAGAAGCAAGATTGATCTGTAGTGCCATGTTTTATGTGTACTGCAATATTGGTTTTGCTTTAGACTGTAGTACTAATGATTATAAAGTGTCTCTGATATTCTATTTGGTTAAAACACGGTTGTTTATTTGTTGTATACTGTGGACTACATTGAAGCATTGTTTTAGGCATTCGTGAAAGTCGTTAAGAACAAGCAATACTTTAAGAGGTACCAAGTTAAATTCAAGAGGCGTCGTGAAGGAAAAACTGACTACTATGCACGTAAACGCCTCACTGTTCAAGTAAGTTGTCGTTTTTTACTATTATTGTAGGTTAGTTTCGCTTTACAGGTGCTAATTTTTATTATTATTATAACAGGACAAGAACAAATACAATACGCCCAAGTACCGCTTGATCGTCCGTCTCTCCAACAAGGATGTGACCTGCCAGGTGGCTTATTCCCGTATTGAGGGTGACCACATTGTGTGTGCTGCCTACTCTCACGAACTGCCACGCTATGGCGTCAAGGTAAGCCTTATTAACTGTTCGTGTTATTAATACAATCAAAACTATTGAATAACGAAATTAGGAGGAAGCAGTTGTAATATGAAATCTATCACCCTAGTTATAGTGTGACTTAGTATTTTACAAATACAAAACTATCCTATATAATATATAAGTTTATTTGCTGCACTGTTTGATAATGTTAAGCAGATAATTATATTCTAGAATTCAATGATGATTTTGAACGGGCGGTCTGAAGAGACGTACAAACTCATACAACCCTGTTGTTATTGTTCAATACTGATACATTTTTTAGATTAATATTTAAAAATGACAAAAGTTATAGAAATCATTATGAAAGACGTGTGCTTTTAGGTCGGTTTGACAAACTACGCCGCTGCCTACTGCACTGGGTTGCTGCTCGCAAGAAGACTGCTCCAGAGGCTCGGCCTTGACTCCCTATACAGTGGCGCCACTGAGGTCACTGGTGATGAATACAATGTAGAACCTGTAGACAATGGCCCTGGCGCTTTCAGGTGAATATATTGATCATAACTTTTTAAAATCTAGGGCTACTCAATAACATGAAAAGATGTGAAAATAAGATTTCTATTCTGGCTAAAAAGGCCAGGATTTTATGAGATTGGCAAACCTCTAAATTGTCAGCAGAGTGTGTTGCTATCTTATGCCTGGTTCCAATAGTCTAAAATAAACCTTTTTCCTTACCAATGGTAGGGTTTTTTATTGTCACACTGAGAATTTAATAGTCTTGAAAGCTAATTATTTCACCAATAATGTTTGGTAAATCATAGGAATTGGCCATTATTCTAACAGTTAGGGTTTACCACATGTTCGTATGATATGATATTAGCATAATTAACATGTGCCTGTTATACCTGGTTAGACATAGTGTTTCCTGATTAGCCTTTAATAATGCTATTGTTTATGATGAAGTTATTACGGGCGGACTGAAAGCACGTACAATGCTCAAAAAGAATGTTGTATCGTAATTTTCTGATTTTTATTCCATTCTCCTATTGATACAATTCAATTTTAGAAATATGTTTAGTCAGTGAACTTTTTTTACAATAGATGTTACCTTGATGTGGGTCTGGCACGCACCACCACCGGTGCTCGCGTGTTTGGAGCCATGAAGGGTGCAGTTGACGGTGGCCTAAATGTACCTCACTCCATCAAGAGATTCCCAGGATATGACGCAGAAGCAAAGAAATTCAACGCAGAAGTACACAGGTAGGTTGACTGTTTTTTTTATCATAAAATAATGATTGATGAATAAATACACATTGGTTTTACAAAACCGTAATCCATTGTCAATGATCAGTATTTAATAAAATAAAATAAGTGTAATAGCTCCATTCATCCTCTGAATGATGGTTTATCTATTATTTGGACAGCGTTATTGGAGCAACAGTATAATTTTAGGATTATTGGTTGTGATAAAAAGTTTCAACTGTAAACTTTTTGGAACCGGTCTTAAAAACATTAATGCTAATAATATACACAGCCAACATGTAGGCTTACCAATGCAAATAACAAGCTTACAAATACTGTATTTCAATTTGCTACAAAATACGCGAAATGTCGGTTTTAATGTGCACAATATTAAATTGAGCTTCAGATATTTCTAATAATAAATGTTCAATGTTATTGTAATTTACAGAGCACACATCTTCGGTTTACACGTGGCTGAATACATGCGCAGTCTTGAAGCTGATGATGAAGACTCCTTCAAGAGACAGTTCGGCAAATACATCAAACTCGGTGTAAATGCTGATGCTGTAAGTACATTACCCATATGAGTTTACAACGTCCAAACAAATTACTGTTCTTGCTAATAAACATGTGCAGTGTCGAAGTTGGACAATATTAATGCAATATTTTAACACTTTAAATCTTCCATGATTTTAAAGAGTACTAAAATAATGCAACATGTTAAATGATAGTCTTTCTGCAGGCTGTGGATGATGTCATAGCATTTCTATCTTAAAAATATTAGAAAACAGAAGGAGGCCATTGCCAATGAGTAATTATTGTTTCTTTAAATTTATGTATATCTAATAAATAAACTCTGACTGACTATACGACATCATAGCCCCAAAATTCAAAAACATTGCATTCAAATTAAATTATGTATAATCTTTCAGATTGAAGCCACTTACAAGAAAGCACATGAATTAATCCGCGCAGACCCGTCCCACAAGAAGAAGGAAGCCAAGAAAGATGCTGGCAAACAGAAGCGCTGGAACAAGCGCAAGCTGACCCTGGCCGAGAGGAAGAACAGGATCAAGCAGAAGAAGGCATCATACATCAAGAGGCTTCAGGCTCAAGCGGAAGCGTAGGCTTTGACAACAATAAAAGCCTGTGCCCTTTATGTTATGTATTTTCATTCTTTACCCAAAATTGTCCTTGACCCAACGAGTAAATCGCTGACTGAATTCAATAGTCACAAGACAAAATTCAACAATTTGAGAAAAAGCACAATTAAATGTTCGTTGACAAGTGCGCGCGCACATTCTAGCTCGTTTTGAGAGTACTTTATGGAATAAATAGTTGATGTTTAGTTTTTAACCGACTTCCAAAAAGGAGGAGGTTACTATGTTCGTCTGTATGTATTTTTTTTTTTTGTGTATGTTCATCGATATTTTCGCCAATTGTGAACCGATTTTAATTATTCTTTTTTTAATGGATAGGGTATACTTTGAAGTTGGTCCCATTTAAATTTGGTAAAGATCTGATGAAGAACTTCGGAGATAGGCAATGGAACTCCTCAATGACGAACAGTACGCATATTGTGATGATGTGATTATGTTACGAGCTGCGTCTTTAGTAGGTCCAACCATGTTTTAATTAAGGCCACTAAAAAAAAAACTTTTTTACAAAAAATTTAAACCGATTTCAAAAAAGAATAAAATAATTACCATATAAAATTAACAGTTTCAGAAGTCGGTGCCTTCAATTTGGTTCAGCGTGGATCAGCACCGACTTCTGAAACTGTTAATTTTATATGGTAATTATTTTATTCTTTTTTGAAGTCAGTTTAAATTTTTTGTAAAAAAGTTTTTATTATATATCTACGTTAATGCTGTAGTTGCCAGCAGTAATAATATTGATGTTTTTTTTTTGTTATTTTGATTAATATGAGGATCAGAAGATGGTGACTTCGATTTATGCCAGTATTGCATTTTTTTTTTACTTTTTGGATTAATGCCAGGACTAATCTTATGAAACTAACACGCTGGGTCTTTAATGCATAAAATAAAGTAGGTATAGGTCTACCAGAATCTGATGGCAAATAGGGAAATTAAATGTTTTTGTGGGTAACACAAGGGTAATTTGAATACAAAGTCTTGATATTTGTAATTTTTTTCTTTAATTTCTTCTTCATCTTCTACCTGCCCTTATCCCATACTAGATGGGGTCAGCACAACATGTATTTCATAAATCCATGTTGTTAGAGGTTTTGGCTTATTATTTTATGTGACCCAATGTGCTTGCTGATATTACGCACTGGGTCCCAAAATGATATGCTGATATGTGGTTTTTTGCAATTTTATTGTAATGGAAAAGGAAACCTTGTTAAAATAAGTATTTTTATTAAAAATGTTTGAACAATAAAACATTAATCAGAACTGGAAAATGTATCAACTATAGTCATACTCGTTTTGACAAGTGACATGTTGACATTGCCATATGAAAACCACTATTTGTTATTAATTTTTAATGCCATGAGATTCTGGTTGACCTATAGGTAATTTATGACAAGAATTCATCACTAACTCAAAATGTCAAAAATTTTACTTGTGCCACTAATGAATTCAGTCAGCGAAATGTCCGATTTTGAATATGAGCACCCAGTCGCAGGAGAATAATGCCGTAAACACTACGCTTAGCCAACAGATTACAAGTCTGTGGATTTTATTCAGGGTGGGGCAAGCTTGAAGTAATTATTAAAACTTCATGGAGGTAAATCAGCATAGTCAAACATTAAATATTTATCTTAAATTGCTGAATGGAGTTGTGGGGCAATTTTGCCTGTGCCCACCATTATGAGGCCTAAGTATAGCCGTGCATTGGTCTTATTTTAATAGACATTGTTGTCAAGTTGACAATCTAAACACCATGCACAAACTGCATGCTCATTCCTATACTATACCGAGAGTGGTTAAAATGAAGATTAGTATTTTGACCAATAATAAAGCAAAGACCGCCATAGCTCTGCATAGTAGACCCTCTAAATATGTTAGACGCTTTTACATGTAAAACTAGCTTACAATTCTATTCATATGCCCAGTTTGGCAATAAAAAATGATAAGTTGATAAGCAAAACGGTCCGTTTTTGGCCATAGGAACAGTGTATGAGGGAATCAAACTTGCGACCGCGCATAGGCAATCGTTCATTTACTGAAGTAAAGGCAGTATGGTTTCAAGACCTTTGCTTTACCTTAGTTGGCAAATATTTAAATAACAACCTCATGTCTATGGTATCTAAAAGTCAAGTCGAAGTGTCAAGCTTATCTTCTGTGTCAAGCTGTCAACTTGCTTTGAATGTTTGTGTTGATTGAAATTGAATGTACCTATTTACGGCTTTTTGTTGTTATTGTACCCATAATTTATAAACAAAAATTATATTTATTAATTTATCATTTAAATCATAATATATAATGGATTACTCCGCCATGCCCGTTGATATAGACGTGCAAGGTTTATGTAGAATTTGTTTACATAGAGTTAAAGAAAAAACTAATCTGTTCTCTGAAAGTGATGAGTCTAAACAAATTCTTAATAAAATATATCAATGTTTTCAAGTTACTTTGCTTCAAGATAAATATATGCCCTCTCTAATTTGTAGCAACTGTTTACATGAATTAAACAGTGCTGACAGCTTTCGACTTAAGTGTGTTACATACAGCGAACGATTTAAACTACATTGTAGAGAAGAACAGATCCAGAGAAGCACTTTTAAAGTTGATATTGTTGATGATGACCTAATTGTCGTGCCAAGCTTCGAAGAAAACACAGAGTTAGATCCATTTCATTATGACAACAATGATCTCCATAATAAATCCACTGAAAAGGCAGAAACAAATGAAAAAAAAAAAGTAACAAACATTTTTAAATGTAATTTATGTAACAAAGTTTTAAAGACAAAGATAACACTGTTAAAACATTATGTATCTATGCACGAGAAAAGGAAACATATTGGTAAAGTGTCAGGGTTTGGTGCAGCCAGGCGATACCACTGCACATCATGCTCTTACTCTACTCCGCACAGTCAGACATTAGTCAGTCACATGAGAACTCACAATGGAGAGCGACCATACAGTTGTGAATGTGGAAAAAGTTTTACACAGTCATCAAGTCTTGCAGCTCATCGCAAAACTCATAGTACCACCACTTATTTCACATGCAGCTTGTGTGGCAAGCAGTTCAAGCATGCATTTACTATGAAAAATCACATGCGTGTCCATGAAAGTGCAAGCTTCTCTTGCAGTATTTGCTTCAAGTCATTGAAATCGAAGGAAACACTCCAAGCTCATATGCATAGACATTACAAAATCTGTAATTTTAACTGTGAAGACTGTGGAGACACATTTGTCACATCTGCAGAGCTACATAACCATAGAAAGAAACACAGTTTAGAAAAAACATTACAATGTCATTTGTGTGGATACAAAACACATACAAAGAAAAATCTAATAATTCATCTTAAAAGGTAAAAAAATATTCTATGCTGTCTTATGTGAAATTAATTTCTTTCCACTATTCTGCTTCCATTAGGCAGTAATCTCTGAATAGTCCACAGATTAATGATATAATAGTTTTTTATTGACATCATTTCTATAATTTCATAATTGTCTCTAGAGCGAAGCCTGGTGACCTGTAACACAGGTATTACCTATCTCAGACACCATGATGATGATGAGAAAATAAACATAAATGTTATTATTTCTGTTTCAGACATTCTGGCAACAGAACATTCAAATGCGACATGTGCCATGTAGGCTTCTACACACAGAGCAACCTTCGTCGTCACTTGCGTGTACACACGGGCGACAAACCGTACTCGTGTCCAACTTGCGCACAGAAGTTCAGTTACAGTCCAAGTTTAAACAAACACATGAAAACTATTCATGGAGTTGACTACAAATGGGCAGACTGGAAGGAAACTATAGTCAAACTAACTGAAAAGACTGATGGAAATGCATCAAAAGATGAATTTAAGTTATAGTAAATAAAACTCAAGTTAAACATAGAAATTTATTTGTTTATGCCAAAGCACATAGATAAACCCTAATACACTAACCCTACATACCTACCTAGATTCCAAACAACACTGTTTTGATGTCTAATGGTAAAAATATTAGTGTTACCCAGAGTCAAATGTCAAATAATTTAGGTCTTAAGTAATATAATAATATATATTTTAACAATTAAAAGATTTCATGGTCAATGCCATAAAATATGTAAATAGTAATGCAACCAGGAACTGGGCAGAAAATACGAATTAAGTCCTTTGGACATAAGGCCACTATAACCAGTACAGTAATGAGTAAGAGGTATTTGGAAGACAGTTCAGAGTATCATTTGAGGACAATAACTGTCTTGAATCACATGAGTTATAGGCTTGGTTACTGTCCTCATGTCCAATGGGCTTTATGCCAGAGACAGCCTGAGTATAGTCACTATGTTGTTACATCCTGGTCTGCTTCTGAAGTTAGTTATTTGAAAATCTTATAAAAGTGTAGTTTTAATTCTTAACTAGTTTTTTTTATTCCTATTAATATACTTATTTACTATAAGAAGTCACCATATTAATGAAACTACTTGGAATACCCTAATTCCCTTCTGTGAACTAAAAAAGACGAAATATTTTTCTCCAGTTACAAAGCTGAAATAATACATAAAGTTAAGTGCAACAAATACTCAATTGGTTCTAACTAAAAATACTAAAATTAATTTCAATAAATGTCAAAATTATTATTTCATTTGCATAATGCACAAGATATATTCGAATCTTATCTTGTATATAGAAAGCTAGTTTATTGTTAGTGTCTATTGGATTTAAAATGGATTATTTAAATATTTGTAACATAATTGATCAAACATTTCTTAGTACTAGAAGGGTGATACGCTGAGTTTAATCCTCCTCATAATCTTCGTCGTCAGAGATGTATTTTCGCTGTTTCCTCTTTCTGGATGGTGTGCTCTTACTTTTACCCTTCAACTTAATCTTCATTTTAACGGAGCGGTTAGATTCGCCATCCGAATCATCCTCATCTGTTGACAAGAAAAATAATTAAAATTCAGGCTCTGAGTACTTAACAATAGTTTTGTGGGGAGCATTGTACATTTGAACATGCAAACTCAGACTTACGAAATATATTGGTGTCGATTCTGTTGCACACTTTGACAGCACTAAACTAGACTATACGCAACTGTCGCTTTCTTTTTCTATTGAAACGAAAGAGACAAACACCCTTAGGCCTCATTTACGGAGACGCGGGGCGTTGCGCGTCGCGTGCGGTGTGGCGTCTCGCGGCGTGTCGTACGTTTTTTCTGTTTACGGAGAGTCGGCGCGTCAAGCGGCACTTATCATCGGACGCGTAAACACAAACGTATGGCAATATAAGACGTTGTTCATAGAGATGCGGGGCGGGAAGCGTGGCGGTGCCCGCCGCTGCGCCCGTGGCGAATCCTCAAGCATGTAGTAAAGGACGCGGCGGGCAACGCTGCGGCGTACGCGGGATACTCAATCAAACCGACTAGTTACTATTGTTGTTACAAGTACTGATGCGGTGTTGTAATTTGTTTACTATACCTAGTCTTGCCATAAATATTGTCACGAAGAAGAATAACATTTTTTTTATTGCAAATAATATTTATTACTTTTACAGTGTGTTAGTTTTATACATAAATATAAAACAATTTAAAATATAAAAAGCTTATTCGAAGTGGTCTCCATTGGCTGCAATACAGTCCTTTAAACGTTGAGGCCAGTTATCAATAGAAGCACGCACTTTTTCCGTGTGAAAATTCTTCACTGCCAATCGTATGGATTGTTTTAGGGACTCCAAATTATCATGGCGTTTAGAGCAAGCCGTACTCTCTAAAACTGACCATAAATCATAATCCAGCGGATTAAGATCGGGACTAGACGACGGCCAGTCTTCAGCTCTGATGAAGTCCGAAACGTTCACTTCCAACCAAGACTGCGTGGACCGAGCTTTATGACCCGGCGCCGAGTCTTGTTGGAAGGACCATACTTGGTTATTGAACATGGTGTTGTTAAGGGGCTTAACTACCTTCTCAAGAATGGTGAATCTTGATACACTTGGGCCGATGTTTTGATACCTTTTTCACAAAAATATGGCTGTCACTCCTTCATAGCTAACACCCCACCAAACCATCACTGAAGTCGGATAATGCCCACGTTGCACTCTGTCGACTAATTGGGAAGCTTCCTTATAGAGCTTTGAGCATAAATACGGTCATTTTGTTTGTTAAAATGTTGCTCAATTGTAAAGATTTTCTCATCCGTAAACAAAATTTTTCTGTAAACCGCTTCAGTAGTTGTTTCGATTTTACCACCCTATTCTTTTTTAAATTATCAGTTAAAAAATAACCAGTGCGTCTCTTATAGGCTGCAAGTCCTAAGTCATCTTTTAAAATACGCGACATGGTTCTGGGTGCTATCTTCATCTCCCGAGATAAAACCTTTTGCTTTCGGGCAGGATTTCTTCGAATTCTTTCCATTACTGCTTTGACCACCTTTTTCGTACGAACACTACGTGGACGGCTAGATCTTTTTCTGTCACAAACAGAGGAGGTCTCATTGTACCTATTAATAGCCCGGTACACAAACATTTGACTAATACTAAGCGTATGGAGAGTTTTAAAAATTGCATTTGGCTCCATACCAACTTTGTGTAATGCAATCACAGGGATTCGGTTCTCTTTATCACCCCACTCCATTTTAATATCGCAAAATATTGTACAATGGATTTATGCCAAAATTAGAAACATCAATGAACAATCGTATAAAAATGACAGATTCCAAATTCAAATGTAATATCTTACTTATTTTTAATTGTAACAGTATTTATGGCCAGACTAGGTATAATCAAAAGTTGTATAGGTCTACCAGAATCTGATGGCAAATAGGGAAATTAAATGTTTTTGTGGGTAACAAGGATAATTTTAATAAAAAGTCTTGATACTTGTAATTTTTTTTCTTTAATTTCTTCTCGAACTTCTCCCTGCCCTTATCCCACACTAGATGGGGTCGGCACAACATGTATTTCATAAATCCATATTGTTAGAGGTTTTGGCTTATTGTTTTATGTGACCCAATGTGCTTGCTGATATTATGCACTGGGTCCCAAAATGATATGCTGATATATGGTTTTTTGCAATTTTATTGTAATGGAAAAGGAAACCTTGTTAAAATAAGTATGTTAATTAAAAATGTTTGAACAAGAAAACATTAATCAGAACTGGAAAATGTATCAACTACAGTCATACTCGTTTTGACAAGTGACATGTTGATATTGCCCTATGAAAACCACTGTTTGTTATTAATTTTTAATGCCATGAGATTCTGGTTGACCTATAGTAGAAATCCGTGTATAATCATGAAATACATCATAACCTCTTTCTCTTAATGACCTATAAAGAGTTGCGTATTCCCCAAACTTCTCATGTTCCGTTGCTGTAAATATTGGGCCACTTCGTATATTTAATAATTCACTTTTTTAACATAGAATTTTCTTCCAATAAAAAATCGATCATATCGTACTCGATTGTGACGGTGACTACGTTTGCGTTCTGCAATTTCCAAATATGACTGGCAGAAGATTCCGCCGCGAGCATCGCTTCATCGAGAATTGCCATTGCGTGCGCCGCCGCGATAAACACCGCGTTAGACGCGGCGGTACCAGCCGCGGGCTCGGGCTCCATTTCAAGCAAACGCGTCTAAAATCGCTTCTCCGTAAACGCACTCATACAACGCCATGTTTGAATCCAGTGCGGGCCGCGCCGCACAACGCGACGCGCGTCGCCCCGCGTCTCCGTAAATGAGGCCTTAGTGTAGTTTAGTCCTGTCAAAGTGCGCAACAGAATCGACACCATTGTCAGATATCTAAAAACATACTGAAATCTGCACAATTTAATTGTAAGTTACTAACCTTTATCATTATCATCGGAATCGTCCGAATTCTGTCCACTTTCGTAGCGGCGTCGCACGTCAATGAACACGTTGCGCAGGCGCACCGAGTCCTCGTAAATCAATGACTGCTCTTCATTGTATGTCTGAGCGTTAGCACACAGCGTAAAGAAATCACGCTCGAGGTCCGTTATGTCGTTATACTGTTGGAAGAACAAAAATATCCTATCATAAACATTTTTATTGGGATTCTATACCTGTTTGTACAGTCATGTCATTACTCAGTCATCATCATTTATTTCAGCCTTATTTACCTTGCCATCTTCAATTCTGTTCATAATTTTCTTAATATCCAAGGGTTTCTTGATAACATCATAGTAATCTGGCAACTCGCGACGCGAGGGAAGCTTCATAAACGGCTCGGATAAGACACGCCCAGCTCTGTAAAAAAATATTATTGAGTCTTGTAAACTACAAATTTAAAAAAAGGTATTGTTTTCTCGACAATGTGGTTCTCTGCAAGGAATGGCCAACTCTCTCCGTGGGTACAGTAAATGGGTCAGCAATCTTCCTGCAAGCCAGTTTCATACTCACAAGCGCAAATTAAAATATACTACGATTAGCAAGTTCAATAGAGAATGTTAACAAGCTGATATACACTCTAGTTTACTCACTCATCTGCATAATCAATAACTTTCTTCATAATATTCTTCAAACGTTTCTTTAGCTGGTTAATTTCTGTTTTACTCTTCTTTTTAGACGAAGTCGGCACTTCTTCTTCATCAGACTCCTCTTGGCGGCTAAAAAAATAGTTACATTTGAAACCTTTTAACAAAAAACAGTTGGTTGGGATAATAATACATATATTCTTTTGGAATAAGTATTTGTTTTGAAGGAGAATGAGGAGTAACTGCATATTCTTCAAACTGGACCCGCAATACTCCCTCTGCAAACTATAATAGAGATTGTCTATCAGCTCAACTTCCAATGACAAAATCAGTATTCAATTATATCAAGAAGAAGATTGTGCAAAATATCGCGAAAAGAAGACTGTGTATGGTCAGTTCATAAGACGAGCAATCCTGACACAGTGGCCGCGAGTTTGGATCACTTTCTTCATTTCATCCTATTCTGAGCACTACAAGCTAATTCACCGATGAAACTATTTGTAACATTTGATAAATTAACACAAAATAGATCAAAATGGATGTACAGTGAATGAATCTTACCGTCGTTTACGTCCCTTCTTGCGCTTCTTATCGAGCACCTCGTCGTCGTCGTCTTCCTCCTCCTCTTCCTCAAACTCGTCGTCGATAGCCTTCAGCCACTCCTTCTCCGTGAGCGAGTCCGTGTAGTCAACCTCCTTGCGTTGCCGTGACCCACGACCTAGAGTCTCGTCCTCGTCTAAGTAGTTCCAACCTTGACCCTGCATGTGTATATGAACGATATAGCTTGCATAAAAGTTGTAGGTAACCCCCGCTCCTAAACTAAGCTTTATTTATTAGCAAATATTTGATTTTTTAATAACAAGGCAGTTTTATCCGGCAACAATACACTCTGTGTCTGCCCCTTAAATGGTAAGAAAAGTTTATATAAGTCATAAACAACACTAGACCTAGTATTGATCCCTGAGGAATGCCTACTGTGACACTTGTTGCCGATTTTTAAATCATAGGAACCGAGCGTTATTAGTTCAAATTAAGTCTTGTATCTTAATCAATAGTAAATCAACGACCCCATAGCTTTACATAGTAAACCCTCCCTACTTTAATAGCTACTGCAGGTAAAATTTGGCAATGAAAAATGTTACCGGTGGTAAAAAAACGTTTCGCTTTTGGCCATAGGAACCATGCAGATTCCAGTTTCGGTTTTAGTTCTTACTCTAACAAATTATAGACACAACCATTGAATCTGTTGTTAAAATAAGTAGTCGGAATGTCTCTAGATTCTGACCTAGTCTGTAGCTGATTCCATTTTAATAAGAATGACAATCATGGTGGAAACGGTCGATGGCCTATTGATATTCAGCCGCCAATCTAGACAGTATGATTCTTCTTACCTTGTTACAAACAACTTCGTCTTCATGTTTGACGAGCCAGTCGGGTAGTTCCGACTCGTCTATCAGTCGCGACTGCGTTTCGACCTTCTTACGTTCGATGTCAATCTGTTTGAATATTTCCAGTTCTTCCTCCGAGCGCGCGATCATCTCATTGATTAGATCGTCGTCTGGGAGCTCGTTCTCTTCCTATTTTATAAAATGTTTATTTTATTTAGGTCAACTTTTTGCATGGATTTATAAAATTGACCACAAAAATAGTTGTGTTTTACGAGAATGCGTAATTAGTGGTTGAAGGTTGTGAACTATATTCGGATTGTACCAGCAGTATGGAAATACAAATTAGAAATTAAAATTTAGATCTCTTTGAACTTTGCTATGGTAACAATTATTAGTCGATATTTGCTGAATAACCCTCTTTAAAAATATTGAAACTTGAGTATTTCCTACAAACCTCTTCATCATCTCCATCTTGATGCAAGATACTCTGTAGGAACTGTTGTCGCTCAGAGCCCGTTGACTTCTGATCGAACATACCAGCTTGGATGACTTTCTCGTCCATGTTTAGCTTGTACCTATGAATAATACAATACATTTAGTATAAGAACTTTGAAAACGCGCCTGAGTCTGCCTTTACTCAGAGATCTCCCTACGTACTCGTAAGCTAAGTTGTTATAAGTTCAAAATCAGGTAACAGTTTAAAAAAAAAACCGTGTTTTAAATTTTGAGTACAACACGCAAAAGTTAACTTGAGACCCGAGCGGAATGTGTGGTACCCTCCCGACCCTCGCATTGCTTACCGCTCTCGCCATCGACGCGTCAGTACTGCCGTCAGTACCGCGCGCATACGTCATCCAAACGAAGTCTCAATATATCTCTTGCGGGTTGTATGCAGTAACACCAGAACTATGACTTACCTGGCTGCGGCAAGAATTCTCTCTTCCACGGAGTTGACGGTCATCAGTCTTAACACCCGCACTTCATTTCGTTGTCCGATACGATGCGCACGATCTTGCGCTTGGAGATCCTGTTATTTCAAACAATAAATATTTAACCATTTAAAAAAATACATATTTTATATCATACACGTATAAAACAAACATTAAAACGTATAGAAAACAACAGTACCTGATGCGGATTCCAGTCAGAATCAAATATGATGACGGTGTCAGCGCTCTGCAGATTGAGTCCGAGACCGCCCGCGCGCGTCGACAGTAAGAAGATGAAGTAGTCTGAGCCAACGTCGTTGAACTTCTTAAGCAGCTCACCACGGTCCTCCGCCTTTGTCATACCGTCCAATCTATGCGACAATCAAGTAGTTAGGAAACATGTTTACCATTAAACTGACGACGTACGACGTATCCACATGCTACATGAACGTGACGCGCGAGAAAGGATGCAAAACGCTTCCTTATTAATTAAAAATGTTAAGCAGTGCCATTTATTAACGCGTCAAGTGCCATCACTACGCTGTCGGTCGTGGGTTATCATTATCAAAACTTTTAAGGCCACATAGCTCGACGGCTAAGGTGTTAATTGTGTCTTCGCACTTCTGTGGTCAACTCGCTCCCACTTACCGCATAATTAGCTCTAACCAAAGGTTGCTTTACCTCAGTCAAGTTTTATGAGTTATGAGTTGTCAACTGATTCTTTTTTTGATTTGCTTAAAGATATCTTTTACATAAATTAAATAATATTATAAGGGCAACTGGGAATAGAATTACTTACCTCAAATACTGGAACGCTCTCCATGAAAGATAGTCTTCAATGATGGTCATGCACTGGGTCATTTGACAGAACACTAAAACTCTGTGTCCCGTTTGCTTAAGCTTCGGTAAGATACGGTCCAGGAGCTCGAATTTACCAGAGACTCGGTATAGGTCTGGCCTGTGAATAAAAACAATAATCAATAGTGTGATCTAGAGTTTGTACAGTTCGTTCGTTCTGTCTAGCATTTTCCCAACTATGTGGGGGCAGCTTCCAGTCTAACCAAATGCGGCTCAGTACCAGTCATTTTTCACGGAGCGACTGGCATCAGACCTCTGCAACCCAGTAACTGGGCAATGCCAATATGCTGAGGTTACCCGTAACGACTGTTATAAGTTTTCGTGACATCCGGGACCGACTGTTTAAGGTGCTGTGTAACGAATGGTCACCCATTCACGGACTGACCGCGGCAAGTGCAACTTAACCTTGCAAATCATTTGATCCGCGCGGTTAATAATGAGCCCCTCCCCTCCCTAGAGTTTCTACAGTGTAGTAATTAATTAAAGTAATTTTTGTCCAGATTTACCCAGAAACAACGCCGCCGCCGGTGCCGATGTGGTCGCAGAACTTCTCCTCGATGTGTTGGAACATGAAGGGATGGTTGCAAAGCTTGCGCAGTTGTACGATGGTGTTCATCAGCGCCTTAGCTCCGCCCTTGCCCTTGTTGCCTTTCTCCGAGCCGTCAGTTAGCAGTACACCTTTAGACTGCATGTGCCTGTGCAAATTATTTTATTTAAAATCGTGCATGTGGGTTATGTAAATATTAGCGCACTTAGCAACGTTCGTAATTTTGTTTTGATGCTATAAATGACAATACATTGATGAAAATATAGTCATTCATATTACATAGGTAGATTATACTGAATAGATTAATACCATTCAATTATAGGATTCTGAACATAAGTTTCGAGTAAGAGATGTTTTGAATACATAGTTCTAGAACATACTATTCACGTTAATGATTAGAAGTCTCATTTCGAATAGTGGAAATTAGGGCATCGATCAGGCGTTTTGAAGAGTAGTTTAAGAATGTACTGTTCATAATATTAATATATAGGTAAGTCTCATTTCAAATAGTGGAAATTAGGGTATCCAGATCTTTTTTGATCTGGATGCCCTAATTTTCAACTACTACTCCAGTTTGTTATGATTGAAATCCCGTCATAAAGTGACGGTATTCAATCATAACAAACTTGAGTCAAACAATGCCACGCGAAGTGGATATAGTGTGCATTTTAGCCGTATTCTGTCAATCAGTCAATTAGCACGCGTGGGGTGGTATCAGGTGTTACAAATGTGGCTTAATTTAGATTGAAACAATTTAATTAAAATATTACGTTAGGATTTTAGGAGAATTTATACTTTGTAAGATATCATTATTTTTGGATAAAATTAAGATAAAAGTGCTGCAGTCCGTCGGTCTCTTCTCTTTTTTAAATACTGTTAAATCTTCACGAAAAACATCGAAAAAATAAAGTTACCACCAGATATGTTCACTTACTTGTAAAGCACACGTTGTAGGCCGCTCATATCGCACTTGATGATGTATTCTACTTTGTCGGGCAGTTGGCTCTCCACCTCTTTCTTGAGCCTACGCAGCAGGAAGGGACGCAACACTTTGTGCAGACGACGGATGATAAGGATCGTCTCTTCCTCGTTCAGTTCCACCTATAAATACTCGTAATTTAAGGTTCCTACTCGAGACTCCGTGCAGTGATAAAGGAATAATCTTTCCATCTCTTTCTCTTCCTACAAATTATGTCGCAATTCCGATGGGAAGAGCAATAAATAAATCGCGATTTCTGAAGATTTAGAATTGGCTTTTGGATTACCGCTAATAAAATAAATAAAGAAGGTAGTGATTGTCTAAATCTAAAATGATGCCGAAATTTTCATAGGAAATGACATTATTTTATGAAAAATTCGGTGTAGTTTAGACTCGCTTTTATCGAATTAACAAGTTTCCAAAAACCATTCTCGTCTTGCTAGCGCGTGGAATTACAATATTAGAGATTAACTGTCCCTAACGAATGGTTTAAATGGATCAGAAGTTAATAAGACAGAGCCAGTGAAAACAAACCTTTTCTCCAGTGGTAGCAAACGGAGCGTTGAACCACTGCTCGAAGGTGGAACAACTCTTGAAGATCGATGGCAGAAGGAAGTTAAGTAACGCCCACAGTTCAGGCAGCTTGTTCTGCAGCGGTGTGCCCGTGAGCAGCAGGCGGTGCGGCGCGATGTAGTGCGTGTTGAGCACTTGGGTTAGCTTGCAGTGGTGGTTCTTCATGCGGTGACCCTCGTCGATTATCATGTATTTCCATTGCACCTGACGGTATGACGTGATAAGATAGTGGCGAATTCGAGAATAAACAAGGAGAGACTGACTTGGGCTTATTAAATACGATCATTGTGTAACATTTAAAAAGTCTCATACGGTTTTTTTTTGTTTTTAGAGTTTTAAATACACTGGTATAAATACTACATGCAATAACTTGATAAATGCCTTAAGAATTATATATTTTTTATGCTGTACTATGCATCCACTATCGTGAGACAGCATACTCAAATTTTATTAGTACTTAAACTTATTTTCCAATAAAACTAACCTTAGCCAACACAGCCTTATCCTTGATGACGTATTCGTAGGTAGTGAGCAGCACATTGAACTTGGTGGAGCGCATCTGTGTCTGCACGAGGCGGCGCGACTGCGGGGAGCCCTTGTACGATACCACCGTCACCGTCGGCGCCCACTTCTCAAACTCGAGCACCCAGTTGGACAGTGTACTGGAAATTGTTTATTTATCTTAGCACAACTTAGTATTAACATACTGCAAACACAACCTGCTTACTAAGTATTGTGATTATGGCAATATTCAACAAGTTAAACTTACACTTTGCGCAACAATCGTACAAGACGACGACTTTGATTTTCTGCTATGATTAGAAGAACTGACATAGCAGACAGATCAGAATAAAACAAAAACCATACACACATTTCAAATAAAAATAAAGTAAATATTAACTTTTTACCTGAGTGGCACAATAATAAGGAACGGTCCATTGACTTTTTTCTTCTCCATCAGATAGGTGACCAATGCAATCGTCTGGATAGTCTTGCCAAGACCCATCTCGTCTGCCAGGATGCCGTTCAGATTGTTATTAAACAAAGACACCAACCATTCTAGACCCTAAAATAAAATACATTCAAGGATGTCAAAACTGAAAAATATATAGTTATTGTAAAGGTATATAAAAGAAAGAATTCCAACCTTGATTTGATATTCCTTCAGGTTTCCATTAACTAGAATGTTGGCTTGTTCAGTGACGGACTCGTGGACCGTATGGGCAATACTGAAATAATGAAAACAATATAAATTATTTAGAGTTGTCAAATACCGCATCATTCCGACCTTAGGCCCACACAAGCGAATACATGTATTACCTTGCACGACACGTCAGTTTGTCCTGAAACCGTACATGAATGAAATCTGTACAAAACATTAAGTTCAATCAACATACACAGTGTGTAAAGTTTCCGATGACGATTAACAAGCGAACAATTTTGTTTTGTTCGCGTGGACCACAGGTGTGGACCCAGCTTTAGTACTAGCTTGTTGAAGAAAACCTGACAATCGTCTGAGTAAAGTGCCAAATCTACTAGCAAGTTTTGTTGCGCAAGTAATTGCAGTCCATTTCTCGCTTAGTTGGTAAAATTGGCAGAAGTCGACTAGGTTTGGGTGTGCCCACAGGTTGAAAGTGAACTAAGAGAGCAGTAGAGTGCAATAATTTGCATAACAAAGCTTGCTAGTAGATTATCTGTGCCGGTCTATCACCCTATTGCAAACTAAATGAAATACGGTTAACATACCTGTAGTACGTCTGTTCTTCCGTCTTGTACTCGTCATCTTCGACCTTGGCCTTCTTGATCATTTCGCGCGCCTTTTCCTCGTCAGTCTTCTCCTTGTCACTCCTCTCGTCTCTGTGCCCCCGCCTCTTTTCTATAAGTACATTGTATTTCACTTTGATGCTCAATCTCTACACCTTCTAAAACATAGCCTACGCCTGTTTCCCGTTGAGGTAGGCAGAGACAATTGAATGTCACTTGCTAAGACATACAATCCTCTTTTTCTACATATTTTTTTTTGTTCTCAAAGATGCGTTTTTCCAATTCTGCTACGAAACTCAAAAAGGATACGCGAATGGATCGACTAGTTTCGGTTTAACTAGGTTAATTCATTGAAATGCAAATATTAAGGATCAACATGATTCGCCATAAGTGAGCAAAATAAACAGAATTGATTTTTCTGACGATTTTCGTGAAATTCAAAGAGAGGACATGATTTGGCAATTAATGAGAGAGAAAATTCCTTTCCACATACGTAATTTCTTACCGTCATCATCTTGACTGTCATCTCCCGAGTCTTCGGAGTCGGACAGCACCTCCCAGCCGGGGTGCGTCTCCATCCAGTCCTTTAGCTGAGACAACAGCGGCGCTTCTTCTCCTCGCAGTATCTGTATAAGCAAACAAGTGTTGAATAAGATGCAGATCATCACATCAGCTCACAGTCCACTACAATGAACGGTCATCGAGAGGAATATTGCCCTAATCACACTTGAAAATCGGATTGTTGAAAACTTATTTATGTATTATGATTTTACTACTAACATGATCATGTAATCCTGTTACGACAACCAGAAAACCATGGCCTATTCTACTCTAGCTAGGTGAAATTCAGATCTAAAATTCCCTTTTTTATGTTCTAGGAACGGAAATTACCTATTTTATAAACAAAATAAGTAATACATTTCTTTTATTATAAATAAAACTAAGGTACCCCGCACTTACCTCGCCCGTTTTGGGATCCATGACGTTGACCCGTGAGTCTGACGCTTGAGAGCTGTCGTCCATAGCATCGATGTCGCCCCCCTCCAGTAGCTTCTTCTTTCTTGATTTCTGCATTCGAAGCATATCCTACATTAAATATTGTAAAACCATCCTTACTCAAATCGAATTAAAGGAACACATTATATTGTCAATATCAATAGCTACTTGCTGCAGAGAAATATTGTTAATAGGGATACAATAACATAA
Source organism: Amphipyra berbera (assembly GCA_910594945.2). NCBI lineage: Eukaryota > Metazoa > Arthropoda > Insecta > Lepidoptera > Noctuidae > Amphipyra > Amphipyra berbera. Next base: position 15,326,904 of record OU343123.1, on the reverse strand, counting down.
AATTGTTATTTTTTTAATCAATACAGCATCTTAAAACTGCCTCGGGGGAATATTGGGTGCTGATTTCTTAGTTAACAACTTGGTTATATGCTACACAAATTACAAGTAAGCATATCAGATTGTAGTCTAGCCAAAGAAAAAATCATTATGATTTAACAAGTAAATAATTTAACTCCTCTAGCCACAATAACCACACAATTCTACATTTACTCATTTTCATTTTCACCCACTATAAAATCATTTTTTACGGTCGTTTTTACAACCCAAGTTAGAAGTATCTAAATCATCTTTACAAATTTGTTCAACAGACCCTTTTTCTGCGCTCTTCTTCCTGTTGTTTCTTGCGTTGTTCCTGCTTATGTTGTTTGACCATCTCCGTGAGACTGGCGATGTACTCGTCAGTCTGTGATAGAAGGAACGCTAACCGCTTGTCTTTCTTCTGGTCGATCAGCTTGCGGTAACCTTCCTCGTCCTCCGCCATTAAACTAAAATTATTAATAGCATGTAGGCTGATCTGCGTAGCCTTTCAATGTATGTTTACGTACGCACAGCGCGCAGCGAAAGCGTTCGGACGCATATATTGTTGTGTAAATTCACTACGTTTTTGTTCTCACTAGATGGGTACGAAATGTAACGGCTGCGATGCCGATATTACTGACAAGTTGTATATGGAGTGTTCTCAAGGAAAGTGCAAGAAGCTTTACCATCTCAAATGTCTGGCTGTGACGACGGAAAAGTATGAGGCGTTTACACAGGAATACAAGACAAAATGGGTGTGTCCGGAATGTGTAAGCACTATTCCAAAACGAGGGAATTCTGACACGCCAGTTCGAGGAAGCATAATCACAATGGATAAAACTTTTTCGCCTGGTGCGAGCGACTGCTACATAAACACTCAACGTGGTAGTCGTCGCAACCAGAATGAATCAGAAATTGAAGACGATAGTAGACCATGCGAAGGATTACAGGAGTTTCGTTTGGAAATAATAGCACGACTAGATGAACAAATTAAGCAGTATGCATTGCTTCAAGATAGATTTATCAAGACAGAGACTGAATTACAAGATTTGCGAAAAATTATGGAAGTAGTTCAAGCAAAGGCAAGCAAAGTAGATAAGTTAGAAACAAAAATCAAAGACTTAGTCAAATCAAACGAACTCCTACGAGCCCGTCTTAGTATGGAAAGTTCAAAGCTGGATAGTGCAGAGGGATTTGAAGCGCCTAAGAGCCAAATAATGTCATCATCTAAAACATTTGTCGACATTCTTAAACAAAATCAAAAGAGGGTAACTGGCAATTCCACCAATATTATACCAAACAAAGAATGTGTGGCCACGAAATCCACAAGTTCAGTGTCGGAGACCAAAACACCACTATCAATAAACGAAGTGAGTCAAATCAGTACTAGCTTAGTGGTGGTAGCTGAAGAATAGAAGAAAAGTCTGAATAGAGAAGAAAATTGGACAGTCGTAAATAGGAAGATAAACCGATATCCCAATAAAGATGTGAAAAGAGGAGGAAGTACTTCTATAAATGAAATTCATGGAACAGAAAAAAAAAATATTTACACGTCTGGCGTCTGCAGAAGGAGACTAACGAAGAAAACTTAGAAATATACGTAAGAAACATATGTGGATTGAAAACACCAGTTAAAGTAGAACAAATTAAACATAAAACGGAAAGGGATTATGCATCCTTTAGGATTGGAGTACCGGAGAGTAAATATGACATATTATGTCAACCTGACAATTGGCCAATAAATGTTGAGTTCTGTGAATGGGTTTGGTTTCGTAGACAATTCCAAAAACCAAAAACCTCGGAATAAATCTACTCTAGACATATATTATCAGAACGTAAGAGGTCTGCGAACTAAATTAGAAGAGTTTTATGTAGGAATATTAACTCATAACTCAGATCTATTTGCGATCACGGAAACTGGCCTAAACGAATCAATTTCTGATGCGGAATTAATCCCTCCTGGGTTCACTATAATGCGATGTGACCGAGCGGATGGACGAAAACAAGGCGGCGCGTGTTTCGTGGCCACACCGCGAATCGAGCTGCGGCGAGTACCTGTACCGAGCGGCGTAAACGTTGATGACCATGTTTTTGAACTAGTAGGTGCGACTGTTTATTTACCTGATAGGTTTTTGTTTTTTATATGTGTTGTTTATATCCCACCTAATAGTAGTGAGAATGAATATGAGTTGTTATTTAGAATCATTGAACAATATTGTAATAATTATCGGGAAGTGGTAGTGATAGGAGATTTTAATTTATATTCGTGTACTTTAGGCATTCATTCATATTATGAGTTTCTTATGACATATTGTGGGTTTATCCAGAGCAACAGAATTAATAATTGTAATGATCGCTGTTTGGACTTAGTATTGAGTACATTTGAGGAGGAGAAGGGTGTGAGTGTACGCGCGGCGGAGGCGCCGCTCGTGCCGGTGGACGCTTATCACCCGCCGCTAGAGGTGTCCGTCAGCCCGTGTTTACGTGCAAATACCCACTTAGAGCCAAAGAGCTCATCGACATCGGAAGCGCACACACAACATGTCAGTTGGTATTTTAATAAAGCCGATTTTTTTCTATTATATGCAAAGATCGCAGCCGTCGACTGGACTCCTTTATATAACTTAGATTTAGGTATGAGTTTAAAGTATTTTTATGACACGATTTATTCAATTATATATGACTGTGTTCCCAAGAAAAAGCGAAGCCGTGTAAGCTCGAGGTACATTTATCCCGAGTGGTATACGGGGGAAATAATTCGCGACATAAAACTCAAAGCTGCTCTTCATAAAATATATAAAAGTAGTGGTTTAGGGAATGATTACGAAACGTTTGCTCAGTGTAGGACCCAAGTAAAAGGGAAGATTTTAGTAGCACAGGAACAATATCGCCAACGTATACAGAACCAAATGTCAAGCGACCCTAAATCTTTTTGGGCTTATGTTAATTCTAAAAGAGGTAACGCTAGTAGCCAAAAGATTTTAAAGAACGGAGAAGCCTTGACATGTGAACAAGCGGTTCAAGAATTCGCTGAATATTTTTATTCAGTGTACAATGTAGATAAACCTAGATTAGATGTGGATGCGGCGATAGTGGAAGCGGGCAGTCAGAACGGAGCAGGGCGGGTTCATCTTGACAGATTGGAGTTGGATGACGTGGTACGCGCCCTGCAGAAACTTAAGCCGAAGAAATCGTCAGGGCCTGATGGTATTCCGCCGTACATTTTTAGGGACTGTCGAATGGGATTAGCGAGACCGCTGTTGCACATCTATGATCTTTGCCTTAAATCAGCTGTGTTTCCCGAGATGTGGAAGATTACCCGGGTCATACCGGTACCGAAGGGAGGTTCGGGAACTAAAGTTGAAGAATACAGACCAGTTGCAGTACTGTCAACAATGGCTAAAGTGTTAGAATCCGCTATTCATAGGAGCGTTTTTCAGCAAGTAAGCTCGCAACTCACAGACGCGCAGCATGGATTTCGGCCAACTAGAAATACTACCAGTAATTTACTCAGCTACATGGCGGATGTGGTGCCGATAGTAGACAATGGGGGACAAACCGATGCTACATATTTCGACTTTAAAAAAGCATTTGATTTAGTTGATAATGACGTGTTACTGAAAAAGTTACCAGGGGTCGGTTTCACCCCGCATTTACTTAAGTTTTTTGCAAGTTATATGAGTAACAGGCAACAGTATGTTGACTATGCAGGATATCAATCGAACGCATATTATACTAGATCTGGGGTGAGCCAAGGAACTAATCTAGGGCCTCTGGAGTTTCTCTTAATGATTAATGACCTACCAAACGTTGTGCAAGATGCTAAGTGTTTACTGTTTGCCGACGACCTCAAGCTTTATCTCCCCATCACGAACGTGAACGACTGTGAAAGACTGCAGAGGGATATATTCAGAGTGGTAACTTGGAGCAAGAGTAATCTCCTGCAGTTTAACACATCTAAGTGTGCGACCATAAGTTTCTCGCGCGCACACACACCCATCACACATACTTATACGGTGGACGGGGTGCCGATGGATAGTCACTGAAGTGAGGGACTTGGGAGTTTGTTTCACCACTGGACTCACGTTTCGTAATCATATAGTTAAGGTATGCAAAAAAGCATATAGAAACCTGGGATTTGTGCTTAGAATGGTTAAAGGCTTCACAAATATTAAAGCTATAACGGCATTATATAATGCTATATTAAGAAGCCAACTAGAATGTAATGCAGTTATCTGGGCGCCACATGAAACTAAGTATAGTCTCATGTTGGAGTGAGTACAAAATAAATTTATTAGGTACAAATATATGAGGGAATACGGGGTATATCCATTTTATCCATTGATGTATCCAACTCTATTTGTCATGGGAATGGTCGGATATAAGGAACTGAGGGTCAGGAGGCAACTCACACTAGTGATTTATATCTTTAAGGTAATTAGAGGGAAGATACACAATGCGGATATATTGCGAAGGGTGGAGCTAGTCGTGCCAGATGGGTATGTGGGTCGTCGTCGTCAGCCGCGGTTGCTGTCGGAGCCGCGCGCGCGAACTAACTTGCTACGCGAGGCGCCGCTCACGAGCGCGCTCCGGACTCTCAATCTTATTGCTGATGACTTGGACATATTCTGTTGCGCTTTGGGTGAATTTACAAGAATAGCTACTTATAGAATTTGCTATGGTAAAAACTGTGGAACTATTTAAATTTTAAGTGTGCTACAATATCGCATTGGGTCTAGCCTGTAAGGATAGTTGTATGTGTAGAGTGAATAAATAAATAAAAATAAATAAATATTGGTGTTGGCTTTCAGTGTTACCAGATTTCGAAAACTGAAGCGAGTTCCTTCCAATCTTAGGAAACCTGTACCTTAGATTTGGACATGTTTGCAGACTCATTTCTGACTTCCCGTCAATATTTTCGTACATGACATCTGAGATTGACAGTTTAGGGTATACTGCTAGACACGGAGGTCAAGCGAGGCTAAACGGTAACTCAAGGCAGCCAGGTGTACCCAACCGGCAAAAAACTGGGTAAAATTAAATAAAAAAACATTTATATGTCAGCCTAATTTCGTCCTGTAGTATGGCAGATCGGGACCATAGCCCATTTGCTCTAAGAAGTCTCACAACACTGCTCTGCTTATACGGTCACGTTGACCCACTGTATGAAGTTAGATTTAGATAGACTAAATATTAATATCTCACCGTCTCATACGCTCCTTCTCAATTCGTTCTTGTTCCTTTTTCTGCTCGCGCTCGGCGTTGGCATGGTGGTTCATGATGGCCTTGTTCATCCGCGACAACTTGGCGATGTTATTGCGGTGGTACTCTTTGAAGTCCTTGGCTGAAGTGTATTAGAGCAACTTATAATATGTGGTAATATTTTCATTGTTAATGTATTAACACCGAATGACTTTTGAGAACAGATAACACAAAACTGGTGCTCCGAGTTAGTATAAGAGGTCGGGAAAATTGGAAAGTCTTTACCATAGAATGCGACAGTATAGGCTCATGATGATTTGCCAGGTCAGTATCAATTTGTTTTATAAATTCTTGACTTCATCCAAGGTGATATAACAATGATTATTAACAAAGCAAACATATTCGTGTGACTGCACCCTCGTAATAAACAAATATAACAAAAAAGAAACCTTTTATATTAATATTGGTAAAATGATGTACCTTGTAATTGTGATACGCAAGGCTGTAAGCTTAGCAGATCACGATAACTTCCTCCTGATTCAGTTTGTTCTCTCGTTTTCTCCCAGAGATAATAAACCGAAACGGTCGACAAATGACTTATTGAAACATTCTGAATCAGGGGGCAGGCAAAAGATTAGCTGAGCAGACTCAAAGACCCCGTAAAAAATCTCAGTAGTGGGAGAATGACTAAGAAGGTGGAGCAGGCCTGACTTACCATGTTGTAGAACAGTCTGCAGGAACTCCTGGTGTTTCTGCCGTCGTTTCCTCTCGGCCTCCAGTTTCTGCTGTTTCTCTAGCTTCTCTGTGGCGCGCGCCTCCCGCAATCCCTGACGCTTTGTTCGCTTGTATGCTTTTATGTTTACAGCCGTCTCTAATGTCGTGTCGCGACGGACTTGGCCCAAAATCTATTATGGGTATGTTGAGCAAGTTAGAGATCATGAAGGACAATATTTAATTAAAGAGTTATTCATTTTAAAAGTGTCTGGAGGACCATATCACCACGTCAGAGAATATAAAAACTACTTTAAATTGATTATGGATATTTTTTATTTGAGAATTGTAAATTAAAACCTCAATACTGCAACGGCGAAGAAGGCATAATTTAAACAAAAATATATTATAATATTGGTTATAAAAATACCTCAGAACGTAATTGTTTTTGGAAGTTGAGCACCCGAAGAGCCCTAAGTTCGATTTGTGCTTGCAAGCGCAGGTCATCGGGCATGTTGGCCGGCAAGTTGGATAGCATGTCAATACGATGGGCGATGCGCGCTGCTATCCTATTGACATACACATCAGTTTACAGAAGTTAGTAACATAAAGAAGAACATTGTAATTTTTTTAACCTTCTGTATTCACTTACCTATTCTCTCTTTCATTTAAGATCTGAAGAGGGTCAATGCCCACAGGCTTGGGCATGCTGGTGATACGATTTTGCTTCGTTCCAGGTATCGGCACACCCGGCTGAGAAAAGTATTGAACAACTCAGTGTAAGGTTATTTTTGAAATTGGTCCGTAATTTAAGCAGTTTTTTCGATTCATACTGTGCTCAGATAGTCATTACGACACGGTTAGAACAGCCTACTTTTTTATGAGGACTGCCGTTGTACGTACGTAGAATGGTGTAAAAATTGTGTTACCTGATGTTGAGGCTGCGTGCCCGGAACTTGTGGGCGCAGCGGCGCGGGACCCCGCATTGGTGGGCCGCTCATAGGCTGCAAGTAACATGTTTTGTGTATTTTACCTTCTATACATATAAACAGCACCTAGGCTCTTCTTGTTCGGAATAAACTAACATAAAAGTTTATTCTAGTATATTAATATATAGTACATTATAATATATACCGTAAACACGGGTTTGAAAGTGTGAAAATTGGTGCAGCGTGAGAGCCACGTGCCCTTCGCGCGACGACGCTAGCACATTTCGTGGCGTTCTAGCAATAAACATGTCATACACATGGGCCGCATATACTGTGACAACGTGGAGAAGCCACTCGAGATATGCAGGTCAGCAAAATTTGTGGGATGGGGACCTATTAATAATAATCAAGACAATCAGAATATTACCGGATTCACTAAGGGCGGAGTAAGCTGTGTCGGAGGAGCCATTTGTCCGGTCATCGGCAGCGGTGTGGGCGGGGCGCCCCCTCCACCGCGTGCCGCGTCCCCCGCTGCGCCGCCCGCGCCCGCCTTGCCGCCCGTAGCGCCCAGCCCACCCATTGACGAGTTGGGCGGCGCGCCCTGCCCCTCGCCGTACGGTGGCTGCGCCGGCGGCGTCGGGCAGTCCGGCGGGGCCTCGCCGGTCCGCTTGCCGGAGGCCATCATGGCTATTTGCTGCGACAGTGGTTGGTTTCGTGCGAGACTCCGGTAGGCAGTTATTTGTGCCCTACAATAAGTGAGTGTTAAGGATGACGTCACTCGCTAAGATATCAAACGGTCGAGAGCAATCAGAATACTTACTTGAGCTGACAGAGCTGATTGTTGCTGAACAAGCCCTTGCCGGGATCCTGGGGGTTCGAACGCGCCCGCAGCGCTAGCAACTGGGAGAATCTCGGGTCCTCTTGCAGCCCCTTTTCCTCCATAGAGTCGATGGTCCGTTGGATCGCGTGCAAGTTATCAGGGCCGGGCGCCGGCAGCGAGCCCTGCATCGGGGAAGAAGCCGGAGGAGCGCCGTTGGCCGAGGAGGTCGGCGGCGGCGGTTGTCCGTGTGGTGGGGTTTGCGCAGCTGGCGGGTGAGGTGGAGCGCCACCCTGGGACGGAGCGGTGGAAGGCGCACCGGAGGGCGATGACGCGGAACCTGGCGCGCCAGCGGGCGGCGCGTGCCCGTAGCCCGGCGAGGCGGCGTGCGGCGGCGGGCCCTGCCCCGGCATCATGGCGTGGTGTGGCGGCATGTGGCCAGGTGCGGCGGGCGGCATGCCCTGCGGATGCACGCCGTGCGGCGGCGGACCCGCCAGCGGCAGCGGGACTCCTGGCGCTCCCGGTGGACCCTGCGGCCCGTTCCCCGGTGGCGGTCCCCCACCCATTGGCATAGGGGCCTGTTATTCAATAATTGTAACAGTGTAAATTAAAATGTAGTGCATATTTATCTATTTCACATTTTTATGATGGTTGCGTCATTTCATAGCCTTATTGAATAAAAACTAGTAAGTACCTATGTACACACCAACAAAAATATGTCGAGATTTTTACTTATTAGTTTTTGCATCATATTACCACAACTGACATGTGCTTACAATAAATTTAGTAATTACAATATATATGAAGTGACAGCGTTTAATTCTCGGGAACGAGCACTATTGTATTATCTTTATGTAAGGAATGAAATGATAGTGTTCATTAACGGAATTACTAATGAAGCCGCTGTTCCTATGGACGTAATCGTTGATGATGGCTGCATACGTTATTTCGAAGAAAAATTAAATGAGAATGATATAGAATTTGTTCGAATTAAAAAAGATAAGTTGTAAGTCTGTAATATTATGGATAACCTTAGAATTTATACCGTCTTTATTCATACGCTTTCTAATAAGCATGCGAAAAATTCCTTCACCAATCAATCAATCATCAATATTAATATCGCAAAATATATTATCCAACAGGTTCAAAAGAATAGAGGATATTAACGTTAAACAGGCTTCATATCCGTACGCGCGAGTACCTAATATAACAACAGAATTTCATAGCTGGGAAACACTCATGCTATGGGTTGAATTTAAATTAAAAAAGTTCCCAGCTTTAAGTAAAATTAAAATAGCTAAGTCATATGAAAAAAGAGAAGTATTTATTTTAAAGATATCTTCAGGAAGAAAGAATGCAGCTGTATTTTTAATGGGAGGTGAAGATGGAAGAGATTGGTTGTCCCCAGCAATACTTATCAATTTTGTTGATTACATTTTAGAACACAAATTAAATGTTGATCTATTGACAAAACATTATGATTTTTATATTCTGCCGATCTTTAATCCTGATGGTTACGACTACAGTATGATGAAGGTAAAAAATTCAGTTTACTGATATTTCTACATAACTTTTTGTGGATGTGTTGCAAAAATGCTTAATTTCACTTTCAGGAATGGTTCTGGTCGAGAAATAGGAATGTATATTTTCCAAAAAAAACTTGTAACAAAAGTACTTCTGCTATTGGTATTAACATAGACAGAAATTGGTATTTTAGCAATAATTTAAGTAAGTTACCATAATCTTTCAGGTCATCATTTTAAAACAATATATTTATTTTCATAGACTGAAATATTACAAGTGTGAACATTACTCATTGCTAGTTACTAAAAAATTCTGAATATGGAATCATATTCCTAAGCAGAAACACCATTACTTCCCATTTGGGTTGTTAAGATTGTCCTCAAAATAGATCAATTTGTTTTTAAAAAGACAACACATCACCTACATATTCTACAGGAATGTGCACATCTCATCTCTTATTGTAATACATTACTCAAGCAAGTAGCGAATTTCAGCAGTGCACAGAGATGCTGGCTAACATTTTTCATAATTTTAATCACTTGCTTTCATTAGTTCAGTTAAATCCTACAAAGTGCTTATAAATGAAATTTAAAATTCAAAAATCCTTGTTTATTATCCAAATGGACAAGAGAGTATATCATTTGCCTCCACTACGCATACAGAATGATAATGATAGGTTCTTTTTAAAAATCCATTACAAGTATAACCATCTACTTATACAAAAGTTTTGTTATAAATCCCCTGAACTAGATCAGTAAATATGTATTAAACTGAAGTTTGTCTTATCTATGAATAAACTAATTCATTAATACAAATTCATTTCAACATTTCAAAATATTCTTAGTAAGAGATGAAGAATGTGATCCAGTTTACTCAGGCTCTAAGTCTGTGTCAGAGGAAGAAACTGCAGGCTTATCTAAGTTTTTGGATAGTATTGCTCTGCAGATGCTAGCATTTGTCAATGTGAGGGGTTTTGAACAGCTTGTAACAATACCATATGGATACAGTACTGAATACTGTAATAACTACCCTGTTTTGGTAAGCACATGTATTTAAACTATTACATTATAAATAATTATTATGGTATATTGCTAAGTTCATCAACAGACTTTTACAGTCTGCCTACTGCTTGACACTGTTGAAATAAGAGAGAAAAAAGAGGTATAGACCATAGTCAACATATTGTTACTGCATACACTTTATTTCTTTGTTTCTCAATATTAATATTATAACAAGTACCCAGTGTTAGTTCATTACGACTCTAGATATAGTGACCAACTGCTTTTAGCAATCTAATTTCAAGGAAAAATAAGAATTTTCTCCTGGTTACAATAAAACATCCTTTATTTTGTTAGTAAGTGTACATCACTTCAAGGTATTATAAATGGTGATAGTCATTCAATTTATAGAGATTGGTAAAGAGAGTAATAGTTGAAGATTTCACAAGAACTACATAACCAAAGCCACCAAAAATTACTAGTCAGAAAAATATGTTTAATTTTAAATATAACTAATATATACCTATTGGTATAGTATAAGTACACATTGTATAAAACTGGTGTTCTTTTTTTTACAGCTGGATATACTATCATCTGTGCATGATCGAGTAAAAGAAGAGCATCATAAAACCTTTTTCTATGGCACTACTGCTGCATATTTCTGTGAGTCTGATATATATTATGGATTATATTCAAATCAATATTCATAGGTCCCTAATAGAATAATTGTAAAGTAAAAATGCATGCACGTGGCATGTAATTAAGAGTAAATGTTGATAGGATTGCAAGATTATCCTAGAAGACGTAGATACTAGTTATAAGTAAATCTAACAGAAGCCTATTATTCATTTCAGATAATTTTTCTGGTAATGTTGCTGACTGGGTAAAGAAGAAATTAAACACTCCTGTAGTGTACACCTTCTACATGAAAGTTGAGGGTTACATTTTCCCTAGTGCCACAGACGTGGAACCACTGACAGATCAATTTTCAACCATGATGAAGGAGATGTTACTGTTGGCCAGCAGTATCTATAGTCCACTATTTAGCAGTCAGATTAGACATTCCATTCAGAACATTACTATAATTATAAATATTGTAATTGCTTTCACAATATAAAATGTTGAATTAGTCAACTTTCATATCAGAATAACATCAGATTCATTATTGTTTTCATTGACAGAATATGGTTATCTATACTTTCTTATAAAAATAACTGCATCCAAGTCATAAATTTTATAGTTTACATGCACTCATAGCATTTTCATTAGTGATTTATTTAAAGTTAAGCTACCTAATTCATAATTTACCTGTCCTGGTGGCATATGACCAATTTGATGCTGCATATATCCATGTGGTGGACCCTGACCAGGCATATTAGGATGTTGTGGACCACCAGGGTGACCATTGGGCCCCGGCGGGTGTGCACCTCCAGGACCTATCGGATGTCCCGGTGGTCCTGGCATATGTGGACCGACCATATGTGGAGGCATTTGATGTCCACTTGGCGGCATGCCAGGGTGTTGCTGGGGCCCACCAGGAGGTCCGTTAGAGTTCGGTGCGATAGGGTGCGTAGGACCGGAAGGCGACATATGATTGGGCATCGGCGGCTGTCCGGCACCAGAAGAATGCGACGGCGGCGGCCCGTTGACATGTTGCTGGTTATAAGGACTATGCGGTGACTGCGGCGGTGCCGGGCTCTGTGTCGGCGGACCCATCGGGCTGGGCGCCTGCGGTGGCGGCATTGGGCTGCTCTGAGGTGACGGACTAGCCATCTTTTTTAAACCAATAACACTAAATGCACATATCAAAATTTATTCCAGAATTCCTACCAACAGTTACACACGCTAACACTGTGTACGGAGAAAAGTGAATGTCAATGAAATTTCAAAGTACTGTAGTGTACAATTTCGTTGTTTTCACAGGGTCCTTCAAGATAAGAGTATCACTTTTGTACCGCTATGCACTGATGACGAGAATTTTCCATGCAAAACAGTAAAATAAAATAATACAACATCCCAATCAATGCAACAAATTCAGTAATCGGTGTTGCCATTTTTTAATTTTAGTATTTTAACCCAAAAAACAAATTAATTACAAAAACAGATCTTTGAAATCGACAAAAGAGAGCACTAGGACTAAATAATAAAAACTGAAATATTGAAAGCCTGGGACGAACGTGCCACGCTAGTTCACGCTACGTAAAAAGCCGTGTACGAGGTCCACTACAGATGACACGATTTGACTGATTTGCTCATGACAATCAGTCATGTGGACAGCAGTTGAAAATAATGTAGGGGTAGGAAACTGAGGAGCTAAAGGCGCTATCATCACTGGTACAATAGCAATTTCATTGGTTATAGGATGAAGGGGTTACAGCAAGGTTAAAGTTCGTTTGACATTTAAGTTGGGCTGTGCCATCTGCACAGGCCATCTCCTTTCGTTTTTCATACCACTCCGATCTAGTGTTGCCAAATTACCCGTGATTTGGCTATATTCTAGTGAAATTTTACATGCATTTAGCCTCAAAATTAAAATTTCTTTGGCTAAATAGGGAAGATGCATGTGATTCGAAATCTGTTGAATTTGAACTTTACAGTCTATATCAAAAATGCTTTAATCTTGGTGGGAAAAATGAGGCACGAATCAAAATGCAATTGTACAATATTAAAATTCATTGAAAAACATTAGGTAATTGTTTCAATAATTTGGCAACACAGGCAGTTCTGAGTAGTGGGCATGATAATATAGGTAAAAAAGGGACGAGACACCCAATCTGAGAGCTCAGGGAGTTCCACGGGAGGTCAGTGGGGGTAGCATAGCGAAAAATCCTAAGTATCTAGTGAGGTATAATAAAGATTTTTCCAATTTTTTTCGGATAGTGTCACAAACTAAGTAGAGCATAGCTTCGTCTCTGTCACCCATATTCTAAGACGTTCTTCCAAAAGTTACTCGACTCAGAACGGCCTCGAAACCACCTTCAAAATTGTATTCTTAGTCGCAATTTCGAGTGAACTTTGAGGTTCCTCGACGGAGTCATTACGTCATAATTTGAAATAACTGCGTCGCGCAAATAACGCCGCGATAAAAAATTGTAAGGATTATCGTAAGCTTATTGGACAGTCTTCAAAATTATTTTTTATTACATACGAACTTTGACACTTCCTTCCTTAAAGTAGGTTCCGAGGTACCTTGAGTTTGACAGATGATTCCTTACTTCGACTGAGGAAAAATCTCGAGTCGAGGACGTTTATGTCAAGTCGAGGTGGAGTCGAGTCGAGTAAGTTTTGGAGGAACGTCTTAGAATATGGGTGTATGTATCGTAAAATGGGGTGAATAGGGATGCAGGGGTGAATCAGGACGAAACTTTAACCCGGCGCCATGGGGGTTGGGTCTAAATGACCCGAGACGTTTTTGTTAGCACACAGATTCGTAACTACGCAAGCGTCGTTACCGCTCCTCTCAGTAGCTGGAGTTTATAAGTTGCGCTAAGCGTTGTTGACAAAAAATCAGTTGTACGGCGATCGTGCTTGGAGCTACGTGTGTCCTAAGTTAAAAAAGGTAAATATGACCCATCCCCGTACTCGATGTAACAATTTCGCGCCATTTTCTCCATAGATGGTTTTTATGTTTTGTCATTACTTTTGGTGTTATTATTTCCATTTTATGCTTGAATTATCGTTTCTTATTATTAACGTATTTACTTTTTGACGGTAGATCGAAAAAAAATTGATCGAGAAGAAAGAGAACGACAGAGAAGATGATGAGCCTGATATTTTTTTTGTTTTTTGCTTTCTAAAGATGTCTGTCTCACTTTTATAAACCTAACTAACTTTTAAAAAATGCCATACAAAATTAAAGAATTAATGCTAAGATATGTGAGATTAGGCTAAGGACACCACCCCCACGTAACAATTTCCACCCCATGACGCCGGGTTAAAAGGGATTTTAACATTGAAATAGTTGCCAAAAAGGACTCAAATGTGTTTACCGTATTATAATTAACGATTAAGTGTCCTTGTTGGCTACAAACTATATTATTTCAACATTAAAATCCATTTTAAAGTTTCGTTCAAATGCACCCCTGCATCCTTATTCACCCCGTTCTAAGGTATTCTTTTTAGTAAAGAAATATCATAGAAACGCCTTTAATGTGAAAAGGCCATGTTTCAGACAGATACAGATTTTTAATCTGTGCATAATGCGTCAAATGTGTATGTCAAAATTTATTTTACTCTTTGGTCCAAAGTCAAAATCAGAATTGTCAAATCAAGAATAATCGGAAAATCGAATCGAACAGTTTGTTGTTTGTTGCACCTTGGCTCAAAATGAGCCGAACTTCCGAAGCGACTTAGCTAAAAATTCAAGAACTCTTATTATAAGTTCCACAGTTTAGCAACAGATACATACCAAGACCCATGAACAGAAATCAATAAATTTTTAAGTAACATATCATGTAAAACTAGCACATAAACTTACTGCGCACGAAACAAAGAGACCGGTGTGATACCGGCGGTAAAACATGGATGGAGAAGAGGGATACACTGCTTGGAAATACATTGCATTATGTGGCGAACCCACATTATATGAAGGACTTCGATTTGCCAAGGATTTAATTATCGCCAATGTTACTCTTCGCCTCGCCATACAGTTTGTACCACTGCCTCACAACGTTCGCCATAGTTTATGTTTAGTTATTGGAAGTTTTCTTTTATATCATAATATTGGACCTCCATTTATATGGACTGTAGGACTCACAACTGGTGCTTACATATTTATAATATTAGTATCATTTGTTACAAAAAAATGGAGAGGACTGTTAATGTCTGTATCTGTTATAGCATTTCTGTTATTATCTGAACTGTATGTACTTAATCCGAAAATGTGGCAACAAATAAGAGGTATCCAAATGATAGCAGCTATGAAGATAATTTCTGTAGCAATTGAATTAGACAGGGATTTATTCAAACGAATGCTTAACCCAGTTGAATTTGGAGGTTACATTCTTTGCCCAGCTAATTGTATTTTAGGACCGTGGATATCATTTCATACTTACAATCAATACCTTGAAGTTAAATTCTTATCTAAAAGATGGATAAAAATAATTGTGGTCAATCTCTTTTTGTCAATGCTTTTTTTGGTTTTATCAAATTGTATTGTGCCATGGTATATTGATGATGAAATGCCTAAATGGTTAGTAGCATATAGAGATGCACAAGCATTTAGAATGTCACATTATTTTGTGTCAAGCATGTCTATTGTATCAATGATAAGTGCAGGATTTGGACTTACAAATGACTGTCACTCTGAAGTACATGTTACAAAACCCTTTTTCATTGAATTGCCAAGATCTTTAGTCCAAGTGGTGATTTATTGGAACATTCCCATGCATCAGTGGTTGAAAAACTATGTTTTTAAAACTTGCCAACCTTATGGTCAATTTACAGCCATATTTGTTACTTATGCTGTGTCATCATTGCTTCATGGCTTAAATTTTCAATTTTCAGCAGTTCTTCTGAGTATAGGGACATTCTCCTATGTTGAGTACAATTTACGTTTTAAAGTTGCCTCAGCCTTGGAAGTATGTTGTTTAGCAAATCCTTGCAGTAAACAGTGTGATCATAAATATAAGAAAAACAGTATGCTTGCAATACTCACAAACACTATCTTTTCTATCATTACTATAATACACCTTGCTTATTTAGGTGTTATGTTTGAAGCATCGTTTTCTGTGCAAGAATCAGGTTACTCATACTTCCACACTATAAGTAAATGGGAAAATCTTAATTATTTCAGCCATGGTCTTGCAGCATTTTTGTATGTGATTTATTTGATGATGTGATGTGATAAGTAATATACTTAGTGAGTAAGCAATTTATTCAATTTTATGATGGTAATTTCTGAATCTCTTCTTGTGATCTCTTACAGTATTATATACAAATATTTTTTTCTATAAGGAACATTACTATTGAATATGATAGCTTTTAAATAATAGAAAGTTTCATCAGCATAGAAAACTTATAAGCTTGCATTTAATAAGTATTAATAGATGCAAGAATTAATACATACAATAATTTACACATTTGTTAGATACTTGCCAACCGTAAGAAGCAGTTATGATGTAAATAACTGATATAATTTTTATATGAAAAGAAAAAAATGAAATTTTGGAACATAAAGACAGAATGAGATCAAATTTATAGACACTGATAAAGTAACATACAAACTTTTGATGCCATTTTTTATGCACATTCATTATTATAACAAACACAGTACACACTGCCAAGCTAATAAGCAATAATTACATTTATTAAGTAATCTAAAACACCTACTTACCTAACATAATGTTTACAATTTTATTGTTCTATTAAATGTAAAATCCAAAAAAAGAAACCAGATACCTATGTAATGTTTACTGCCACTTTATTTCATTGTCTATTGTAGTTATACATTTCTTATAATATAAATCTAATGTTCTTACATGTAACTGATAAGTCCCAGTGCTATTATTATCTATTAGCTGAACTTTAAAGTTTACACCTTCTGGGATTTGAGCTTCACCAACTTCAAGATTACCCGACTCTTTGCTTGAACTGAAATATCCTGGACGTGTATAAATAATTATTACTTTATATTCTTTAGAAACTTTTTGTATCATTCTAAGTAAATTTTTTATATATAAATCCATTTTTGTTATTCTGAATCCTTGTTCTGACCAATAGAATGCTGTTAAAGAATCGAAAATTAGCAATGAAATATTTTGATGTTTCGATAAAATACTATCCAAATTATGAATAGTTGAATAAAATTGTGTTGCATCATAAATGTCTAGTAAAAATAAATTGCTAAGAGTTTTATGAAGCATACTGTCCATTTCAGTTTGGCAACCATCGTTAGTATTCTTGTGTAGTTCAATCTTTTTTTTCAAGGTTTTAATCAATTCTTTGTAGTTGAATTGTCCAACAGTATTAAATACAAGAACACCTATAGGTTCTTCATTGGGTTTACTGGGTAATAATGCTTCACTGATCAAATCAATGAGTAAGTATGTAGCACTAGTATTTCCACATATTATTTCAACGACATCGTTATGTTTTAGTCCAGGCTGGAATAAACTTTGGTAAAAGTTTTCAATTGTCGGCTTTTTAGTCAGTCTTGCAAGTAGTTGTACTCCTGTTTCAACCTTATATTTGGTCATTGCCATTGTGCATCTTTTATAATTTTATTATGAGTTTGATACGATGGCATTACGGTTTGGCTCCGGTGATGAAACGATTAATTACTTAGTTCTCTACTTCACCGAGGAACATTAAATATGGTTGAAGAAGTACATGTAAAATTGGTTTAATTGATGCTTATTTTTAAAATAATAACAAGTCCAGGAGCTTGGCGCGCTCAACTCATCGGCTTCCCAAACTTGTACTCACAGATTTGTGCTTGCTGTTGCTGGCGCTGGCGCTGTCAAAATTCCAGTTTACAAAAAACATTGTCATAAACCGGAATTTTGACATTGACAGAAAACTTTGACAGTGGAAGTTGTTTTTTTCAACTCACAGATATTTTATCTGAATATTTACACTAAAAATACTTACATATATGTAGAGTGCGCGCAAGATAAGTCTGCGTGCGGCCAAAATCGGAACTAATCATGGGACCCAATGTTGCCGTTTTATTAACTTTGTCACTAGATCTACCTGATTTTAGGAATAAAAGAAAATATAATAATAAAGATAATGGTAGACCTCATAAGACGATAATAATTATAATGCATTCTTATTCATTCACGGCACATTTATAAAGTTAGTTCTTTTTCTTTGCAAATTACGTAAAAATACTAATTAGTTTAATTGGTAGGTAGTAAATTTTAACGTACATAACTTAGCTTAATTAAAATATAATAAACCGCAAAAGAGGGCTGCGCAATTTTAATGCTCGCGAATGTATTACTTTTCCTTAAAAAGCAGTTATTTGTATTTTTGCGATCATGGCAACATTTAGCACGCCCTCCGTCGCGCGCAGAGTTATCTTGCGCGCACTCTAATTGCCTATCAAACATAATCGGCCCACTACTGTGCTACTGTTCATTACGCTCACAGAGTACTTTTAATTACGCTGGTACGGGATGGCGGACTATATACACCATCGAGAACTTTATGGAGCGCATGTTTCCTAACGATGTTTTCTCTTCACCGTTAACGTAAGTGACAAAGTCTAATCCGCACATGAATTCGAAAAGTCTGAGATACGGGCCAGGATCGAACTCTCCCATGGAAGGCAAGCGGCCTGCCGCTAGGCTGTCACTGCTTACTTAATTACAGATAAATATATCCTAGTAGGTAGTATAAAACTATAAACTAAAACAGGGTACCAAAATATTCCTCTACATCGCTGTCGACTGGTAACGTGCCCGAAAACTGGCCGCATTGCCACGTTGTATGGCAATAATCCTTTGGCCAAAGTACAAGCCGGCTTTCGGATCACGGGAAGTGCCGACCAGCCACTTTGCAATGTCTCTGTATAGGAGTTGAGCACTCGGATCCCACAACCAAAGTGTTTCATCCCAAACGGCACGGAAATATAATTTCTAATAAAATTATTATATTTTCGTCGCTTGACTTGATATAGAGCGTATAATTAATCTATGTTTTTGGCTCTTTGATAGACAAGTCCAAATCAGTCCATGGAGTATTTCTACTATAGTAATGGAAAAGATTGTTGTAATTCTGGCAACCAAACTAAACTGTCAATGTCACAAGTTTCGTCATTCTGCCATTTCACAAAAGAGTTGGTCGATCAGTCAGTCACTGACAGTCAGAAAAAAATGTTTACTTGTCAAATTTCAATATACTCGTGCGTGTGTCGATAGAGATTATTTTTATATTTGAAAAATTGCGATAATTGACACAGTAGTAATCGCATTGTAACCGGTTAGATTTAAATCATTCTAAAATGAATTATAATAAATCATTGAGATTCAAGTATTTAGTGTATTGATCGTATTCATCTAACAAATAACGTGTTTGTCAATATTCCGCCAGTCAAACCTCCGTGCCTCAAAATGTTATGTAGAAATTACTTCATAGTTTTTGCATTTATACTAACATTATTCCAATTTGCTTCGTCGGAACTAATTACATTGTCGCTACTTGGTTCTGCCGCGGTGGCTAGTTGGTACAAATGGGATATGTTAAAAGACAACACATATTGTCGGTATGTGGAATGTTGTAACGATCAGCATGTGCCTTTCGATATAAATAGTGAGTAGTGGAAAACCTCTTTAATTCAACTACTAGGTAGACATAATTGTTTCGTAAATGCTATCTTGTTAAGCATTGCTAATCATGAAATTAAGGACTCTGCGGGTACAAACTTGATTTGATTTGACCATAGTAAAAGAAAGAAAAAAATTGAGACAAATTCCCACACAACATATTATATTGTACTAACTAAATCTTTTACAGAGTTAAAACTATCATTATCACAAAGAATGTTTGGGCAGCCCTTAGTAGATGAATTAGTAAATATACTACATGCACACAAAGAGGCTGTACATGATGAAAACAAAAGCAACAAAAAGGCTTTAGTTATAAGCCTGCACGGCTGGCCCGGGGTGGGTAAGAACTATGCAGCTACTATGATAGCAGAAGCAATTTATACAAAAGGTATGCACAGCAAATATGTGAAGCTGTTTATGGGAAAAAAAGATTTTGACTGCTCTAACTTGCAGCAGAAAAAAGTGAGTGCTTTTAAAAATTGATATGAATTTTTTATGCTTGCTTACCCCACCAATTCTCAACTCAGGCTACCGTGGTCCACTCAACTGCCCTCATGATTATGTTCCTAGTAATTAAATTGTTAATACTTAAAACTAATAAACTTTTAGCAGAGCAATTCCAGAAATAGTTATTTTTCTTAGAGTATACTTATAAATAAATATTTAATATGTATACTCTAAGAAAAATAACTAGGTATATTGGCACTTTAGTCTTTTTACCTGTTCACTGACAATATGGATGACGACATAGTAGGTTTATATATGATTTTTTTTCAGGAGGATTTGGTGGCAACTTTAAATAGTATTGTAAGAAAATGTCCAAGATCACTTATTATATTTGATGAGATCCACGATATGTGTCCTTCAGTGTTGGATACTATCAAACCAATGCTTGATCACCATCATGCTGTGGATGGTGTTGATTATAGGCAAGTATTAAGCATAATTTAAGTATTACACATATTAACAGGGCCATTTCCATCGGTGAACATAACATGACAATTCACCCAAATGGTTGACTTGTTAAAATTGCCATCACAAAAAAACTTGTATAGCCATTATTAAATCTATTGACACATTGTATTCTAATAGTTTTGTTTTTTATTATAGAGATAGCATATTTATATTCATATCCAATATTGGAGGTCAAGAAATAGCAACAAAATTGTTGGAATTATATGAGGAAGGTGCGAAGAGGAATGATGTTGAATTTCACGACTTTGAACCTATCATAAGGAGAACAGCATATTTTCAAGGTTTTATAGTATAAAATTCATGTTTATTTTTGCTACAACTTGAACCTTTAATATTAATCTCTAAAATAATTCTGTATTTCAGGAGGGTTTGAAAAGGCAGCTGCAATAGCAAATCATTTGATTGACCATTATGTGCCATTCCTGCCATTGGAGCAGCAACATGTAGAAATGTGTGCATTGGCCGAGTTTCGTTCACATGCTGTATATCATCCTACAAAGGAAATGATGGCGTAAGTACTTTTAATGAATATTATTAAAACTATTGGGTCTTAAGTTTTTGTTTTCTGGAATTAGTTACTTGAAAGTTCCTCTGAATTCTATCATACATACCATTAGATACTAAAATAAAACAATGCAATTACTTAAAATATCATTTTGTACGTATAATAATGTAAAAAGCATTTAATAAAATAAAGTGGTTTACCATTCACATCTCTATACATCTTTACAGGGAAGCTTTGTCTGTCATAACATATGGTCCGAATGAAGACCAGCCTATTTTTGCTAACAATGGATGCAAGCGGTTTACAAGACACATTCCTTACATCATTCAGAAGAATAAACAGAAGATGGAGTTGTAATTAATCTCTAATTTAAGGGTAACCTTGTGATATTTTCAACTGATACTTTGTTGAGTTATAAATATTTATTTAGCTTTAAACCTTGTTTGTACAAAAAAATGTTGTTATTTCATAAGATGAAGAATTTCATGAGATGAAACAAACATAAGCATTTTGTTTGTCTGATACCTGATACATTATTATGATACCAATTATTGTTTGCTGACAAAATAATTTTCATAATTTGGAAAAATCATGTGTTATTTATTGTTAAATGAAGTTGCTATGAACTAGTGAACTAACACATTGTTCAACTCTTAATCTACATACAAAATATACCTGTGAATAAAACCTAGGCTTACTAATTGATTGTGTGCAGGAAATAATAAATAAGGAATGTTCTCTCTATGTGTAAATTGTGTTTTTATAATCACTGAAAGTGATTTCTTACAATAAAACAATTGAATATTATGTTGTCTATGATAGAATTTGTATACCAGTAATCACAATCTCCATTATAATTTTAGGCTTTGCAAATCAAGCAGATAATAGTTTTAAAACACACACAAATGTAGGAAGTTGTCTGGATAACTCAAATGCTCAGAAAGCCATTGCAGTGGTGTGTCTGAAGGAATTACTATCCCATGGGTTTTCAATTGTACTGAAATAAAAGATATGATATTGTAAACATAAAATCACACCTGTAGTCTCCAAAGGGTTAGGCAGAGGTGTGTAGTAACACCCTCATTTCACCATTATGTTTAAGTCCCATGTAATAGGGGCGAGCCTATTGCCATCAACCAGGCACAAATCCAAACTCCAGACTGCTACTGAGGAATTCCACATGGAACAACTCAATAACACTGCCGGACCGGGGGATCAAACCCAAGACTTCATGACCAGTAGTCGCGCTAGCCACCACTAGACCAATGAGGCAGTCAATTAAATTGTATATTACATCAAAAAGGCACGCTATTCACAGTAACACAGTAACCTAAATATATTTTGATGAGCTTTGTGAAATGGCAACTGACACTCAAATTATTCCACAAGAAAAAAAAACATGCTAAATTAAATATACTAACCATCAAGTTTATCTGGATATAGTTCAGCAATCATTTGTTGCAATGTTTTTCGACTGCCATCATTGTTCTTAGGACTGACTAGACGTTGGCTGCAAGTTCCATCATCAGAGTACAACTTTATAGGGATGTGTTTAAAGCCTTCATTGTCTCCATGTGATTCCATCAGTCGCCTGTTAATGGCCCAAAATTGATCAAATTTGTCTGCAAAATAGATAAATTTAGTATCTAGAGCAATCATGAACATAAATATAAAGCTCATGAATTGCCACAGCAAAATGAAATATAATATTATGTTCATAGAGTATAGTGAAGAAATAGTAATTTCAGAGAAATGTACATAGGTAATCATCATAAATATATTATTACCATTTTGTAAACCAAGCCATAATTGATTGTGATCTTTTTTCTGCATGGTGGACATGACTTGCCCTCTGTGTTTAAGTACATCAGCCTCTTTTACTGTAGACATAAAATGAGCTTCCACTACATCCCTGAAACAAATGATACTTAATTTTATGGAACCCCAATGTTTCAATGATAAATGGATACATATTTAATTAGAATATTTATGTGCAGATTATGCAGGTATACAAACTGTTACTTACTTATTAACACAATGGAGAAGCACATCTTCTGGGAATTTTGTGAAGTGAACAGTTAGATGCCATGGTAGTTGTGGGTCATGGCCACAAAAAAGATCATAGAGAAAGCCTATGGGATAGTGCCATTTAAGGGGCTGTCCATTATAATCCAGCCACATTTCACTATCAGAATTTTCTTGAGATATATAGCGCAAGAAATGTCTTTTCATCTGAAAGCACAGAAACATACAATCATCAATTTGATAACAATAGAGGAAAGTTATTCTGTTTTAAACGCATATTGGTGGTAATTTATTTCCAACCAACCTTGTCTGTTACAAGAGGAAAGTAGCTCAGTCTAGGGACCATCACATAAAATGCATCAGGTTGCTGAATTTCCATAATTTCTTCTTGGGCTAATTGAAAACAAATTGGCAATTTTCCGTCCCATATTTCTCGTAGAACTTCTCTATCATTAGCCATGAAGAATCACTATGTCGTGTATTTAATTTGGTAAAGCCAGAAGCACAAATATCAAAAGGAAAAGTATCAAATAATGATACTATATTATAAAGAAAAAAATCTGTAACACCTATCAACAGTAGATAATGTTATTATTTCGATAACAAGGGAAAGGGTGTGAGGCGAGGGGCTCTCTCAAAGAATTGACAAGTGATATTTGACAGCAATAGCATTGCTGTCACAACAATGATATTGCTAGTATAAATAATGTAGTCTACTTCTATCATATGCTCGTTAATATAACGATAGTTGATGCTGGTGCATCATAAAACGTAGAGTCAGGCCCAGCTATCTCAACAGATGAATTATGGCAACACTGCAAAAAATTACTGTAAAAATCTTTTCAGTGTCGTCATTATTCCAACTGAGTTAGCTTTGCCATATCCATACCTACTTACCTAGCCCGGCAGAGTAAACTTTGCATATGAAGTCGATTTTTGTTAAGATTTTAGTTGTTCTTTGCAGTGCTGCCATTATAATAATTCTAATGCAGGGTTAGCTTGGCCTCAGTCTATTGTTGTTTGAAAGAAAATTGTGCTATTCGTGAACTTTACGCATAGGAATTTTTAAGAATTTCCAATAAATTAACAAAATCAAAGGAATATTTTTCTCTCCTTTATTTTTAGTTTTATTATTTCTCAGTATTTATTTAAGTGCCAATTTCTTGAGGTTTGACTTCAGGTCCAACCATGGAATTACTACCATGTTACTATATAGAATTATTAATAGAACAAATTCTATGCATGTAACCTCCTTGAGTCCAAAGCCATTAAATAATTGAACCAATGTCAAATTGGCAATTTAAATGTCATAATATATGTCATAAACACGTGCTAAGAGCTTTGAGTTTTAAAACATTGGTCTATATTAGTTAAATTAAGCCTGAATTGTACCGAAGCAGTGTAACAAACAATTATATTAAGAGTTAAAGACTGAGCTCTTTAATTGTACCATAAAACTGTAAAGGAAAAGTATGGGTAAGAAAAGGAAACTTGGAGCGAAAGATGATGAATTTGAATTCGACCCGATACCAAAACATTTAGTTACTTCGCACATAAAAAAGCAAGAGAAACGTCTCGTAGTTATTTTGGAAAAAGCTCAGCTGGAAACAGTGAAGGTAAACAAACCATTTATTCTTGTGTTCATATCAAATAATAACAAGTGGTAGGTAACCTTTACTATTTTAACTCACTCATAATAGTAATGTTTATATGCATAGTAATTGAGCTAAACTAAAACAAAAGCTTTAATTTCCCTTGATTTCAGACTGGCAATAGTTTTGAGCTGTTAAACTGTGATGATCATGCAAATATTCTAAGAAAGAATGACAGAGACCCAGGATCATGCAGACCAGACATAACTCATCAATCACTACTCATGTTGATGGACTCTCCTCTGAACAGAGCGGGCTTGCTGCAAGTTTACATTCACACTGAGAAAAATGTTCTCATAGAAATAAACCCACAAACCAGAATACCACGGACTTTTAAGAGGTTTGCTGGTTTAATGGGTAAGTTTTAAAGGAAATAGTTACATGATGACACAATAATATAAACTTTTGATTTCCAAGGGCTTAGTAATTTGGATTTGTTGTTCTAAATTCAGCTAAAGTACTTCTGTTGCTGCTTGAATGTTAAAAAAACTGGTTTTTTTTTTTTCAGTTCAACTCCTTCACAAGTTTGCTATAAGAGCATCAGATGGTCCAATGAAGCTGCTCAAAGTAATTAAAAATCCGGTCACATCACACTTGCCTGTTGGTGTAAGGAAAGTGACCATGTCTTTCAGTTCAAAAGTTGTGAAGAACTGTAGGGAATTAGTCCCGAAAGATGAGCCAATAGTCATGGTTATTGGTGCCATGGCTCATGGCAAAGTAGAAGTAGACTACTCAGAAGATGTTATATCAATCAGTAATTACCCATTGTCAGCTGCATTGACTTGTGCTAAATTATGTACTGCCTTTGAAGAAGTATGGGATGTTGAGTGAATAAAATGTTAATACTGTACCTACATTATTTGTTTTAAACTTTTAAATGCTTTTCATGCATTGGTTCTTGATATCTGCATGCATAACAATTTTATATTCATGACTGAAAAGTTTTAAGCACCTTTATATACTTAAGGACACATTTGCAATTGTGTTAAATATTTGCTGTTTCTCAGTACATTTTCTAATGAATCCGGTAACCTATAGATTGGCTACACCTTTGTCTGTAAAAAGTAACATATTTTTTTAATGTTCTTTTTTATTTTGAATCATATTTGTTTTCCGTAGACTCTTTGCATGAAAATAACGACAATGGGGTGATTTCAGTACATATTTGGCAACAACTCCAAGCTTTTAATCAAAATATTACTAGTCAGCAAACATATTCAACTTATAGCTTATAGTTCACAAACATAAAACGTAAATGTCTGCACTACGCACAGGAAAATAAAAGTTTTTTTTAATATTATATTTTACTATGGCCGATGAACTTTAATGGTGTAGCAATAAGGTTGTTTTTCTATCTGTCATTTTGCACATAGAATAATTAATACTGAGCCACCATCGTGGCTGGATTCAAGTCGCTTGAAAAGATCGCTCCATGGTCAAAAATATTTGGATTATCCTAACTTTAAGATAAAGGGCACGCTATGTGTGTGGACCACAGAACATAATACTCAAGAGGTGTGGACCGTCCACATGTACCATTAATAGTATAAATTATCCCTACTTCAACGCCATCTGTGCTTCCTAGTTATATTAAATCGCAATATAGTTTTTCTGAATCTCGATAGATGGCATATCAATGTAAATGTGTAACTTTATTGATGGATTTGGGGAAAAGAAAAAGTTTCTCGAAAATACGATTCCTAAACGTGGTGTATGAGCTTTTATTACTTACCCGTGTTAAAACAGTTCAGTTATAAAATCAACACAAGCGACCCGGCTGCGATCGACGAGTGATATCATGACTTTCAGTTTCAGTAGTTTTCGAGACGTATTACAATAAAATAAACAAACCTACACTCTCTTTATAAGTTTTTTAGAGGGGCTCGTGGCTAATTAACAACCGCGCAGATTTCGCTATTTGCGAAGTTAAGCTTCGCTTGCCGCGGTCAGTCAGTGGATGGGTGACCGTTCGTTACACATTGAGACCCTTTCGTGCCCCGGCAAGCACGTTAAACAGTCGGTCCCGGGTATCATACGAATACCTACGACAATCGTTACAGGAACTCAGAAGCCCGAAAGTCTGACAACCAGTGTAACGTTAGGATATCGGCATTCCCCAGTACCTAACTGGGTTGCGCAGGTCTGATGGCTGTCGCTCCGTGTAAAATACTGGTATTCAGCCGCATCTGATTAGACTGGAAGCTGACCCTAACATAACTAGTTGGAAAAAGGCTAGGCAGAATGAACTCTCATTATAAGTTTTAAGGTAACATAATATAGTGCAAATAGAAAACATAGTATATAGCCTATAGACCCTATAGTGCACAATAGAAGATCATAAATCAATGGTAGATATCTAAGAGGTACCTTTACCGGGAAAATCACTCAAAAAATAACAGTAGATAACTTACTAGAAATACGACAATATAGGTACTGAAGAAATCGGAACAGTAGATATGAATACATAGATTGATATTTATTGATTAACCTGCAGTATCCAAAATAGAACACTGAATTCCACTAGTTATCAGATTTCAGATAAGTAGTTACCTGCAGCAAAAAGAACTAAAATTATAACGAACATCAAATTAGGAATACATCAAATTGGATTTAAGAACCATGTCACCTTCCCACGTGATCGGCAACAAGCGAATGGTTGCAAAAAAATGTAACAAAAACTGAAACGAAGTGACATCCGTTAAAATTTGAAGTAAACGGAATCACACCCTCTTGACTTGAAACTACCTAATTAGCTAATTAGTTCTAAAATAATTTAAAAGATAGATAACTACAGATGGAGAGGGGGCATATTTTTTTAAGTCGAAATAAAATCCCCTATCCAATACTGTAGGTACAACAGGATTCTAAAACAGCGATCTTTCTTGTAAACGACCAAAAGTCTGTTGAGTGTACCTACTTACGAATAATAATTATTGAAGCTCTCATAGGATGTTGCGGATTTTCATAACATATAATTATGATCTAATTATTTTATTAGTGGGTGTGTAACGCGGTGATACCATGGTATTAATTTGCAATCAAGAACTCGAGGGGGCTATTTCGAGTTATTTCTGGAAGGTAACTTCAATCTATTTTTTGTTGAGATTTGATCCTTAAGTGAACTATCTTCAACTATCTCGATGGAATGCGAGGGCGTGGCGGAAGGCCGGGAACTATGGAATGCGTTCATGAGGTTTTGTTTTGTTTTCGGGCAAAACAAAAAGTATAACACCGCCGTCTATTATAAAGCACAATCATATCGTATTATTAGATTAAAATATCGCTCTATCAATGCAGTATTCCGTACGACCTGACCATCTGGCATACAAGTCATAAATTGTCATTTCTGGAATGTTTTTCTAAACGATTATGCTGTTTCGCTTTGCGAAATTATGAGAGTAAAACTGTTCAACAATTATTTCAGAGTTTTAGTGCATATGCTGATGCATTACGCGTCATACCAACAGTGTGCATACCAACTTGTAAAAGGATAATACTTGACATAAGTAATCGTGGCATGATGAAAGCGGTTGGCCAGTCGCCGCCGAGCCGCACGTCGACTTGTGGGACTAGATTCTCGGCAACCTGCCTTATATGGTGTATGGTCTGACTCTGTGAGCCAATTAACTGCACAATAATGTAAACAACTACCTACTAGAATGTATATGTACCTACTTAGCTACTGGACATACCGATGAACTAATATATCGTGTCATGAATAACACAAGGACTAGCATAACTACTTGAGTAGAGAGCTATGATCGACTTGGGAATTTAGAGCAAAGCCTCGAGGGAATAATTTAAGTCTAGTTTACCCCAAGGAATACTTTAAGTTAACTTCAATGTTTTGTTTTAATCTCATGAAATGAAATACAATATCAGAATAAACCGTACCACTGCATCGGTAACTCGTAAGGCCGTTGGTTCATTGTTCATTGTTGTAGGAGCAGTTGAAATTGTAATTTAAAAGCCGTCACAAATTTTGGTAACCTAAGCTTAATAAGCTTCATTTTTCATGCTCATCTGATCACCTGGAACAAGTCATAATAGCAGTGACAAGCAGTCATAGTGTAAAGTCGATTGAGGGGAAAACGTTATTTTGTTTGTTATACCTACCTATTGTTGTTCTAAGAAATAGTGAATATGTGAGTACCTAAGTTAAGTGTTAAAAAAAGCTTTACCTATGGCTCATCAGTCATCCCTTACTACAAATGAGGACACTGGATGTTAAATTTGTATCCTTGTCGGTGCTACGGGACTTTTGTCTCGTATGCAGTATTTCACCGGTGGAACTTCGCTTGTATTGAAACGTCATAATTCCTTAAATATTGTCCTTATTTCTTGGTCCTATTATGACGTATCTAGTAATGACTAAATATCTACCTCTACAATGATGTTTAGCCTGGTAGAAAAAGACTTATTCAGTTTATAATTCAATTCATATTGGTTTCAATTGCTACCCATATACCTACCTAATACAATTTTACTGTCATTCTGACCATAACGAGTTGTAAAGTACAAAGATTAAAAACGCTACGCGATTGCCACAAGGCCAAGCGTAATTTCTTGGAATCTATCGAATGAACAGTTCTGACAAATATATCAAACGACATATACAGAGCAGTTAGGTATGTGTGTTATAATTATAATAAAAATATAGTAATATACAACAGCATATATGGGCAAAGTATGTAACGTATACTTGAGAACAAAGTGTTCTGTATCACTAATAACCACATAAGTATCTGATTACGTGGTTCCTTGAATTTGGTTGTTAACAATAATAACGAACGAGAATAAAAGATAATAAGATAAAGCTGTTGTTTAAATGTTAATATTATACATTGATTCAATGTTGTTTGTTCTTTGTTTATTAAGTTAATTGTAAGTTAACTTAATCTAAGTTACACAGGGAGCGTTCTAAGCGTTAGTAGCGCTGCTAGCGCTACGTCAGCTAAAAACATTATCCGAAATTACATTCGGCATCTATTGGGCTGGTCCTCTCATTTTATATTCTTTCTTCACCGTAATCAGGTAGGATAACATACCCGACGCAATGGTAATTATGGGTTAAAGCAAAGCCATCACTGGCGTTTTACCTATGTATAGGTGGCGAGATTGTGCTGTTTCGAAAATAGAATTGCAGTTTTAAGTTTTGTCTCTTGAATGGCACCTTTGTTAATAGCGTTTATTCAATTGATTTTTTTGGTGTGTAGTAAACATTTCTTTTTGTTCTTTAGGTATTTTCTAATAAGTAAATTAAACGTTTTTTATCTTTTTAAGTGCCAAGGTCAGGCAATGAACTAAAGATAGTTACATTATGGTTGTTTCAGAAATATCCAATAAAAACCATAGTTATTTTAATTTAAAAGTTGTTCGTAAGTATTTGTAAAATTAAATGGTACCTAGACCTACTTACACAAATTTTCTTTGTTACCTAATCTACGGTAAAATGGCTAGATAAATATAATGAAGACGTCATCACGAACATTAATTGCAATGACGTCTCATTTTACCATACGTCGGACCATAGTTGACTCTATCACAGCACTCGCATATACCTGGCTACTAATAATATACTAGGTAGATATTCCACATTCCTAACGTATGAGAAAGATAAGTAGCATAATTTCTTACTCGGTATGTGTTATCAAGCCGCAATCGACAGGAACAGCAAGGTAGGCCGCGTATTTATTGCGTCAGTCACTGCACGTCCTTCGTTGACTCAGAGACGTACTAACTACTATTTCATAGGCCAAGTTCTGGTGGTGTGATGGGCGATGACGAAGAAACTGAATCACGTGGATAATGTAAAGTCCGAGACATGTTAGGTAGGTACTTAGTCAATTAAGTACCTTTTTATACTTAGGTACTTACCTAAATAAAAAAATAGGTATACCAACTTAAATAAAAAGTTATTAACAATGTCTCAGGTAGGTGACTATAGTAGAACAACAATAGTAGGTAGCTTAGTAGCTAAGCCATACTTACAATAGTAGGTACCTACCTACCTAGATACAGTTTGCTGTGTGCGCACTGTGCAGCACATCACTATTTTTTATTGAGTTAATCCTCAGGCTCGAGGAAAAGGAGTTACTTAATCAAAATATATTCCCAGCTTCTGGAATTACAACAGGAGCAAGTTATGTTTGTGTCGGATTAAATTTGTCTTTTATAGGGCGCTGCGCGGTGTTCTCTACATAGTGGAGCGTCGGGTTGACGGGTGAGGATGGCCTGGCCGCGGCGGGGATAAAGTGTCGCATTGTATGCAGATGCAAGCGCGCGTGGCCACGGCTCTAGTTCACCCGCCTGCCATATCGGGATTGTGGACGTGCGTGACAAAGCGCCCAATAGAACGACTAAGTACACAATATATAGGAGCGAACGCGAGCGCGCCAGACGAAGCGGCGGCTACGCGCGCCTGCGCCGCCAGACCGTTCGGCGCCTGCGCTCACAAAGGACTCATTGTATTCCTCGCCGCTCGATTCTATAGAATGGACCCTTAGCTTCTTCGCTTTTTTCCCCGAAATTCCTGATACCAGAATAACATTCAAACAATGGGTTTCCGTCCCTTTATTGGCACCTTATTTTTTGTGCCACCTTAAACGTAAGAAAATCACAACCTGTTCTAATGTCAGTGAAGATTTCGCCGCCATTCCTCAATTTATTGCTTTTTCATTGTTCCGCAATGTTTTTGATTTTAAGGGATTAATTAAATATTGTCTTTTAATCAAAAATCAAAATTATGGATCGGAGGAAATGCAAGGTAGAGTTCGCCATTCAATTCATTCGTTTCTAAAGCCCGTTTCTTTACGGTATTACCTAAAAACAATTAGATGTTTAATGGTTATGCTAAGGAGCATTAGCATTAGGTGTGGCCGGTCCGCGGGCTCGGCAGACGCCCACGATCGACATCGACTCTCCGACCAAACAGGTTTCCTCTCACTGGCACCGCTGACGACCACGCCACGTTCACTCAGAGGCTGAGCCGCGTCGCCGCCCGCGCCGCATACGCCTCACCCAAAACTGCACGAAACAAGAAACCAAACATTATAAAATTATTCTGGAACTGGAATTGAAGGTGAAATGTAAAATTCTCTTCATATTATCTAGGTAGCTAATACCTAAGTAGGCTAAAGTTGGTTTCTAAAAATAAAATGAAAAGTTATACCTAATTCCACAAATCACTTTGGATTCTGAAGATTCTGAAATACCTACAAAGGATTATCAATACCGCTGATGACAAGCGAAAGTCCTTGCAGCATATAACAAAAGATAAGCTATGCAGATATACTTATATGTATGTATTATATGTAGGTATAAGCAAATGATGCATGCTCTGTGACAGTATCAACAAGTTAAAATTGACGCATCAGGAAACATTACGCAACAATATAATTGCGCACAACTATTCCAGTTCCTTTTACTGTCGGTTACATTTTCCCCGTTATCTTGAGTTACAATATCGGCTCTGCAACTTTAGTTGAATGATGTCAACGCGGCGAAATGTTATCTACATCCGCCTGTGGGGTCCTCTGTATGGCACACGCAAACACAGCACGTATGTACTCACAGTTTGCTACTGCACTTGTACGAACGTGACGTAGTTACAACAACAAAATAATACAATTACGTCGTAAGTGTTATCAGTTTTCTTTCAGTAAATGACTCTTCATTATTAGTTGCAATATTTCGTCAAAAGTTTTATAAGCTTCGGTGATTTAATTGAAGGTGTTAAATATTGGGACAGCGAAGTCGAGACTAACTAGTTTGTGTCTACAAATAACTTGTTGCATCGGATGGCCATGATTCGTCGGCTGGCTAGGCGCCACCGTCATCGTTGCACAATAGGTGCAAAATCTACCGAGCTAACTCGGACAGATTATCACACTAGGCATTATCTAGATCGAGTGGACTAAAATAATCTAGACTACATTTATATTTAAATGAATATAGAGAGGTGGTTTAACAACTCGGACGAGGCTTGCCAAAGATACCTGTTAATTAAAATACATAAACCATAGTTTAACAGCATTGATTCTGCTTGAATTCTAGCTGTTTTCCATTATGTACGAAATCATTTCAAAATAATATCTTATCAACTATTTTGAGGTAGTTAGGAAAGTATAGAATACTAGCTGTGTCCTCACGGCTCCGCCCGTAGCCTATGTTACTCAGTGATAATGTAGCTTTCTAACGGCAAAAGATTTTTTGAAATCGGTCCAGTAGTTTTTAAGTTTATTCGTTACATACAAAAATACAAATCTTTCCTCTTTATAATATTAGTATAGAATTACTTGTAGAGTCTTTAAAGTTGTGAAGAATACACAAGTAAATTGCTGTCTCGGCTTTCTGTAGTGTTTTGCCGTACAGTATCAGGGGCACTCTTCGAAAAATATTAACAAACATTGAGAACGTCATTAGCATCATCCCAAAGTTAAGAAGGCAGATGTTTAATTCTATAATTATGATAATGAAAACTCAATCTATACAGCTGCCGTCAAGCAATAAAACAAGAATAAAAACAATCTGACAATACCACAACGTTAACAGCCCGGGAGAAAAATGATTTGTTAAAATAATGTTAAAAAAATTCGAATATTCACCCATCAACATGAATCGGTGTGTGCCGGTGGCGGCGCGGCGCGGCGTGGTGAATGTTGGTGGCGCCTGCATCGCGTGTCGATCGATGACGTGCGTACGCGCACCCTGTCCGCACCGCTACACTTGCACAACACCCACCCGAGTGAAACGCCATCGCATCAAGTTCATTAGCGTGACAGAATTACATTTATATATACTTATTGTATTTAAATTATTCTTGAAATAGCTTTAGATACCTATGGGCTTATGGGAGGTTAAGACGGAGCGAATGCATTCCTGGACATTTATCTAACGTCTTTCAGTAGGCTCTGAATGTCTTTCTTTTTTTTCATTTTCGTGTGGTATGTGACTAATCTGGTGTCAGAGTTTATGCCGCCCATGGGCCTCTGACTTGGCTTCACGCGCCGTTGAGAAATATTTCTCAGGCATGCCGGTTTCCTCACAATGCTTTCCTTCACCGTTTTTAAGCAAGTGATAGTTACATATACAATACGCACATGAATCTGAAAAGTCAGAGGTGCGTGCCTTGAGTTCGAACTCGAGACCTATGACTTGGCAGACAGACGGTCACACCACTAGGCCTAGGCTATCACTGCTGTAAAAGCATCTTAAGGCTTTGAAGGTAATCATATTAATCACTGACGAGATAACATCAGACAATGATATCTTTTAGGAGCCGTGATCTTCACTGAAAGATCGACATCAGGAGAATTTGTTCTACGAATTGTCTCTGATTAAGTCCCAAGTCACAACCAATTCTGTTTAATGTAAGTATTTATGACGTTACCTACTTAATTTTAGTATTGTCTAGATCTAGATAGATATCAAACTGACTCGGAATTTACTCGGAAATTGCGAGGAAGTACCTATCAAATAAACATTGAAGATAAGACCTAGGTAAGTACCTATAAGCAATTATTCCATTCATTCATTGATATTATCATTGGATAAATAAACACATTTCCTTGTAAGGTATTCGTCTTAAAATTGTAATTAGGTAACAAATGGTAGAGATACCTATATACTTAGATTCTAAGGCTATAGGTATAATTAAATTTTACTGTGACGTAACAGAAAGAACGGATCTGAATAGGGTCATTAAAATTTGACGATTCGAAGTAAATTGGTCATTTGTGATAACTTTATTGTCTTTGTTACAGTACGGCTTGTCATGTGTAACAAATGGTATGCTTGTTATCTCTTGTACTGTAGCGTAGATATTATTTTGTTTACCTATAGCTGCTGCGTAATAATTGGCAACGCGAATTACAGCACGTAGGCGCCTACTCGTGGTGATATGAACTCTAATACACACGTGTTTAATAATATTTCTATATAACAATAAGCACTTATTCCTTTACGTTCTACTAATGAGGCATGGTTTGACTCATAATGTGTTCGTTTGGTTGAAATGTTCCGGATGACCCATAGGGCTAAGAGTGTCAGAGTGGGAATTCATTTTAAGAATATCTCGACGGTCCCTACGTACAATCCCATATGTGGTAGATACGTGATTTGCATGTTTTGTTTTCGTGACCTTCAGGCCACCCTAGGCTATCTTTTAGTTTAACAAAAATAAGGCTAACTTGACATATTGACCATTAAATACACACACGACATTTCCCATAACTACAAAATTTTCTAAAATTTCCGACGTAGGTAGAACCACAGCAGTGGCAGTCCAGTAATTTTACTTTGGATTTTACTTTTTATACTTTTTAATACTAATTACCTACACTGCTGCGCCGTTTTATATGAGACAACCAGATTGTTTTGACATTTCCAGATCCATGCTCTTGTGGGGAAGTTCCTCAATTTTATGAATGCGTCAATCACTTACACTAATGTTGTAAGCAGTATTTAAGTGGTGGGTGAATGGTATGCATAATACTCCACGTACAATTTCATAAATGGCAATTACGACTTTGATTAATTTAAAGACTACCACGTAAAAGTCAATAAGTACCACTTGCAATAGGGAAGATTCCGTATAATTCCGATGTATAAGTAACATAAAAGTTAGTAAATACCACTTAAGGTATTTGCAATACGGATTATTCCGATGTATAAGTAAGTAAGCGAAGAATAATACACTAAAAGTGATTTTTATGACCTATCTTCTTATTTTTTATAATACAAATCACATATTAAACCTGTATACCAAATTTCATGACATTACGTTAAGTAGAACATGATGTACACGTGTTTGAAACTTTGAAACGCTCTCCTGTAAAATGTGTGTTTTGTAGTTACGGGATTATTCGTAGGGACCGTCGATCTTAGCAATTTTTTCCTCATCTACGTATATTGTTCGGTTACTGCTATAGTTTTCTCAGTTATGATGTACGTATAAGTAAGTACCTATGTCATCGAGCCAATAATATCGTCACTTTACAAAGGAATTCCATAATGCATAGGTATAAAATATTCATACTTAACCTAATGAGGTGCCATAATGTCATTGAATATGTTAATAATACTAGAGAATTGAGTGAGAAATTATTACGAGGCATTTGACATAATTTTGGATAATTTATCTTTCTGTCCTCTTTAATTCATCATACTACTTCTACTTACCTACTCAATTACTCATCATAGTCAATCATAATGGTTGTAGTTTACCAGTTAAAGTTACCAACTTTATGTTTATTGTCAAACGATCCGGATTGACAATAAACATAACATTTAGTTCTCTTGATTGCAAATTATATTAGACAGAAAGATAGGAAGTTTATGTTAGGCGTTACCTATGGTTTGGTTGGAGATTCTCGTAGATCAGCGTTTGCAGCAAACAACAACGATGTCCCAAAACGAATTTACATACAAAGTGAAGCGCACCAAGGGATTAAAGTCGTGCATCAAAAAAAAAACTAAATAATTAAAAGATATTTTATTTTAGATTTATCTGCACTTACAATTAATTATAAAAATATTTTGATATCTTTTATAATTCTCTCCTACATGGAATTAAACTTGGCTCTACCAACGTAGAGCCGAATAGGTTAAGTATTTATTTTCAGGCAATTACTGATATGGTTTAATTATTATTGTTATTTTGAAGCGTTTAGTTGGAAACAAGATGGGTTCCCGTTATCGTTGGAAAACCGGAAGCTCTTTTCATTTGGTGAATCCCCGAGATGCTATCATTGCTATCATCTCAAGGGCTTCTCCGAGAGAATACTTTAGACCGATAAAATCATCAATGATATAATAATTATAAAAAGAACCCTACACTGTGAAGGTGGCGGTTAACTATAAAGTAACAAACTGCAGTATCGATTACCAGTTGAACATATCAACAACAAATAGGCCATCATTACCGCACAGTAATGAATCCTGCGCATCATCAAATTCGCGATAATCGGTGCAATGACATGCTACTTGGTTGAAGTGATTGGCGCTCTATCAACACGTGACTGCTATATTTGGACGTGATGCAACCGCGCCGCGAGCTTGATTGTGTCGGTGAATGACTGCAAAATTGTATCACAAACATTTTCGTACCGCGTGCCACCTTGCCTAGTTTACTACGATCTTAAGTCGTTAGCAATCGCCATTCGATACTATAGGATGATAGATTCAAAGAAGGAATTATCAGGCTATAATACGGTCGAATATAATGGTGTTTCGTATAGGGTTGCGAACTTTTTTCAGACCAAATACCTACTTATAGTATTTTGAATTTTCGAACTTAATAGTAGGTAATACCTACCCACAAAATATAAAAGAAAGGAACAAAAAAAATGATGCAAATCGCAGCCCGGACATTTGTATTTTTTCTTTGTTCGAAATATGAACTCCCAGGGTATGAATCTGCTTTATAAGATAATATTGTAGTTTAGCCAACTACACTTAGCGGCACGGAATGTGGCCCAAACATAAACAAACCGATAACAGGCGATTTTGGTATCGCATATGAGAATTTCGTATGGCAGCTTGTCAGGACGTTTGTTTTTGTCAATTTAAGAGAGTAAGCACAAAAAATTGTTCGTCTGTTGAATTTCTGTAACATTTAATGTTAGTTCGTTGCTAGAACGCACAAAACACAGGTAACTTAAAATTCGATATTAAAATGGTCGTGGATTTAATCTTTATTGTTTTGTTTTCTAATTAATCTGTAGTCATTTGAGCTTCCAGAATCAGAACACAATGCCCCTAATTTCAGCTCAAGTTGTTCAAGCTGTGTTACTTCGGAGTCAACGGCGAACTCAGCAAGATATTACTGAATCTTTAAATGTACCGCGTAAAACTCTCAGGTACGACTTAACAAGGTACGACCAGACCGGGCTTTACACGTGGAGATCAGAAAGTGGCGGGATTAGGTGTACTTCAGCGCGAGATGACCGATTTATCGCTCTCGCAATTTTGAGAAATCGGTTCATTACTGCGATCGAAATACAGCAGCGCCTACAAACGGTACGAGAGGTGAACGTAAGTGAGCGAACATTAAGAAGGAGAATGGAGGAACGGAACCTGCGTGCTCGAAGTCCAGCTCGAGGTCCGTAACTGCTCGGGCACCATCGCGTAGCTCGACTTCGGTTCGCTCGCGAACACGCAAATTGTACTCAGAGCAGTGGAGTAAGGTCCTGTGGACTGCTGAATGCGTATTGGCCTAAAGGGCTCTAGATTGCTGCGAACGTGTGTAGGGAAGGCAGGGGGAGAGGTTTCTGCCAATCACCACCATGCAAAGTGTCAGTTTTCATACTGGATCCGTTATGGTTTGGGGAGGGATCAATTCAGACGCACGTACAGAGTTGGCGGTAGTCAAAGGTCGTCTACCGGCAGTGCGATACGTTGAATTGATTCTCCAGAAACATGTTTACCATACTTGGGGTTCATCGGTAGCGAAAAATTAATCTCAATGCAAGATAATGCCCAATCTTACACAGCACATTGCGTGGATGAAAACCTTTCGGACGTCAGCATTTCAATATTGGAGTGGCTAACACGAAGCCCAGGCATGAATCACATAGAACATGTCTGAGACATGCTTAAAAGACGCATCTGATCCAGTCTCAACCTTCCAGAGACTCTCAGTCAATTAAAAACCGCTCTAGTGGCCATCTGGGAAGAAATACCCCATATGAACATTATAAACATTATCCACAGCATGCCTGATCGCATGCAGGTGGTTATCAGGGCCAGAGGTAGAAATACCCGCTATTAATTTTAAGTCCAATAGCTTTATTGTTTAAATTTCATTAAAAAACATTGTTTTAAACTTAGAGCTTAATGCCTTTTTGTGATTTTATAAAAATTTAATAAAGTTAACACATTTTTTTGTTAATTAATCATTAACTATGACGATTCGAATAAGCTTTTAATTTCTAAAAAAAAAAGAACCTGCATTTCGCGGTTCATTTTGATAATAAACCACAAAATGCGTTTGGGCCACATTCCGTGCCGCTGAGTGTATGTATGTGATAAGTATATCTACTTATTAAAAAAAATGTAGTAGGTAGAACTTGTAGTATAGAGGGTTGGCAGCCCAAGCCGGCATCGTACCTACCTACTACATTTTTGATGTAAAATAAAAAACTATACCAGGTAACGCAAACCTGATAATTTTCCTTAACCTACTCCTTATTTCATGCCTTTTTCAGAATTTTCTGTCGATACTTTCAGAGAAGTTTGGTGACAGTATTTTTCAAGTCTTTTTCGAATAAGTTTTAAAATAAACAAATAGTCAAAAACAAACCTATACCAACATATTTAGTTTAGTAATTTAACAAGCTTTCATTTGCTAATAAAATGTTTTAGGCTCGCCATTTTACCTCAAAAACGAACTCTACTTCAAAAAAATATTTTTTATTCGTGTGTAATTGGGTCACTACTGGCAATTTTCCATAGCTGTACGAGTAGGTAACTCAACTTTCAACGTCAAACAACCTCTGATAAAAATGGTTGTGACAGACGGGCAGACGCCCGCGCCCCGCGCGCCGAGGTGATTCTATCTGTTCCGTTTTGTCAATTTTGGTACGGAACAGTAATAACGTCTCTTTCGGTAAATATTCTCGCTAGCAAAATATGTATTACTCACAGGTATTGATTATACGTACTTCTATACGTACCTACATAAGAAGTATAACCTACATTACAAATCGAGACAAATATTCCTTTGTTTAAAGTGTGACGAACTCTATTTGAGACAATTAGATAATGCCGAGATGTCGCGGTTGCGCTGCAAGTAAACACATGCTATATGTATAAATGCGTGTAAATATTAATTAGATTAAATAGGTCGCAGCACAAGCTTGAGGATAACGGTTTGTTTCTGTCGGCTAGTCTAGCATAAACTATGATTAGCTCGTAGTTGTAGGCGGCGCCAAGCGTGATTGCCCCGCGACGCGGCTTGCGCGCCGAGCGCTTACAACGTCCCACACGCATTCATTAAAATATCTTTCAAATAATAACACATAACAACAACACGCTAGACAAAAACACTGACATAATAAATACACGTTACTGTTTTTACTGGCGTTCTATCAAAATGCTGCTGTGATCGTCAATAGTGCGTTGAAAAGTAAGGGAATAAGAACAACTAGTAATACGAGTATAGAAGCGAATCTAGCGTGCCAAACCTCAGCCTACCGTCTCTCGTTGGTTTAACCAATAATTCAGTCAAGGTTTGCGTGTGTGTCCTTTTTATGTTCCCTGTTACTTACTATTTATGTTGCTTGACAAGTTATTACACAATAGTCAATTAATTGTAGTATCTAAAAAATATGACAACTTGCAAAAATTTTACTATTAAAACTTGCCAAGTTACATACCTAGTAGTAAGGATATAGCAATCTTATAAAGTACATACTTAATTGAGGTACATTGTACACTTCTATAGGTACGATTTAAGGAACTTTAGAACTGAGCACCCATGTAGATCTCAATTTTTTTATCGGCGTAGCCTACAATACCGCACATCTTTTGTAACGGACCTGGTCCCCTTTTCACATTTATGTTTTTAGTGGGATTAGTTATTCTATGGTAAGGGCTTGCTTGACGTTTGACCTGACCGGAGTAGGTAATCGTCTGAATCAGAAGTGTCTCTTTGACAGTTAGGTAAAGCTATAGCTGCTAATAATTAACGCAAAATTGTTAATAGCTGTATTAGTTCTGTCAACGATAACATCAGTACCTAGTTTACGAGTGAACCGATGACTTGTTTAATATACAACGTAGACAGTTATACATAAACATTTATGTATCTACCTCATAATGTAAGATTTAAACGCTTTTCATACGGTTTACTACGAATTTATGTAATTACCATAAGTTTTCCTCGTGTGTGCGGCGTAGAAAGCTAACGTGGTCGTGAATGAGGCGAGCAGGCCTTGTGTAAGTAGGTACCTGGCGGACGCGTGTGCGCACGGCGAGAAGAAACGCGCAGGTGAGCTGAGATGACCACAAACCGGTTGCCTCGCACCAACGTCTCGCCACATCTTCGAATCCACTCCACATCAACTACCTACTTATAATACTTATTCAAATTATAAACTTAATAGCTATTTCTTTCGATTTCATCACACATTGTTATTCCATGCTTCAAAATAGCATTAATCTAATTCTGATCAAAAAACGCATTGCCCAAGTGGCCGATGAGAAAGGCGGTTGCTGTAATATATTAAAATCAAAGCATTTTAATATTCTTAACATTCGTCGAGATCGAGAACATAGCATGGAGTTTACATAAGCAGGTGAATCATACTTGAGCGCAACCAGATACCTACTGCTAACAGCAGGAAAACGCGATACACAGTAATCTAAAATAAGATACATTAAACATTAGGAAACAATTTACCCAATCCCTAAGTTAAATCATGTAACTTTTTTGGAGCAGACTTCTAGAATCGATTAACTTAAATTTTATATGGATGTGGCACTCACTTTTACAGGTAGGTATTTCGGAATACATAAACGGCAAAACGTTTTTGACATCTGAAAATTTCATTTAGAGAAATCTGTCTCTAGTTATACTAAGGCGTAGAACCGGAATTGACGCAATTAGGGAGAGGCTGAGTTATATCCAGGAACATACTTATCAATTGCCATCCGACCTTTGCGTTTGTCGGTCATTTCTTTAATTTAATGTTCATATAAATAAAAAACATTCGATAGAGATGACAAAGTCAAAGCAATACAAGAAACTGGTGTTGTAGGAGCTCCTGCTATTCATACATATCCTACATTAAGACTCATCTAAAAGTGAATTCTCACTCTACTACCTAGTCCGTATTGACTCTAATCGGAAAAGCAAACTGATTGGCGCACGCGCACCGCATTCATTATGAGAGTGAGAGCTTAGTGTCCAGTGTCTGTTTGCATTTGCGGTGCAGGATGTCTTAAAGCTGTTTTTAAATAGTTGGCTGACTTAAATTGTTAAAAACTTATTTTTGCAATGTAACTAAAAACGATTTTCGTATTAGGTACGATTTGAAACCCCATGCCACATGAAGAAAAAAAAAACAAAAGTACCTAAGTATTCCTTAAAGAAATGATCTTAGTGCAAAACATTCTCCCAGAGAGGCTATAAACAGTTTTAAAACGCTCGATCCACAGGATGTGTCTCACAAGTCCCATAGATATTAACGAAGCAAGAAACAGCCCATTAAGTCCCGACAGAGGCCGGTATTGATACAGTTATCAATGCTACGATCTCAGGAGATATATTATGGAACTCTAACTGGTCCCCATTTGGGTGACGCTTGAAACACACGTGCGCTTGACTCTTAAACCTGTACAAACTCTAACATAAAATGCCATTAGAAAAAACACCTTCCGAGATAAACCAAGGAGTCAGTTTTCAACGGCAGATATTTGATGTAAGTCACTATTGACATGAGATTATGTTTACGACTGAAGTATTTTATAGCTTCGGTGCAAGATTTTCAAGTTAGTATCATATTGCATTGACATAAAGTTGATAATATAAAAACTTGTTAGGGTAGATATATCACTTTGTTATCGAGAAAGACTCATTGGTATGGCGAACAGGCAGCGGCGTCGATGTGTCTGTAGGTTTGATTAGCTGATTTTATGAGTGGCGACTGCTTGTCTTGTCTCTCTGGCTGGTGTTAGGCTCTAAAATGTTTCTCGACCAAATACATTTGAGGAAAACATTGTTGAACTGGCCGTGTAAAAGTCGTTTTAATTATCGCATGTTGTGCTCATCTGAAAATGTCAAGAACACTGATACTGCACGTGGTTAACGGACAAATGTTCTGTGTAAATAAATGGAATGGATTCCGAAGTTGCGTGTTTTATTTGTGTGTAAATATGTAGTAGAAAACTATGACGCAGCTGAATTAATTCCATTTGCTTAAATGTAACGTCATCGAAGGATAGTCGATCTAAGATTTGTAATCCATCTTCTAGTACTCCAATACCCAGTTCTCTTTGCCTTTTCAATTCTCTTTCTTAACGTTCATAACTATCATGTTTTTATAGTCAACGACCAATCATTATAATAAGTATTTATTGATTAAATAGGCTTTGTTTCTAGAGTGCCTCCTTGCTTTATCTGGTTAAAATAAGCTTTTCGCTCTGTGCATGAAACTCGTCGAAAAAATGTATTAAATGGAATGGAGCGCTACACACTCATAATAAAACGTTGTTGCCATGGTGTCCATTAAGTGGGTATTCGTCGTCCGCGTCGCAATTAACTAACCTGTCTAAATGTGATGTGAGCGGCATAGCGTGGCACCATGCAAAAAGTCGAGCCAGCTCAGTGGAATATTTTACAAACGCCATGATGTCATGGTGGATTAAATTACTGAGTACTATGACCTTGCCTGTCAGTTGAAGGTACTTAGTCAACGAATATTATCGTTACAGTACTTACAACAGCAATATTACTTGAACAGCAAGCCACAAATCATCATTCATCGTGCCTTCACTATTCTACATAAGTTGTTGTTCCAGTCTAATCCAGTACCTACCTATTCCATTTCAATGTAGTGGTAACAGAATATACGACGCAAATTCAAAATTGCAAAATGGGCATAATATTTGAACTTTATCTAGAATAACAACATGCTATACATATTTAGTTTTATTTTTATTATTGGTTCGATTCATTTTACCTATCTCAGGAGATTACGTTGATGATATTTTATAACGAGTGTAGAACTCGTTTTGGCATGAGCGTTGTCGCCTGGAGGGGCCTCATATTAGCATGGATTAATTTCAATCAAGTGAATTTGGTCCGCAGTTGAATGAGCGGTGATAGCGGAGAGGCGCGGGCGACGACGCTTGCGCACACCGCGCACCGGTTTGCTGGCTTTACTGTCACCATCATATTACTGTTTGCAAATATTAGATATCTGTCGATACAATAATCTATCTATGCATCGTTGGGAACAAAGTTATATCCTTTTCTATTTACTAGAAGCTGCTAGAAAAGTTTTTTATAATAATATTATGTCAGTGATGGGCCGAATAAGGGTTTCACCGAATACGAATAATCGGCCGAATGTTCGGTTAAATGTTTACCGAACCGAACATTCGGCCGAATATTCGGCAGGATATGGCGCGCTTTATCGTGCACTAGCTGTGTCCTCACGGCTCCGCCCGTAGCCTATGTTACTGTGATAATGTAGCTTTCTAACGGCAAAAGAATTTTTGAAAACGGTCCAGTAGTTTTTAGGTTTATTCGTTACATACAAAAATACAAATCTTTCCTCTTTATAATATTAGTATAGCTTGCAAAAATTCAAGTCTATACATGTCGAACGCATTGAATCGCGCGACCCTTTCGACCGCTGACGCTGCTACCCCCGGACTGTTATTGCCTCATCTAGTTAGCGACAAAACATTTGAACGTGCAATTGTTTTTGTGTACAAAATCGTTAAAACTCAGTAAATTGCCAAAAAAAACAATG
Organism: Amphipyra berbera; assembly: GCA_910594945.2. Classification (NCBI taxonomy): domain Eukaryota; kingdom Metazoa; phylum Arthropoda; class Insecta; order Lepidoptera; family Noctuidae; genus Amphipyra; species Amphipyra berbera. The sequence continues at coordinate 15,282,795 of OU343123.1, read as the reverse complement.
AAATAAGTGGAAGAAATCTAATATTTGGACATTTCCTGTGAAACTGACGATAAATGTTAAGTTAAGACGCACTTGATATGGATACAATTATGTAACTATACTACTACTACTACAAGATTATTCGGTAGAATGTTCGGCATTTTTGCCAAATAATCGGCCGAATACGAATGTTCGGTAAACCTGCCGAATATGCCGAATACCGAACATAAAACGAATATTCGGCCCATCCCATCAGATCAGAAAATCTGTAGTCCTACAAACAATATGACTAATCGAGCCATTCTTCTTTAAACAACTTTTTCAGTCAATCACGGTTTTGATATTTAAGAGCTTTTTCTAGATGGAACATCATAAGTCCGAAGAAAAAATATCTGATACACTATATTTATAGTAAGTAGGTAATTACGTAGTTATTTATAACACACAGAAATCCATTGAATATTATCTATTGAATTTGATTACTGTGAATGCAGTGTTCCTGCATGTATGTAGATAATAATTATATCAGTCTTATGGAGCTAGTAGATATACGGTCCTTTGTAGTCATTCCTCTTCTTCGTACTACTCGTAAGCCTATTGCAGTCACGTCCCTTCCCAGAAAGGAAGCTAATATGCCCGCAGTGTAAAGTTGGGCAAGTGATGATTGGTGACTGTAGGGCATAGAGCCAAGGAGCAAGGTGATCCAACTATTTGGTTTTCACTTCACCGCGGGTCTATTAGTCGGTCATCAGAGCTTCGCTGGTCAGTTTTAATGTAATTTTATGTAACACGAAAACCTGTCAATTTCAAATCATAATAAGTACCTATTTAAATTTAAGAATTTTAAGTCTGTGTGGGTTTGTGTGGTGTATTTGTCACGAGTCAGGGTTACTGCTAGGTGGATGGATAAAACTCTATCCAGATAAACCTAGTTCTATCCAAGGCTTGGGACATTATCTAGCTATTATTGGATAATGTTCAATTTATCTCATCGCACCCTCTGTCGCCCTGCTACCCATCTTATTTTAACAGATTTTGTCATTTATTAATACGGATTACGCGATAGTCAGCCGACATTGTATATAATATATGTGTCGCAGACACGGTTATAGAATGATATGGACGTGAGTGGGTATAGCGTTACAGTTAAAACCAATGTCTGCTTATCAAGGGCAAAGCGGGTTATGGTAAATAAAATCAACATAGACTTTCGACCACTGAGACTAAGTACATTTTAATTTGGGTTAATTAGTCACAAATATCACAAGATCATATTGTGTTATCGGTAACTGGTAACACTGGACAATGTTGACATAGTATTAATCAACGTACCCGAAGTTATAGAAACAGTGGTCATTCGACGGAGCAGACGATTCCATATCGAACAGCTTTTCTGATCTTGTGTTAATTATTATATTGTGAACTAGCTTCTGTAACTAATCACTAACCTAATTAAAAGTACTCTCAGTGGTGGAGAGTTTATGTTGGTTTCATTTACTTTATTTACCATGCTTCCAATACTGACATACTGATATTAGCTAAGTATAACTGTAATGATAGATTCACCCCTATAATATTCTATTGCCTGTGTTTTATAAGGGTAGTATTTAAACGAGTGACTGTAAATTAAAGTTTTAAGTGCCAAAAATAATTAATTTACGTTATAGTATTACTAAGTGAGCGACTGACTGCGTGTGACAAGAAATCAACAGAACAGCAACTTACAAATACTAATTTGAGTTACTTAAAATACAAAATGAGAAGCTTCATAATATTTGAGCGACCTAATATTTGCTTGAGTGTCAACGTTACGTCCTGCATTTTTTTCAAAATTTGCCTTGGCAAAAGAGGAAATCTGGCGCTCGGCGGCCGCTGCCGCGGCACACTCGCTTCGCTCGCTCGCCTTCGCGCGTTGCGTGGTCGCTGTTCTAACCTTTTTTTTTTTTTTTTTTTTCTCACGTGGGGAAATCCTCATGGACTATCCCCCGTCTGGGGAAGACGGGGGGGTGTGCCAGACTCTTACTGGCTAAAACCCCACGGTGTCCCTCCTTCTGACCTAAGGCCGGGGTCACGGGATTCGCTGTTGCATGCACCGCGACCCCGACAGGTCTCGGTCCACCAGCTTCTTCTGGTGGACCCCTCCTGTGGTGGGGCCGTTGCTCCCCTGGCCCACATCCGTCCGAGAGGCGCGCGCAGGACAAGACGCGCCATCCTCCCTGGGCCCGTTACTGGTCGGGCGACGGGTTCCCCAACCCGCCGCCCGCAGGCCACTCACTAGGGTGGCCGGAGATCATCACGCGCCCACCGGGTCGCTGTTCTAACCTAACCTAACCTAGGCGTTACGAATTTGACAAACTATGTATTTATTGTCCAAAGATTGTTTGCTGTAAAAAGTACGTTATGTAAAACCTCAACTGGAAAAATCGATCGTCTTTATCTTAATATTGAAGTTGCTCTCTGTATTTCTAGTCACGCACTTAGTAATTTAGTCGCACGGCTAGAATTTTAATATCTGAAATGGATTAATCACAACCCACTTTTTGTAAACTCGTTCTGGATTTTATTATTAATCAATATTCGTCGTTAGTTTAGTTAAGTTTTCGCTTACTCAAATTCATACCGTTCAAGGTATTAAAACAGTACCTATCTCATTATCAGTCGCTAAGTTTTTTTTTATTCGATCGTTTTATACATACATAAACTCACGCCTTTTTCCCATGGGGGTAGGCAGAAACTATAGAACGCCACATGCTACGACTCTTACATACCCCTTTCGCTTCATCCACATTCATACATCTTGTCATACACGCACGCCGGTTGAGAGTACTACGCACCTGACCTTTGTGAAGAACATCACCAATAACATCGATGTATGTCCTTCTAGGACGTCCTCTACCGGCGTTCCCATTAACATCCGCCTTATCGTTTTATAATTCCCCCTTTTATAATTGTCACAATAAGAAGACAAGATAAGCCAAGTTGTAAGTGTAGGTCCGACTTCTCCGGCAGCTAGTATCACTCCCTCCGTTCGTCGAATGACAACGAGTTGCAGTTGTATAACTTCGGGTACGTTGATACATCGTGACGACTACCCTTCCTTTATCTTCTAAATGACTGCACCGACATATTTTTAATGTATTATTTTTGGTGTAGTTAAGGCTGTATTAGGTATAAGAACTTTTCTAAGAATACATCCACATTACTAATAATCTTCGGAAAATACCACATTTTTCCTCTAAGCTTGGATAAAGATGACGTGATCGCTATAGCTAGGACCGTTTGTTATGATTTCATATGAAGATGAGTTCGTAATAATTTAATGTGTAGCTATACACTTAGGCACCTAGGTACTACATAGGTACATTACCTATTAGCTACACACTTTAGAACTTTTGTTTTGCCATATCACAACTTCTTTTCGAAGATTTTATGAACCATAAAGTATCTAATACGTCTACGTGTATGGTCTATCGATGAAATGTGTTCACATGGAGGTTGTACAGTAAAAGCTTAAAATCACGGTCTGGCAACACGGTGATTTGTCAATTAATTATTATGTCCAATTATGCCTGGCCGAGTGTTTTCGTTGATACAGTACCTTTTGTACATATTTAAGAAAATATATTTTATAATGTATTAATTTATGCCCTCTGCTCGTGCATATTAGGTTCCTGTGATGTTCAGTATTCTACTTAAAGTAAGTACCTACCTACCTACCTATCTAATAAAACACTGTTAAACCAAAAGGGGCATATTACACTTCTATAGAGATACTAAGTCCCTTAACCAGTTATCCATCAGACTAGGTATACCTACCGACATAATTGTATTTGTATGGATATCAAACGGATTTTTAAATAAATAAATTAGAATTTTCATCAGCTTTTAAAATATGTAAATATAAACAGAACAATAATAGTAAAAACGCCAAAAGTAAAAATATATAAAAAATATATACTTATTGTGTTTTTTGAGATACCATTTTTTTAAATTTATTTGGTACATATTTAATAACTTTTTTATTAATTAATTATTAACTTAGTTAATGAAATATAATAAAAAAAATGACTCAAGAATACATAGGTAATAAATAGTTCTTTTTTAAATTCGATTTCCGATTTCCAGCGTAACTGATTGCTACAACAAGCAGCTAGAGATGTCCAAGAAACGATAAAATGGTATCGGTATCAGATTGTGATACATACCAGATTATGATAATTCTTTATAGGTATTCAGTTTTAAAAATCTTATCGAGACGGCGGTAATTAATTAACTTACCTATCTAAATTAATAAAGTATGTCCTATAGAAATATTATTACCTATGACGAATTGATTAGAAAATGTATTGCCGCCGTTGAAATGAATAAGGAATTCTATGTTGTGTTTTTTGTCGATTTTTTGGTTTTTATTCGGACTCTTTAGTACCTAGATTGTTATAAATTAAAAATACTTGTCACTTCTTCATTTCATTTAATATAAATATTTTTATTAACACAAATAATCTACAAGGTTAGTCGGAAAGCCGAAAGGGTGTTAAAGTACCTATAATAAGGGATAACTTTTGTTGTACAACTTTCCCCAAAAATCGATAGTTTAAGAGAAATAGCTTTTCAAAGATTCCGTAAAAAATATGCTAAATTCTATCTATCCTCAGCTATGATCAGCTGTGTTTACTATTTAGGTCATATTTGGGGTCACGGATTAGAAACTCCATTTTCTGAATTCATAACTAAAGCAGGGATGAATAATTTTTGAAAAAACTAAAATAAAAATCATTTTGCATGAAAAAAATAATTATCGATTTTTAAAATTTTAATACTTTCTTTAAAACAGTCTTCAGTGATACATTAAGTGGTCCGCGGCTTAGTACCCTCTTTCCGACTAACCTTGTATATATTTACAAGGGATGAAAATAGAATTGATAATTTTTGAACATTTTAAAACTTATTGTGCCGTAATTTTGAGTTGGATCGCTATTTTCACGGTCGCCGGACGCGAGCGAGGCAGGCGCAGCAGGCGGCCGCTTAACAAAAAAACAACTTTCCTCGAAACAGCGATGGCGCTAAGTTTGCAGCGTAACCTAAAACGTCGTAACCGCCCGCTTAAACCATGTTACTTGAGATCTTATAACAACGCAACAGGCAGGGCCGAAATAACTTGTTGATGTGCGTTGCGGGTGGGGCGGGTGCGCGCGGGTGTAAGGGGGGCTAGCGCCGCCGAGCGACGGCCTGTCTACGGCGGCGAGTCGGCGACACCCTGTCTGCCACGGTCGGCACTGTTGCCGTTCCGTGCGCATTCCTATCCGCCCGCACCCCTCGATGCTCGTGAGCCGCCCGCGCGCACTTAGTGGCAACGTCGCATGCAAACTTGTTTCGTAAACGGATGTGGCAGCGACCGGGGCAGGGCACGGTTCTCTGTCTTCTTCTATAATGAAAAATTCTATGCGTTGGAAAGAGATAGAAATGGTGGCGCTACGTGCTATCGGCTCCCACTTGCGGCATTTTTTCACGCCGAGAATGAGGCGAGATTACTGCGTAAGGCAACATACACACGCGATTTTTTATAATACCTTCTTTATTTAAGCTTGTGCTTTTTCTTAAAATAATTTTGATAGTGCTAAAGCTTAATTTAAGAGGTGCTCGTGACTAATTACCAACCGCGCGAATCGTATGATCTGCGAAATTAAGTTGCGTTTGCCGCGGTTAGTCCGTGGATGTGTGAATGTTTGTTACACTGCGACCTTTCCGTGCTTTCGAGAGCACGTCAAACCATCGTTCCTGGGTTTATTTTGAATATCTATGGATAGTCAGTAGCCCGAAAGTCTGACAACCGGTATAACTAAGGATATCTGCATTGCCCGGTAGCTGAGTTGAGGTCTGATGGCAGTCGCTCCGTGAAAAATACTGGTATTCAGCCTCTGGTTAAACTGGAAACCGGCCCCAACATAGTTGGCAAAGCCAGGCAAACAGAACTGTGCTAAAGTTTAAAAGGAGCAACAATTAGTTAGTGTTTTTTCAGACGCAACTAGTCCTCTAGTCCCTACGGGCCCAAAAGCCGCAACAAGCGGTTTTAAAAAAAATCGGCATTTGTAAATACTGGAAATGGTATTCTGACTTGAATACATGTTTGACAAATCATCAATAGAAAACTATTTAATTTAATTTCATAACACAAATACTAGGTACCAGTGTGAACAACGTTCAATATGTATACGAGACTCACGTCGCACACTCACGCACGTCGGACAGGCAGCGGCGCGCCACCAACATCCGCGCCGTGCCGAGGCGAGAGAGCAGCCACAGTCAGTTCGGCGCCGACAACCGCCACGCGCACACGTATTCTCCTCAGAATGGCCGCCGCCCACACGCACCCGGCCCCCGCGCCCTCAGACCGTCGCTCAGAGGGCCGCGCCGGTTCCCGCCGTATCTTCCCACCACAATTTAAGCTGCAAGTTCTCGAAGCGTACAGACGCGACGCTCAATGTCGCGGAAATCAACGGGCCACAGCCAGAAAGTTCGGTATCCATCGTCGTCAGATCCAAAAGTGGCTTCAAGCGGAACCTGCACTTCGAGCGGCACTCTTGAGGCGAGCACCGCAGCCAGCACCGTCGCCCCCGCCGTACGCAGCAGGATCTCCAGAGAGCGCTCGGTTACCTACACCGCCGCCAGTGACAGTACCTACACCGGTGCAAGTGCCCACGCCTTTACCAGTACCAGTGCCGGTCGCTGTGCCAATGCTAGTTGCCGAGCCAATCGACCTGTCTGTACGCCGACCTACACCACCGCCCGCGCCACAACCAGCATACGTGCATCCTACGGCACCTTGTCCACCTCGCAAGCCTTTCAAATTATTCCGGCCGTACCTCCTTGAGGACGAAGAAGAAAAGCGGCCAGCAGTAGCATCGCTGCCTGTATCTTGCGGCGTGCATGTGTCAGCGTTCGTGCCGGTGCAGAGTGCAGCGGGCTGCGCGCTCACTGCGTGCTCCGCGCCGCGTTGGTGCTCGCCAATTCCCTCCTTCCCGGCTCCGCTCAGATGAGAGTATGCCACCGGAGCCCTGCTCCGCAACTCCTGTGATCTAGTCGCCGACGCCCGCCTGGCGCCGCCTGGGGCGTAGCCCTCTATCATCGTGCCTTAATGTTCACGCCGCCATAGTGCATTATGCCATCATCATCCGATGACAGATATTTTGTGTATAAAGATTTAAGAATGTATTTTTATATGTGGGGTTTATGAAGCTTACCTACATTTATAAAGATTAAATATTATAACTTCTATTATTATTATTACTAAATAAATAAAGAGGATTGTTTATTAAGACGTATTTTAATTCATAAGTGTCCACTGACTGCAATGGGGCAGGTAGCGCCGGCGCCATCCTTCTGCTTACCTGACGTAATCCCCTATTCTATTATGTTTTTGATTTTGTACATAAAACAATGGGTGACTTTTTTTCTTAAATTGAATGACTTCATTTATTAAGTAATACTCAAATTTATTGTTTTTTTTATTAATTCATGAAATAAAATTACAAGCAAATCATGACTTATGAGACGTTTCAACTTTGTTTCTAGGGTTGGCAAAGCATTAGCAATACTCTTGGGATTGTTGGTGTATATAGGCGCGATAACCACTTCCTTTCGAGTTGGGCGCATTTCATCAAGTAGTTCTGTTCAACTAATTACATAAAAAAAACAATCATAGGAGGCAACTTTGTAGTTGCAGTTACTTAAGTCACTTTTATAGTACGTGCTTAAGCATTGGCCTGGAAGATCTAGATACCTACATGCCAATTGTTTTAAAATAAATAATATTATTTAAGTATGGAATTATGATGATCGTTTCAGATGATTTCTAAAAGTAATCTTTTATATTGCTTATGGGTATTTCAGAACCATACTATGTATGATCATATTTATTTTTCCCTAATAAATGAGATTTAAATCAAGTTTAATTGGTATCAACAGAAAACATAAATATTAGAAACCATTAAAAAAGCAAACCAAATCAAAAATCACAATAGTGCACAAACATTGGTAGGTTACTTATCCATTCTAGATGAATTCTACAAATCAGAACGAAAAGCAGGTGTTCCCTATATTTTTTAAATTAAGACTCTTAACCACAACATATCGATGATCTAGAACAGAGTTGTCCAAACCACGGCCCGCGACTCATGTTTGTGCACCTCGCGAAGCGATCTTTAGTTAGTCTTATTTAGTTTCTACGATCCGGCAGTCCATGCCGGAATTTGTATTGGCCTGTAAACGTCTCCAGCTTGAACAGGCCTGCTCTACAAAATAAACAGACTATTTACATCAGTTTTTGCAATTTGATTGCCAAATACCTACCAAATAATAAGTTTAGAACTGTGATCAACTGTGGTTTTAGAATTTGCATTGAACATTAGGCATTCAAATTATAAAAACGCAAAATTTTGTAATCAACACTTATGTTGTGTGACGTACCATTTTTTTAATAAAACAAAAATGTTAGTTTGCCTATACTTTTTCCAAGAGGCTTTCTAAGAAAGAACATGACAGCATATACCTAATAAAATTACTTTATACATAGGTACTAACGGTACAAACTTAGAGTTATAATAAATAATAGAGCAGGTGTTTCTTTCATGATCAGGTGTTTCTTTGATTTCATGATTTATAGACTACATATCGGGTTAAGGTACACACTACTCAAGTACCTACATATTTCTATTTTTATTAAGGATCGAGCACGTACGGAATGATGTACGGTCTTAGTTCAAAGAAAGTATTCAGTGTTGGGACTGAAACAAGAAGCATTAGTTTTTTTTTTACTAAGCACATTTGCGGTGTGGGGTAACGTAATGGCGACGAGCAGTCTGGCGCGGCAGGGCGGCACGAGTCGGGCCGCGGTCGCCAGTCGCGCATACCCGCAACACATGCGGAATGCCTGTATCATATGCCGCAGTAGGGCCGCCACTGTGAGGATATAATGGTGGAGCAAAACCTCGCCACATTCTGGTTACCGATCATTAAAATAATTGGTTTAGTACAATTCAATTAATAGACGTAACCACTGGAACTCGCATAGGAACGAACTGGTCGATAGGGCCGCCACATCTCCCCCTTTAGCTAGTAGTACACATTCCTGACTTTTCAAATAGTTTAGCAACCCACCTGGAATGACATGACTTTTTCTATTACAAAAATGACAATTATGAAATGGTAATAATAAGATTGGTTTTTAGGTTACACTTTCGAATATTTTCCCTGGCATTTCTAAATTTAGTGATATGGCAGCCCTAACTTGTATATAATATTTACATAAGTTGAGTAAATACAACTAATCATAATTATTATGATTATGCTTATTGTTCTGCTAGTCATTTATCCTGATTATATTCAATGCAAGATGTAATTAGAAACAATAATAATTGCAATGAAGATTTTTCCATAATGCCATAATTGGTTTTTGTCGATAATAAGGTCAATAATTATAACGATATTTTACTTTCATATCAATATTACAAAACAAAACTTTAAACAACTTTTTGAATTTCTATAGTTTATTTGTTTACCTGCAGAGTTATGCCACTGGGAAGGATAGGGGGCATTCTTCGAAAAGTATTAACAAAAATTGAGAACGTCATTAGCATCATCCCAAAGTTAAGAATGCAGATGTTTAATATTATAATTATGATAATGAATACTCAAACTATACCGCTGCCGTCAAGCAATAAGACAAGAATAAAAACAATCTGACAATACTATAACGTTAAAAACCCGGGAGAAGAATGATTTGTTAAAAATAATGTTAAAATTTTTCGAATATTCACCCGATAACACTGCTATTGAAAAACTGGGCGATGGATTTAGATTCACCTTTAGTTAAATGTTAATAGAAGATTCCCTTAAAAAATCCCTATTATAAAAACGTATGAGATATTTACGTGACTGGTAGTAATACAGACACTTGCATCTAATAATAATTTACTTACTTGCTTAGTTTCTGTATGTCGTTGTGCCGGTGGCACGACATAATTATGACTAGACTCTTAGAATTTTTTGAGCTATTCTTCGTAACCAAGAACCTAGCGAGGACATGGATCTGACACACAGAAGTCTGTGGAGAACTTTATTAGTCATGAGCTTAAGTAATAAATTAACGTTTTTTTAAACTGTAGATCAGAGGTCCCCAAACTTTTATGTCTCATAGACCACTTGCCATGTTTTTCAGTTTGGGATAGACCCCTGCTTAGTTAATATTGTATTTTGAAAATTCATTGACTTCAAATGTATTTTTGTAAACAATATTTGTCCAACCCGCCACGGAGCGTGAAATCTATAATATAATACGCAAAATGAAGAACAAGCGCAGTGCCGGAGTTGATGAAATACCGTCTTTCCTAATTAAAGAATGTATTAATGAATTGACACCACCTATAACCAAACTAATAAATAAATCCCTTGACGAAGGTATCTTTCCGGATAAATTAAAAGAAGCTAAACTACGACCAATATTTAAAAAAGGCGGAAAGCCTGAAGATCCTTGTTCCTACCGACCAATAGCCCTTCTACCAGTTATATCAAAAATATTCGAAAAAACAATGTCCACTAGAATGAACAACTTTTTAGAAAAATTCAATTTGTTAGACATAAATCAGTTTGGCTTTAGGCAAGAAAGATCGACCACACTCGCGGTATATAACTACGTACAAGAAATATATAACTACATTAATGACAAACAATATGCCATAGGTTTGTTCCTAGACATGACTAAAGCATATGATAAGGTTTCCCATGACATTTTATTACAAAAATTATATGGCATAGGAATTAGGGGTACGGCCTTTAAATGGCTAAAATCTTACCTAAAGGATAGAAAACAATATGTTGAAATAGAATACTACAACAAAGAAGCAAACGAAATACAAATCATAAAATCACGGACGAAGACTATTAACCACTCCATTCCACAAGGCAGTGTGTTGGGGTGTATAATATTTATTATATACGTAAACGACCTACCTAAAACCATTGATTCGAAGTGTGTTCTATTTGCGGACGACGTATCGCTAGTGTTCAGAAGCACTGAGAACACCGAAACTTTAACCAACATTGAAAATACCTATAAAATAGTTAAATCGTGGCTAGAGAAGCACAATCTACAAATTAATACTAAAAAAAGTAACCTACTGCAATTTAGAACATACCAACGAACGCTGCTAAACTTAAGTAACCTTAGTAATAAACTAAATATCCCAGAAAGGGACGATCTAACGCTTCTTGGCTTAACATTAGACAATAATCTAACATGGAAAAAACATATCGAAAACCTAAAGACTAAATTATCGAAATTCATATACGCATTAAGCAAATTAAAAAGCAACACAAACTATGAGACCGCGCTCTCAGCATACTATGCTTATGCTTATGCATGGTTTAATTATGGCATAATATTGTGGGGCGAAAGTACAAACTTTAATGACATTTTCATCATGCAAAAGAAGTGTATACGCATCCTTATGAACATTAAGCCATGGGAAAGTTGTAAACCACATTTCATAAAAAATAAAATAATAACGTTACCCTCCCTTTACATATTACAAATAGCCACGTTCGTACGAAAACATAGGAATTATTTTCGATCAAACATAGAAGTAAACCAAAATTATAACCGAAGAAATAAAAACAAGTTGATTACACCGACACCGAAATTAGGAATAATGAAAAATAGCCCCAACTATCGAATTGCAACAACTTATAATAATTTACCAAAATACATAAGAGATGAGGAGAATACAAATTCATTCTATAGTAAACTAAGATTACTTTTAATAGAGAAATGTTACTATACGGTAGACCAATTCTTGACGGATAAAACTTTATAGGTGTACCTACATAATTTACGAATATAACTTTTTCTTTTTCTGTAAGATTCGGTCTGATCAAGACATAAATATTGTTTATTTCAGTGACATCTTTGTTGTTTATCTTTATCAAAGAAAGAAGAAGAAATCTTTATTCTGTATTGTAAAATGACACACCATAATTCAATTTAATCACTTAAGATATTAAGATATTGACATGATATGATTGTAATTATTACCTATTCCTTATTATTATTGTTATTATTCCATTCTATTCAATCTGACTTATTTATATGACCTTATGTGTAGTATTGTATAGTGATTATTACTGTTAACTGGACATTACGACTTTTGACATTTTTTTCTTTTTTTTTTAATGAAATGCATTCTATTGTGTTATTGATAAGTTTGATTCAATTTATTTACTATATTAATTTAATGTTCAAAAACCCAACAGCAAATCAGCATTGTGCTTTGCAGTGCCCTGACAGGGTTCATGTACAAAAACCGACAGTAATATTGTAAAATGTGTGATGTGCATGAGAGCAAATAAATAATATCTAATATCTAATATCTGTCAATTTAGTTGGCTAATAATAGCAGCTTATCCGTTAACTGCGGTCACCAGATTATAAGTCTTGATTTTGAAGGTTCTATTGAAACCTCTCGCACAGCAGAGAACTTAACAAACACCGTTGGCTTAGAAGCAATAAATGCAAAGAGTAAACGCTGACTCGGATTAGTTGGTTTGGCTAACAGAATTTAAGTTTCAGGTCCCAAAGCGATCATAAAACATTGATCCACTATAGCTATGTTATAAAGAACAATGGAAAAGAGTTAACGCAGTATAAATACGAGCGATAATTGTCAGGTCGTTTAGAGCCATATTGGACAATTCCGAAATAAGTAAAAGAGAACTTGGAGAGGTTGTACCTATGTTAAGTACTAACTATTGTAAAATTTCTAACTTTGATTTTATTTTCCCAAACATTTCGGTGATCTTAATGATTAGACCATGTTAAATTGGGACGCCATGGTTTACAAATGCGAAAATAAGATGTTAAATACTGCTAATAATCAGCTCATTGTAGTGAAATTCTGAGCATAGGTCGCTTCTAAAAACAAATATTACTTAGACCCTAGAAAACAGTTACAGTTATCTACAGACAAATAGCTTGACACAAACGAACATGCTTGGGTACATGCACAGATCACAGAAAGAAGGTAAATGGTATAATTTAAACAAGTTAGTCTCTTTCCGTGACAGTTCACGTGATTGTACGTTATCTACTACGTCATTGCTGCTGATGAACCAATAACTTCGGCTTTTGTTGTCAAACTTTGTTGTTATTGGGGAAAATATTACAAAATATCGTGAGGTAGTAGCGTACCTACATCGCGGGGAGAGAGTACCTTGTTTAATTATACCATGCTTGGATAGATAACTGATAAGAAATGTTTATTAATTTTGGTAAAAAAAAAATTAAAACCTACTATGAAAATCAATTTTCATCTTGGACCGCAAAAATAATAAAGAAATTGGGAATAACTAGATAGGTAGGCAATAGATATTAGTCACAAGTCACAACAGAACAGTTGCGTCAGAAGGTAATAAAAACGAAACAATGGACAGTCATTCACATGTCCAGCAAATAAGATCCCTATTAACGGCAAAAAAGCGAAGGAAAATTAAAGAGATAAGTGAAAAGAAAAAGTTGGAAACATCATTTACTTATGTAATGATTATAATTTACAGTAACGAGAGAAAATAAAAAATTTTGAAAAGTTCTAGGAATACATATTTTATCTAGTAATTTTAAGGCGGTTTGAGGTACCAGATGTGTGTTTAAAATAATCGCAAACTACTTAAGTTGCCAAATATTTCCCTTCAGCTCACATTAAAAATATGCTTTAGGACCTGTACGTATTTCTGTGGCTCGGCCGGGCACTGACGACAGCCCACTGACGTGTCTTTGACGTATTGGAATATTTCGCCATGTTTCCGAGCTGAGGCGGATAATTTAGCGTGTCACATAATACCTAGTGTTCGAGTTGCATTTGCAGATGTGAGTGTGATATTTACGATGCTCTGCCGGACGGCCGGCGTGATGGGCCATAAAGCAAGTAGTAGGCACGGCATCAACTATGAAGTCAAGAATATTTTTGGCACACGCGAGCACAGGATACACTCTCTGTTATAGTTCACGGGTCATTTAACAAGTCTTTCTTACTACTACGGAGTTTCACTTATTGTTGTATTATTATTTTTAACCCTCGACGAAAAATGAGGGGTGTTATAAGTTTGAAGCCTATGTCTGTCTGTCTCTAGCATCGTAGCGCCTAAACCGATGAACTGATTTCAAAACGGTTTTTTTATTCGAAAGCTGGTTTTATCAAAATGTTTGATGGAAATCGGTTTAGCCGTTTCAAAATGATCAGCTCTTTTTGATTTTATAGTTGGTGTAGGGATTTCAGCCAAACAATGGGTACCTATTTATTTCATTTCCGCTCGTCCGATTGACTTGTAAACATGCAAACATACCTATATACATAAATAGTTTTCTAAAATATATGCAAATGTAATGTCTTTAGATTATTAGGGTAACCACCATTGAGCTGAACTTATTAAGGGTTTGGATTAGAAGGTTGTTAACACTACTTACTTTAAAATAACTAATAATCAGACAGACTCATCGATTTTGCCTTATGACACATTTTGACAAGGACTGGCGGTGGCTCAAGGTAATGATCGGCCCGGGAAATGTAGACCCATCATGTTTGAGCTCGTATGACTCGTTATGGAAAACACTTTCTCACCGCTTTAGGTTATACTATCGCTGACAAGAATCGACAGCCAAATTACAAAGTCGGCAGTATTTTTAAAAAAGCTTGGGAGTTATAAGAACTTTTTATATAACTACTTTGTTTTTCATGTAAACTTTACCAAAACTCGATGTTTCATTGCTTAATGTCCTTCACGAGTAAAGTTGTATTTTAATAATGATATTTTTACCTGGTTTAAACATCATCTAAAAACCCCAAGTACCTTTTTTGCCTGAACCCTGAAGATGTTTGAGTTGTTTATTTGCACGTTGGACGGACAGTGAATTGTTTTCCGTTTTTCCGCATGTCTGTCCGACCAGTTTTCTTTCTTCTGTTAAATTTCATTCCATGACTACCTACTATAATTGTTTAGTATCCGGATGTGTGCGTGACGGCATAAAGGATATTCACTTTGGTGTTTGTCTGTCTTTAGAGCGGGTTTGTTTCTTCAGCACAAACACAGACTAATTAACCGCGGTGCCTTTGTTTGCCTCTTCCAGAAATTACTTTAAATGTTAAGATGTTTGAATGTACCCGTTGCACCTCGATTTCTAATATGGTTTGCTTTGATGTCAGAGTCCAGTCCAGCTAGCCGTAATCACACAGAAATATCTAAACTCTCACTGCTTTGTTGGGGTACAACTCAGATGAATGGAATGTGGTCCTTCCACCTTTATTATTTCACTTTGATTGTTATCAACATTTCAAGCAATGCATTTCGTTCACGACCCATACATTGAACATAATAATGTGCACAAGGCAATACGTAATGTATGTAAGTTTATGTAACAGCTCGCTATGTAATAAAACTAAATGAACGGTAAATGGTTTGTACTTACTGCAAATGTTTAGTAAGTAAGTAACTAAGTATACATAGGTACTAAGTCTATTTAGAAGCAATGTACAGTGCAATGCGCATGTTTGCAATTTAAAATGTGATTTTAATATCTTAAATACTTGGCTAGTTAGTAGTTAAGTACAGAGTTGCAATCATAAAAAAATATAATATTTTGATATTGGTAGCGTTTTGATATCTACTTTATATCGACCTATATGTATCGAACGAGTGTTCTTTATTCTGATAAAGAGGTATACAACACAATAGATTATTTTGACTAGATCTACTACTTAACTACATAACACATGTCCAACAAAAAGCTTAAAGTACTTAATAACAATAATAGAGCAACCTTTAAGTCTCCATGAGGTGATATCCTAAATAAGTCAGCTCGGAGTCACGTCACTCCTTAGCACATAAATAGCTCAAGTCACAAGACAGACCGTTCGGCGCGCGCAGCGGCTCAGGGGGGATCTGCGGCTGCGCGCGCGCTGCGCGTTCGTGTGCCGGTGTGCGGTGCCCGATGGCCGCTCCGCTTGGCGCCAACGCCTCCCGCGTGTTATTTCCGACGCCATTACTCACACCGGCTTCGACTAATTATAATATTCAGCGAGCTCACATCGGCCGACTGTCCGACGAGTCCGTTCATACACTGCACGCACAGCAATGCCAAATTGTTTTCTCGTGAATGTTATTTTGAGGTCTACGCAGAATTTTACTGTCATGTAAAAGATAGCCTTTATATCTGTCCAAACTTTCTACACAAAGTAAACTCTTGCTTGATCATCCTCAAAACAAGGCATTGTTAAAAGGCACACAAGCCGGCCGGTTCTGTTAATTGATGTCGTCTGGCTTTGATAGCGGCCGTTCGGTGAGATCAGAGAGTTGTCGGCGGCGTTGAAACGGCTCTTCTCTGTAAACACGCCTGTTGCCTGTGTAGTCGTGTAACGCAATCAGCACGCCCTTTGACACCAGGCTCGGTACCTACCTCTGATAATGTAGTTCGAGCTCTTCGTACCGTTTGGCACATTAATAGCAGCGTTAACCTCATTCAATTTATAAGGACCTGTTTCTTTCTGATGAAAATTTGAGACATTATAATATTAACATAGGTAGGTACCTATTTATTGATTCATGTTGACATTTATACTTTTGGTAGTAGGTAGCTAAGTGCACTCAATATGAGGTCTTTATTTTTTTACAAAGTATCTAAGTAGGTATATGGTATACGTTTATTTATAAGAATTGTAACGTATTTACAGTAATTAGTTTTCAGTAGAGTTTGGTTGATATTAGTTATAAATATTAAATATATCCCTCGTGACCATGAACACTGAAAAGTGCTTAGTGTATGATCAAGTAAAGGCTCTGCCAAGTATTCTTCGGCGTCAATATGACCTTCTAACTGGCCTAATAAACTGTCTAATAATCAAATAAATATTAGTAAGTACCCAGAATTTGCAGAAGTTTGCTGAAAAACTAGAAGTTACAACTACACTTGTAGACTTGCAGTCCGTTATGAGGTTTACTTTGGCCATATTAGATTCTTTTCCCCCTCTTTGCCTTGTTCTGCACGTAATTATAAGCAGGGATTCGATGCTTTCATGACGTAAAACACCTAACGGATTAAGAGATTAATGTTATTTTTTTAGTTATTACCTATTAATTCAGTTCTGTGGTGTTCACCAACCACATATCGCTAATATTTCTACAGCAAAAACTGTCTAGCACTATAGAGCCTAGTCTACAAACACATTTCCTGCTGCGGAAAAGACTATCCATTCCGACATCAAAGTTTAGGTAGTACTGGGTTGTGCTTGCACTGAACTACATGTGTCACTTTCGTTTTCAGTTACTATGATAGATGTGCGCTGATAAACAACTGTAATAAGTTTGACCGTCAGATTCGATGACACTGTCGGTCAAGGTTATCGCATTCAGGAGGCCGATTCTAGTAACAAAATTCTTTAAAATCGCAACCGAACCGCAGCTCAACCGTGGCCGTTTGAGCGTTATCTTTATAAGAAAAGAAGTCAAATTTAATAGCCGTGGTTAAGTTGCGGTTCGATTGCGATTTTAAAGAATTTTGTTAGTAGGTTTGGTCTTCAGTAATGGCCATAAATCTATCACATACATACACAGCTATATTAAGCATTTCTTATTGATAAGCTACTACACGTGAAGAGAGTGTATCAGGTTATCCTTTTGATTTTAGGTTAAGATATATATTTTCATATTTGAATGATCACCTAGTTATAGCTAAAAAAAACTGTTTTGTTTGATATTACCTACTGAATTTTTCTGTCTAATATGAGCAATTTAATGTAAGGACGAATATTCTCGATTCAAATAACTCTAGTATCTACTTTAGATACGATTGTTGCACCCACATTTATTTATTAAAGTGTTGTGAAACAGAAGTAGAATACTCCAGATAGGTACGTGTCAATGAGATAACAATTTTTCAATACCGATGACCGACCATGACGTATATGAGCCTGTTGCCAAAATAATGAAAGTATTTGTATTGTCACACCACGGGCTTTTTACGAATATTAAATACTAATATTGTCAATCACACCCAGTCAGTTAGTCTACTATGTACGTAATACGTTGATTAGTTTTTAAGTTATAAATTATATTGCACTGATCTAGCTAGAGACACTATGTTAATAGGTCATCGTGATAAGTTACTTGCCCATGTATAATTTATTACATCACCGTCCACATGATGAACGTAAGATATATTTCTATAAAATTGTACATACTTAATAAGTTTTTTAGTGATGATATTTTATACCACCACAATGCCTTCTTGAGTCGTATAGTTGCTATATTAGAGTCATATACATAGGCTTTTACCAATTAGTGAATTAAATATCTTTTAAGAATTTACTGATAATTAACATGTTGTGAATTTTTTGTTGCTGGTCATTATTAAAATCGATTATAGACTAGCCTAGTTTTACCTATAACGCTCGTAAAATGTTTCAACGTTTTTACAATGGTTCAACAAGTTTTCCGTGAGGCAGAAAAGTATTACATTATAAAAAAATCAGAAAACCAGATTACCAGAACAGAGTAGTCTGTATTAACTACTAATAAACATCATCTAGCTCTTCTTAGGACCTAAACTTCTTTGGTAATGACATGGGTGGTAATATTATATCGTAAAAATACACCTCTGCACTTCACAGAACATCAATTAATTAATACCTATTTATTCAGCCATCTTAATAGACATAATTCGATTTAATAGCCATACATTTATATGATCATTATAACCATCCAAAAATGAAAAACTTGCGAAAATCGCGGTGAAATTTGTGACTGAAAGCAATGTTTTTTTTTAATTATACAAAATCTTTTCTACTTAAGCAAGCATGTTATTATACTTATGTGGATACGTTTAGAAAAATCTTAAAATGCATCTCATGATGACGCATGCATGAGCGAAATTCTTCAAGAGAACATGTGACAGTGAACTTTACCTTCATGACAAGGGTCAATGGTGTGACAGTGGATATTTTTCACACGGTTTCAGGAACGACGACCGGCCGTGACGCAAATACACCCGTGCCAATGAAAGCACAATAATAATTCATATATTTCTTCTTGTGGGCATTGTTACTCCAACAGAATGTCAACGTGCCAAGAGCCCAAGACATAAATATTTTTGGCAATCTAAATTTATCGTTACCAAGCTAAATTTTAATTTTTCTTGTAGTAATTTAAAGTTTTATACTTTTATTTAAATCTCTCTTAAATATTTTCTTAAGCGAATGTTCTTGAATTTATAAGTAAGCTAAATTATGGTTTTCATTATTTATCAAATGTTTACAAAAAAAGGTAAGTTAGGATTTTTTTAAGGATACTGTTAAAGATGCCTAAGTTTGTCAAACATTTATTTCCCGTATTGGACAGACGAAACCCTACATTTTCTACGAACTTAAGTGATTCACAAATTTCCCAAGTTTATGGGAATTATAAGTGTAGTGGCAACAGCACCAACTTATTTGTGTTCGTAGCGTGCGAGCGCTACAGGCTGAGATCATTAAAACGGGTTCATATCAGTTTCCATAAGTTTTTAACAGTTGCCCTCTTGATAAACTCCTGTTGATTGTGCGCCTCCGCCACACGGGCGGACCACCCGAGTGTAAGTACCCACTGTGACCGATGTCATAAATATCAGTGGCGCAACCAGGATCATCCTCGACATACGCGTTGAGCCCTGATAAGCCTGAGATACTGACGTGATAGCGCCCACCAAATCTGTTTAGATTTATTAATCCTCTTTGTTAGGGTGATTACAGCTCAGATTTAAAGTTAATCCTCCATGCTACTTGCGCCATTGAGATTGTAAATAAAACTGAAGTAAGTAATTACCTACTTAAAATTAATGTTAGGACTGTACTAATAGTTACAAAATCGTTATTCTTATCAATTAGTAGTAAATCCATATAGAGTAGATGACCCACTTTTTGAAACAAAGAATGAGTCAGGCTCGTTGTCATTGTGGAAGTATGCACGACCGGTCAATACCGGGTGCTGGATATTGCACAAAATTATGACAAATAACAAAAATGTTGGTTTTTAGTACCGAAAATAATTACCGTCAAACCTGGCAACTTTGCCCTTGAGGTATGACTTTGCCCAGCTGTGCATTTTTTTAAAAATTTGATGCATAGCAAATTTGTCTATAGTTAGGAGTATTCTTTTGCCTGTGGTAGAAAATTGATTATTTTTCTGACAATACCAAGTGACGTAATGTCACCTATGTTACTTCTGTTGGCTGTCAGGAACCTTTAAAAGTTGGTATTGTTTTTAGCGGGCAAAAACCAGTCAAAAAACTTTATCAAAAAGTGATAGTTGCAGATACAGTAGGTAATTAATTTTTTTGCCACCGTTAATATGTATGAAATGAATAATATAGACTGGTATTTCACACAAAACATCTCATAAAATTGTGAAATATATTGATGGGCAAAGTCACATGCATGTTTTTTGAGCATGGTTGACGACATTGCCCACCAATTTTTTTTCCGTAGGGTTGTCACCTGTAATTTTTAAATTTATTATAATTTTAAGAGGTACCTATGCACAAACTAATAGAACGCTAAAAGAGAAAAACTTGTAAATGTTTTGGTGGCTTCTGATGAATAAGGTTGTCCAATGACCAAGTTGGACTAGAAAACGCTAGTTTTTAGCAAATTGGAAGAAAAGAAACCTGATGTTACATATTTAATGAAACAATTCCCAGCAATACATGTGTAGAACTATTTATAAATAGGCATTCATCGAATTTGTTAGTTCGAACAGTATCTGCAACTGGTGACTGTCTTCCGACATATTGTGTAGATGTTTAGTCACATATTTTGTCTTTTGGCTACCTTAAAGTTAGTAATATATCGTAGCAATATAACTTAACTGGCAATATACCGTATATCTTCATTTTGTATCCATTACATACTTATTGAATTTATGATTATCTCAATAGAAATATTCCACATCAAAAACTTTATCATTAAGTATTTAAATGTAGCATTTATTCAATGATGACAGCCCTTAGACATTGACCATTATGGTAAGAAAAATGTACTAGGAGGCTTTTTGACTTTGCCCACTCAATTTTGAAGGACAACGAATATGTTCATTCATCTCATAATTTGATACTATACTTTATGGCCCTGTATTTATATTCAGCCATTTTTAAAATAATGATACGGTTTATAGTATCTGAAATATTACAAGTTGGCAAAGTTGCCAAAAACCTGTGATTCTTTGCCCAACAATTATAATTGTGTTTTTTACACACACAAATTCATTTTTCTGGAAATTTTCAATAATAAATATCGAGATATGAACATATAGTATTGTGTAGTACAAAAATAATATGAAATACATTAACGTTTTCGGAAATAACTCAACTAATGCAAAAATACTCTGATTTTTTGGGCAAAGTTGCCAGGTTTTACGGTATAGTTATGTACTTGAGAATTTAAAACAGTTTTTCTTGTGAATGATAATGAGATCAAAATATTATTTACCTATCTAACTTCTTCAGCTCGGGTGTTTTTAATATTTTCAATAGATACCTAAACTTAGTTCTTAACATTCATGTAATTCTAATTAAAAATGTCACTAAATCAGTGAAGTAATCAGAGCTACCTGTTAAGGCTGGTTCACGAATATTAGTTCTCAAAACTCTTCAATACTTCTTAACAACTAATTACCTGAAATTCTAGTATATTTTCGAGTACCTAAACGGTTTTTTAACCCGAGAATTAATATTGGTGAATATCTGATTACTTCCATGGTTTAGTGATTTAGACCAATGAATACAGAAGCTAAGGAATAACATAAGAAATATCAGCATTCCTACTAAGTCGTGTTATTTAAAATTTGTTCAGTTAATGATGTTATCGATACCCAATTCCACATAGATTATAAACTGGTTAGCTAAGAAGTTGGGTGCGCCAAGTAATTTGCCGTGAGCCGGTGCGCGGGGCAGGGGAGGCCACCGGTCGTCGGTTCCGGGGTTCAGCGACAACTTGTCTGGCAGGGCCGGCGCCCGGGCTCCGCACCGCCCTCGCCTCACTGCATTATTATGGGCCTGACGCCGCCGGCCCGTGCCCCCCTCGCTCCTCACCGCACCTCCTGCCGCTGCGCCCGCGCCACCGCTTCTCAGAAAACGAATCCGGCGATATGGTGACGCACACATTGACATTTGGCAGTTGATACGACACAGTTTCTTCGACGTGAAAATTGATGAGCCTATGAATTTAGGTGTCTTTTAAATCTTGATCTTTAGCTTTGACAAGACCAGAATCCAGATTTTGAAAGTTATTTCATACCTAATAACGATTGACCGTAAGAGTATTATGACATTAGGTTAATGTTAATTGGAAAATCTTTAATGTAGTTTTAAGATGTTTCTCCGCTAGAGTCCAACTTTCTATCAGTTCCTGACAGAGTCCAACGATTTGGTGAGGTTTATTAAATAATGTTTTAAATAAATGTTATAGACCAATTTGAAGCTTTCTTCATTATTTGGTATTAATAGAACAGCAGCGCTTCAATTTAATATTTCGATCAAGTAAGAAGCGAATCAACTTTCCATAAACAGGAGGCGGCTTTTTTATAATACACGTGTAAAATATAAACAAAGGCAATCATAGACGATGTTATGTAACCTGAAAATAGTGTACCTTAGCGTTATGACTTAGTCTTATCAAAAGCTAGATGTGAGATGAACATTGCTTTTATTGCTTTCTTATGGAGGAACTATTTAAAAGTTTACAGCAATAGAGTTTTTAGGAAAATAAGTATCTGTTTTTCTAATTCAATAATCAGAACAAAAGGATAATGTGTTAGTAACACTTAGAAATGATAAAAAATCTAAATTATGTGTGGTTTTCGTACTATAAATACCACATAAGTACCTAGCCGCTTTATCTTGACCTGTCCTCCTACCAGTCATTGAATCGATACGTTTGCATCATGTGGATAATGATCCACACAAAGGAATATGTTCTATGCTCGTGCTTCGTGGACGCATCACAGCAATCCTACATAGATAATGTATTGGCATTACACATAAATAGGTGTGTCAAAGTAGGTGTGATGCTGGCTATGTGTGCGTTGTCCGTGCGAGTAGATAATTTATCGAGTAGTGAGCACCGCTTGCCGCTACGCAGCAACTTGCCCGGTGTGGTGAGGTGGGTCGCACTTTATATGGAGAGTTGTCTAATCCACTGAATAAATTACCATTGGGCCTAGGTTTCTCCTGAATGACTAATGGACATTTAAAGAATTAGCTCAATGCGCATGCCATACGCTTTCCAATTTCTACCTATGTAAATAGCGACATACAAGTTAATATTCACTTTTAGAAGTACCTATCTTAGCTATAGTGTTTCTATATAGTGTTTCTTTAATTTTTCAATATAATCATCAATGGGTTTCTAAAGTAGGAAATTTTAATTTGCAATATTATTAAAGTCTAGATTTTTGTCTTTCCGCGATTGTTGGATTGATAGATAAGTGTTATTCTACACGGTTTTTCAAAATCTTTGTGTCACTGCCAATATAAACGGATTATCGATTATCATAATAATATAGCCTGTTGAAACAATGAAAGACTGCATTTGATTACGGGATGAACATGTGGCTGGCAGGTATTGTTGAGTTTCATAACAATAGTAACAACAAACAATATATAGCAATAGCAACAGTATAATATAGCAATTAGTGCAATTTGTAATATACCAGTTAGCACGAGATGCAGTAGACGTATCCGGCGCGACGCAGGCGTAATAAAAGTTTCGCTACGTAGCGCCACTTTTATTCCGCTAGCAATCTTTTTTCAAGCCGCGTTCAGCGCTAATATACTGCTATTCTTGCTCAATCGACGAGGGCCAAGACTTATCGCAATTATATTGATTCTAAAATGTCAATAGAAAAATGAAAAGACGATTAAATTATACAAATAAACCTATTCAAAATCAAAGCCTGTTCAAATTGGTGAAAATAGTAAGTAATATGGTTTCATTTTATGACACTTACAGTAAATAGTTGCCTAATTTCAAAAACCCACAACAACAGATAGATACATTCATATGCTTAGGAAATATTTCCCTTCTTAACATATGATATCAAAATTTTTCAGTAGAGCCGGCGGCACTAAATGTCATTAATTATTTTAATTAATTAATAATAGTAATAATAGATATTAAACAAAACGTAATAAATAAGAATACAATATACTGAGTCTGCAACTTTATCAAGCAAGACATCGTGAAGTGTTTAGCTAAAATCTAAATGGACCGACGCAGGTAGAGGTCGCTATGAAAGAGGTGCAAGAGCAACAACGTGTCCGGGCAGGATGATCGCACGCAAGGCAAACGAACGCGCACATACCACAATAAGCACCAACGGATAGATTCATATTCTAAGTTATTCTTAGTCCTAATTAGTAATAATATGACGTGCGTACGCATTATGTCCGGCCAAAGTTATAAAGAAACTACAATACGGTACCTATTAGTTACAACAGCATATCACAAAAAAACTTATAAAGCATACAGAAATAATAAGTTCTTACAGCTTTTTAGTCTATAGATAGGTAGGGTAATTTTGTGACAAAGCATCATGTCATGCTGCCAAGTTACAAAGGGCTTATAGAAGGTTCCGTTGTAACTATTATAACACTATCATTTTAAGTCGCCTGGCGTCTTGAGTAGATACTATGCAGCGCAATTTTGCAATAGAGGAATTACGAATACATTTATAATTTATAACACGACTATCTACCCACCTACTTATTAAAATAAACTAAATTCACTTTCAGTAGGTACCTATTTGTCTCTTTTGTTGACTTCCATTCTTTACCCGTTTAGGTGCTATTAGGTGACGTGTTAAATGGCAGGCTGTCGGGCGACCTAATGCGTTTTCATGTTCATAAAATGTTCTAATTGTAAATGTTATGATGGCATTGTAGGACCAAATGACATATTCAAAAACGTATAGGTATACATTAAAATTATTATTTGATTGAGTATTCGCACCGTCGCATCACGCGAACGCTTGAACACCCGCCATTTAGGATAATACCTTATGCTTTATTAGTTCTTGTCTTGACTGTAAAAACGAATAGATTGATAATCTGAATAAACCAAGTGCTTACTTAATAATGGGCTAGTATCCAAAATATAATTTAGCAACTAGGTATTTATAATCCTAAAGCACATCTTTTTGCTTAAAGCGATGATAACTTTAGTTGTGCGAAATACAGAGCTGTCCTTATGATTAAGGGCAAATAACTATTATGGGCATTCTCAAGTTATTAAGTTCAGAGACACGAAGCCAGCGAACCGTTGAAGGTTAAATGCTCAAGTTACATTGCCATGTATAATATAGGTACCTACCTACTTACCTGACAAGAACGAAGATTATTAATCTTTTATACTGTACTGAGTTTATTAGGTATGCAATAAATAATACATTCTTATGCAACGAACATTGTTTTGTCTACCTACCTATACAGGGTTTAAACGAAATCATATAATTCCTTTAAACCTCGTGATGTACTGCTGACACAGATTAAACCTACACGGGATACTTTTGGATTCAATAAATAAAAAAATTGCAAGTAGTAAACATGTGTTCTTAACGAGAGGCATTTTAGCGCCCTGAGCGTATGGTGCGGCTATCGCTCGCCGCGCGGTCATTTAACTCGGAGCGCTAAAATGCCTCTCGTTAAGAACACAATGTTTACTTCTTGTATTTTTTTATTTATTGAATCCAAAAGTATCCCGTGCTGGGTTAATCTACACTGGCCTGCAAAAATAAGTATCACACTTTTAAAATTTCAATTTTTTCTAAACTATAGAAGTTAGAGATTTAAAATAAAAAACGTTTTATAGCAATTTTTATCAGCTTTCTTTGAAACTATAGTAACAGAGTTAAACTCTTTTTTGAGTCCTTTTTGTTTCGAAAATATATCTTGTGTACTTAAAAAGTTATTGCAATTTTAAAAGTGTGATACTTATTTTTGCAGGCCAGTATATGTCAGCAGCACATCACGAGGTTTGAAGAAATTAGATGATTTTGTTTACACCCTGTATTCTTGTCTTAGAAAACATTACAATTTGAATGATTTCCGAGTATTTTTGACACAATTCTGCTATGCATAACAATGAGTAACGAAATGTGATACATTAGGTAGATAGCTATCAGAGAGCTGAAGCTTTCCGTTGTTTTTCTCCATTCGCATTCTAGGAATAGAGGCGAGAGACTGTGGGATAATCCAGCAAGGTATTTGGGTTGACAGTAATAAATACATAATTAACAAGTAACAACAACGTTTAACTTGTTGATTGTAATCAAGTGCGTCTAATGACTACCTAATTACAATTTCTAATTTGATTTAAATGTAGATACCTACTGTGTCGTATAAATGTGTATATCGCGCCATTTTCCCTTGCCAGCTTCAAGGAGCAAGTCAATGTGTAACATCTGTTACTTGAAGAGGAGTTGAAAAAACTTTGACATGAGTGAACCTTATCATCATTATAGCCTTTTCCCAATTTTTCTAGAGCCAGCTTCTGAGTAATCCTAACTATCTGTTGGGAAAATACCGGTAGGTACCTATTCTAAACAACAGTTGTAAGAAGTTGTCAATTCTAAAGGCGTGCTTTCCGAGATATGAGATCTAAATGAGTAGAGTACCTGACTTGACGCGAATCGGTCACTCATCCAAGACTTGACCAAGGCAATGGATTAAACTACTCAGTAGTCATACAAGCAGTAGTCTTTTGCCCACAACAACTTAGGCTATTTAAGAACATAGCTTTTACAATACAGAAATCTAAAGAAGGAAGAGCTTTTAAAGGAAGAATACAATAGTTTTAATATTAAAAGACTGCTTGAGCAGACAAATAAAATGTTTTCTCTAAATTAAGTAAGCAACTAACTATATTAAAATTTGAATATTATTACATAATATTACTATGAATAAGTAGGTAGCGGCAAGTTGCCAAGCTAGCACGCCCACAATAGAAACTTCACCCATTCCCTTCAGTTCGCTACATATTGAAAAGTGACGCGGAACTCCGCGTGATGACTGACGTGTATCCGCGTCAGTCATGCTTTATTTTTATTCATCCACCATGATTAATTAATGTCGAAAACAAGTATGTACTTATGATTTACGACTAATGATTACGTATTTTAATTTTACCAAATGTTTATTAACATCTTCATCTACAGGTAAATCCAGAGCCATTCGACTCTCCCTTTTTGTATATTAATGCTATGCCTCATCCGACCCTCTCTTACATAAAATGTGGATGGATGTAAAGAAATAAGAGCTATTAGGTAATTATTTGCATAGTTTTAATTTAATTAGAGCATAGTAATTGTAAATTAGGTAATTATATCCCCATTTCTATTAAGATTCTCATGAAGGGGCGGGTGCCTACATGCGATCCGATTTAACAGAACTCCAATCACTAATTGTACCTAGTCTGGCCATAAATACTGTTACAATTAAAAATAAGAAAGATATTACATTTGAATTTGGAATCTGTCATTTTTATACGATTGTTCATTGAGTTTTCTAATTTTGGCGCCAATACATTGTACAATATTTTGCGATATTAAAATGGAGTGGGGTGATAAAGAGAACCGAATCGCTGTGATTGCATTACACAAAGTTGGTATGGAGCCAAATGCAATTTTTAAAACTCTCCATACGCTTGGTATTAGTCAAATGTTTGTGTACCGGGCTATTAATAGGTACAATGAGACCTCCTCTGTTTGTGACAGAAAATGATCTGGCCGTCCACGTAGTGTTCGTACGAAAAAGGTGGTCAAAGCAGTAAGGGAAAGAATTCGAAGAAATCCTGTCCGAAATCAAAAGATTTTATCTCGGAAGATGAAGATAGCACCCAGAACCATGTCGCGTATTTTAAAAGATGACTTAGGACTTGCAGCCTATAAGAGACGCACTGGTCATTTTTTAACTGATAATTTAAAAAAGAATAGGGTGGTAAAATCGAAACAACTACTGAAGCGGTACGCAAAGGGAGGTCACAGAAAAAAATTGTTCACGGATGAGAAAATCTTTACAATTGAGCAACATTTTAACAAACAAAATGACCGTATTTATGCTCAAAGCTCTAAGGAAGCTTCCCAATTAGTCGACAGAGTGCAACGTGGGCTTTATCCGACTCTAAAGTCGGATAAAGCCCACGTTGCACTCTGTCGACTAATGATGGTTTGGTGGGGTGTTAGCTATGAAGGGGTGACTGAGCCATATTTTTGTGAAAAAGGTATCAAAACATCGGCACAAGTGTATCAAGATACCATTCTTGAGAAGGTAGTTAAGCCCCTTAACAACACCATGTTCAATAACCAAGTATGGTCCTTCCAACAAGACTCGGCGCCGGGTCATAAAGCTCGGTCCACGCAGTCTTGGTTGGAAGTGAACGTTTCGGACTTCATCAGAGCTGAAGACTGGCCGTCGTCTAGTCCCGATCTTAATCCGCTGGATTATGATTTATGATCAGTTTTAGAGAGTACGGCTTGCTCTAAACGCCATGATAATTTGGAGTCCCTAAAACAATCCATACGATTGGCAGCGAAGAATTTTCCCATGGAAAGAGTGCGTGCTTCTATTGATAACTGGCCTCAACGTTTAAAGGACTGTATAGCAGCCAATGGAGACCACTTCGAATAAGCTTTTTATATTTTAAATTGTTTTATATTTATGTATTAAACTAACACACTGTAAAAGTAATAAATATTATTTGCAAAAAATTTTTTTTTTCTTCGTTACAATATTTATGGCAAGACTAGGTATAATCCTCGCAATCGCAACAGCTTTGATTTTGACAGGTCAAAAATTTTCATAGCAACGTATGTACCTATTACCAGACTTCTCCATAAGCATAACTATGCAAAACGCAATGAATATCGGTGTATTGTCAAAATTAATGCTGTGAGTTAGGTGCGCAATTTGGGTGTTGGCAAGTGGTATGCCAGTTCAGGATAAAATTATATTGACCACCATACTCCAACTTAAACTGTCCCGCATTCAATCTGGTCCAATTCTGGCCCAATTTGATAATAAAAAGGAAAACAATATTTTTGTGTCTTTTTAATCTTTTTATCTGCAACTACTATTAAAATTAAGGTACCTAAGTATTGTAGTAAATTTATATCCAAATTTACTCTATATTTGTAGTTTTATTTGTTATACCTACTAGGCTAGTTTTGTAATAAATCATTAAAAAATTATCAAATTATTTACCTTTTTATCAAATTGGTTTGGCCAAACTTTAGCAACCTTATTAGAACAAACAGATAGTTGATTAATAAGCATATAATGATGATTATCATTGGTTACCTGTGCAGGTTCATCGTCAGCAAGTGACGCATTGGTATGCGCATTATTGCACAGTGCACAACTGTGCGGCAAAATACAAATCAACCATCAGTTCTAAACGTAATCTGAAGTAGGTAGTAGTACCTATCTATCTGTATTTAAGGGCCCTCCAGCTTGGGTGAGCGTCAAGGTTAACCGGCACGGCTGCGCAGCGCCAGCGAGTCTGGTGCGGACAACACCGACACCCCTCCCTCCTTCCTCCCCGCACCCGCAGCACCTACCTACCTGTCATGCTGCCCACGCAACCGATCGGCCTACGCGCCTTTGCTATGTTCATAAAATCACAAGTGTCTACGCATGATGCATAATAATGAGTAATCGTGACTCGTGCGTAAAGGATGTCTAATCAATGTTGACAGGAGTCGTTAAGTTTACTTAATATTCGAATTTAGACTTAAGTTGGCAGAAGGGGAACAATAGAGTCTTGTCCAGACTGTTAATAACACAATAAACCTATGTTTACGCTAATACTAAGAGATACATGCATCGCTCGCTAACGAGTTTATTGAGAACGTATTTTCCTAACAACAAAATAAACCCATAAGACACTGTTTACATATCATGAAGGAATCACGATGTAAGCTGGCCTTTCTATCTAGTCAATACAAAAACATAATCCTGTGTTTGATGTTGCGCAGTCGGATAAAAACATCACTCAGTAACTGAAATAGCAATTAAAGGAGTTGGCAAGTTGGCACGTCTTATCTATACCTTGAGGTCAGGGGGTGTGCATCTCATTATAATAATTATCGTGTGGATAGCGGATTCGCGATGGAGATGGCTGGTCGACTTGCGGGTGACTCATCACCGTGATCGTGATACCACTCATGTCGCCGTCGCCACTCGCTCGCCACATCACTATCTACGTTACAGCTTCTCGCTCTCCCATTACACATGCATATTGTCTTAGAAAATCAACGTCCGACTACGACTCGGCTCTGGACCTGTTTCTAATCTTAAATAATATATATTTATAAAACTTTGAGATCAGGTAGCTATTTAAATTCAGTCTGTTTACTGCTACTTAACATAAGAAAATTTACAGATGCAACTCGACATCCTTATTACATACAGTAGATGATTGGAAAAACCAAGACTCACAGAACATTTACTTCATCGTCCAATGAAAACTTAATTATTTTGATCTCATAATTTTCATATAAACATTTAATTAAATGATAAGAAAGTCACCAACTACATTGAACAATTTCTTTTAAAAGATAATAGTTATGTATGTAAAATTGAATTTGTGGTTACTTTTCATTGTTTTTAGTAAGTGTAATGTCACTGTTTAATCCACAATAAGCAAATAGGAGGGTTTATGAAATTTGTGTACTTATCTAATTGTCCTGTTATGATGCAGGTGCAGTTGAGGCACAAAAAAATGGATTCATACCGGAATCGAAAATATTAGAATACCGCAAAAACCCGGCACCTGACGGCCACAGGTTGTATTATTAATTTATAATTGTTACCATCAGCTAATCTGAAATTATTTTAATTTGAAACTTTAACTAAGTATTCAAAGAACGAGTAACAGCTCCACGCACAAAATTTCCTAATTCAAGAGTTTTGCACATTTTATATCTCAATCTGCAAATTCAGTAGGGCGAAACAGGCTCTATACAAGAAAAATAAATAAAAATAGCTGTCTAACGTAAACATTAAACAACGTAAACATTTTCAGCAACCGTCCATCCAAACACTAGGCGTGTTTGGATGGACGGTTGCCGAAAATGTTTTCTTGGGTTCCATTTTGGTCTGCCAGTGGTAAATAATATGGCAGTAAAAAACAAACCGGGGGTTTGGTATTTTTAATGGTATTGATATTAAACTGCAATAACCTAGCTAAATAGGGGTATACACCACTTGCTTATCCCTTCGGGATATCCAGGATGATGTTATAGATACCTACATATGAAATTATAATATGCCTATAATGGGCAAGCGTAGATGAATGATCGACTCAACTTTGCTGTCGTGTCAAAAGCAAACAACTATTTAATTGAAGATAAATAAGGGAATATACCCATACTACGCGACCCAGTTTTTACCCCTCTCCCCCACATCAGTGACCACCCGTAGTATATGCCAATACCCCCCCCCCCCTCTAGTTTTCACGTAGTAATATATAAATATGGTTTTAAAACATTTTCTTGCTAACAGAAAGTTTAAAAAAAATGACTTATATGTGCGACAGTGCTGCCATCTGTGAGTTCAAAAAGCGCTAAAGTCTGCGCGCCATATTAGAATATAGCTCGAAAAAGCTCGAGATTTCCCTAGAGGATATTGACTGCGTGACGAAAACCTAAGACCCCCCCCCCCCCCGCGCCCACTGTGACCAAGCGTGGTATTTTGAAGACCCCCCCTGAACGGGTCACGTAGTATGGGTACGTTCCCTAATCAATTATTATTTCCTCCAGGTGCGGCGTATGTCCCACGTATTTCCAGAAGATTTGCGCATTCGACTTTACTGATAATTCCACGTATATATTCGACAACCACTGCGTAATGGACTTGTACAATTGCATAGAAGGCACCGGTTTGTTTCTTAAGCATATTATTAGCATTTCCATGATTTATGGGTGTGCGCCTTACTGTCTTTCGACGATAATCATTTATACGTTGTACATAATCATACATATTACTTCACTTGCCAATCATTGCTGTTCAAATAATGGTCCGTAAACAATGAATGATGTTCGACAAGTTTCGAAGTCTATTTGTTAATTAATGGTGGCGTTGTATTCGGAACAACGTTGGATGTTAAAGAGTGGCTAATGTGCTCACATGTATTTCGAGGAGAGAGCTATTTGGACAGACCTTGATCACTGCAATCTGTGAAGCCTGTTGCAGTATTACTAGTTGACTACTGGCCATGCCATGATATATTTTAGTTATAACTTTCATAGACTCTCTGCAAAAGTGATATGCCTACAGCCTATGATCTGGCAAATGGGCAAATCGTCAGCGTTGAAGGATAGGTATAACGGATGTTAGACGTCACGTTATTTTAGCGTCGTAAATAAACACACCTACTACGACAACATACAGCTAGAATTATATTTTTCAGAGTTTTTTCCAATGAAATACGAAAAGTGTCTGTTTTTCGGCAACTTCGCATACGTTCACGGATATAAATATGAAGATATGGACTATGGAGAGGATCACATAATAGTCAAGCATTCGAAAAAGAACCCAGATTTTATCAGATAAGAAATATATTTATTTTCGGTGATATATAAAATTAAACCTAGACGAATTTCAGTTCGTTATCATACCTACTTATTATTCTATTCTGTACTGAAAATCAGATCAGCTACACAAATAAACTAATTCTAATTTAAACATTGGTTAACCTAACTACATATTTAGTGAATTCTACAGATATTGATTGATAACATAATTATTACTTGATATTGGTGTTGATTCTGTTGCGCACTTTGACAGGATTAAACTAAACTAATACCAGGTTCACACGATTTGATTCTAGTTGATCAACTGCCAAATCGCATGCGATTTGAACCGTCTGAACACACTTTCAATCAAATTGAATCAGTTTGAAGAAAGAAAACGTTTCAACTTTTGTTGATTAACTAAAATCGAACCGTGTGAACCCGCTATAAGGGTGTTCATCACTTTCTGTTTCAATAGAAAAAGAAAGTGACAATCGCCCTTAGTTTAGTCCTGTCAAAGTGCGCAACAGAATCGACGCCATTACCTCTTTTGTTTAAACAAATAGATACCGAGTTTCAATGTTATTATCAGTAAAAATTACGTATTACTGTGTACACCAGCCACTAATTAGCAAATAATTGCATTTGATAAAATTGCTCATGTATATTTATGTCTGCATTGCAAGTCGCTAATGGACTTTGATTAAACTGTAGAAAGCTGTAAGTTTTAGCAACGTGGACAGAGTTCAATTGAGACTCACAGAAGAAAAGTTCACATAAAAAAGAAAAAAAAACTGTATTCTACATCGCTCACGACTTGTTCTGTTGACATAATCCTTATTACAATACTCAAGTATGCTCAGACAGGTTACTCTGCTCGTAACTTATACAACAAACACCGCAAGACCAAGAAGTATTATATAACAATGCTTAATAAATTAAAAGTTCATTTCTATAGATTAGTTACAGTGTGGTTTGTGGTTGCACTACAAAGGCTGTCTTCACACTAACCTAGATATGTGTCCATGAACGCGGACAGTGTGAGGCCAGTCTAAGTGAGGAACATGCGCTATGTGACGGCCATGTGGCCGAGTCTTTTGTAGTCTATCTTGTCAAGTTGTACGAGAGGTCGCAACTGGTCGGCGAAAGCGCGCATGTCTTCTGCTATAGCGTCCTGGCCCTGTGGCGCTAGCACCTGCATAAAAAATAATGTCATACCATAAATTAGTTATTCCATAGATATCCAAAATTATCAAAAAATAATAATGATGCTGTAATGATTAAGATACTGATTCAGCTCTTTATGGGGCTTCTTAAGTTTAGAAATAATAACTGCCACTGTTAAGTCACAACTGAAAGTTATTATATCGATAAGTAGTTGATAAATTAACAGAATTTCTTTCTCCAGCTACAACAAAATAAAACACGCTGGTAGAAAAGCCGTCCCGATCGCAGATTGAGATCTGCTTGCTAGTTTTATATGACGAGATATAATAACAACTATCATTAACTGTTACTCACAGATAATTCCACCAGATAACTCTGAGATATAGGCTCCGGGGGCATTGACCCTTGAGATATCTTGAACACTTTTGCAACTGTTATTTTCATACGTCCTTTTCTGAACATGTAACCTGTGATATAAACAATATAAAAATTATGAGTGAGAAATCCCTGTCTCTTGGCAGAAAATTTACCACTTGTTAATAATCCCTTGAGTGTCGTAAAAGACCACTGATGCTAAATTCAGATGGAAAGCGCGCAGGCTAAGGCGTGATGCACCCCTTATCCATATAGAGTAAACTACGTGAAATATTTACAAGATCAAATGTATCTTGAGCTAACATTTAGAAATGTGGTGGAATTCACAAATGCATGCTAAAATGTGTACAATACAAATAAAATAATTTTGCCCCTCTGAAGTGAGGAACAGAATGCTGAAAGCCTGGTTTCAGACCGGCAAAGTTATTTTATCCATACTGTAACTAGCATATTGGCTCTTAATACCAATACATTCCGACCTGCATAACCCAACTTATACAAATTATGTACATTTTGATTGTATAATGATAGTTTTTAATTTTAATCCTGAAAAGCTGTCCTGTCCACAGGCAGAAGCTAATCGCTTTACTGTGATGTTATGGTATTGAAGTAACAGTAACCTGTAACTTAATATTAAAAGTGCCAGCAATCCTTTGCTTCAGTGTTTTATCCAAATGCGAGCTTAAGTAATGGACATGGAACATTAAATTTCATAAAAAATCTATACTCCTTGCCTATAAAATCTTTCTAAAAAGAATCTTGAAAAGGAGTCCTTAATGTTATCTAGTGTTAATCTATCAGGCATGCTAAAATTACCTTAGCCCACCTGCAAAGATTCTGTGATTAGATCATTGGCTCTTGAATCCCATACCCCAAAATCACAGTTATTGACTTTTAAAATTGGAAGTAGTTAAGCGCAAAGGATCCAACCCACAAAATTATCGAAATCAAGTTATTTATATCAAAATACTCCTTAAACTTCTTAAGCCAAACTACACATAATAACATTTTAACAAGTAAAATATTATACATTTGTCCCTTAATTACAATAAAACCAAGAAATTTAAATAAAAGAACCAATTAAAAAATCCAGTCTAAACTTAAAAATGGAATATCTCATAACTGTGTGGGTTGGATCCTTTTCGCTTAACTACATCCAATTGTCTTATTGAAAAAATATTTGAAATATTGGTTTCTACAAACTTTTTAGAACTATGTACCTTTAACACTATATTCAAACTCAATTCTACAGCCAAGTTCATTGAGGAAGTCTATGAGCATTCCACTGCAAGCAATATCCAAGCTTGATCTAACCACTGTGGGCCTGTTTTTATCACCAAGATCTGGCTGACCAATGTACCGAAGTTGAAATGGCATATCACGGCAATCCAGGGCCTTCCGTACCCGCAGCATTAATGGTGCAGCCTGTAATTTTTGACACAAACAATTAGTTATATTTCTTTTTTTTTTGCTAAGTATTATTCAAAGCATTTGTATAACATTATATGTTATTTACCTGTTGATTAGGATCCCTTAAACTGAAACAAACTTCTTGATCGTCAAAGGTCTCTGGTCCAGCGTCGACATTATCACACAAACCACGTAAGCGATGAAGTAGAACTTCTACAGCTGAATCTAGTACAGAGCCCTACATGGTACATTAAGATAACAATATAAGTAACCCAAATATTAAAGGAATTCAAACAAATAATTAGTGTAACCTACCTGTAATAAGTATTCTTGATTAGGAATAATGTTAGCCTTCAGCGCTTGTGATAAGCTGTCGGTGGCAGTAATAGGGGCTGCGTTTGCAGCAGACATGCCAGCCATTTTTCAGTGTGTATTTAATCAAATATTACAATAAAATATTGTATGTTGTAGATAATTCAATAATATTTTTAGTTTGAAGTTTGAATTTGATTTTACATTTGACAGTGACACTTGGTTGGTTATGGTCTGTATGCTCAATGAGCATTGCTCATACGATAAAAACTTTTTTGCAAAAAATTTAAACCGACTTCAAAAAATAATAAAATAATTACCATATAAAATTAACAGTTTCAGAAGTCGGTGCTGATCCACGCTGAACCAAATTGAAGGCACCGACTTCTGAAACTGTTAATTTTATATGGTAATTATTTTATTCTTTTTTGAAGTCGGTTTAAATTTTTTGCAAAAAAGTTTTTATTTTTTTCTTTTTAGTGGCCTTAATTAAAACATGGTTGAACCTACTAAAGACGCTGCTCGTAACATAATCACATCATCACAATATGCGTACTGTTCGTCATTGAGGGGTTCCATTGTTTATCTCCGAAGTTCTTCATCAGATCTTCACCAAATTTAAATGGGACCAACTTCGAAGTATACCCTATCCATTAAAAAAAGAATAATTAAAATCGGTTCACAATTGGCGAAAATTTCGATGAACATACACAAAAAAATAAAAAAAAAACATACATACAGACGAACATAGTAACCTCCTCCTTTTTGGAAGTCGGTTAAAAAGTCGAAAACTGAAAAAGTTGGAAGTCAGCGCGGCGTGGAAGTAAAAAAAACTGTCTGTTGTCGATGGTCGACGAAAACATTTTCAAAAACGCCAATAAAATAATTACAAATAAAAAAACAAACTTTTCGGCAGTAGAATTGAGGGTAGAGTGCGCGCAAGATAACTTTGCGCGCGGCCAAAATAGGAACTAATCATGGTCCGCCATAGTGTTGCCGTTTTAAACTGTTTTGTTGCCGTTAAAAGAAAATATAATAATAAAGATTACCCCAGCAGACGATAATAATCATAATGCATTCTTATTCACTCATGCCATGTTTTTCAGCTTGGTTCTTTTCCTTTGCAAATTACGTAAAAATACGAATTAATTTAATTGATAGGTAGTAAATTTAAACGTACATAACTGAGCTCAATTAAAATTATAATAAACCGCAAGAGGGCTGCCCAATTTTAATGCTCACGAATATATTACTTTTCCTTAAAAAGTAGGACTTTGTATTTTTGCGATCATGGCAACATTTAGCACACCCTCCGTCGCGCGCAGAGTTATAGTGCGTTTCATCAAATAGTTCCTATGCCGTCATATTGGCTCCCCTGTCTGTCAACGGCATCGACATGCGGAAGGTTTTATTAAGTTTTATTGGAATTTCTTCAGAAAATCATGCCGAGAACATAAAAAAATGTTGAAAGAATGATGGTGTTGAAAGTGAAGGACTTTTGTGAACGTGAAAACGTAATGAGGCCCCACTTATTCCATTAAGATGTGTACAAGCTCAGGTTGCCAGTATTAGTTTGATAGGTCCCCTATTCCCTATTGGTGTTTTTAATTTCATTACCTAATGTATTTATTTTACTGTGGTTTTCGGATATTATTAAGCGGAAAGGTTTAATTGTCATTAAATATAATATAGGTTTTTAGTATTTTGGGTATACATATTTAAAAATAAACACATACAGGGTGTAATTGGCAGCCAGTCACGAAATGAAAGGGCATGCTTAGTCAGCGAAACTGAACAACTTTATTATGTAGCGATCGGCGAGCCACTAGTTACATAATAACATTCTTTAGTGGATTATCAAAATTTCTTTTAAGAAAAAATTAAATCTCCCTAAATTAAAGGTAGCTCATTCAAGATATTCAGGCAACACTTATTTCCATTGCTGCCAACAATACGGCATAGGAACTATTTGATGAAACGCACTCTATCTTGCGCGCACTCTAGATTCTGATAGATTTGACTTGACTGTCAATATTGTCAATTGTCTTGTCAGTGTTAGAGTGCGCGCAAGATAACTCTGCGCGCGGCCAAAATCGGAACTAATCATGGTCCACCATAGTGTTGCAAGTTTGTCACTAGATCTACCTGATTTTAGGAATAAAAAAATATAATAATAAAGATTACTTCATCAGACGATAATAACCATAAGAGCCATACCTCACCGGGAAGCCATGACGGCGCAGCCAGGTCGCGTCGCCAATAAAGTGTATGGTTGGCTGCGTCACCAAGCGGACGCCAGGTCAGCCATCCTCTATAAAGCTGTATACATTTAGTTGGCTAGGCGACCTGGAGACGTCGCTATGGCGTCCCGGTGAGGTATGGCTCTAATGCATTCTTATTCACTCACGCCACATTTATCAGCTTAGTTCTTTTTCTTTGCAAATTACGTAAAAATACGAATTAATTTAATTGATAGGTAGTAAATTTAAACGTACATAACTTAGCTCAATTAAAATTTAATAAACTGCAAGAGGGCTGCCCAATTTTATTGCTCACGAATATTTTACTTTTCCTTGAAAAGTAGGACTTTGTATTTTTGCCATCATGGCAACATTTAGCACGCCCTCCGTCGCGCGCAGAGTTATCTTGCGCGCACTCTAGTCTGTAAGTCTTTTTGTCATCTCGGACCATAGACATATAAATAGATCTCAATGTCTCGGACTAATAGCTATATAGTTATCTGTGGTCTATTAAAACTCAATTATAAAATGTCATTATCATGTGGCGGACGCTCAAATCTCGCAGTGTTGTTATTTTATTGAAATATATCTCTTACTGAAAATACATCTTTAATAAAGTCAACTAAGAGCGAAGAATGACGAGTCACGTTAAAATACGTTTAGCTTCAGAAAGGGTAAATCATTCCGTGCCTTCTAACAATGAATTGCCTCGGTTTTATACACCTGGGGAGGTTGTTTCAGGCATGCAAGATTTTATGCGGTACGATTTGTTTTTATTTAGAATCAACCAGAACTAAACGAATGCTTGCTAAGAAACAATAATACTAGTTTTAAAATTTGTTACATTGTAGTGGCCATGGTACATATGCAGAGGATGATTGTTTGAAAGCTTCAGTGGCCGGGGTTATGCAAAAAGTGAACAAGTTGATATGTATTCGACCATTGAAAAGTCGGTATGTTGGTGAGATAGGTGACGTAGTAGTGGGACGAGTGTTAGAAGTCCAACAGCGAAGATGGAAAGTGGAAACTAATTCCCGTTTGGACTCTGTACTTCAGTTATCATCTGTGAATCTTCCTGGTGGAGAATTGGTATGAGTCTATCAATAAATGTGTCATTTATTTTGTTATATTATAATTCAGCTTATGGAGAGCTGACGAAAAAAAACATCTTAGTGCTACGGATATTATAATACATACATTAATACAGATATTACTTACTATAGTCCGACCGGATAACTCCGTCCTCGTCTGCGATGTTACAA
Source organism: Amphipyra berbera (assembly GCA_910594945.2). Lineage (NCBI taxonomy): Eukaryota > Metazoa > Arthropoda > Insecta > Lepidoptera > Noctuidae > Amphipyra > Amphipyra berbera. The sequence goes on along the minus strand of OU343123.1, from coordinate 15,243,416 downwards.
GGACGCGGGGGTTGAAGACAAAGAAATACGCATGTAGAGCAGGTGGCAGGCGCAATTTTGATTTAGCTTAGTTTGCTAGCTGTGCGGTTAACAGTCACACATTTTGATGGGTCTCATTCACTTCGTGAGATATACACACGAGATTACATTCCCAAGATGAGTCGATCTATCTTGGGAAACAAAATTGGTAGCCAGGCCAAGCAAATGGCATTTAATATGTAAGAATATTTTAAGAAAAGAAAACTGTACCCCAATTCTGCTGAGTATTAATTTAAACGAAACTGTAGCAGGATGATTAATCAAGTGCAAATGATATTGATAGCAATTGATTTCCAATGATTAATTCCATTTTATATAAAAAAAAAGTATTTCTCTTATTATTGTTCTTTGTACCTCTTTTTTTGCTGTCTATAATATTATTTTATAAAGTATAATTAAGTATTTTCATTACACACTATACTATACTGAACATTAAATAGATAATGCATTAGCAAACCATTAAACAAAACATATACATAACATCATATATCCTAAGAACTGTAGCAAATATTGTCACCTCATGTACATCTCACTAAAATAAAAGCCCGCCCCCGCGCCCTTGTAGTGTCGCGGACGAGGATTCACTTAAGTGGTCCACCTATAGACTCGCAACAATTATATTCACAGCAGCCTGTTAAAATCCATTGCCATATTTGGATCTGTAGGGCTGCTTGAAAGATTACTTATAAAATCTTTTGTTTAACTGCAATGCAACTGCAGGGTTCCGTATTCAAATCAGTAACTAAATTGTTGTTGAATATTCTTGCTTTCAGAGGCGGAGATCAGCAGAAGATGAACAGATGATGCGGAAACATTTACAGGAGGGTGACCTGATCAGTGCAGAGGTACAGAGTGTATTCTCAGATGGGTCACTCTCTCTTCACACCAGGAGCTTAAAATATGGCAAGGTAGGTCCAAAACATAGGCACCATTTATGGATACAATAACAGGACGTTTTTATTTAGATTTCGTTACTATAATTACGGCATTTTAAAACCACATTAACACCAGGCAGACAGATCCAGAGACTGTTTTTCCCTGTGTGGGGCAAGTTAGAATATAAAAATTCCTCATCACACGCTGGGAATTGATGTGTGTTGTATAATTCAACAAAACACAACACTCTTGGTGGTAGGATCATTACGGTCCGTCTGGCTAGCTACCACCCTCACATTAACGTTCGGTGCCAAGCAGTTTACTGTGTTCCGTCGTTTGTATGTGAGAGCCAGAAGGGTATAGGGGAATCACTCTATATCTCTTTTCCTTGGATTTGTGTGCTCCATCTTAGACTCTGTCTGTGATTACTATCAGGTTAGACTAGGGCCGAAGGAGAAAAAGGCAAGAAGAGAAAAAAAAAACATACAGTATTATAATTTTCTATAGTAATGAAAGGTCTTTGTTTTTTTTTCAGTTAGGACAAGGCATTCTCATCAAAGTTTTTCCATCACTTATTAAGCGCAGAAAGAACCATTTCCACCACTTACCTTGTGGCATATCTGTGATCATTGGTAACAATGGCTTTGTTTGGATCAGCCCAGGGGAACAAAACAATATGGTTGAAGGAGAAAAAGATGAAATTACAAATATTGAAGCACAGGTTGGTTGATAAACTAGTCAATTTGAACCATTTTTTTTTACTTAATATAGTATGTGCATCCACTGTGTTTGAAGTACTAAGTGTTGCAGGTATTGCTTAACTTGCACATTTAGCAACTCAGCCATTTATGTTTCTTGTTACCTTTTCCTGGTAGGAAAGAGACTATACAATATAAGATAAGACTGTAATAAATCCACATTCTTCCAGCAAGTGTATTTTAAGCTTTTCTGCATATATTTTGAAATCCTTATCGAATGCTGTTCAGTGTTGAACGATTTTCGGCAATAAATACCTAGCAGACGACTGTAATATCATACAAATTTGTAGTAGCATAATGGGCATTTGTAAAGTAGGGCCCATCAGGTTGCCTTGATGAACACTTACTTACTTTGATAGCAAGTAATCTATAACTAATTGTCTTGTCTTATATGAAAAAGTGTATATTTAAAGATTTGATTTTATGAAAAGATTATGTATTGCACACAATACTTATTTTTTACCTTGAACAAAAACCTAGGGCCTTAAGATACACAATCAATTACCTGACATATGTCTAGAAGGCCAGTTGCAAAACTTTTCTTCATTATTTCATATGACATTTTCCTATGTCCCTAAGAATTATCTATATTTCTGTGACCTTGTCCAAATCAAAATTGTGGGTCAGGTATCCATCTAATTTTCTCCATTATAGCACTAATAGAAGTATAATTATTTTCTGAATAGTGTCTTCAGTTGAACTTAAAGGACGATAAGATTTCACACTCTTGAGGCACTTCCAAAGTAGTTTTATGGCCAGCGCTCACAAACGGCACGGCATGGTAGTGCAAAGGATTTTTTAAGCTTCATCGTGCCGCGGCATGCCGAAGCATCTCGCGTTACTATAAATAGGGTCCTAAATCGTATTAAAATAAGGTTTAAAATTATTTGAGCTAAATAATCCTTTGCCATGCCGTCCGGTTAATGTGCGTCGGTCATTAGCTGTCATAATTGTTTATACATTCCATTGGGCAAGATTTATTCCTTTGCTGAGGTATGATACTGGTAGGAATGCAATTTCTGTTTTGTATAGTTCTTTGAATATTTAAGTTGTAATTAGGTTGCTCAGTGTTATTTCGCCCTGCATATCTTGTTGAGGAATCTGGAAAGATGACTGCCTAATGAAAGTGGCTTTGACCCACGTGCTGCGTGGTTGCGATGTTGTTGTTTTCTTTTATAAATTCTTCCTCACACTAGGTTTTCTCTTGTACAGTGGTTGCGTTTACATACATAAATCTCACATGCATCAACCCCCAGACCAAAACAACTATCTGTAGGCCATACAAATATTTGTTTCGTGCGGGAATCGAACCTGCGACAAGTAGCGTTCAGTCATTGCGCCAATCTTAGTTTTGCATTGTCATATGAATAATTATTGTAATTGTCTCTACAGTCTGTAAGCAGATCGGACAGAGAAACAGTGGCAAGAGTGAAGAATTGTATAACAGCACTGGTCGCATCCAAAATGATGCTTGATGATACCAGTATCATGTTTGCATATGAAGAGAGCTTGAAGTACGATGACGTCAAAGACTTGCTCGACCCTGAAGCTATGCTTGATGTTGCTTTCTTAACACAACACAGAATAAACTATGTCGTTGAAGATTAACAGGTTCATTTTTAATTATTCACATTTTATTTTTACCATATTATGAATTATGTTCATTGATGATTTATTAATACAAGTTCTTTCATATAGGTAATTTATTTGCAATATCACAAACGACTTAGTCCAATATTAGAAGTGGAACCATTTCTCAATTTATTTTAAAATATCTCAGTATCTCTTAAAAAATTATGTAATAACCATCATCATACATTGTATGGTAATGATTATCACAGCATTTTCATTAAAAACATTCAAAAAGATACATAACAAAATTAGTATTTGGTTTTTAATATAGTTATATTATACCTAAACTATTGTAAAATACTGTAAACATCTATATAGTTAAAAATATTTTACAAATAGAAATCTCGTAAAAAATCTTATAAAAGGTGTAAATCGAAGTACAAGTGATAATAAAATTGTGACAATGATTTCAAATGTTTGACACAGTTAACTATTTCTCTTACGTCTTACATTCACAATACTCGTACAGTAATATTTGGCACATTATAATTTCTTATTTCTTTTTCCAAGAATTTTCATAAGATTTTTCGACATGAAGTATGGTTTCTCTACCGAACCATCGTTTCTTTCGCAGTCTTCAACTGAAAGAAATAGAATATAAATATTGTAAATTCTTCGAATTAATTTATAATTAACACAATAATGGGCTTCTTTTTCTACGGCACCCTTATTTTGCTAAAACGTTTGAGTGAGGAGATACTTACGGAAACATAGGAACAAAGTATCAACAGCCATTTCATAGACGTTGAAGAATATAGTACAGATGAGGTAGGTGGCAATGCTCAGTATGATGGCGGGAATGTGGTTATAGTGCAGAGGCTGGCCCTGCGTCACTTCGTACACGAATTTCCACTGTAGCAGGTAAAACACGGCGAAGCCCACTCCGATGGATATCAACAACTTGGACAGGAAGAAGAGGAAGTCTGTGACCTGAAAATATTTTGTACTCCATAAACATAACACTTTAGTACTATGTATAATTATTAATAATTATAAACCAAGTTAGTATTATAAACTCAAATCTAATAGTAGTTCTTCGTTTTAATGCAATGTCGACTTCAAATGCGCATAACATCTAGGTCACAGGACATGCAACGTTAAGATTAGCAGCACTCTTATTAGTGTACACACAGATTATCATTAAATCAGAATGTTAGGACTATTGAATGAGAACTTGTTCGCACCTTGTCTAATACGACGACTCTTATAATATTTCGCATGAGCAACGAGAAGGCGTCTCTCGCGCTCTTACAGAAGCTATGACCATGAACTGCACACATTATGTATGCATTTTTATTGATGAACTTGAGGAAGTTCTCCAAACACCAGCAGAAGCACTTGCAGAAACACATGATGCATCGAGTGAAGGGATTGTCAAACTTCTTTATTTTTTGGTCGATGTACTCTAGGATGACGCGAATCACCCGCACTATGGCTATGATCAGTGCTCCCAAAGCGACCGTCCCCAAGTGATATCTGGAACATGCGATTGAAAAATTAGAAAAATAGAAAAAGTAAATAACGAATTGTCTTAACAAGTGCATTACAAATAAACTTGAAACAGATTTAAATCAAGACTGGATTACACTAAATATTACCGTAAAGTTCTTAATATGCCCGATGTAAGCGTAAAGAATGGGAGATCTCTCTTGTGGTATGTCCAGTACCAAGTGGAGAATGTGCTGGCCAGCATCATGTCGGACACGCCGCTGATGAAGAACATTGTCCAGAAGAAACCAAGCAAGTTTGCCACTGTGGAACAAAATATAATTTTATTATTTATAAGTTTTGAGAAGGATCTGTTATTCAATTAAAAAATAACAAGAGAAGTCGATGACTGCAGCAGGTAAAATACGTGTCATATGCCCACAAAATATGCTACAAACTCATTTTCGAAGGAAGATGCCAAAAGCAAAGAGGTCAACGTTCCATAGATACTTTTATCTAGTACCACAGATTATTTAGTTATTACGTAGCTAGCAGGTACATAATTTATGAATGTAGATACCTATTGTCGCTAAACCAATTAATGTTTCACATGCATTTAACAAGCAAATTTTTATTAACAAAGCTTTAATGTTGTAAACGAGAATATACTAACAATGCAAGTAGACTACGCTGTGTGGATTATCGAGGCCAGTGAAGTGACACGTGGCCTGGCGGCAGGCTCCACCGGCTGCGTCGGCACAATTTGTCGAAAACGTTATCGGATTGCAAGCTTGGTAGTCCTGAAATATAAACACACTACAAATTAAATCCCATTGTCCGAAGAACAAATCATGAGGGATGTTCATAAAACCATTGGTTTGGCGAAACTGGGAATGAAGTTCTTGTGCAACTGAAGAACTCTCCAGTAGACGAACCTAATCATAATTTGTGCGAGATATATTGAGAACAGGATCTCGTGATCACTCACTTGAAGGATAACAATAATTTGAATACTACATAATGTCTTTTCGTACCTCAGTGTAAACGCCCTTACAGTCGCACGTGTCGTTCTTCAGATTGACGACTTTGAATGCCGGATCCCCAATAGACAGCAAGTACATAAGCACCAGCACGCCGTAAGCGATCACGAAGCATTGAATAATCCACGGAAATATTGGGAAGAATATTGTGGTTTTTATAGCAGTCACTGCCCTGGAAATAAAAATAACATTTCCTGGTGGAGTATACTTATTATATATTTTAAATAAGGTATTTACTTCTCGTCAAGGGTAAAGGTAGGCATGCAACATCGAGCTTCCTCAAAATTTAACGTCGGCAGTTCAAGGTGCACCTTGTGACATGGCGATCATGGCGAGATGACCATTCAACTTGCCATACCAAATGCACCAAAATGGTGGCAGCTAGTTGGGTCAGCGGTGCTGGGGTACTAGTTCTGCTGTCACCAGTCCGCTTGACCAATTAGTGTCTCTTGACATCTCTGTCATGACGCTGCGCCGGCGGGCACCCGCACAATTTTAGGTCGCAAGTTACTTGTTAAGTTACATTGTGACATCTCAATAATCATAAACATTATTTATAAATAGTGAACACAAACTGTTTATTTGTAGAGCGGCTCGCCCTCTGCGAGCCTGCCTCCAAATTAATATTTATCCTTGAATAAACTTACTTGCTTCCTTCCCGGATGAGCGCAATGGCAATAGCGATCCGGTTTCGCAGGAAAATTACTATCAACAGGAGAATAAGTAGCAAGACTGCAACTATAATGAGTAGGACGAGCCAGGTCGATGCTTTAGTGAAGATGGACTCTGCGTAGCCTTTGAGATTTGTCGTCTGAGACATGCTCACGGGGTTCGCCTTGTAATACACGTAGTTCTTATAACATAAGTAAATGCCTAGAATAAAGAGCACAAAATGAGGAGTAGGTATATTATATTTGGGTATAACCTAATATAAATGAAGCTTAAAAAAACTTTTTATGAAACAAGGAAAAATATACTCAACGCGCGAATAGCCCGAGGAGTATACGATAAGAAATTTGCCAAAAAAAATTTGTCAAGACCGACTCTACTCCGGTTAAGACTTTCTTAAAGTTATCTTAATATTTACTATTATAAATGGCTAATAATAAAACGATACAGGAAAACTGTTAACGAAACCAATGTAAGTAACGAAATAAAATAATGCACGGTTCACACCTGGAGTGGATGGAAGGGCAATTTACAATGCACTAAAGAGAATTGCATTGTAGCACATCTTCCTCTTAGCCTTTTCCCAATTATCTTGGGGTCAGCTTCCAGTCTAACCAGATGCGGCTGAATACCAGTATTTTACACGGAGCGACTGCCATCAGACCTCCGCAACCCAGTAACTGGGCAATGCCGATATCCTAAGGTTAAACCGTTTGTCAGACTTTCGGGCTTCTGACTACCCGTAACGACTGTCATAGGTATTCGTATGACACCCGGGACCGACGGCTTAACGTGTTCTCCGAGGCAAGGAGGGGTCCCGATGTGTAACAAATGGTCACCCATCCACGGACTGACCGCAGCAAGCGCAGCTTAACCTCGCAAATCGTACGATCGGCGCGGTTGTTATTTAGCCACGAGCCCCTCTCGCATTGTAGCACATGTATCTATAATAATTACAGTTCATATTTGAGTGCTTTAGAAGCGGCCGGCGCCTTCGTCGTTTACGCTAGAGCACATGCAAATGAACTTTAATTATTATAGATACAGTCATGTCAATTCTCTTTATTATAGATACAGTCATGTCAATTCTCTTTATTATAGATACAGTCATGTCAATTCTCTTTATTATAGATACAGTCATGTCAATTCTCTTTATTATAGATACAGTCATGTCAATTCTCTTTATTCGCTTTATTCTCGTTTGGCTCTAGTCTAGAGGACATAGTTGCGCTCCAACACACTTCGTCAGGTGTGATCATACTTAATCGTTGGAAATAATTTTTAAAATACTTACAAAATCCGAGTAGGCCGTGCAGCCCTACAATGGAGGCCCATACGACTGGCCCTACCACCCAGCGTAGGAGTAGGATATATATGAAGCATATGACCACGACCGCCAACAGTGCTCCCAAGAGGTACCACCGTGACTGCACCAAGTCTTGAACTATTTGCGCCGATAGCTGTTTACATATAAGATTTTATTAGACACATTTCTTGAAATTGTCAAAAAAAAAGATTATTCTAATGTTGGATAAGAATACCTACCCACATTATACAAACAGACTATGGTGTCGATTCTGTTACACATTTTGACAGAACTAAACTAGCCTAAACGCAACTGTCACTTTCTTTTTCTATTGAAACAGAAAGAGACAAACACCCTTAGCTTAGTCCTGTCAAAGTGCGCATCTGAATCGACACCAATACCACGCTGAAGTGTCCATGGTGCCTTCATAAGTGTCAACCAATTTTTGTCGATATGATTTTGGCTTTTCAATTATAACTAGCATATTAATATTTAAAGAATAAGAAAATATTAATATATTATAAACAAGTCCAACACCAATTTAAGTTAATGGGAATAGTTACTGGAATATTCATACACATAGCTTTATTGATCGGTTAGAAGTCTGTGAAACAAGGTTATGGCTTTCGTTAATGGTAAACGAGCCCAATAGATAAATGAATATAAAGATTTTTTACAATTTTACTTGATAACGTCACAGTGATAAATAACTACTTAATTGTGTTTTTAAGTATTTTTAACTTGCTAATTTTACTACTAAAATAACTCGCAAGCCTAGTTTTAAACTAGCGATAATATTTGTGTCTCTTTTAGATGCATATTTTGCCCGTTCAGCATTGATTAGCTGACGTTTTCCAACTATATTTGGTCCAGAGATTTTTCTGCCAGTTAAAATAATGATTTAAAGGGAAATCATAATCAGGTTATATTGTTTTGTAACTGATATGATAGGTTTTGTTTTAAGTTACATGGTATACACCAATTATAATAATTATTTATCACGAACTTACTATTAAAATTAGTCTAGTGATCTGTCCGTATATTATCTAATAACATGCACAATGAAAATAATAAAGATTTAAGTACATAAATGTTAGTAATGAGCTACAAAATGAGCGCTAGCTACCTGTTCGAATCGCACCAGATTGGCGAGTTGTGAGATCACCTGCTCCTCGGTCAAGCCCATGTCCATTGTAATCTCCTGTACCACAGTGACCGCCTCGGTAACGTTCACGAAACACCGTCCCATCACTGCTCCGAACACCAAACATGCACAGCGGCGTCGACCGCGACATTAGTGTATGGATAAGTGATATGTTTTAATTAATTACATGTGAACAAGCAGTTAATGAGTGTTACTATGTGCAGCATATTTTTTTAATGTTATAATACATGTATTTACAATGTTTTTATTGATTAAAACACGACTAGCATTCGAGCAATAAAAAACAATATGAAAATTAGGTATATTAGTTTTGTTCGTTTTCAATTAGGACAACAGGACAGGTGCACATGCGTGTGAAGGTTAGAGACTAGCTTTTACGCGTGCATCAGAAACGTGCGCAGCCAAGGCGCACTACTACATACGATGTGAGTATCGCGCTCGTCCGTCTGCCTCGTGAAGAAAGACATCCAGCTGGCTACGATCCAGCCCACGTAAGAGTCAAGAGCAGTTGCCCTGTTCACCAGCGACTTGCGAGCCTCACTAGGATTCCGCACGCAGCTGTCCCTCACAGGACTCAGAGACTTTGGACTCTGCTTTGTGTCCGTCTGGCATTGAAGAGTTGACAGATCGCCGATGCAACGGGATAACACTGAAGTGTATTTATTATACATCTAATATACGGGTCAACGTTAGGTCAAGCAGTTTTAATAGGGATATCCGGAGGGACATGCCACACTTCAAACCGCATGGTTCAAATGCTAAGCACCACAAAGATTAGTGGCAGAATTTCACACAAACTGTAACACCCAATCATCTGTCATTTTCACAGCAAATATGAGAGTACAACTGAAAAATTACCTGGTTGACTTTGTAAAACGTAGCTAGCGCATTTGTCTTCTTTCATGTATTTCTTTGCTTCGGTGAAAGTTGTGGGTAAATTATCCTCGCTCGTGCATATCATTTTAGATTTATATTCAGCAAAGTTGCTTTCCGTCATTACTACATCGAATAGTATCGTTTCCGTCGGGCACTCGTTTACGCAAACCTGTAATATAAAGAAAGAAATTGGCACCAATAAACTAAATGATTGTTTAAAACAAAATATAAAATAGAATGAAAAGATGATGAAAGGTTAGCTCATCGCTCTATGAAAGACGAAGTTCGTTATGTGGTGACATCCTCTTAGGTCTATCCACACATATCAGGGCCGGAACGGACCGGAGATCAACATCGCATACATTTTGTACCGAAGCAAGACCTCAGTCGCTCAGTGCTGGTTATTTAGCGTCATGGACCAGCCCGGAAGCGACGGAGCTCTTGCTTCGGTACAAAATGTATGCGATGTTGATCTCCGGCCCTAACACGGCCCTGATATGTGTGGGTAGAGCTTTATTTATAACTAGACTTGCCTGTGGCGTAGGACAGCCAGTGATGGGTGTGCCGGGTGACAGGCATTTAGCAATATTAAAGAACACGAGGTAGCTCTTGTTTTCGAGGCCGGAGTCTAGACCGCAACGACGTCCGTTTGAGTCAATGGGTGCCAGGAGCTGCTGTACATTTCCGCGAGTCATACCTGGAATTTGATTCCTGGTATCTGAGGTTTCTGACGTCCATAATGTTAACTTGTTCTTAGATAATTTGTTAATGTTAAATTATAATGTTGATTGTTTAGTTATTCATTGCAATTGTTTTAAGAATTAATCATCGCTATCTGTCTTTTACTTCTGTTCTTCTATTTATTTATTAATATTATATTAGAATAATAAAAATTAGAAGATAATTATTAATGTTCTCACCATAGTAGCCGACGTATCCCCATACCCCAAGGAAGAGGATGAACAGTATTAGCCATAAGATGTCTGTGCACGATCGGTTGTGGATGGGACCGTTGAAGTTCGGGTCGTATCTGATCGGCTCCCCTGGAACACAAACATAAACAATAATTAATTGGGCTCACAGATCCTTAGGCGTATTTATCTTGTAATAATTTACACATACGAAATTTATTTTCGCTTATCGTTCATCGAAATAATCATTAGAACCGTAGTGAAAATTATTTAGATATCTATCTCTGTCTATTCTTTTTGAGACAATACACGTGACGGTACCATACAATTTATAATTTAAAACACGTACATATAACGCATAAGATCACGCCTTGTGTTCCCCGAAGGGTTGGGCAGAGGTGTATAGTGACACCCTCATTTCGCCAGTTATGTTGTAGTCCCATGGGGGCGAGCTTATTGCCATTAACCGGGCACAAAGCCAGACTCCGGGCCGCTACTGAGAAATTCCTAATGGAAAAACCAAATAACACTTTGCCCGAACTTAGGACCCCATGCTCAGAAGACGCGCTAGCGACCACGAGACCAACAAGGCAGGTAATTTTAAAAAAATACATTAAAAAAAGAACTAGTAAGTATCATCTTCTTCAGTAACTAAATTTTTCGGAATTTAATAAACTGTAATATATAAACAGATTTGTTATACAATTTTCGTAAATGTTGTGTTGCCTAAAAATTTGTCATCTTGGCTTTTCCACAATTTATTAGCAGGCAATATTACTTTACAAACTTTTACTTAAACTGATAAAGCGTTATCGTTATCAGTACCTTTATGTAGTTATCCTCTTGTTTAATTGTTTATCAAAGAACATTTTACCTTTGTAACATTAGTACGCTGAAGCTTAATTAAACTGCTTAGGTTATGTTAGGTACAAACCACAGTATATTTTTATGCTATGTAGGTACAAGGTAAAAGTAGACAAATACGTAACTAAGCAGTCCACAACAGGAAAGAAAATACAAAATCATATTCCGTTGTTTCACCACAGGTTCTAATAATGGTACCAGTACTCTCAATATAAAACCAACAATAATACCGGTTAAAATAACGAAATAATTTGTAATCAATGTTAATGGGTACAGTCAGCAACGAAAGTCTGTTACTTAACAGTTTTTTAAATCATAACTGATCTAAATAATATTTCAATAAATTGTGTAAGATGAGACTAAAATAATACAAACTCTTATTACATGAAACGCTGAAAAGAAGTGTAACGAAAAATTTGGTGTCAATTTAGACATTACGTAAAAGTAACGGTGTCTACCAACTTTCATTGCTGACCGTACCGTGCTTACAAGGCTCAAGCTTATCAAAACTTACTGGACTCTTTCGGCGGTATACAGCAATCAGAGAATCCCATTTTATTGTCACTTTATCATTTTTAGTTGCCTGAATAATATCATCACAGTAATAACAACGCCCACTCGGTACAGTTTTGTTTATAGCGAAATACAAATGCTATCACATATCTTCAAATCGCCTCGGCGTCTATCGTGCTTATCGTAACAGATTTTGATAAGGACTATTCGACCAATAGTCTTATTTTGAAGCTTCAATAATAATTAGAAGAAAAATTCTCGTAACTAAGTTCAATTTTGTAACAAATCGGCGGTAACCTACGTGATTTTAGTTCAATAGATGATAATCTACTGAGCATAAAAATACTCCGTGTAAGTACACGAGTACGAGGTTGTAGTTAAGTGGTTAAGATGTTAGATTCGGTGATATCATTGGAGAAATAAATAGTCATGACGTTACCAGTACCTAACTAGATCTCACCGAACATTGCTTAACAACGTAACGAGTAAACTATTTTTTTATACGAGTTTGTTGAGATCTTCTCCTACTCCTAGGTACTCGAGCATGGTCGCGGTCCATTTTTTTTTTTACATTGGATTAAGAAATGGCAATGTAGACCTCCCAAAAATAATCGTTGGTTTATTCACAGATTATGTTCTGGACTAGTACCTATTATATACATTATTTACGAGTTATTCTGATGTAATCTATAGTATTACGACAAGATATTTCTAAAATGGTCGCAATGCGACTGCTTTTAGTTTACTTTCGTGTTCTCTCTAACATAACCAATCTCACTTCTGTCCATTATGCAATCTACATTTATTTAAAGAAGTAAACAAGAGGTAGATTACTTTAATAGCGGTAAAACTATGGCACACAACACAATACAAAAATATAATATTCGCTGCGCTGATTGTGGAACATATTTATTTAATTTAAATATTTCATGTAACATTGGGAATACCATCTAGTTATTTTTATACAAAATACTTTATTGTTCGATAAGAGTTTTGCTTATTTAAACATCATTAATAGTTGTGATAATACAACAATACTCTAATTAAAAAAGACTATTAGGTAACTTATTATGAGTATGACCAGGTGGGTCCAACTTTAAGTACATATCAGCAATTATTCCATGTGAGCTCGAAAATGTACGAGAACACCACAATCTGAAGTGGCAATGAAAGTAATAAAAAAACTTAAGTAAATAGATGCAATTATAGGTAATTAGCTTATGTGGGTGATGACGTCTCTGGCCTTCTATGTAAATACATTCATTGTCACTTTGTTAATTACGAGGATAAATGTGACGAAACCCAGTAACCAGAATAACTTATCAGAGGGTTATCTAATCTTTAACTAATAAGCCAATCGATACTCGATAGGTAGTTCCTGTCATAGATTAAAATTAAGTATGTTCATTTCTTAGAAATAGAACAAATTATTTTAATCTATAGGTAATTGCATAGTACGTAAATAGCACACTTTATAGTTATTTCGTATTTCAATAGGTAATTAGATACATAATAATATGCTTGTAAATCACAGAATATTAGAAATTCTGTATTCCGTCTTCGTATATCCATTTTTTAGAGTACATGTTCACTGTATGCAATGAATACTAATACGCTCAGTATTAAATGGATTATGTAAACGTTGGTTTAATCCATAGGTATCTTACAAGTGTACCTTTGTGGAGAAGCCGGCAGAAGCCCTAGGTTTACACTTAGCTTCCTGTTCGTTTACAGAATAGCTAAATAGCATGTTTACATACTCCACGTGAATTATTTAGCGCTGATATTTTGTCTTCGTGTGTATCTAAACCAAAAACTTTAGAGTGGGCCAGAGAGCTCGAATAATGTGTAAAAACTTTTGATGTATCAATCGTTCTGCCAAGTCTTTTCTCAACTATGTTGGGGTCAACTTCCTAACCTAACCAGATGCGGCTGAACACCAGTATTTTACACGAAGCGACTGCCATCAGACCTGCGCAACCCAGCCTCAGCAACTTTTGTTTTGTCAATGTGTGAGTGAAATAGTGACGAATTATGTTGTGTTTATTAACTACCTATTAACAAATATCGATTTTAATCGATAAACGATATTTCAAATCTAATAAAAATTGAGATGTCTACATAACCATTAGGTAGTTACCTAGGTACGTATTCTCCATGACCACTGTGACGAATGCTCATGCAATCTACCGGGGCTTGAGGGTGAATAGACTACATATATGGGCAGTGTATGCAGTATGATAATAAAAGATAATAGAATGCCGCCGGTCGTCGCGGCCGTGAACTTAGACGAGTCCTTCTCGGCACTCGGTGTTATGGTGCGTCCAGACCTGACGAACGCGCGGCGAATGCGCCGCTCGCGCGCGAGCGGCGCGCGGAGCTTTGTACGAACATGAAATGCACGCGCGCAGCTCGCGAACGGCTCGCGCGCTGCGCGCGATCGGCGCGCGAGCGGCGCATTCGCGGCGCGTTCGTCAGGTCTGGACGCAACATAAGATCCACCTCGGTTGCATCCTCAATTTCGTTCATTGTTTAGAACAACGTAGGTTGGTAACATCTTACAGGCTACGTTAATTATAGAGAACTATAAATAATCTATGATGATTCACAGGAGTCTAAATAGATATCTGTTCTAAAGTACGTATGTACCTACTTATGATTGTGACGCTAGAGTTGGTCAAACGTGTAATGGTGTTATCAAAACATGTTACACTGTCAATTGGAAACCTGTTCTGTAATCGACTAGGTACTTTTTCGATTTTATTTCCTTTTCTAACTGGCCTCATCGGTATCCTTTTTAATCGACTTCATAAGAACAAAAAAGGAAAAGGTTTTCGTAATACTAAAAGTAGTTAAGTAATTAACTATCTTATCTATTTTTAATTTCTTGAAAAAATAGAGAGAGAGAGAGAGAGAGTAGATTTTCTAATTTCCATGTGCGTACTGCCTATCCATCAGCTATAAACCTATAGGAATTACGAAGTTGAAGTGCCGATTTCTAGCTGAGGAAGGAAATGAATACCTACCTATTCATTAATTAAAATTATGCACTTCTATCGAAGAAAATCTAAATTCACCATAACGTAGTCACTTTCTAAGTAGGTATTTGAATTACAGAAATACTTTAATGTTTCACAATGAACAACCTTGAAGCTTTTGTATGAGAAATACGCAAACTAAATTATAATACCTATCAGTTTAGTATTATAATATCAAAGTTAGTTTCATTTCTCATTCACTTTTAACCTACGTTATTGTCTTGACTAACCATTTGCTACCAAAAGGGCAATGTCCATTTTAGGCTACGCGTGAACATAATGCTACAAAATTAATAATTTTAACAATAATAATTTCATATTTTTTTCAAGTCTTTCTGATTATATCTTTGTATCAATCAACACTTTTATGAATATGAATTTTACCAGTATTTTATTTGATTTTTATGATTATAATACCGGTCGTCTATGAAACAAAGGAAATTGGCCATTTTTATGAACATATATCTCCACCTGCCCAGTTTCTAGATAACATATTGTTAACTTATGAATCAGAATAAAATAAAAATAATTCATAAAAATGTCTTTTATTTCACATTTGTTACCGTAAAGAGTTTAAATAGAATCTATTACATGTGACAACACATGTAATAGATTCTATTTAAACTCTTTTGATACTAAATCATATTCATATTCTTTTTCTTAGGACTGCTAACTAATTAATTATTGTAAAAATATATTTGTCAATGTTTGTTCATGCCAGGCCAAAGTCTCATACTAAATGGACAATCCCCTTTAATGAGGTATGCAGGGTGTAAACGAAATCATGTAATTCCTTCAAACCTCGTGATGTACTGCTGACATAGATTAATCCTGCACGGTATACTTTTGGATTCAATAAAAAAAATACAAGAAGTAAACATGAATAATTCTTAACGTAAGGAATTTTAGCGAATTGCGCGGCTATCGCTCGCCGCTCGGTCATTTAACTAGGGGCGCTAAAATGCCTTACGTTAAGAACACAAATGTTTACTTCTTGTATTTTTTTATTGAATCCAAAATTGTCCCGTGTTGAGTTAATCTATGTCAGCAGTACATCACGAAGTTTGAAGGAATTACATGATTTCGTTTACACCCTGTAGATTAATACGTTTCAAGAGGTCTTGTTTTTCCAGCCCAAATTATGGCACATACGTACTTATGTATGAAGTTAAAATAACTATAACTTTAGTCATGATTACATTATTTAATTACGCGAGTTATTAAAATCAAATTAGTAAGCAGGTACAGTTACTATACGGCGTCATTCTGTTCTGCCTAGCCTTTTCCCAACTATCTTGGGGATAGCTTCCAGTCTAACCAGATGCGGCTGAATACCAGTATTTTACACGGTGTGACTGCCATCAGACCTCCGCAACCAAGTTACTGGGCAATGCTGATATCCTAAGGTTAGATCAGTTTTCAGAGTGTCGGGCATCTGGCTTCCCGTAACGACTGTCATAGGTATCCATATGATACTCGAGACTGACTATTTAACGTGCTCTCCGAGGCACGGAGATCTCGATATGTCACGAACGGTCACCCATGACCGCGGCAAGCGCAGCTTAACAGCGCAAATCGTATAATCCGCTCTCACTATACGGCCTCATTGTCACTAAGTAGGTAGGTACTAATATCTTCTTGATTCACTAATTGTGTAACTATTTCACTTTCCACGTTTGGATGATTGCTACTCAAAAACGCCGTAATGGCAGATTATCTGGATTTAGTTTAGTTCAAAGGGTAATTTTCGAAAACTAAGAACGTTTCACGCAGGCGGAACCGGGGGAGCTTAGTTACGAGCTCGTATAATTAAAAATATCACTTTTATAACTATAATACACTGTTTGTTTATAATAACCAACCACATATACGTTATCTAGATAACCGGATTTGTTTTAAAGATAAAAAACTTCGAAGGAAGTTTGTAAATCTTATACATATGTGCACGGCACAGCGTCACTTAGGTAACTGTCTTTACTTGTATCTTACATGCCACGATGTAAGGAGTATTTCACACTGACTTTACGGTGCTAAATAACGACGATAAAAGTCTCTTATTATACTTATTTTATTGTCTTTAACATGTCAAGGTGGTTTTAAAAAACTTATTATTAATACCCTGGAAGGCAAACAAAGAAGTAATTTAATTACTAAGTAGGTACACTGTTTTCATTTAAGTAGGTACTTGTTCATTATATTAAATAAATAAAATTGAAATATAATGTTATTTTTCGACTAATCATGTAGCGGAAATGACGTACGCGTAAGAGGTAGGTTTGCATTTTGTTTTTGTCGTCTTATCGCACACACACAGATTAGGCAAACCAGTAGGTAAAGCAATAATAAATTATTTTTTTACATAGTACCTATCGTTAAATTGCATACAAAACACATAAATGTAGAGAACAGTACCTACAACAATAACGACAACAATATTTATTTATCTAATAGTGTTCTCCTTGCGATAGCAATAATAACCAGCTGTAAAGAAATGTATTGCTCTGATTTTATCTGATGACTAATACATTTTTCTCATGTCATTCGTTATTTCTCACTGCCAGCCGTCACCTTTGACTAATTAGTTCATAGTTAGTTAGCAGTTTATAGTTAGTAGTTTATAGTTATTGGACCATTGTGTACGATGCCTAATGTCAATAGTGTGAATGGTGGTGACGCATGATGGTAGCTTTATTTACGTCGTGAGCAGGCGATCAGCGGACGAAGCGTGTGCCGCAAATAAACAAAACATTACACTAGTTTTACAAAATTAGCTTCTCGAGCCGATCGATTGATCGCGTTATAATTTTTAGTCGCGCCTCCAGTCGCATCGTTTATTAACAAGATTTCCATTACCCAACTCGCTCAATATCATTCAATGGTAGCCCCCACTTGTGAAATATAAAATATCGCCTGGGTTTTTCGGGACCGGTAGGTAACGCAGGTTGTTTTATTGTGCAGGGTAGGTATAGGTACCTACACTACACTCCCGTTTTGGCCAAGCCCTACAATAGACCCTATTACCATTTACGGGTCACCAAGTAAAATATCCAATTAAAACAATTTCTGTCGCACAGGCTGGTTAAAAATTAAAATTAACTGCAATGGTCCGGGGCGACAATAGCCACGTCGCGTCTTGCGGAAAATCCAAATAGTGAGTGACACATAATGAACTGTCCTTGTTTCATTCACACGTCATTTTCCGGTCGTCTAATCCATTTTAAATGTGTTAAATATTGCCCATGTGAAGGCCATGGACAGTTGCTGAATTGCCTAGCCTGATAGCCTAGTGGTGTGACCGTCGGACTGCCAACTCATATGTCTCGAGTTCGAACCCATGGAACGCACGTCTTACTTCGGATTCATGTGCATAATTATTGTATAATTATCATTTGCTTAAAAACGGTGAAGGAAAACATCGTGAGGAAACCGACATGCTTGAGAGATATTTCTCGAAGGCATGTGAAGCCAAGTCAGAGGCCCATGGGCGGCATAAACGCTGACACCAGGTTAGTCACCAACCACACGAAAAGAAGAATTGCTGAATACCTAGAACATAATTTATTTGTTGATTCATTTTCTCTGTAATAGTGGAAAAGTTAATTAGGTAGGCACCTATCTGTTTTATTTTGTTTGTGTAAGTACTTGCATGTTGAATGAAATTTACATTTCTATAAATTATATCTAAGATTATTCAGCAATAATAAAATTTTGAAGATAACGCGTGATATTAGCAATATTTATAAAATAAGTATCAAAAGATTATTGCTAGATAATAAAGTATATCCTTTTAGGAAATAACAATTGATTACTTTGTATGTTTACTTACATCAATTGTGAAATATTTTGAGGGTGAGATCATAGAAATGAATCATCATTCCTTTCTCTCAAGAGTCAACACGTTGACTCCATTATCTCGGACCCGAAGGAATATCGCCTCGAAATAGAATTCAATAGGTACCTACGCTATTTAAATAAAACTATGATTTTATTATATTAGCCAAGCTTCATACTCTGGAGTTGTAAACTTGCTGACGAATTTTGTGATGAAACCGTCTTAAAATGAATACGGTTCAATACCCAGTCTTATTATCCTTTGTGTCTAAGATACTATAATCTTCTGTGGTCTAGTCTGAGTTCGAATCAGAAGAAGAAACAAGTCAAATCATACACAACACGACGGACAACTTTATGTAAATAGAAACAGGTTATTAGACTATCACTTAGCTAAGTATCTCGTAAGTTACCTTATTATTTTTATTATTTCTTTTTCTCGTTGGAAAATCCCCATGGATATCCCTCGCCCGGGGAAGGCGAGGGGGTCTGCCGGACTCTTACCGGCTAAAAACCAATGGTGTTCCTCCTCCTGACCGTTTGCCGGGGTCGCGGGATTTGCAAAAGTATGCACCGCAACCCCGGCAGACCTCGTAAGTTACATAAGTTGTAGTACCTATAGGTTTTATTTTTAAGTTTTTACAGCATTCTTTGATTAACAGCTGATATCATTACTTTAGTATTTACTGCATCAGAACCTACGTGTTTACAAATAAAGATAAAAGTATCACAACTACATTTATTAATTACAAAGTCACGTGTTACAGTCCCCTCGGGATTCAGCAGTGTTGAACGCCATCATACACTCACGATTGGCCGATGCGATGACGATAATAGGGATATGAATAAAATCCTGCCTTGAAACAGTCTTGCTTCTACTGAAAATTCCCTTAGAGCTATAAAGCCATTCCGCCCAACCTGGGAATCGAATCCTCGATAGAGTTCATAATAAATTGAGCGAAGATCAGGGGCGGCCTTTGGGGGTAGCGAGCAGGGCAACCGCCCGGGGCCTCGTTCTTGCAGGGGCCTCTTTGCATTTCTCGTCAAGCATTATCATAAAAATGAATTCCACAAAGACAGGGGCCTCGCTAAGATCAACCCGCCCGGAGCCTCGCAATGGCTAAGACCGCCCCTGGCGAAGATCATTGTCATATCACTTCGGAGATCAAGAATGGAACTCCTTAACGACGAACAGTACCACACGTAATTGAATTTTTATAATTTATATCAGAAGTGAAGATCGCACTTAACATCACGCCTGTATTCCCTAAATAGTGGGGCAGAGGTGTATATCTAGTAACACCGTCTTTTCGCCGATATGTTTAAAAATCCCATGTAATAGGGGGCGAGCCTATTGCCATCAACCGGGCACTAATCAAAACGCCGGACAGGTAGCGAGAAATTCCACATAGAAAAACCTAATAACACTTCGCCCGACCTGGGGATCGATCCCAGGACCTCAAGATCAGCAGTCGCGCTTGCCATCACTAGACCAACGAGGCAGATTGAAGGTCGCAATAGAATCATTTTGCGTCTGTCCGTCTTAGTTTGTAGGTACTTGTATAGTCTCTTCAAAACGGGAAAATACAAAAACATATAAGTAACAGAAGGAGAAACAGACTACAAAAAAAAATAAAAACTTTATATACATGAATATAATTAACATTTTCAGGAGTGTGCCATCAATTATTTCACATAGTTTTCAATTCCTCGATTCAGCGTGGCTCTAGCTTAGAACTGACTTTAGAAAAAAAAACATTTTATTATATAATGATGATTATTTTATGCTTTTCAGTATTTTGAAGTCGGTTTCTACTATTTTTTAAAGTTTGTTTTAATAAATAAACATTTTACTTATAATGGTTAAGTACCTATGCTTGTCGTATCATAGATAATGGCGATGTGTCAGCGCCTATCAGAACAGCTTACTGTAAGTATTTACAATATAATATATGTACATAGTACTTGAGTGTAATATTGCGTGTTGAATCGTTGACTTGTAAATCACTCACAAAATGGGAACACCTGAAAATTATTCATCGTTGATTGTTGCGACTTGCTTGATCATCGAATTCTGTTGATTAACTGTAATAGTTAAATATAAGAAAGTTGAATGCCTCCTTGAAGGAAGGAAGTTAGCACCTTACCCGAAAATGTCTGAAATGTTTTTCGACACTAACAAAAGAGTGTGATGTAAAATTGTAAATCATCATTGTTATAAACATAATTTACATTATCATTATTTCAGTTTCACATTTCTTGACACTTGGCACAGAATTTAGCATTCGTCTGACTGGAAAACTTTAGTTACTATAGCACAGTCAATAAATACACAGGTTTACTAGAAGTATATAGGTAGGTACGTTTACGTGGTGCTATTTTCAAGTAAATAAACAGCACTTCATATACGATCTGTAATATTTTATGCGTCAAGAAACGGAAGATTGAAAAAGTCATAAATCACCTGCAGTGGTCTCTATTTATATTTTCCGGATAAGTATTAAAATTTTACGTTGTACTACGTATTGCGACATCTGTGGAGTAATAAGAATCGGGGGGCACGGCAGTGCCCCCGCCAAGTCGAGCGCGAAGCAAACACTGCCGTACCATCCTTTACTGGAACCATTTCGCCGCATTTTCAGGCCCCTATTTGAGAACTTCTGGATAAGACTAGAACGCAGAAATTTTCGTTATCCAGTAAGCTATAATCACATACTTAAAATCCAAAATTTCAAGTCTGTAGGTCATTTAGTTCCGAAGTTAAGCGAAAGCAAAGTTTCGCATTTATGACACTCACTCACTCATGATCATCAGAATAGAACTAGTACTTCCCATAAACTCAGAGAGCTGAAATTTGATACAGAGTTAGGGTTTAATGGCCTCATAAAGGAAAAACTATAAAAACTAGGATAATCGAAGATCTTGAGTACCTGGTGACCCTGATTAGAAAACACAAGAGCCCAACCAAACTATTAGAGATCGACATACCGCCTTTACAAAAAATATTCAACTTGGTAGGCCGCTTCATTTGATGTCAAAAATCGAAGGTCTGAAGTATCTGATGAAGAACCCTCAGCTGGTCTCAGCTGTATTAGAGATATGGTAATGCCCCCTTCTACTATTGGTACATAAAAAAATCGACTGTCATTGCAAAAATCCAGCATAGTGGGACACATCTTCTAATCTAATTTAATCTAGCCTATAGCGTCCCACTGCTGTGCGAATGCCTCCCCTTCTGCTTTTAATACGCATATAAATAAAATTAAAGGAAAACTCTGGATAAGACTAGACTGGCTTTTATACTTATACTTACAAGTTTACAAGAAGAAATAGTCGAACGATTAACTTTATTCTACTCGAACATTACACAAATTAAATAAACAAATTACACTAAAATATTAATTTCGCTCAAAATTTCGTCAAAATATAATGCATTGGACTAAGAGTGGCGGTGATACCCGCACACGTCGCTAGATAGCGCTGACTGTATTTTAAAACGCGCTTAAGTTTGTTTTTCCGAAAACTGTGTCAAATAAGAAAATCTAATAAAATAAATCAATAAGCCCACGTTTCTACAAAAAGAAGTGAAATCCCACCAAAAACATTCTGTAAAAAACTAGCCAAGTCTCGATGGAGCTGCTTGTTTATCTCTAAAAAGTAATGAAATCTAGACAAAGTCGTGCCATGTCTAAGGTTCCTTACTGCGATTTCTTTATTATTATAGTTAATGTTGTGTGACTTGGCCGTTGAAGGGTACACAAGGGTACAAAACCAGGTGCTCCATGACACCATTGCACCAATCTGTCGCCAGAACCGCTACCCATTGACGATGGAAAATTGCCACTTGGAAAACGTTGATTCAATAACCAGTCAATTGTAGGCTTGATAAAGCTGCGTATTTCAATAATACTTATGTATAGGCGAGCCTAAAACAAAGGGTATAAAAAAAATCCAGTACAGGCGGACTTCTAATCATTGATAGAAGTCCGTCTGTCCCTGTCCCGTTGACTTGTACCCACTAACGTATAAAGAATGTTCAACGGCCAAGTCACACAACATTAACTATAATAATAAAGAAATCGCAGTAAGGAACCTTAGACATGGCACGACTTTGTCTAGATTTCATTACTTTTTAGAGATAAACAAGCAGCTCCATCGAGACTTGGCTAGTTTTTTTACAGAATGTTTTTGGTGGGATAAGTTATTACAGCCAACAACAGGCAACCCAGCTCACTATGCTAATGCCAGGACAAGAAATGTTTCACGGGTTTGGTCGTATCTCTCATAGAAAAACAGACGAAATTAGTGACACATCTCGAAACTCCCTACATAGACACCTATATTATACGCGTATATCCCCCCCCCCCATATGTGTGAAGTCTCAATTTTACTTTTTTAGGCTTTTAAGTTCTTCATAGTTTATGAAATATGAAACGCAGTAGGTAACTCAGTACTGCGTTCCGAGAAGATTACCCAACGTAGTACTGAGATAACTGCGTTTCATAGTTAAAAAGTACCTACCTACCTTGATCTTTTCACTACCTATAGTTCGTGATAAGCCTGCAGATTTGCGCGCAGTCCACTGAGCCTCGACGTGCACAACATAAACACACGCACATTCGACCTTCTAACCTTAGAATCTCCCCGATGTGTCATTGCATAATCGTTTCAAAGACATAACGGACATGCTACTCGATAAACGAGTAGTAACTTCGTTCAAAACCAAGTCTGTCAGCGTTGGTAGAACAGAACACGTTCTTGTTCTAATGAATGCAGGTAATTAGACGTTGAGCCAGGGGCGTAGCTACCGCCGTATCAACTATACGGGGCCCCCGGGCTACAGGGGCCCCGACGTGTGTAAGCAAAAATTCGTAAAATGTTATCCATAATCTCAATCAAGCTCTCAGGCCGTACGCCAAACTCTAAACTGTCTTAACGCTAAAGTCAGCACACCCCAGACACTCCATACAACCATGGACCAAGGTTTTTGGTTTGGTTTACTCCATTTGGGCTTCGCTGCAGTCGGGTAGAAGGGCCCCCCGACAAATTTTGATACGGGGCCCGTCTAGAGCAAGCTACGCCACTGCGTTGAGCTATATTCTCATAAACAACTATTTATATTAATGACTATATAAGTAGGTACCTAGATGTATGATATATAATGAGTCAGCTGTGATAGGTAATTATTAATGGTACCGCAAATTGACTATTAGATTAGGCCCTAATCATTTAGGCATCAAGATAAAATTGATAGATAAGATAAAGAAATGTGAATAATTTCCAAACGGTCCTTTTAAGTCCAAATGAAACTTATTCCTGTTGAACGGTTTCATTCTAAAGGTGAAGAGCCTATCCAAATCTTTAAAAGTTAAGCTGGCTTGATGAGTATGACCGATTAGAAATCTTTAACGGATGTTAGCTATGGAAACAATCAATTATGTGTAAAATTAACTGCGGATTGTTCACTAATTAATAACTTCAATAAGGATTTCGCTTTGCATATATTTCTGGGTGCATTCGTTAAACTCTAATTTCTGCCCGACTGCGCGACAGCAAAGGCTGGATTATCGTGTAGACGGCGTGACAAATGATAATATAGCCTGTTTTATAGAACTCACTTAAACAGTCATCCTCTTAAATACGCTGAGTATTTAAAAATATTCATAACGGAATGCGTTTGACTATTCATACATATATTATGCAAACGACACTGTTACCAGTGTTATGAACAGACTCCTAAGCTGTTTTGCAATGTAGGAAGTTGTCTAGATAATTTTGTCCAATACTGTTTTTATTGTACGTTTTTTTTATATTGAACCATCTGTAATGACAGTTTAATATAAAACATCAGAAGAGAACATCGAAAGAAAGAGGTCAATGACCAAGAAGAAAGTAGGTGCATTTGAAAGAAAATAGAAATGTTGAAACGAAATAAAAGCGAACTAGTTGGTAATGAACAGGAAAAGATGGAGATTGCCACACCAAAAAGTGCACAACATTTAAATTATGGATGGATGGAATAGTAATAATGCCCATAACTACTAATTAAAGGAAACTTACTAACGAATTCAGATAAAGTGGCGTATGGTATGTGTATACAGAAATCTAAAATTTATTAATTCATTATTTTTGAGTATTTTAGATTCCTGTGCACATACTTCCCCATAATGATAATTTTAATTAAAATATCGACTGGCACAAACGGAAATATCAAGATAAAGGTTAACGAATTAGGGAAACATTGCAAATTTAAAATTAATCTTTTCTGACCTCGCTAATTATTTATCCATACAATTGAATACAAAGAAATAATATTGTTTAAAAACTATTACTCATCGGAAAGGGTAATAATGGTGATTTATAACGAATATTTGGCGCTACATTATAATTTCGGCTTTTTGACGCATGTTTATAAGATGAAGAAGAAAAGGCAAGAGATGTGGAGAAGGAAAAAGGAAGAGAGAATCTAAAGAGACGGCTCCTTATAGATCCGCCTTGTGAATCTATAGCTACTTTAATTGATGGTTTTGATTAAGCATTTTGACCCATGAACTCATTTTCAATTCAGAATTCCAGCCCTTTAATAAATCCAAGCTCCTTACGCATCCTGGAATCCTGATCTCGCTGGAAGAAGGCATCTAAAAGAAAAGGTGCTTTAAATAGCTCTGAAATATATATCCAGATTTAAGAAAGGAAAGAAACAACGTTCCTCTTCTTCCCTTGTCTCTCCAACTAGTGAAAGTAAGCCAGGTGCCAGGTCAGCGAAACGTCCTCTGCCAAAACGTCCAAGGGCTGAATCAACTTACAAGATTATTAGCCTTGTGAACCTAAAACCAAGTCATCAACTTCTAATAGGTACTTGTGATCCACATTCATATTCTATTTAGACTATTTGAAATGCATGTAGCAAAACAGTACAAAAGAATTGCCAGGTTTTCTGTATAAACTGAAATAGTTACTAATAATAGCTTTGGATGTCGTATCCTATATCATCTTGACAACTACCTACTAAAAGGTGCTTTAGTCAGCAGTGGCAGTCCAGTCAAAGAATTAAACAGACAGATCAATGACATATGAAACGCTCTTTACGAGAATATAATTGAGCACAAGATAACAAATATCGAAATGGAAATAATGATATAAAGAATAATATCAAGAATTTCTATAAAGTTTTTAATAGTTTTGTTTGTTTATTAGGAGTTACTTCAACTTTTTCGTAACATCTACGTGGACGAAATAGTGTAGGACCACTTACAATAAACAAAACTCGTTTATCCAAAGATATGAGTAGGACTAGTTTAAAGCTTTATTTTAGGTATTTTCCAAGGTCGATCTCCCGGGATATGGAATAGTGTCACCAATCCACCAGCAAATACGAGCAAGGCCACGTTGCGACATTCAGACTCATGGCGAAATGTTATCTACTAAACCAAAATTTGTTGCTGCCGGAAATAAAATTAGTCGAACAGAAGGAACACAATTAATAGTAAAAGTGCAAGGTCACTTTTCTTTAAAACCAACACTATCAATAAGATTTGTTAAAAATATCGGTTATGACAAGTTTGACGTAAAATATGCTTTAAATAGTATAGACGCAGCAACTATAGTGGCTAAAAGTATAAAAGTTCTTCGTCAAAAAGTCAACGATGTCAGAGATTTATTTTTGTCTCAATTTTTTAATTACATTATTCTCATCGATAATTAGAATACAAATACACTTTGGTTTTTCTTTAAAAGTTTTCTGTAGCAGATCTTTGACTAAAAAGTGTCATATCAGCCATAAAGGGAGCACGGGGCACACACATCAGCTACACTGTGTTTACACCTCCATAATCGACTATGCAAATATCATCAAATGTAATTATCACAGTTATCTCTAAATGTAAATAAAGATAATTTAACGCCCCTGTAACACACACAGCACACATTTTGAAACTCACTAACATTAAACAGAGATTGTTGTGCAACTGCACGAAATTAATTGTCAATGTGGTGATTTGGTTAAATAATAATGCTATACATCCATCCATGTAGGTAATGCACTGCGTTAAAAAACACAGACACAGTTCAGCGATCCTCTCGATTGTTATAGATTTCAATTGAAATACGCTTCTTTTGTTGAGTTCTCTTCATAATAGCTTTTTGATATTTAATACTGTAAGGCATTCTAAAAAAATTACTTGTTTTCTTTTCAGTGCACTCGATCAAAAACAAATAAGTTCTTTTTTGCTCTCTTGTTGGGCCAACCAAAATAGAATTCTAAAACTGTAGTACGTAGAATTTGGTCACAGCATCGAATGGAGAAATAGGATTCAAAAATATTTGGGGGGTCTCATATTTCATTGATTACTTTCTTTATTTCTATTTATGAATTTACTAGAGCAACATAAAATTTAAAAAATGGCATTGCACCCGCATGGTCTTCAAAGGATACTTCTTGCCTTGGAATACTTCTAGGCGCACAGTGGTAATTAAGCCTCGCTCAAGAACGCGAATAATCTGATTCAGTGGTTCTCCGACCATTAAAAATAGTTTGACTTCGGTATCTATAACCAATATTTTAATTTACCAAAGAACACCTCTGTAACATGAACTTACCATAATCTTTGCCCATGGTGGTTTAACTACCTGCTGTGCGCTAATTTAGTCACTGCACAATTATAAGCACTTTCAGTCAATTAATGCTCAACACAGCTCGCTCCGATGCAATAAATACGAACAAATCTCCGACATTCGCTGTTCCTGTGATATTTTCAATTGTTACACATCGTACTAGAAAAAAACACCATCAACACTTTTGACCGCGACTACTTTAATTACTTTTATTAATTCAATACAAGTTGATTGTTACGTAAAGGAATCAATACGTTAAGAAAACTGTGACAATTTATTGAATTTGCTCGTATATTTATTACTTTTCGTTTGTTTACTTGTCGAGGTGAAAGTTTGTTGTCAGTCGGAGAGCATGAATGTACAACGCACTATGTAACTGTGTTCGCGGGTTGCGCGCCGAGTGCTGACTAGCCAGTGACTGGCGCTCGGCGGAGTGCGCTGAGCGGGCGTCAGTGGCCAGTAGCCTGTCTGATTCACTACTCATACATACAAAGGAAGCTAGGCTTTGTCTTGGTGTAGTACTTGTTTCACTAGCTGTGCTCATCGCTGTTCTTTGTTATTTGTTCCTCCGTATCTAGATCAACAATAAGCTCAATTAACTCTAATCCACTGAAGTGCTCTAGCATAAGCTGCTATATTAAAACCAATAACACGTCTTTACCTTCTACTAATGATATAAGAGGTTGATATAACGCATTTTTTTTTACTACTGTAAGAATGAGGAAAGAAGGTATCTAAATACTTTTCCTCCTTTTTCGGTTTTACCTACGACTTCAAATATATTATTCTCATTAATCATTAACTATTATTATCAACTAGCGTCCGCGTAAAATGATTTTACATAGGAAAACAGGTACCATTTATTTTTCCCGCGAGGGTAGGCAGAAACTACAGAACAACGCGTTCTACCATCCTGAAGTCATTTTATCATTTTGCATCTTCCACATTATTCACATACAAGCTTACAAACACGCTATTACCCTATAACCAATTATCTTTCACTTATGTCGAATTACCAATCTGTTATCACCAATTACCATCACCCGTAATCAATCCGCGCCACCATTATCTTATCACCACCACCCAACATCTATCACCAAACACCTGTTACCTTACCAGTCACCTATTCCAAATATCCTATCACTTTTCAAGTGGGAAATTCAGCAAAAAATGGTATTTCGCAAGGACCAGTCAATCATCTGTATGGCACTGCATACAATATAGAGAAATGTTAAGTATAGATAGGGGTGCAGCCTCTACGACTGACGATACCTAAGTACGTCCATCCTGGGAAGTCAGCCTCGCTACCAACCTTGCTGACTGGCTAATCTTTTCACCACGGCATAAGGTTTTCTCGAGTAACTCGTGCCGCACGAGAGAAGAAATCCTACCTTTTTTATTAAATTCGTTTTGAATGTATTCAATAAGTGTATTCTAAACATTACCTATATTATTTATTTTTAAATTACATTACATGTTAAAACTTATTTATTGAAGTCACCTTCATCGCTTGAAATGGTCTCTCGTCCAAATTTCAGAAAAACATGACGCTTCCCACAAAATATGATTCAGATTTTGTTTATCATATCACTGTAGTTAGGTACCTACTCGACTTCAATTCCATGGGGAAAACCACAGGACGGTGCATCCTGAACTTTGTTTCCTCTAATAATGTAACTAACTTTTCTATTGTTCTGAGGTACTAATATACAAAGCGTATAATTATAATTAATACAGTAAAACAAAACACTTAATTGCCATATGGTCCGAGACTAGACCCAGAGTTAGTAAAAAAACTTCACTACCCCTACTACGGTTTTAGGATCCTACATAGACAATAAACTGCTGGTTTGGAGAACCGTTTGAGCACCAATTTTGAGCATTGCTCAGACAATAATATTCATGTCAAACGTTTAAAACTAAGCATAAGCACAGACATAATGGATAATAGTACTGCGTAGCATAAGCCTATCCCAAATGTTAAATTCCTGGATATAAGCCCTTAAAAGCTGGCTTTACATCGACACAACACTTTGTGGCCTTGTGGCATGTTTCCGTGCTGCAATCACGCACGTAGGTACGTTGTGCAAGAATCGGCCAACATGCAGTAGAACTCCACAGTTTGTCACAGCTGCTGCTCTGCCCTACTTAATTCCCTTCCAATTTACATTCTCCTTCTATCCGTTCTTTCACGTCTATCCACGATCTCGCACCCCCGCGGCTCTTGGAGTGCCGCACAGGAACTGCCAATCACGAGATCGCTGGGCAGCGGGAGTGGCGCCGGCAAGGACATAGGAAGTCAGCTGTTTACACACTGCAGGTACTATCGACTTCCCTGCTCACTGCCGCGGGCGTGAGCTGGGAAGTGTGAATATGAATGAGGTAGCACACTATGGATTCCATGCGGCATTTACATGCGTCAAAACGTGTTTTCAATACTTATTCAACAAATATTTTTAAAAAAGTATGAATTACTTATGTAGTTGTAGTTATCTTTACCTGTAGATGGCCCAACAGACTCAGTCTCAAGCCGAAAAAATGTTTATCCACGAACAGCAATAACAGAAAACAGATCTTCTAATTTGTGGATCTGATTCCATTGCGTTGGTGTAAATGAAACTGCCGCATGCTTAACCTGTCGCATGACATGATGACCACGTTTGTGGTATGTGCCACAAGATGACGCATGCCACATTGTGACGAGATGTTGCCTCGGCGTAAAACCGACTTAGGTGCAAGACGAGCTTATCTTTTGATTTGCTACAGTCAACTCACCACTTACATTTAATTCTCTGGTTAAAACAATCGTGTACCTAAATTGTAATTTTTTTTCCTCTTGTAAACTGTTATTTAACCACAGAATTAATGTTCGTGATCGTCAGCCTAAGTAGTAATAATTATCCTAATTGGGTTTTGCTATGTCGTAGTAGGCTACGATAACGAGCAGTATAGTGTCCGGTATTTCTACAGCTACTCTTGAGTCAGCCATCTCGCACCGATGAGAGAGAGCACCGACTCTACGTCACTAACTGGCTTTTCACAGATTGTTGACTGATAATAACTAGATACCTCTATGCACAAATATTTTTTCGTGATCACTTGTATAATATTTTATTAATACACATTATAATGTTTAGGTATGAAAATATTATCACATCCCGTCCACGCTAATCAGCTGGTTTTTAACAGACTTCCAAAAAAAGGAGGAGGTTCTCAATTCGTCTGTATGTTTTTTTTTTTAATGTTTGTTACCTCATAACTCCGTCATTTATAAGCCGAATTAGATTTTTTTTTTATTTGAAAGGATATACTTCCAGATTGGTCCCATTTAAATTTGGTGAAGATCTGATGAAGAACTTCGGAGATAGACAATAGAACTCCGCAATGACGAACAGTACGCATAATGTGATGATGTGATTATGTTACGAGCAGCGTCTTTAGTAGGTCCAACCATATTCTAATCAAGGCCACTAAAACGAAAAAAAAAAAAATAAAAAAAAAAACCGACTTCAAAAAAACGATGAAAAGAATAAAATAATTACCATATTATAAAATTAACAGTTTTAGAAGTCGGTGCTAATCCACGCTGAACCAAATTGAAGGCACCTACTTCTGAAACTGTTAATTTTATAATATGGTAATTATTTTATTCTTTTCATCGTTTTTTTGAAGTCGGTTTTTTTTAATACCATAAAGCTTAGAGCAGACTCCTGAAACAAAAACTTTTCCAGGTTAAACTAAAACCGAATCAAATACCCAAAAACCGGGTTTGCTGCGACAAAAATCTAACAAAACATGTTTAGCGAATACTTGGACCAATTACAACACAGTATACAGTTAGGCCACGTCCTCATTTTGTGAATAAAACTTTCTAACAAAAAGATGGTCGCAGCAGACCTAGCTTACATGTGACTGTACGTCGTAACTCGTAACCCCAAGCTGATAAAAGATGGTCGCAGCAGACCTAGCTTACATGTGACTGTACGTCGTAACTCGTAACCCTAAGCTGATAAAAGATGGTCGCAGCAGACCTAGCTTACATGTGACTGTACGTCGTACCTAACTCGTAACCCCAAGCTGATAAAATTTTAATTTTTCTAATATTTAAACAAAGGTAGTGTTTACTTCGGTTTCCCCCTTCATAAAATGTAGCTAAATAGGGTTACTTAGCAAATAAGTAGTTATTATATTTCCAGTGCTAATTCGATAGATACTTGCATATAGTCACTATAAAGTTTCTTAGTCTTTAATGTAGGTACATTAATTAAGTACCTACCTACATTACATTACATGCATGACAAACATTTAGAAAACACCAAATAAATTGTCCTTCAATTAATGTCTTTAGTTAAACGTTGTTTAGAGGGCAGGTGCTCGTGGGTAATTAACAACCGCGCGGATCATATGATTTGCAAGGTTAAGCTGCGCTTGCCGCGGTCAGTCCATGGATGGGTTACCATTCGTTACACATCGAGACCCCTTCGTGCCTCGGAGAGCAGATTAAACCGTCGGTCCCAGGTGTCATACAAATATCTATGACGCTTGTGGAGGTCTGATGGCAGTCGCTCCGTGTAAAATACTTGTATTCAGCTGCATCTGGTTAGATTGCAAGCTGACCCCACCATGGTTGAGAAAAGGCTAAGCGGAACGTAAGTTACTAATTTAACTACGTTTACGTAGTTTGCAACACTAATTAGAACATCATTACACCGGTAATAAAGGATTTCATGCTGCTGGCCGTCGACTTAGGTAGGTACTCGTCCATGCCGGCCACTTGTTTTCATTTTCTTTATGTCATTTACTTATGTAAATTTTCACAATCTTACTATACCTATAGGTTTAATGACAAATAAAGGTTTAAAATATGTAAACTGTTTCTGTGCATAATTCTTATTATTTTTATCTAATAACATATTGTTCATTACATTAACTTATTTTTTGCAGCGGTCACAGTTTAGATAACCTACCTATCGACGAACGATATCCTTATTGTTATTTTCAGAGAGATAAAAAATACATGGAATAGACAAGTGGTTTTAATATCATGTGAAGGGTATATTATTCGGGGTAAACGGCCAGGCGCCCCGCAGGATCGGAACAAAGCACTTGCATTGCATCCCCGTCTGGTTGTTGACCCGTCTTGAACTTTAATTCAACTAATTGTTTTTACGTTTCCAATTTTAATTGGGTATCTGCAAGTATATTTCACTGTTTGTGACAGTAATATTATAATACAATACAGTACATAAAATTATTGACACTATTTGAAATACGTTCTTAGGCCTGATAACGCCAATAAACCCAAAGATAAGAATTAAGTGTAAAAGTGGTCATAATTACGTATTAAGTGTACCTAGCTTTTGAAAATGAATAACACTTGTTAACACAATAAATACACCTTACAATCTTTTTGAAATAATTGACTTCAGTACCTTTCTGTTTATGCATACAACGATATCTATTTAAGTACGAATAATTATATTTCGATGCATGTAAGTAAATGGGATAGTACGTAGTAAACAAAACAATGTTATCTTTGAAGATTTTTTTAACAGTTCGATGACTCAGGCCGGGAAGGCCTAACAACAAAAATCTTACTCATCAACAATCGAAAATACTTGCATTTTCAGTGGTATCTACATACCTATTTGCGTAGAAAATGGAAGTCCGCCGATGTGGTACGTACTATGACCAAATAGGTACTAAGTTATACAATGTATTAGTACCAACCTATGTAAATACATATTTTGTCATCATTATTTATTTAC
This sequence comes from Amphipyra berbera, assembly GCA_910594945.2. Lineage (NCBI taxonomy): Eukaryota > Metazoa > Arthropoda > Insecta > Lepidoptera > Noctuidae > Amphipyra > Amphipyra berbera. Next base: position 15,210,089 of record OU343123.1, on the reverse strand, counting down.
AGCCACATCATATGGCGTAAGTAACTACCTATAACATGTAATAAATTTTCTCCTACAAAAACACACAAAACATTATAAAACATATTATAGTATATAGTAGAACATTTCCGTCCTTGTGCTCGGGGACAGGTGATATCGATTTGTTGACTTGTCGTAGTTATACAGTACCACAACCACACGTACGTAATTACGAATGTTATAACATTTTGTATACATATATAACTTACAAGACTACTTAATGCTGAATTTAAAACATAAGTACGTATCCCCAAAAAAGGTACACTTATAGTCACACAGGCCCCGGCGAGATTCGAACTCACGATCTCCTGTTTACTAGACAGGCGCTTTAACCAACTAAGCCACGGCGCCGATGTGATCGGTCTTGAAATTAGAGATTCTACTGTATTCACAGTATATAAAATATATAAAATAATTATCATGAAATATTATTGAAAAGTATTTTTTGAGGCATTATTACTTTTAATACCTATTTAAGAACAATCTTTTTAAGCCTATCTAACTTAAAATAACCCAAGATAAAATTGCAAGTGTAACAATAAAGATAGGTAAAAAAAACTTATTAACTAAATTATTCTAAATTATTCTATTAGTATTCTTAAAAAAAACTTTTTAACAAAAAATTTAAACCGACTTCAAAAAAGAATGAAATAATTACCATATAAAATTAACAGTTCAGAAGTCGGCGCTGATCCACGCTGAACCAAATTGAAGGCACCGACTTCTGAAACTGTTAATTTTATATGGTAATTATTTAATTCTTTTTTGAAGTCGGTTTAAATTTTTTGTAAAAAAGTTTTTATTTTTTTCATTTTAGTAGCCTTAATTAAAACTTGGTTGGACCTACTAAAGACGCGAGTACTGTTCGTCATTGAGGAGTTCCATTGTCTATCTCCGAAGTTCTTCATCAGATCTTCACCAAACTTAAATGGGACCAACTTCGAAGTATACCCAATTCATTAAAAAAAGAATCATCAAAATCGGTTCACAATTGACGAAAATATCGATTAACAAAAACAAAAAAAAAAAAAAAAAACATACATACAGACGAACATAGTAACCCCCTCCTTTTTGGAAGTCGGTTAAATAGCTATCTATACGCAATAAAAATGGACTAATAAAGGTAGCTACCTACTATTTTTGCAAGTAAAATTTTTATTTGGTTACGTTGGAACCCTTATGTTATTATGATCTGTTCTGCCTAGCGTTTTCCCAACTATGTTGGGGGGTCAGCTTCCAGTTTAACCAGATGCGGCTGAATACCAATATTTTACACAGAGCGACTGCCATCAGACCTCCGCAACCCAGTTACTGGGTAATGCCGATGCCGATATCCTAAGGTTAGATCAGTTGTTAGGCTTTCGGGCTTCTGACTACCCGTAACAACTATCATAGGTAGGGTTGCCACCCGTGCTATAATATACTATATATATCATACTATATTTCAGTCAATTGTACATTATATTATAGAAAAATAATATTGTACGAAAAATACTATATTTTTATCCCTAATTCAACAGTCGCGCTTTTTTATGTTAACTGTAAAAACGGAATGAAGAAAGGAATAGAGCATCTATTAATTGAATTGAAAATGAATTGTTAATTTATTTGAATACTAGCTGTGTCCATAGGGCTTCGCCCGTAGCCTATGCTACTCAGTGATAATGTAGCTTTCTAACGGCAAAAGAATTTTTGAAATCGGTTCAGTAGTTTTTAAGTTTATTCGTTACATACAAAAATACAAATCTTTCCTCCTTATAATATTAGTATAGATAGTATAGATATAGATTAATCTAAATTGCTCAGATTCCTATAATTATTTTAAAGGTAATAGATCATTCATGGCCAAAGCGAAGAGCAATAACAAAATATACATGGAAAAATACATAATGATAAAAATAAATGTGTATTTTTTTCCTGAATTTCCCAAAAGTACTATATTTTTACATCTTTTTTGGGAAAAATACTATATTTTAAAAAAAAAAGGTGGCAACCCTAATCGTTGGTATTTGTATGACACCCGGGATCGACTGTTTAACGTGGTCTCCGAGGTACGGAGGTGTCTCGATGTGTAACGAAACGGTCACCCATCCACAGACTGACAGCGGCAAGCGCAGCTTAACTTTGCAAATCTTATGATCCGCGCGGTTGATAATTAGCCACGAGCCCCACCCTTATGTAATTGTGATGTAAGCCTGTTATAGAAATGTACCCCCTCCCTGACAACATTTAATAACAATTACTATTATATAATATATAATGAGATACCTATTGATAGTGATTGATATATACAACGTTTTCAATCGGTTATGGATGGTTTGATCTAGACATGGGGTTCGGTGGTATTAGCTAAAGCTAAAGAAAGGACGAAAAACGCTGACTACATTTTTAATGTAGGTATATAATGGTAATAAAAAGCAGTGATGGTCTAGTGGTGCGACCGCCTGCCGGACTGCCAAGTCATAGGTATCGTGTTCTACTCACAAAGACGTTGCCTTTAAAATTCAGAAACGGTGCATTAGAGCTATGTTTGGCCTCAAAGTAACTGACAGCTGTAGATCGTACTCTAATAAATATAAAATTCTGACACTTCCATCTTTATACATTCTAGAAATCGCATTATTTGTAAAGTTAAACCCTCATTTATTTCCAAGACTTTCTGATGTAATTATTCGTAATAGACGTAAAAATAACTTATGTATTCGTAGAGCAAATACAGCACTTATGTGGAAAAGCGTATTCTGTTGGGCTCCAAAAATCTATAACAAGCTTCCAGATTCTTACAAAGAGCTAACAGTAGAAATATTTAGAAAGAAGTTAAAGGCCCTTCTAAGTGAAAAGTGCTATTATACTGTTACAGATTTTATGAATGACACTTTCTAAGAAATGTTAAATAGAATAAAATATAATTATTATAAATGTACTAAATTTTAATTGCCATTTTCTCCTATACATGTTTGTTTTTTATTTTTTTATTGTATTTAACTACTTATTTTGTTATTATTTGCACGCCATACATGGCAGAATATGATTGTTACCACAATAATGTATGTAAGATCTTATTTGTACCATGTTCATCCAAATAAAGATACTATTGACTATTGACTATTGACTATTCGAACCCAAGGCACGCACCTCTGACTTTTCGGATTCATGTGCGTATTGTATAATTATCTCCTGCTTAAAAACGGTGAAGGGAAACATCGTGAGGAAACCGGCATGCCTGAGACATTTCTCGAAGGCTTGTGAAGCCAAATCAGAGGCCATATGGGCGGCATAACCTCGGACACCAGGTTAGTCATTAACCACACGAAAAGAAGATGGTGTCGATTCTGTAGCACATTTTGACAGTACTAAACTAGACTAAACGCAACTGTCACTTTCATTTTCTGTTTAAACAGAAAGAGACAGTTTAGTTTAGTCCTGTCAAAGTGCGCAACTGAATCGACACCAATAGCGAAGGATATTGTAACGAAAACATTATAAATATTCCGACAAGTAGGTATGTAGTATGTAAAAATAGTACGTATGTACTGATAATACATTTTATAGCTACTAGTAGAAATCGCTACCGGAGACTGGCGCCAGTGCGGCGGGAAACCCTCTCCACATAACCCTCAGTTGGGGGCAAAGTTGTTTTGGCTCTCAGCCAAATGCGGATCGTTTTTGTCATAAAACATACCAGTTTGTTTTCATTTCTGCTCGCCCGCAGTGCAATGGAATATGACCTAATATTATGGAAAAAATCATGTTTTACATTTAGCCAGAATGTAAACCCAAACATCCTAAAACAGTAGATTTTTTGATTGTTGCCTACGTAGAACAACGTTATTTGTCTGTTATCTATAACCTGTTACGAGGAGTTGTGGGTACAAAGTCAAACTACAAACACAAAACATCTGTTCAGGCGTCTGAAGATCATCAACTCATTTCCTACTTGACAAAAGGGTCTTACAAACTTTCGCAGGTCCGATTGATTTGAAATTTGGTATAGGTACTGTTACTTCGGTGGTATTTCCAAGACATGGCAACCTCGAGTTGATGCTGCAGCATCAAGTAGTCTGCGAGATAACCAACCCCTCAGCAACTTACAGCAGATATAGCGTGTTTGGGCTCATAAGAATGGTCTCAGTGAGAAGTTGTTAGATAGATGATGATGACTACTAGTAATTGAAAAACTTTTAAATAAAAACTTATTAAAAATTTAATGAAGTAAATAAATAAAAAAAACAGAATACAAAAAAGAAGCTTGGTAATGATAACTTACAAGTGCTTGTATTGTAATCAGTCAACAACTGTAATAGGTACTACCTTGCTTTTTGTCCTTCTCCGTAGATTACCGCGACGGATTGTTCTGAACTTGCCATGCTAGAGACTAGACTGTCAAGTCCATGCGTCCGATTTGTTTCAAGCACTAAGTAGGTATATTTAAGTACCTATACCTACGTTAAAACCATATTACCTACAAAATTCAGTGCTTCTGTTTTGTTTGTTGCAATTCCGTATACGGGAAAACAATTGTCGTCTATACCTGACCATTTAAATTGAGTACGTTACAAACTTATGCAGTTCATAGCTGTACATAGGTCAATCTAGTTGCACTAGATTAATTTCAGGTGACTGTGACATAGCACGTAGAGAGGTATTTTGATTCAAACAAGCAACTTTCACCGTTGACCTAGGAATAAGTATGAACCCGTTGACATAATCCCACGTGATCATCTGAACTTAGCCTTCTAAATTCGTTTCAGAATCTCTGAAGTACCTACCTATGTCAATAATAAGTCAAAACCCAACCGCGAGCTTTTTTACCAAAGGTTTCACGGTTGCCGTTTTGGTTTCAAACCGAAGTGGGGATGCACTGAGATAACTAGAGGCGTAAGCGTACCTACAGCAAATGATTGTGGGAGTGGACCTGAACCGGAGCCCGTGAATCTGTTTATAAAATATGTGATAACACCTTATTGAATGTTGGATTGTGAGAAACATGATAAGGCTAGGTAGATGACAATTAACAGACATGTATGAAAGAAAAAGGCATGCTGCACCGACCCCAAATAAATTAAGATGAGGATGATGACGATAATGTTGTTCAATAAGTGTTCAAAATTAAATTGTAGAAAAATACCTATTGTTTTTAAGGCTTACGATACTCAGGTAGAGAAAGAGGACGGTGATAGACAAGAAATAATTAGACATTGAACTTCGCCGTGTTTTGTATGGTACTGTTCAACCAACTTTTCTGTGAAATGGCAATTTGACGAAACTTGTGACATTGACAGTTCTGTTTAATTCAGTTGCACGGATGATTTTCCATATATTTATTAAATATTTAATAGGAAATTAATGCCTTTATAATATTATAAATGCTAAAACATGATTTATCTCAACAATCACGAAAAATGTTTGCTCCAATGTGTGTAGTCGGCCTTATCAATGCTTGTCTTGTCAACAATTGATGATTTTATTACAACTTGCAAGTGCAGTGTATGAAAAGAATTATCAGAATTCAGAGCTATCAAGTCATAAAGTGGCAGAAAATGGGACATAATATAAAATGTGTCATGTCAGATTAGAATATATCCCTCATAATGGACCATTATTCATAGAATGGCAACACTGGAGCGAAGTTCTTCACTTCACAGATAACTTGGTCCTAGTGTACGCTCAAACCAAAGCGTAAACGCTACCGCGGTTGGTTTGAGCGTACAGCCTTACACGATGACGTTCTGACGTATCGTCCAAGCCCTAAATGGGTTACTCACATTCGCGAGAATATGAAATTTTAATTAACTATCGGCACCCCGGAACGGTTCTCACCAAGGGTTTATGCGGGGTTTGGGTTACTTACTAGACATAAGACTTTCTTATTAATCCTGAACCCTCTAGGCTAGACGAAGCAGTGCTCGTTAGGGATTATAGTATCGACAATTAATAGACGATTCATAAACCCTAAATCAAGTTTTTTTTAGAAAAATGCTAATCGATGCAATTGCTATTAAATAGATATTACTGTGTGTAGTGTAATATTTTATTTTAGAAATAATAGGAATATAATATATGATAGGGAAATTAAAAGCAAAATTCGGTCATAATAATTTTATTCGCATATAATATTAATTGATTATGATACATGGAGCGTTAACCCGCGTCGATCGGCAGACGCGCCGAGCGGCACTCGGTCGTCTGCGCTCCAAATTATATTTATTATTCGGTTACATCGCATCGACATTCGCTCTGCAAAATCCGTAGCTACATATTCACTAATGAGAGGTCTCGAGGCAGCATCGGACGAGGACGCGCGGTCCCCGGGGTACTCCGGTCGTCGCAGCAGAGCTGCCGACCGGTCGCGTCTATATATACTTAAATATAACAGTCAAGGAGTCGGATAGCCGTCCGATCGACATATTTACATACGAACAGAACGCGCCGCGTATCGTCGCGGCCGACTCGGCGGCGGCCGCGGGGGCACCGCGAGTCGGACGGCTCAGAATCACTTCCATAATTTACGTCCTAATTAAAATACCGAAAATCTAAAGTCGGCGACGTCGAGTTGCGTACGCCGCGCGCGGGATCGGCGCGCGATATTCTCCGTGCGGCGGCACGGGGCGGCGGGTCGAGGGGCGGGCCGCGCGCCCTTCACTCCGCCTTCACCTCAGCGGGCGCGGGCGCGTCCACCGCGGCCGCCGCGTCGCCGGGCTCCTCGCCCCCCACCGCTGCCTCGACGCTCTCCACCGCGCGTTCGCCGCCACCGCCGCCGTCTGCGCACATCAACACACGTGTGAGCCGAGAGCTCTCCCTCCGGAGGCCGGCGCTAGACAGAGGGTACTAACTGCGCTGGTGCTGGTGGTAGTACAGGTTGGGGCGGGGCTGCTGGTGCGCGTGGTGCGGGCGCGGGGCGGGCGCGGGCGCGGCGGGCGGCGCGCGGTACATGGGCAGCGCGGGCGCGTGCGGGCGCTGGCCGATGGGCGCGGGGTAGCGCGGCGCCACCATGCCGCCCCGCGCCATGCCACCGCCGCCGCCGCCGCCTCCGCAGCGCCCGTTGTTGCCTCCGCTCACCATCTGTGCAATGAACATGTCCAATGTTATACATGCTATTCGAGACATCGTGCTATTTCATAGTAAAGCCACTCGATCATGATGGTCACTAACCTGTTGCTGGTGGTGCTGATGCGGAGTGTGAGCGGGCGGCGGGTGCGGGGGCGGCGCGTGGTACTTGTGCTGCGGCGGCGAGTGCGGCGGCTTCTGCGGCTTGGCAGCGCCCTTGGGCGTGGGCGAGGCGGCCTCGCACAGCGGCGCGAAGCCGTTGGCGTGTTCGTGCAGGGGGCTCTTGAGCTGCTGCGGCGGCGGCCGAGGCTGCGGCGCGTACTGTTGTTGCAGCGGCGCCCGATACTGCTGCTGCAAATGTTCGCAGATAGATATAGTTGTCGCGGGTTCTAAAGAGAGAGATCATCAACGAGTGATGTCACGGCACGTCACAATACCTGCATCTGCTGAACGGCCGCGGCGACCTGCAGCTGCGAAGAGAGGAACTGCGAGCCGAAAGCGCCCGACTGCGCCGGCTGCGTGAACTGCAGGGGGTAGGTGGGAGCAGGTGCGGCGGGCGGCTGATACGGAGAGTAGTAGGAGCTGGCCGGCGGCGCGGGCCGCGGCAGTAGGCCGGGCAGCGAGTAGGGCGCGTCGCCCACGGGCGTGGAGTAGCCCAGGTACTGCTGCTGGTACGTGCTCACGCCGCCGACGCCGCCTACACCGCCGCCTTTACTACCTGTGAATTTTCACATTATTTTAACTCCCGCATCATATTATCTAGGGTACCAAATAAATGGATGTCGAGTAAATTTTTTCATGATTTCAATATTAAATTTACATCAAATCATACTTTAATTATATTATAACTTTTTAAATCAGCCTTTTTTTTAAGAATTATTGATTTTATATCAGATTTTATTTCTGTTTTCTCATTTGTGAGATGTTATACGCACCAATAGCGCCTATTTGTTGAGTGGAAGGCTTGACAGTGGCTGACATGAGAGAATTAGAAGTGCTCGAGATTAGAACAGTACTGGGACTATTACCCAGTTGGCCCGACTGGCCGAATGCTGCACCACCACCAGCGGCTGCGGCCTGGACATGGGATGAAACAAACATTAAACATTATTTACAATATAAAATAAACAAGTTATTGTAGTTATACCTTATGGAATCACCAAAAATATAATCCAAAGTTGAATTTAAGCCTTAAAACTATAACGATGTGCTTAACATCCGAAAAATATATTATGATAAGGCAAGTTTTTTTTAAAATTTGACTTAATCTTTGCAACCTTGTTGATATAGTCAAATTAAGAACTCTAATTACAATAATTAGGTATACGTATTACAAACTGATTCCAGACAAAAAATTCACAGGACCCAAACCTGTAACTAAATAATTATGTTGAAGGCTAATAAAAGTAATATATAAATATGTTATATGCTTACCATGCGATATTGATTGGGTAGGCTCTGGAACATGTCAGGTGGGGGTTGATAGTTGTATGGAGCGGCTGACCCTGCGCCATACGGAGTGCCAGGGAACCCTCCGAACTGACCACGGCTTTGATCCAAGAACGCTCCGTACAACCCGCTCTGCTGCGGCATTTGCTGCGAAGAGCCCAACAGCTGCTGGGAAGAGTTGAACATCACGGCGGGCGGCGACGGCACCGACAAACTGCCGTACCCGCCTTGATAGCCAACGTGGTTGTAATGCTGAGGCGGCGGTGACTGTAATTGCTGCGTAGGTTTCACTTTGCAAACGTTAGGTGGAGCAGTCTCGGTATTGTTTTCTTCAAAACCTGCGAACTGTATATCTTCGGTGCCTTCAGCCACTGCAGGCATCTCCCAAACTTTCTTAACACTGGCGATTTTTAAATTGAGATCAGCTGCCAGAGGAGAAATTGTGTTCGATGTGCTCATGTGTACGCCGCGTGGCAAACCGAGGGACTTTGCAGATTTATCTTCTGTTAGTTGTCCAAGGTCAGAATCAAAAGCAAAATCAAGTTTCATATCAGATGAGTCTTCTGGTTTCTGTGATGTATCAAAAGTCATTTGTAGACCTAAACCAGAAGCATCGGCATCAGTAACTACTGGTCTGTCAGATATAAGTTCTTGTATAGACCTTGGTCGTGATCTAACTTCGCCATTGAATGTTAAAGGCCGATTTTCTAATTCAGAATTAATTTCATCTGCTTGAGTTTTGGGAATAGTCGTACTGATTTGATATTTTTGCTGTAAGGTTTCATCAGGTGTTGCAGTCTTGTAATTAGTATTTTCAAATATAATCGTTTCAACAGGTGGTGTGGCCCCATCTAGCACACCACTTTTATCAGCGACAATAGCACAAGTGGGCTGAGCAGTAATTTTAGTTTCAACAGGAATTTCTCCAGGAGTGCTGCGGTGACTCGACTGAGCAGACTTGTTCTCTACAGTATCTGCAGGTTCTTCTACGTTACCGCGCAGTGATTGTGATATAGGTTTGTCCCACGCGTTGACCGGCGGCGGCGGCGGCGCGGCGCCGGTGTCGGGCCCGAAGCCGGACACGAGCCCCATCTGTTGCTTTTGTCTTTGTTTGACGAAACGTGGCGCCAAGTTAGCCTGACGAGGACGATCATATTGGGAATTAGGTTTGCTAGAAACCGGGGCTGAACCACGTGGATTTGATTTATCATTAGGATTTCTGGTTGTTGATCCATTTCTGCCACCACCTTGATTGGAATGAGATCTGGGTTGTTTTGCTGTATGTTGATTATTATCCTCTTTCGTAGGACCTCTTGCATCTTTAGAATTCTTTTTGTTCCTTACCTCCTGGAAACCATCATCGACGACTTCATCTTCTTTTTTGCCAGAAGTAAGCTTGAGATCTGTCATAGCCTCTGTAATATCACCAGGTTTATTATCACTTGCAATGTCTTTTTTAATAGACTGAGGGTTGCGTCCATTGTTTTGACGATTTCCAGAATTTTGGTTACGCCCACCTTGACCTTTTTGGGATGGACCAGGTGGTCTCCCTGCGACAGAACGGCGACGGCTAGACGTGCCACCACCTTCGGAATGTTCAGACGTTGTTTCCCAATTTTCATCTTCGCCACTCAGAGGACCCGCGCCTTTGGGGCGTCGATCGCGACCTCTTCCAGTAGATGAACCAGCTCTCGGCTTATTATTTCCTTTCATTTTATCATCAATCTGAGAGTTATCTTTAATTTCATCATTATCTTTTACTGCTCTGTTAGCTTGGCTAAATGGACTTTTAGTATTGGGAGGTCCATAACCAGTCACTCTTTTAGCAGGAGCAGGCGGGCGCGTCGTGCCCTGGAATCCTCCGCGCCCTCGTCTAGAGGGCTGTCCACGTGGTGCGAATGGTTCTCTGTTTTCCATACCGTCAGTTATAGCAGTAGGTTGATCCATTGTTGTAGGTCGATTGGCATCGTCAGATTTGTCATGTAAATTTTTAGGACCACGAGGACTACGCGGAGCTCTTCGTCTCTCTTTGCGCTCTGAATTAGGGGCACCGTCAGTGGAACCGTCGGATTCACTAGCTCTGTTGTTAGAACGTGAGCTACGGTGCGACCGTCGCCTTGGACCCCAACCTCTATTATAAACAGCATAGCCACCTCCACCATAACCTCTGCTTTTCTTCTCAGATCCTGATCCACTTGACTTGCGTTCAACTGGTTCTTTAGCAGGAATTTTATTAAGCTGCTCATTGCTAATTCTTTCGTTTTTCTTATCATCAACAGATCGTTTTTGGGCAGCTACGCTAGCATGAAGAGATTCAGTAGAATAAGTTTCATTAACTTTAATTCCTACTAAGCTTGAAGGGTCTGTGCTAGACTTGGAAGCTATTGATTCAGACTCAGAAACTTCTTTTTCAGACTTTTGCGATGAAAACATTGGTTTAGTTATATTCTGTTGTATTATCTGTTCAGATGAGCTTTGTTTCTGTGTTTGAGAAATGTTTGACAGTGCTTCGATTGGGTTATGGTGTTTAGAAACATTTTGCGAAAGCACAGATTTACATTGGTTATCTGTGTAAGAAGATTGAGATTGGGTCACAGATACTTGTGACTGAATATTTCCATAACTTATTTGAGGTGCTTGTTGATGTTGTCCAAAATTTTGAACATTGGTGTGGTTATTCTGGCTCTTGTGAATTTGAGCTTGGGATGTTGGCGGATTAATTGTGTTACTTGATGCGGCTGTAGACTGTTGAAGTGAATGAGACACATGAGACTGTTGACAACTACGCTTAGTTTCATCATTCAAATTATCGTGGTCAAGCATTTCTTTTGAGTTTGTTTCATTATCTTTTGTTAGTGAGACTTTTTCTATTGATAACTTCTGTTGATTGGAATTAGATTCCTCTTGAGTAACTTCAGCCCAGGATGTTTTGCCAAAATCTCTTTCAATGGATTCTCTTTGAGATAAACTCGAAGGTGGCGAATTGCGTCGCTCAGGAGCGAGTGTCTGAGATGTCGACTCGGACGATGCGAAAGGCTCAGTGATTCCTATGCTCTTCCTTTCAAATACCTCAGTTAGTTTATCAGCAGCAGTACGACTGCTAGATTCAATTGTGGTTTCTATTGATTTTTTATCAGATTCATTTCTCCTATCTTTATAGTCACTATATGAATCTTTTGAATTTGATCTGTCCAACTCACGGCCAGATCTTTCGTAATCTTGCATTTCAGACCGCCATTGCGGCCCAGGTCCATCTTTGTCTCTTCTGAAGTCATCTTCACGGTCTGAATAGTCCCTAAAAATATAAATAAAAGTTACATTAATTTTGAGTATTTATATAGCTAAATAATGTTCAATTAACTATGTATAACACCTTACCGTGAATAAGAACGACGGCCATTGTGCGGTGCATGTCGTGGAGCATTGTAGGACGGCGGATCTTGACGCCGTGGGGCTGGTTTCCCGGTAAATGCCCAGCCTTTGTGATCATCCTGTTGTCTATTTTGCTGCTGCTTTAAAAATCGCGGTGGTATATTAGCTTGGAAAGTTTTAGAAAATGCTGGATTTGCTTGGTCACGGTCGCGACCATAATCGCGATCTCTCTCCCTAAAGTCACGGTCACGATCGCGATCTCTTTCGCGATCATTTCGCTCTCTGTCTACGCGATCACGATCGCGGTCTCTGTCAGAGCGATCTCTTTCTCTGTCAAACCTATCACGATCATTCCGATCTCTATTATCATTACGGTCTCTATTATCATTACGATCTCTATCTCGTGTTTCCATTCTCTCTTTATCACTTTCTGCACGATCTCTATTTTCAACTCGACCTCCTCTATTATCCAATCTGTCACGATCACGGTCGCGTTCCCTGTCGCGATCACGGTCACGCTCGCGATCACGTTCACGATCACGTTCGCGGTCTCGGTCGCGATCACGTTCGCGGTCACGATCACGGTCTCTTACGTCTCGATCACGATCACGATTATCGTACCGATCCCTGTTATCAATGCGGTCGCGGTCCCTGCTTTCAACTCGATCCTTTTCTCTCTCACGAAGATCATTACGCTCCTTGTCTCTAATGTCCATACGATCCCTATTGTCGGCACGATCCCTGTCTCGATTATCACCCCTGTCCTTGTCCCTCCCGTCCTGCTCCCTATCCCTATTATCGTTGCGGTCTCGGTCGACCACCCTGTCCATCCGGTCGCGTGTGTCCTTGGTCTGCAGAGGCGCAGAAGCGTCACGTAACTGACGCCGCTGTTCTTCCTCCTTGCGTTGCCTAGCGCGCGCGACGGCCTGGGCCACCTCATTACTCTGCTTCTGCCGTCGCTCTGCCCAAAGTTGGTCCTCATCTCCGGGCTCGTGAAGCTTTGTATCAGCGCGTTCGCTGTCGACGCTCGCGCGATTGCCACCGCTCCTCGCGTTGCCTTTGTTGGGAGCCGAAGACTCCCCATCGGAGAAGTCCAGTTTCTGACTATAATGAAAAAAAAAAGATGTTCAGTCAGGGTCCGAACGGCGACAGACGTCGGGTCGCGGCGCGACTCACTCGTAGTCGATGTCGTCCTGTTGCGCCCAGCCGGCGTCTCGGGATATATCATCGAGTGACGAGATCTGGTCGTCGCGCAGGATCGGGCGCGCGGTGAGCACCTCGACAGCGCGCGGCGTGGCGGGGGCGCGCTGCTGCTGGCGCTGGCCCTGGTTGCCGCCGCCGCCGCCGCTCCTGCTGTCGCGCAGGGCGCCCAGCGTGCCCAGCCCGAGCCCGCCACCGCCGCTACCTTTCATCTTTACGTGAAGAAACAAAAATACATATTTTAAATTTTACAATATAAAAACAGCAAGACAATGTACGACCGTAAAAGGGAAATAAGTGATCAACTTCATAATATATTCGCCTATAATAATATGTGAAATTGATACTTTTACCCATGATTAATTAACACTGCTTTTCATTAGGAATGTGAAGAAAGTAAGAATACAGAATAATATGAAATTGTATTGTATTATTTCTTATTGTATTGAATTACAAACAACCAAAAATTACTCAGAAGGAACAAAATTTTGTATCAACTTGTTTTTTTTTTTTTAGGATTCAATACATGGTTTTTCTTTTTACGTGGGTGCGTCCTGGGCAATTCTATTTTTTTATAAACATAATATGAGTATTTTTCTTAAGGAGTCTGCCCACTACATTGTATCATACTAGGACCGTAATAGGAATGTGTCAGGCACGGCAAATAACACTTCCTTCAGTACTTATGCCCACTGCAATGGATCAACCGTCTTCTATTATGGGTATCAACCGGGTTCTATACGCGTATGATGACCGTTCCATCCCCGATTAGTGCTTGTTCTATCGGTTGTTGCACATTTTTATTAAATGTATTTGTATTTAGGAACATAATCTATTAAATTTTCGTCCATAACTTTTTTTACGCACGTGCATTCCTTTAAACGGTTGCAAATATTTAATATCTTGTATCAGACAGGCGTGGACCATACGCGTCCACGCCTGTCTGATACGCGCATACGCATACGCGGTATAAACGCGGTGCATACCCGTCGCATGTCAGACACGGAGCGCTCCGTCACCTGCGCAATATTCTCACGATGAAATTTTACTGATTCGTGCATGACACGCTACGGTGTCGGTCGGTGACGGCATTGTCTCATACTAATCCATACAAAGAATTTTTTTTTGCCTGTACGGTTACGGTCCTACTATGGACCCGTGTAGTGGGCAGAGCCCTTTAAGGTCAATTCACACAGATCCGAGTCAGGGCCTTCCATTCATTTCCAGGGCTTTCCAAAAACAGTGTCAGTGAAAAATTTACTTGTCATCGAAGTTGCTTTCCGATTTTATCAGTCTCAATGTCGTATCGGGGTCAGTGATCCCAGTGTTGTTCCGTGAAACAAAACAACAATGAAATAATCGGATACTGACTTGACTACGTATGAATAAAGTTTTGCCTGACGCTTTTCTCATGGAAGGCTTGAACCTGGATAATTATGTGGGAATAGAGCTTGATGGTTATTTATTATTCTGATAGCAAAAATGGTTTTATTTTGTTATTCACATAAAATTAATTACTAATGAAGTAAGTAATATTAATGAATTTACAAAAGTAATAAGGATGCATGCAGTAATTTTTATGCCATTAAGTGTATGTTGATTCAGGATAAAAAAAAACTACATGAATATGAAGAGTGAATAACGAAAGTCTTAGTTCGTTTTAAAAATTACTTATTTCCCTAGAGAGGAAACGAGGCACTTACTGCCTGCTTTTGTTTGAGGTAAACAACGGCACAGTTTCAGAGCATGAGACATGAAAAAAATAAAACCTATAAAAGTAAAAATCTACATAAAAAAAACGGAAAAGTGTCATATTAAAAAAATTACAGTGTACAGTATTTGTGTCTGTAATTTAGTTCAGCGCCATCATGGATTAGCACCGCCATATGAAACTCAGTTTTATAATATGATAATTATTTAACTCTTTTCAGTTATTTTTGAGGTTATCTTTTAAGTTTTGTCTTTTTAGTGACTTCATTAGTATGTATAAGTTACTATGTTTCATACTTTTTGATGTTAATTATACATAAGAGTTAAAACCTTCTGTGGGAATAGCTTATTTCATTAGTGACAAGCTGACAGCCACATAACCAAGTTCTCGATAAATTAAAACGAATATTTCAATTGCTACATTTTCAGAGTATTTCTATTCACCAGGTTTTAATTCTGTCAATAGAATCACGACATCTCTCAATCATTTCTTTGATTAGTTTCGAAACCCATCAGATCTTAACCAAATTTATATGAAACCACAATGTAGGTAAAATAAACGAAACAAATTAAAAACATCCAAGTCAATTCAGAAATGCCGCAGATATCAGGTCACATACATAATGAATTATTAATTAACAAAAAAACTTAAATATTTTATATATATATATTTATGTGAGAACCTTCCTTGGGAGTAGCTATTTGATTAGTGAAAACCACAGTGAAATAATTAAGACCAATGGTTCTAGAGATTATCGCGAATATACATACAGGTCAAACTGAGAACCTTCTTTTTTGCATATTTTGCAATACAGTCTTGTATTTTTTTTTATTCAAGTATCTACTATTTTGCAAAGTTTTCTATTAGTATGTCAGTGGTTTTTGCGAGTGCATCGATATAATACGTACGAAGGAGGGCAGTATCGATCTCGGGAGGCAGGCGGGACTCTGCTGCGCGGCGGCCGCGGAGGCGGGCGCGGCGGCGGATGACGTGGGTTCCGGGCGGACGCCCGCCGTGCCACCGCACGTCCAGCTGCCTTCCGCTGCAACAATGTCATTGGGAAAGGTAATGCAAGGCCATAATGACTCACCATAAAATCTTATTGGAAATAGTTTCCTAATCAATGTTTTTTAGACTTCCTGCAAAGTTTCTATGTATTTGATATTTGGTTCTACTTATTTAGGCTTTTAAGCTATTTGCAGTGACTAAATGATTATTAAATAATTATTGATAAACTAAATGATTATTAATTAATTTCATTTAAAAGTTTCTTGTTTTAAATAAGGCGTTATGAGGCATACACATAAGTTAATTTTGTAATATAATCATAAACTAACTTTGTGGTCTCAGTTGTGGTTGTGGTCCTGCATGTTCTGATGTGCGATGTGAAGGTTGGGCAGCTGCCTCCAGTGAAGGGAACTCTGTGCGGAAGTGTGGGGACGATGGTGGTGGAAGAGCCACCCATCCGCCGGGTCCAGTACCAGCAACCACACTGCTGTTCGACGTTGTAGACTGAGGAAACATACTTACACATACATACACATTTTATAGTGATTAAAAGTCCAAGCAAAAGATGAGTTTGAGACATTGTTCACAAAAAAATTATAAACAAAATAAATACATTTATTGTTCTAAACAAATATTACAGGCATATTAAATTTAATGATCTTTTATGATAAGTTTTATCAACAACAAAAATTTGGTATAACAGAAAAAATAAAACTCAAACCATCTGAAGTATTCCTTTGTTTAACTATCTCAATGCAAAATGTACAACAATAAAAATTACTTACTATAGTTTGAGAAGTGCATGTTGAGGTTGTAGATACAGTTGTAGTAACAGCAGAAATAGAGCTGAAAATAGTTTTATTGCTTCTGTAAGTACATGTCAGTAGGTCAAAAAACTCATAACAAAACCATTCACCCCAACATAAATATTATTACCTATTATGAATTATTGAAATAGTTATTTAGGTCATTATATTATATTAGCTACAATAAACTGAAAGGTCTCTTTTCTATAAAAAACTTTCTTTTATTCTAATCTCTACATGTTTAGTATTTTTGAGAACTAAAAGAAAAATTTGACAATTAGCCACCACTGAACTGGTAGCTAGTAGCAGGATTTGAATGTTACTTACTTTGCGTTAGGATCTTGACCAGTTTCAGTTTTCAAAGAAGGCAAGTTGGCTGGTGGACGCCTAGCTGAAGGTACTTTTCCAAGACTTTGCATTCCATGTTTGCGGCTTAGTTGAGATTTCACTGAGGACGGCTCTGAGTTTTCGTTCTACAATATATTCCATATATTTGTGAATGTTCAATAATTAAAATAAAATACATTTGCTGCCATTCTTAAAAATTGCAAATTTCTGAAACAAGGTCATTGTCTATTTCACTGATGTTGCAACTAGGCAACAAGGCAACCGAAGGTCAATTTATTCAACTGTGACTACTTCAATACAGCTTTGTAGTGTTACTATGATCTTAGGCATAAGAAATCTAGTCTTAGGACAGTATATGATACTATAAAAGTTATAGTAAACTTAACTAGTTCCTTTGATATTATCTGCCATATTCCTACAATATGGTAGAATAATAATTGATTGTAAAATTTTATTCAGGTCATGAGAATTTATTGGTGGGCGTGTACTCCCTTGACATTGACGTTTAAAATATGGATGGACAAGGAGCAGTGCTTACTCTGTTGGCGCAGTACAAGCTATTGATGTCCAACTTCTGATATTTTTGCTTGCCGGACGTCGGCTTGCTCTGCGCCGTAGTTCCTCCGCCGCCCGGCGTTGAGAGTGCAGACATGCTGCGATGTACACACCATCAGGGAACCCTCGCACCGACCACCAACTGCAACCAGCGCAACAGTCTATAGGGGCTACACTGTAAACGCAAATCAATGTAATCACAAGAAACTAGCCACGACCAAAGACAATCGTCCTTCAATGTAATCCGTTCGAATCCAATGCTAGTAATAATAAGAAATAATCTTACTATATCCGAGCACTAAGAAATATTCACACTATTCATTAGATTCACTATAACACAAAACACTTTCACAGCACTGATAGAACAATATATTGGAGCCCTGCCCTCAGAGGTTTATTGACGTGTTACATCCGTCTGATGAACGCTGGATCGATGACTTCTATAATTTCACTTACGTTTTTTGTTACACTCTCTTGTCCGTTAATCTTTTATAACTTTCTACTATCTAGCCCAAAATAACGGTACTAACAAGATTGAAGTAAAAGAACGGTAAATAAACTAATTTTTATCTTTCTACAAAACAATAAAAGCAAAATACACCAGTACCTTGGTCCGTTACACTTGGTATCACGGAATAAAAAATATCTAAGCTCGATTGCTAATTTCTTAAAGAAGATTACTTTAGATTTTAACTATAATCTACGCTACCAAAAACTTATATCACTTTATTTTAAGATGGCGTCTCCAAAAGACGATCTCCTTCCTTTTTACAATCAATAGCGTGACGTCACAAAGACGCGACACAGCGCTCTCTGGTGATAAAGTTGACAAAGTAGAGCGAATAAATTGCCAGCCCAGTGTTTTTTTAATTGGTAACATTGCTTTCGTTTCTTTTTTTTTTTAATAATTTCTTTAACGTTTTGATCGTTCGTGTTGCACTAGGTTGCACAGGTATTCTTCTATCCCCGTGGTGGGTTCCCACATTGTCCACGGTGAAGCGAAGAAGAACCGGAGGAGGGGCCACTCGTCAGGGTTTTTCCCAGGATGCCGACGACGTAGCGGCCAACAAGTAGCTGACTAGCTGGCTGACCCAGTTGCGATGTCGTATGGGAGGTATCGCGGTTGAGGGCTGGAGGCCGCGGCGGGAGAGGAGTACCGGTATTGTGGTGCGCCGCTCTCCCTACTTTCCGCGGCCTTGACGGGGTCGCCACCGTTGGATGGCGGGAGTGGGGGGGCCGCAGAGAGAGAGGAGTGTTGGTATGGCGTTGGCCGCTCTCAGTGGTAGGCGGCGAGGCCACTTACCTGACCTGTCGCAAGGGGACCAAGGGTGCCCAGACACGGGGTCATCTGGCGCCCATATGCTGGTTTGGTCCCCAGGGTGGTCATGGCGTGCCTTCTGACGACACGTTTGGTACAGTGGCTGAGCGATCGGCTTCTACGCTACGGGTCATGGGTTCGATTTCCGCATGGAACAAATATTTGTATGGTCTACAGATAATTGTTCCAGGTCTGGATGTTTGTGCGTGTGAAGATTTGTATCTGTAAACGCTCCCACGATACAGGAGAAATCCTAGTGTGGGGCAATGTTTTTAAAAAAAATGAAAAATCTGTTCTGGTGCGCCGGTTATGGGGGTACTCCCCAAAGGAGAGGTCCACCAGTAGCAAGAGGTAAGAGAGGTAAAAGTCCGGCAGACCCCCTCGCCTTCCCTGGGCGAGGGACACCCATGAGGATTCTCCCAGTATAAAAAGGGTATGCTTCTATAATATAGAAGCATGAATACTTTCATGTATAAAAGCCTATAATGGGGTTCCGCATTGGCGATTTTATGAGCTGCTTTTAATAAATAAATAATAGCTATACTATACAGCATGAACATTATGTGTGGCTAGTCATTGACGTACCTACTGTGTATATCATTAATTTGTGGGAAGGTGTGCATTGCTCTAGGTGTGCAACATAATGCAACGAATGACAGAAAGGAAAGGTCAAAGGCATTATTAAAAAAAATACTAATGTTTGTAAGTTGACGGATCAAATAATCAGTCCGTAAACGTTCAAAGCTAAACATGGACGTCCAAAGACCAATAAAGAAGGTATAATGACGTAAATGTATGTCAATGCCTGGTCCCACGTCTGCTTAATCGTTGATCTGTTAGAGAGGGCCAATAGAGTGGGCTATGCGTGACCATCAAAATGACCAGAAAAACTTCATGAGACCTTTGTTTGGGGCAACATTATAGACTCACTCCATACTGGTGCAGGTGTCTCAGTAGAAGTGTTGAGGCAGACACCAAAAGAATCACGAAATGCTAGGTGTCATAAAGAATTAGGGTTTGTATCGAACGCTGAGGCAAAGTAACAATAAAATCTTCAATAGAAAAAAGTTTATAGGTAAACAGGTTAATCACATTCTTTGCAACCTATCTTCAATGGTTTAGATTTTAGGTCATCATGGGATCAAATTGAATTTATTCGTATTTAAGTTAATGTAAGATTCATCGTTTTTCCTTTATTTTAAGACACTGTTTTTTCGAGATCCGAGTATCCTTTCCGATTCGATACTAAAAAAATACAGGCTGATATTTTTTCTCGTTTGTGATGACTTGAGTGCTGGCTCAGATCTGCATCTGTTAAAAAAATCTATGAATGCAGTTTTTATTAGTTTTAAAGATAAAATAAACTCTCCTTCGAGCAGGTGGCGTTATTTTTTTCCACTCTGATAGTGATACCACCCGACACTAATATATTTTATACAAGAGATAGCGATACTATTCTCTTCATTTACGCCTGCGCACGAAGTCTTTGCACCATATTGATGAAAGAAAAATCAGTAGGCGAAGATCTGCGGAGAAGCTCATAATACGAGGAGTGTTTGAGAAAACCGGCAGCCATGTCCGGGAATATGGGAATGGAACAATTGATTCCAATTGTTAATAAGCTACAAGATGCCTTCACTCAGTTGGGTGTGCATATGCAACTGGATTTGCCACAAATAGCAGTTGTGGGTGGACAATCTGCAGGGAAGAGCTCTGTATTGGAAAATTTTGTGGGCAGGTAAGTGATATTATACTTATAAGAAAATTCTATTTGTGTAATTGCGTGACAATTCAATCATGACATGACATATGAGGTAAGCAGAATACCAAGGGCGTTAGGGGAAATACCTCCTAAATCTTACAGTATGGTAAAACGGTATTTTCTATAATATTATTAAAAGCAATATTTTATAATCAATATTATCACAAGATTAAATTCCGAAGGATTTTTCAAGTAAAATTCCGATTTATATTGAATATGAAATAGAATTACGTAAGTAGCGGAAATAATACGGAATTACTATAACGGGTACAATAATTAGGTATTTAATTTTTTGACCTAATAAATGACAATTTTCAATTACTATTTTTTTAATTGTTTTCTGCTAAACCTTTTTTTAGGTAGACGTATTCGTATTCTTGTTTTAAATTTTCTGTTGGCAACTAAACTAAAACATAACGATATCTTTTGCGTTTAATTCATTCAAATGTGCTTTAATAAATAGCACATTAATTTATCGTCGTTTGTTTTCTACTACGAAAATATTACCTACCTATTATGTTCAGATATTTTTATTCTGGCCTAGATTCAGTGCGCATGTCGAGCTGTATTGATTTACTAATGCTCTAAATGTCAATCGTTGTGTGGGGTTAATTTATAATGAACTTCATTGATATTATTTATTAATACTAAGATTAATACCTGCTACACTACAGATATTTATAATATGTAATTTTTTCATATAGTACAAGCTACTGAATGCTAAACACTTAAAGAAGATCTGTTACTTGTCTCAAGTTTAAATCGTGATTCCCGTTGCATAGACAGAGACGGAGAATGTTTTGAAATGCTATGGTATAAAGATAACATACGCTACGCTTTGTTTCTTTTTGACAGTAGTTGAATCAAGCTGAATCGAAACGTAACGTAACCACCCACCACCATATTGAAAAATAAATTAGTTTATCGATGATGAATTGATGATGAGCAAGTGTTATTAGTGTTTTAGAGTGATAAAAGTTTAATGTATCTTAGAAAAAATGGCTGGAAATTTCGGAATGCAGCAGCTAATCCCTATTGTAAACAAATTGCAAGATGCATTTGTGCAAATGGGCGTGCACATGTCTTTAGATCTTCCCCAAATTGCAGTTGTGGGTGGTCAGTCTGCAGGAAAGAGTTCAGTGTTAGAAAACTTTGTAGGCAGGTAAGATTTCGTATCCAATAGGAAGTTGTGGTGTTGATTATAAATCGTTTGAATGTACAAAAGATGTCGGAAGTAGGTATACTGCCTTTGTTTATTGTAAGGACAATTATTTATTGCTTCAATGTACAATATAGTCTGCAGGAATAAATCATTTCCTTGGTGCATACAAATAAAGCAACTGTAGGGTAATCGCAGATGCTATGAAAGCACAATTTGTGTTGTTTGTGATGAGTCATAACTTCATAGGTAACCTTCTCAAACAACAATAATTTTGTGTCAGTGTATCTAACTAGAATTCCATCAGTCTTCACTATCAAAGTGTATTCTGTAAGTTGGATAAAGAAATGTAAACAATTACTGTTTTCAATAATGAATGAGTTATGTAATGTATAAATACAATGAGACCAACAAGTTTAACAAGAAATATATAAATATGAACCTGCAAAGAATTTATTTTTGACAAATAATGCCTATTCCCAGCAGTATGCTGCCATAGTCTGTTATAAATTTTGTCTTGTCTCTGCAAATAAATCTGTATATAACCATACACTAGGTACTTATGTATAAATAAATGCAATTACAGTAAAATAAGCTTTTATACAATATCTCATACAATTGTATGACCTGGATTCTTATCAGTATTTTATATGGAGTCAAAAGATATTAGCTTGGTCATCTTCAGTCAAGGAATTGGGTAAATGAGAATCTAATATGAAAATATTAAAATTATCTCAGAATGATATTAAACTTTAACTATTGTGTTTACATGAGTATTCTATTTTAAACAGGTATGTTTTGTAAATAGTACTGATACGTAATTATAATCATTATCATACTGCGAATTACTACAGGCTTATCAGTTATCAGTCACCTAAAATATGATAATGTGTGTGTTAGCAAAAAGGCATTCAGGTATCAGTCTAAAGGCCTATTTAACAATTGTTGGTTAACTCCCGAACTGAGAGATAAATACAGCAAGTGATTTGACAATTTCTCTATAGAAAATCTGTCTGTCAGGTATATTTATTTTCCAGATTAGAGTTACCCAATAAAATATGAGACGTTACGTTTTTCTTTTTTTAAATATAATACGGAGGCATTCGCAACATCTTCCAAAATAGTTGGTGGTCAATTCCTATGGTATTCCTAATACTTATGATCACTAAAGTTATGCTAAACAAAATAAAAGCAAGTAATAATTATAACAATGAGAACCCTCTGAGCACATTATTGGAGGGTTCAGGGTTAGGCTACCGCTTGAGAAGAGGTGGTCAGGTAATATCCCACCTCCTTTACATGGACGATTTGAAGCTCTTTGCCCCCAACAACTTGCAACTGGTGAAGTTACTGAAAGTAACTGAAACTTTTAGTAATTCCATCAGGATGGAATTTGGTGTGGACAAATGTGCAGTCATACATGTAAAGCGAGGAAGGATTATGGAATCCGTGGGAACACAACTCTCAGATTCCATACACCTCAGATCCCTCTCCTCAACCGAAACCTACAAATACTTGGGCATGTCGGAGGCGTTAGGCATCAATGAGGCCGACATGAAGCAATCGTTGCGGGAGCGCTGCTATGGCCGCCTGAAAAAAGTACTTAAAAGTCTTTTATCAGGCGGAAATAAGGTGCGCGCCTTTAACGGTTGGGTCATGCCGGTCCTGATGTACTCCTTCGGCATACTCAAGTGGACTCAGACTGAACTTGACGCCCTGGATAGGAGGCTCCATACGCTGCTGACTGCATACCGAATGCATCACCCACGTTCATCGGTGATGAGGCTGTACATTCCGAGGAAATGTGGGGGTCGAGGCTTTTTAAATGCTAAGACCACAACCGCGAGGTGTGCAGCCTCAGGGAGTACTTCCTCCAAGCCGACGTGGGGATGCATCGTGTTGTAGTCGCAGTGGACAAAGGATTCACCCCACTCTCCTTGGCTAAAGAGAACTGGCGCAAGCCTGTAGTACTGGATACTAATGGCCGCAGGGAGGTATGGCAGAGCAAGGAGCTTCACGGACGCTTTTACCGGGCCCCTTATGGGCCCGATGTAGATTTCCTAGCGTCCGTAGCCTGGCTACGTTTCAGTGATCTCTTTGGGGAAACTGAAGGTTTTGTCTGTGCAATTATGGACGAAGTTATGATGACGAATAACTACCGGAAATATATTGTGAAGGACAGCACGGTTGACATCTGTCGGGCATGCCACTGTCCCGGTGAATCCATTCGACATAATTATTATTTCTGGTTGTTCTCGTCTTGCTAACGGCGAGTATTTGCACAGACACAACCTAGTGGCTAGGATTATCCACCAGCAACTTACTCTGAAATACAACCTTGTGGACGCAGAAGTACCATACTACAAGTATGTGCCCGACCCAGTTCTCGAGAATGGTCATATCACATTGTACTGGGACCGATCTATCATCACCGACAGGACTATTGTTGCCAATAAGCCTGACATAGTGGTGATAGATCGATCAGAGCGTCTCGCAATTATTGTTGATATCACTGTCCCACATGACGAGAACCTTGAGAAAGCCGAGAAAGATAAAGAAATTAAGTATCAGGACTTGGCACACGAGGTTGTCGACATGTGGGAGGTTGACTCTGCAGTCATTGTGCCGATAGTCGGTACGGCCAATGGCTTAATAGCCAAGAGCCTCGACCAACATCTGATGAGGCTCTCGTTGGGCAGCTGGGTCAAGGGCCTGATACAGAAAGCGGTACTTCTGGACACGGCGCGTATTGTCAGGAAGTTCCTCTCTCTGAGGCCCTGACCGCCGGCAGCTTGGACCCTGTTCCCGATGTCGGTGGGCTACTATTTTTTATATTTTTAAATGTTTTTAATTTTTTATATGAAAATATTTAAAAATGTAATCATATATGTATATAAATAAATAAAGGAATAACAATGACACTAATATGCTCATAAGCAACTGGAAATAACCAATTATGTGAAATAAGTTTATGCCAAACATTTTATGACTATCAATATTAAGACTAAAAATGTTATGCCTACCAGTAGGCACCTTTGCATACCTCTATTGCCTCAGAGAGTCGGTCAGGGCCTAGTCTCCAGTTTTCCTTTATTGGGTTGATGGAGTGGAACCTCAAGAGCACTTGTGGCACCCTCAAGCCTGGCTTGCCTTAGTTGGTTGGTCAGTGCGGGCCACCAGTGTTATATGGTTGGAGGTGGAAGTGTTTTGCCTAATAGCGGTTAAACCCACTCTGGGCCATTAAGACTAGCGACAGCGCAATCAGGGCCACACATTTCGACACTCTTATTAATCATAGATCCAATAATGACCATATTATGTTACAACAGTCTTGCATCCACACGAGACAGTCCGTGACTGTACTCCAATAGTGCAGCCGTTGGCTGTCCCCAGTTGGTGCCCCATTTCACTTTAGATTAAAGACTGGACTACTTCCATAAAATATGATAGTTGAGCTGTGAGATCCAATAGAACGAAATAAGTCATTAAGAAATTACTTTTGCGTGTAATGCAACATGTTACACAAAGTAAGGACAGCGAGCGTGAGCCACTATATAACTGTAACACGGTCACATTATTTGTATGTTTTTCTTAAATGTCATAAAGAAAAAGGAGCCTCATGTTGAGGGTATACCATATATCAGACAAAATGATCTTGCATAGCTTCCTTTCCAGCCAAGGACCTTAGATCACCTTTCAGTTTTAAAATGGGTCTTTTTTGTCTAATGTTATATAAATAGAGTGTAGTGATAAACACAAGATAAAATCCCTATTTCACGTGTCTCTTCAACTTGGTTTCAGTCTCTGAAGGCCAATTCACTCGGCTGTTATCTTTATAAGAAAAAAAGCAAAACTCAGCTGTGTGGCTCGTTTGTGTTTTTTAACGTGTTTGTTAGTAGAATTACCCTTCTGGTCTTCTACTTGAATCGAAATCGTGCTATTGTTGTTCAAAAGCTTTTATTTCGATGAATCAATGGTCTATAATATAGCATAGTTAGACAGACTGCAGTGCTGTCTGGTTTTCGATAGAATTTAAGGTTTTAAGGGTTCCGTACCAAAATGGAAAAAACTAACTAATGCTATCGACTTGAATAGTTTTAAATAATGCTTGTCCACATTAATTGCAAAAGATTTTTTTTTTAAATATTTTTATTTTCATTGCAAAAGGGGCTGACATGACATGTTACTAGATCAATATGAAATAACATGAAAAGGTTTAAAATAAGTTTTAATTTCCTTTCATGCCATAATGTTTTCTATTTATGATGAAAAATATCTAAAAAAAATACCATTCTTTATCTCGGAAGTTTGCAAAGCGAAAAATGTGAAATAATTAGGGTTGATACAGGTTTATGTATTTATTACAGGAAAAATAAAATTATTCCTCTAGCTAGCATAGTTTTTAGACATTAGCAGTTGTCCTTTACAAACAAAATTAGTAAAGCGCCCCCAAAATAAATGAAATTTTAACTTTATTGCAGACTAATAATACCATAGAAGGTCTACTATATTTTACAGGAAAAGAAAATAAGTTTCAGACATTTATTTATTTATTTATTTAAACTTCATGTACAATTGGTGGTACATAAGGCGGACTTAATGCCAATGGCATTCTCTACCAGTCAACCTTTGGGTCAAAAATAGACATTCAACAGACAAACACAGTTCAACAGACAACAAGACATTCACAGTTTCCGAAAAAACAAATACTTTAAATTGCATATTATATAGCGGTCTGTCCCAGCTACACAAGGGTGGACATTTTTCTTATGCTCCGCTCCTATTGGTCGTAGCGTGATGTTATATAGCCTTCCTCGATAAATGGACTATCCAACACAAAAATAATTTTTCAATTCCAACCAGTAGTTCCTGAGATTAGCGCGTTCAAACAAACAAACAAACTCTTCAGCTTTATAATATTAGTATAGATTGTAGGGATCCTTCGGTGTGCGAGTTTGACTCGCACTTGACCGGTTTTTTTGTAATGCAAATACGATAGTCACATAAGCCGATTATTGTGCTCTGTCTACTGTTTTATGGGAGAACGGATACATGTGGTCTATGGTCTTTTGGAAACCGTATTGTTTGGGAGGCTACTTGGATGATGGAAGTCGTCCAACCTGTCCACTCCAGACTTAGAAAAACAGGTTGTGAATGCAATGTATAAATGATGTTCGCTCTTCAATAAGGTGTTGTTACATTTCTAAACGAACAGGCTTGAGTAAGACGAATCAAAAAACCTCAGAATTACTCAATTTTCCCAGAAACTCGGAAGCACATCCGCAACTAGCTCACCCGGTACCATTTTATAACTGGTGTACGGTGTATCTTGGGTGTATCACTATGCATATTTTAATTATACAGAATAAATAAATGTTATACATATTAATATTTCGTCAAATCAAAACTGACAAAATACCTTGTTCTAAAAGCGTGATAAATATTTTTTTCTAAAATTACTGCACTGATTGTATTGCCTCCTATGAGTCATTTATAACGACTGCTATGATTACATCTAGGTAAATTGCGTGACATCAACGATCTTTACTTTAGATTTAATTTTCTGGCAGAGATCACGTGTAATTCCAGTGGAAAAATAGGAGTTTTTAGGTTGGCATCATGCCTACGTCTACAGAACAGGTGCAGGTTGTACCTATAATATGGTAATTATTTTGTTTTAGGGACTTCCTGCCCCGAGGTTCCGGAATAGTAACCCGACGTCCATTGATTCTACAGCTTATACACGGAAATGCAGGTATACTTATTGACTAACTCGTAAAACGTTTACTGATTTGATTGGAAAACATGTAACGTGTGATACAAATACATCTTTTATGGGGAAAATTATACTTACTAGTAAATACGGTTTATTTTTATAAACTCAGCTAACTGATAGTGATGTAGTACATTATTGTACAGAATGTGATCATTAACCTTCAGATGTATTCTGAATGTTAAAACAACTAATTGGCTTACTAATACGTGCTATTACTGTATGTATGTATTTGGTCAAAATTTGCACATCATAAATAGCAGTGTTTTGAGACGATCATTACATATAACAATACATTGCATAAGTACGTATTTTTTTAAAATATTTTAAGTTGTGGTAAGTTTTTCTGGTCACGTATAGGTCACTAGCCTTCCGTTCTGACCTTCGTTTTCGTGATGTATTTCAACGACAGGAGGCAATTTCTACTAACAAAATTGTTTAAAATCGCCATCGAACCGCAGCTCAACCACGGACGTCGGACCGATATCTTTTTAGAATTAAAGTCTTAAAGTCATACAGCCGTGGTTGACCTGCGGTTCGATTGTGATTTTTAACAATTTTTTAGTAGAAATTGACCTCCAGATGATGTTCGCAAGTCGTGATGAAATGTAATTGATGTTTAAATATAAAGTACGCTTTACAATAAGAATTTTGCTTTACATGATTATACATAATATATACTTTAGGAAACATAATTATATGAACCTAAAGTATTGTTGTTTGTTACCTATGTTTACTATTTTCTTCCCTTCTCTGCTTATCAGGGAATAAAAGAGCAACGTAGAATTAAACTACTTATAACCTGTTTATCTTTTTGTAAATGAGCGTAATGCATTTTGTAAATCTTAATTGACGGAGGGTGGTAATTGATCGAGGGAAAGACAGTCGTACGGGCTAGTAGACAGACTATGGGCTGGAAATCAGTTACTACATGGAACGGTTTTATCAACTTTTAAAACATCAGTAAGCCGCAGTTTCACGTAGTGCTCTGTTAACTACTAATTATTATGTTAACGCTGCTTAGACCGCCTGAGTTTGTAAGCGTAGTTTTATTAGTGCAATTTTATTGTCTAATGATACATTATTGTATTTTTCCTAGAATATGCGGAGTTTCTGCATTGCAAAGGCAAGAAGTTCGTCGATTTCAATGAAGTACGCGCTGAGATCGAGTCTGAGACAGATCGTATCACCGGCTCTAACAAGGGCATATCACCAGTGCCCATCAATCTACGTGTATATTCGCCAAATGGTAAGGTTTTACATGGCATAATAAGTCATTAATTAATTTACTTCAGTTTCAATGAGGGTGGAAAGTGCGAGTGGTACTCAACTCCGCTAACCAACCTCTCTATTTGGGTAATCTTTTCGCCACGGCAAGAGCTATTCAAATAACTCGTGTCGACACGATAGAAGAAGAGAGGAAATGAATTGTTATATCAACCAACACGTTAACCATACTTTTAGATTAAATTATACCAAAGCGCATTTGCATATTCATACCAGTTTTCCATGTAAGGTCTATAATAGAATAAAAGACGGGGTTCATAGGTATTAGCTAAGGATTTAAACCTGTGAACGAACGGATCATTATACCAACTATCAACTATGTCATATAGTTCTACGTTTTTATATACATTTTAAATAAAAGCGGGAGTTGTGCTATAATAAAAATATGACGGAATCGGAAGTATCTTCATACGCATGCGTTACAATATAGATTGTCAATTTTACGAAATAAGTCATTGGCCGACAAATGCGTGACACTCGTTATCATGTCTAACAACAACGACATTTACTGTTCCGTTCTGTTTAGGCGTCAAAGCAATGTATTGATGATCGAAATTCATGAAGAATCTTATCTAAATATTGTACTAGGAAGTTACATTATGGACAAGAGGCAATAACCTTTCGAATTTAAAGTTGATGCAAGGCCACAGTCATTCACCTTTGACAGATATAAATAAGGACCCAATTAAAAAAATAATATTGCTCTGGTTTGGTTTTATTATGCGAAGTTATTACGACTTACCTTCACGACGATGCCGTGATGGTACTATGTAGAACTAGATTTAGATTCATCACTGGCTTTGTTAATATTATGTGATTAAATCGAGACTCTTTTATTTAAATATAACGTAATGCGTTTAATTTGTTGTCATTATAACAGTCTTCTGTTTGCGCCGATTAAATTCTCGAGACAATTTTTTTTTCAATGGGTTTTTAACCTACTTCCAAAAAAAGGAGGAGGTTCTCAATTCGGCTGTATGTTTTTTTAATTTTTGTTACCTCACTACACCCTCATTTACGATCCGATTTGAAAAAAAATAATTTTTGTTTGAAAGAGTATTCTTTTGAAATGGTCCCATTCAAATTTGGTGAAGATCTGATGAAGAACTTCGGAGATAGATAATGGAACTCCTCAATGACGAACAGTACGCATAATGTGATGATGTGATTATGTTACGAGCAGCGTCTTTAGTAGGTCCAACCATATTTTATAATTAAGGCCACTAAAACGAAAAAATAAAAAAACATTTTAACAAAAATAAAACCGACTTCAAAAAAACGATGAAAAGAATAAAATAATTACCATATTATAAAATTAACAGTTTCAGAAGTCGGTGCTAATCCACGCTGAACCAAATTGAAGGCACCGACTTCTGAAACTGTTAATTTTATAATATGGTAATTATTTTATTCTTTTCTTCGTTTTTTTGACGTCGGTTTTATTTTTTGTTTACGTCGGTTTATCATTATTGATAGACCAGATTCGTCGCAGAAATAATCGATGAAATTGTTGTTGTTAAATGATACAATCTTATCGGGGCGTACCTACTTATATATATAAAATATGTGAGCCAGCCACATGACGAAGATGTCTCCCGGTAATAAATAATGAGTCAGTGTTAAGCATGTGCTTTAGATAAGCCATTGGCCAGTTAATTGATAATGAAGTATCATGCTCCATTATCAATTTACTGCTCATGTAAATATAGGTTTTTGTGCCCATTTACCAAGGAATAATTGTACGCCCATTGATAAGTTCATTTAATATTATCTACGCATTTTGCATTGCAAGAAATTCTGTTGTACAGTTCCTAGTATAACTTGTACATGAAAAAGTATAAGTAGGTATGTCCGTAGAATCAATATTCTTCCACTGCTTATATGGGTAGAAAATGATTATTGCCAAGTAGTATATAGCTAGGTATAAACTTGCATGCGTGTGTACACGTCTTAATTATGCAATCTTGATGATTACAGTGCTCATTTGATATTCCATATATACTTTGATAATGACCTACAATACAAATACTTGTTTGATGGTTAGTTATTATTAAATACTAAGAATAATGATTCTTTGTTTAATTAATTACATATAATAAACGGTGTAAATAGACCCTTAACGAAGCCGAAAGGCACTTATTCTCCACGTCATTGCGATAATTTTTTTGTTCTGGACTGTGCCTGGAAAAAATACTAGTTTTGAAGGTTGCAAATGTACTTGAAATACGTCCATTACCCGTTTACTACTCATTGCATCAATCAGCACAGTGTTTTGAGTGCGTTAAATTGAGCTTTACAGTAAAACGAAATTTTCACCCCCAAAATAAAAAAGTCGTTTCCCAGCGACAATTTTTGCGTAGGGTGACTTAGTTTGATGTACTAAATGCATGGTTGACGGCTTCGTAAAGGGTCTTTTTACACCTTGTATATCTGTCTTAAAGAAAGAGCTTTAAACAAAAGTCAAAGCTATAGCAGCAGCAATTTCAGCAGTCTCCATTTTAGAAGATATGCAAATACTGATTACACCAGTGTAGATGGTCGCGCTCGTGGGCAGTCGGATCTGCAGCATTGGCACATCAGCGCCTAGCATGAGAGTTCGGAGTTCACCTAGTATAATAAGTTGAGTCTTTTCGAGGGTCACACAAGTAGGAATACGATGATGACACGATTGGTGCAGTGGCTGAGCGATTGGCTTACTGTGTTACTGGTTACGGGTTCGGCCTACGGATTGTCGTTTCGCATCTGATGTGAAGATTTGTGTCTGTAAAGACACCAGGAGAAATTCTAGTTACAGCTAAAAATATAAAATACTAGCTGTGTCCTCACGGCTCCGCCCGTAGCCTATGTTCCTCAGTGATAATGTAGCTTTCTAACGGCAAAAGAATTTTTGAAATCGGTTCAGTAGTTTTAAAGTTTATTCGTTACATACTAAAATACAAATATCCAAAAATCTAAAAATACAAATCTTTCCTCTTTATAATATTAGTATAGAAAGAAGTTTCTTATGACGCTATAATCATATAACTACAGACTTACAAACAGCATTATCCTCGCTTATTGTATGGGGAGCATTTTAAATGTTCTGATGGCTCAGCGTACGTTGTATTCACTGTTCGGATCCTCAGGTCTATACAATTAAATAATTACGTATCTATGTGTATAGGATCTGAAAAATGCTCATAATCATTGTGAAGGTCATGTCAAATTCTCTGCACAGACGTAGCACAACAAAAAGTTGGTAGTGATTGTTGTTGCTATTGGTACGGTGCGGCGACCCATACAACAGTTGCCTGAAACCATCAAATGATAGCAGAAATCTTACGTTATCTATTCTTATCATGTAATAAAATATATTATCTATTTTACTGATCGTTACAGCTCGTGTGAAATGTTATTTTCTTCTATTGTGCTGCATACAACATTAGGAATGTGTAATAAAATTTCACGCTTCGAGTCAGTATGCTGATTATTTACTTCGTTTTGAATAAATATAATTGATGCTTAAAAAAACCGAAGATACCTACGTTAGTTTGTCAATGCGAATAAACTGTAAATTATTTATCTTGAGTATTATTGCAAACATTAATTTTGTTGTTAAACAGAATTGCTTATTATAAGTCGATAACAATGACCTTGTGTTATTCTTCTACTACAAACATTCCATGCCGCCTTAACGTATGCAACTTACTCACAAATTGTTTAAGATTCGACAATAACAAGTATTTTGGCACGCACCGCAGGTTTATAGGTCAATTTTGCATTTACGCTTGGTAGCTATCTGTGTCATGATTTCTGATAGTAACGTTAATCTTTTAACTTAATGATATGATATTTTAGGGACACGTTATTGCGGTGAACCATGTCATGACGTGACAAAGAAGCTATAATAGCTCAGTAATATGAATGTCAATTAATAACTAAGAAATAAATTAATTGTATGTAGGTACCTATGTTCAGTAACTTCCTCGTAGTCACGGAAATGTAAACAATACTGTCTTACGTTACAGTGCTCAACCTGACCCTGATCGACTTGCCGGGTCTCACAAAGGTACCCATCGGCGACCAACCCGTAGACATCGAGCAACAGATCAAGGGGATGATCTTTCAGTTCATCAGGCGTGAATCCTGCCTCATCCTCGCCGTCACGCCCGCTAATACTGACTTGGCTAACAGTGATGCCTTGAAACTTGCAAAGGAAGTCGACCCACAAGGCTAGTATACTGGAAGTTATCTTTAAATGCATATTAAAATTCATGGGCGTAGTCAGGGCCACCCGTTCCCCGAAATATGATAAAATATATTTGCATTTAAAATGATCATTTTGGTAGGTTACGACTATTTGCTCCTATAATCATGAAATACGCATCTAAGATATGCATGCGTGTGTATGTGAGCTACACCTCATAATACACTAGCTACCGTACCAGTTATTTAATTCGTATTTCTACCACAGCAGTTAAGCAGTGTTCAACTAAGTGGGTGAGTCTATTTTAGGGATAACAGCTCGATATTCTCAATACTCACAATCTAGCCACTCAAGAAGCACAAATATTTTGAATATGCTAAAATTACGTTGGTGTAACAGGTCTTCGCACGATCGGTGTTATAACGAAGCTGGACTTGATGGACGAAGGTACGGACGCGCGCGATGTGCTCGAGAACAAGCTGCTGCCCCTGCGACGTGGCTACATCGGCGTCGTCAACAGGTCACAGAAAGACATCGATGGACGCAAAGACATCACCGCCGCCCTGGCTGCTGAGAGGAAGTTCTTTCTTAGGTATGTATAGGATATACGTGTAGGACCTACGAGCTATTATCCAGAGCCTATCTGTATGCTTATTATATTATACTAACCGCCTGTCCCGGCTTCGCACGGGTGGACATTTTTCCCGTTTTTGCAACATTATCATTTATGTTCCGCTCCTATTGGTTGTAGCGTGATGTTATATAGCCTATAACCTTCCTCGATAAATGGACGATCCAACACAAAAATATTTTTTCAATTCCAACCAGTAGTTCCTGAGATTAGCGCGTTCAAACAAACAAACAAACTCTTCAGCTTTATAATATTAGTATAGATGTATTCTATTTTACGTATGAAATGGAGTTCAAAAGTGTCTGGTAAAGGCTAGGCCTGGATGTTTTTAGTCATTATTTCTCATATCTTTCGGTCATGAGACTACGCGGCACTTGTATGAAAAGTTGCAACATTCTTATGATACAGACATAGGTTTCGGCTATCACAGTGACCTACTTCCGCATGTCGATTGCGATTGCAATTTACGAGAGATTATACACACATGGTTTGATTATTAGTCCACGTTTTCACTTCATACAGTTTTGTAAAACAGTCTTGGATGATTTAATATCTAATTTAAGCAAAATATAAATAACTTAATAATTTGGAAAATCTTACAACAAACATTTTCATCATCATTATAACATCACGCTTGTATTCCCCAAAGGGTTGTGCAGAGGTGTATAGTAACACCATCATTTTGCTGTTATGTTTAAGTCCTATGTAATAGGTGGCGAGCCTATTGCCATCAACCGGGCACAAGTCCAAATTCCAGGCTGCTACTGAGGTATTCCACATGGATAACCCAATGACACTCCGCGACCTGGGGATCGAACGCAGGAACTCACGATCAGCAGTCGCGCTTGCCACCATTAGACCAACGCGGCAGACCAAACAAACATTTTATTACCAAATTTAGTCCGGAGAGTGTTTTACTGCAACTTGTAAGAGCCCTATGGCCAGCAGTGGACTAGAGTATCCTAAGTTTAAATGCCTGTTTTGGCTGGTGTATCTGATCTCCTAAAGTGGGCTTTTTTACAGTTTGACAGAAACTAGAAAGTATCTCCATAGCATGAAACCCTTCTGTTTTTTCCAGCCACCCATCATACCGACACTTGGCGGACCGCCTCGGCACCCCATACCTACAACGCATTTTGAACCAGCAGCTGACCAACCACATCCGCGACACGCTGCCCGGTCTTCGAGACAAGCTGCAGAAACAGTTGCTGACGCTCGAGAAAGATGTAGACCAGTACAAACACTTTAGACCCGATGATCCCTCCATCAAGACTAAGGCTATGTTGCAGTAAGTAAAAGCTCAAATGTTTTTTTATGTAAAAGCTTGGCAAACAACGGCAGAAGTGATGGAAAGAGGTAACCGCCAGCAAAACACATTTTTTTTTCTCTCGTTGGGACATCCTCATGGGTGTACCTCGCCCGGGGGAGGCGAGGGGGTCTGCCGGACTCTTACCGGCTAAAAACCAACGGTGTTCCTTCTCCTGACCGTATGGCCGGGGTCGCGGGATTCGCAAAAGCATGCACCGCAACCCCGGCAGAGCAATATACACCTACAACACTAAGGGATTAATGATCCGTTGCTAATCTAACGGGGTGTCCTGCGTAAGCGACGAACGCGACAAACGCGATCAAGACAGCGGCATTCCCTACTAGCGGCCTATGTAGCGAGATGCGACGTAATGCGTATTTGTTCCACGTCGTGTCGCGTCGGATCGCACCGCGTCGCGTTTGTCGCTTACGTAGGACACCTCGTTTGAGACGAAGTTGAGAAGTCTGTAATGGGCCTGTAATTTCACCGGCAACCATACTCTTCAAACTGGAATACAGCAATGTTCCTTGGCGGTAGAAAAAGGTATGACATAGTACTTCTCTGGACGAAATTTTCACGAGGAGCTTTATACAATTTCACAAAGAGCTCCACTACTAATAAGGCTTTTGAGGTTCTGGAAAAATAATTGTAAATTAGCTTAGTAAATCATTTACTTCCTAAAATTTTAACTTTACTAGCTGCATGTATAAATCCCTCTCAACATGGCTGCCTAGGATCAGAATCCCAAGAGGAAATATCAAAACGTAAACGTCAATTAAATTTCATACATTTGGCAACTTTATTTGTATTTATTAAATTAGCATCTCAGTTGACATCAAACAAACACAAGAGGAAACTCAAATGAGAGGTATTTATTAATACGGGCCTTACATCTGCTGCTTTACATGTTATATTGATACTGATCATTATCTCCACTTGGTGTTAGTGGACATTCAGTTGCTCAGTTTCGGTATAGTTGCACCACCTTGGTCAAGAAACTACAAAACTTAATTAAATAGACTTGCAAGAAAGTCTCGTATAAAAGTTGTACCTTTATTTTTCAGAATGATCCAGAGTTTGCAGACGGACTTTGAGCGCACTATCGAAGGTTCTGGCTCAACACAGATCAACACTAACGAACTATCGGGCGGTGCGAAAATCAATCGGTTATTCCACGAAAGATTCCCCTTTGA
The DNA here is from genome assembly GCA_910594945.2 of Amphipyra berbera. Taxonomy (NCBI): domain Eukaryota; kingdom Metazoa; phylum Arthropoda; class Insecta; order Lepidoptera; family Noctuidae; genus Amphipyra; species Amphipyra berbera. The sequence goes on along the minus strand of OU343123.1, from coordinate 15,173,957 downwards.
GATCGTCAAAATGGAGTTTGATGAGAAAGAACTGCGCCGGGAGATCGCATTCGCAATTAGAAATATTCACGGTATTAGGGTAAGCACTGCTGATAATAATAAATTATGCTTTCAATTTAAGAACAACAAAAAATCCGAGTGGTAATAGTGTATTCACTGAAAGAATTAAGTTATCTAAAATATGCAGTGATTAATAATCCAGTCTTACAATCACGCCCACAAAAATATTCCTGCCCTTCTTTATATCTAGATATTGTTCGTATAATATGAACTGAATAATGTGATAATGTTGTATCATAGGTGGGCTTGTTTACTCCGGACATGGCGTTCGAGGCTATCGTAAAGAAGCAGATCACTCGCCTAAAGGAGCCCTGTCTCAAGTGCGTCGACCTCGTCGTATCTGAGCTGTCCAATGTCGTTCGTATCTGCACTGAAAAGGTAATTATAAGTTTGTCTCATATTATATTTTATCTTTTTCAAATTGCGAAGGATTTTGACCTCACAGCAATAAAAGACAGGTATTAATTCGAGTTGCCAGAAACGGATTATTTATTTCAAAGTTTGCAACCTACTTTTATATGTAATTCGGATTTCCCGAGCACTTCGGTTCAGTATTGAAAATTAATTATTGTGCCTGTAAAATAATACCAAACATTATTATCATGTCGCACCTTTAAAGACAAACCGTTTCTAAACGAAAATATCAAATTTTACACAGGAGCAAAAAGAAAAAAAACCTTTTCGCAATAAAATTTAAGTACATGATGCTCTGAGCCATTTTTTGAGGTCATATGATGGATATTTATGTACACTATAACATACGATTACAGAAAAGTATTTTTATTAAATAGAACTTTGTTTATTGTGATTTTTTACGCCCTCTAAAAGTGAAGTTTTAAAAAAGTATCAAGTTCACCTTGTAGTTTACGTAATTTTATGAAAGATGGCATTAATAACTCAATTCATGAACATTTTCGTTTAGTAACGGTTTGTCTTTAAAGGTGCGATGTATTGAACTCATCCCTTTACAGATGTCGCGTTACCCGAGGTTGCGTGAAGAAACCGAACGCATCATCATGTCTTACTGTCGTTCTCGAGAACAAATGTGCAAGGACCAACTGGTATTGCTTATTGATTGCGAGCTTGCTTACATGAACACTAACCACGAGGACTTCATCGGATTTGCCAAGTAACATATTTTTTTAATTTCAAGTCTATGTTAAACTGATAATGTAAACGAGAATTGTAGAAGGTTGATGAATAATATATCTATATTTGTTTAGTGCTCAAAACCAATCGGAGAATTCTACAAAGTCAGGACATCGTGCACTAGGAAACCAAGTCATCAGGAAAGGATACATGTGCATCCATAACTTGGGAATCATGAAAGGTAAGCCGAAATAGATCAGTTATCTCGTGCAACGGCCGTGCATTGGCCGTTCGCCGGGTGAGCTCTACGCTAGCGTCTCGCATACCATACATCGCATTTTTATCTTGTTTATTGTTAGCATTTCAATTTGTTTGATCGTTTGACGCGATGTTTACGTCGCGTTTACGTATTGAAAAGTTATAACGTCTTGAATAATGGTCAGTTCTTGCTAGGCTTGCATAATACTCTATTTATCGTCTAGGTGTATTGTTGGAAAAAGGTGAACTTACTTGATTTTGTTAAGACTTTCTATTTTTACAATTATTGTAAGTAACGCTCACTGGATTTGTATTTAACTATTGTAATGATAAATACTCTTTTGATAAAATAAAGTTCTTCCCAATAGGCATCAAGTCTGTCCTCGGCTCTGATGTCTATGGTTAGGCCCATAGATAATACAATGGGAACCCATGGCGACACCATCGTTGGTACCAAAGCAGTTTCATTGGTTATAATGTGTTTGATATTGCTAAAGTTAATTTACACCTGATAGGTTGAGATGAGTACTAACAGAGGTGCTGTCATCTGCTTTCGTTTTGTCTTCGTTTCCTCATTGAATAAAAACGTTTTGAACCCGATTTATTGTTTCTCACAAGGAGGCTCCAAGGACTACTGGTTTGTATTGACTGCCGAGAGCATCTCCTGGTTCAAAGACGAGGAAGAGCGGGAGAAGAAATACATGTTGCCTCTTGATGGACTGAAGCTGCGCGATCTGGAGCAAGGCTTCATGTCGCGGCGGCATATGTTCGCGCTGTTCAACCCTGAGGGGAGGAACGTCTACAAGGTAATAGGAGAATAAACGAATACGAATAAAGGGGTTGTAGTTCAGTCGTGGGCCTATCATGTCTCTGAACATTCTATTATTTTCTGAACTAGCCAATTTTACTCCTTCACTTCAAGTTCTGTGATAAATTTTTGGAGAAGTAACATTATCTTAAGGCTGGGACTATACGATGACGCCGGTTCTAATCTGGTTTATGTCTTGGCGTAACCAATGAGGATAAACATCCAGTTAAATTAAACAACTGAAGAAATCATATTTTTGTACAGGATTATAAACAACTGGAGTTGTCGTGTGAGACACAAGACGACGTCGATTCCTGGAAAGCATCTTTCCTACGCGCCGGAGTTTACCCAGAAAAGACGTCCGAAGCCGCCAATGGAGACGAGGTGAACAAAACTATTTAATATATTATTATTTACTGCCTGTCTTATTATTCCGATCCTTCTTACCCCTTCTACTACTTCACATCTAAACTATTACGGGCATAACTTATGTGTACTTTTGCGCTTATTTACTTACTATATAGCTTTATAATAATAATGGTGTTTAATAATATTGTGAATTATATATTTAAATATACCAATTATGTGTCGGTTTTATGTTATAAAATCTGTTGTTTTGCCATGCTATACAGAGTGAAGGAAATGAGGTTTGTTTATACAGGCTACTGAACATTTACACAAGTACATTGATCACATAAACATGGTCGCACATTTAACACTGCGTCCGATGTGGATTTCAAGAATAATTTTCTAAAGTAACTATAAGGTTTTGATTAATTATTGTTTTGTCTAACAATGGTCTAGAAGTAATTTTCTTGAAATACATTCCAGCCGATGTAGCATGAGACATGTAGTGCTGTTTTGTCATTTTAATGTTAGTCACACCTGCACTTCACTATCATGTATGTATATGCCACTCAGTTCTAACAACTATAATAATAATTGTTTAACTTGTTAAAATATAATTATAAAACACGATAATTTACTGTTTATAATAGTAGGAATAACATCTGAATGTCGTGCTTCGTTTGTTTGAGCATATCTGCAAGATTCTGAACAGTTTTTTAAAATTATTTTATTTCAAATTATTGTGGAAGTTTAATTCAATTTTGTTTTAGCATGTTTATGTTTTTATTTTTAGTTATTTCTGCCTTCCCTGGGGTTGGGTGGAAATAAAACAAGAGTAAGTGACTCGTATTTTAAAGCTTGTTTGCTGGATTTTTGACTGGTTTACAAAGGTGATGTGCGATAGACTTAGGCGGTAGATTTCAACTTGTATTATAAATAATTATTGCATGTGCAATTATTAATCTTTTACAAGTGATCGCAATAAGCATCATATTGTAAGGCATATACATATGGGAGCGTCATTAAACGTCCAGTAACATGGTTTTGGTTATTTGGTTGTGATTTTATTTCCAGCACTGACTTAATTTATTTTGGTCATACATTGTCCCATTGGTGAGTATCGTAGTAGTATTTGTAACCGTGAATCAACAGTACAAATGTGTCTTTCGTTTTCTACCAACTAATAAAACCGTCTTTAGGAAAGTCTTGGTTTTTAAACTTACAATACTAATACTACAGGTGGAATCATTGGTGAAGCATGCTGTAACAGAATGTGCTTTTTATCATCCATACAAACATCGCTTTTTTTACTATTGAGATATAATGATAAATGGTTTCATGCCATATTAAGCATAAGGTATTCAAATAATTCAGATATCTTGATTTATGTTGCCGACACGATGTATGCTATAACTACTAAAATGTTTTTTTTTTATTATTACCTACATTTATATGAGGTTACTTCAAATTAAATGGCGAAACTTCACAGGGTTACTAGATATCAATAATATAACACATTCAAATAAAAAGCCTAAACTTTAGTTTATTAGATAACAAGATACCTAGAACATTTTTCGCTACTGTATTAGTTAGGTACCTTGTTATCAAATTAACTAAAGTTTAGATATTTTTTATTTGAACGAGTTTCGCCAGTTTATGTGAAGTAACCCTGTGTATTTATTTGTAGTACTAAGTTTAGGCTGTTTGGTGGTCATGTTCTGTTTATTAGTAAGTTGATTAACATGTTCGTTGAGTCCTTCAGCGCATTGAGGCTGGAATATATTTCCTATTTTTAAAATCGAGTTTGTACCATCCCATCATAGCTATAATATAGTCATGGATCGAATATTCCTGCTCTCAATGTAAAGAAGATTACTATTTTGACCAAAAATATACCAAGCGAGTGCTAGTCGGAAGAATTTAAGTTCTTGTTCTGTTTATTTGGTCAAAATGAACTTTTCCATGCATGCTATTTGAACGTACCGTATTGTTTGATAGATTCCTCTTCTATTTAACATCTTCGGGTTGATTGCAAAGCCGTACTACAACTTGTCTCATGCGGTTCGCCCGGCCTTGCTTATTGACCGTCGACGGTAATAATCGTGATATTGCAGGTTTAATTATAACAGATTTTAGTCTTTATTTTAACAACTTTTGGTACTTAAATATATTTTGTAACCTACAAAGCTTGGAATTTAGAGCAATTTTATTAATAAAAAAAAATGCTGTAGTATTCTTTGCAATAAAGATTATCATGCTAAAGGTATTATGCCTTAAAAGGTAAAACACACGTGAGAACGTACAATGAAGATTTCTCTTTTCGTATTTTTAGTTGTCTTTAATTGGCTCTTAAGTAACGCTACTCGTGTTCTTAGTTTATTTGTAAGTATTACAAGTGATTGTTATTGGTAAAAAATGTTTTCTTGAAGAACTTTCAGTGGTTATCTCCATTGTGGCGTCCGTTTTAAGTGCAAGAAACAATAAATGGAAACTATAATTGCATGAAAAACATTCTGTTTTCAGAGTTCAGACAGCTCAGGCACAAGTAGCATGGACCCTCAACTGGAGCGACAAGTGGAGACTATCAGGAACCTGGTGGATTCGTACATGCGCATTGTGACTAAGACGACGCGCGACCTTGTACCCAAGACCATCATGATGATGATCATCAATAATGCCAAAGACTTTATAAATGGGGAGCTGCTCGCACATCTCTATGCTTCCGGTGATCAGGTAAGACTAATCAATAAGCTTTGAGAGCTGATCAACTTTTAATTTAGTCTACAGCTGTGGTAAGGTGAGTTGGTATTTAAACTTGCACTTTATATTCGCAGTCTCAAATGATGGAAGAATCCCCCGAAGAGGCTCTGAAGCGCGAGGAGATGTTACGAATGTACCACGCGTGCAAGGAAGCTCTGCGGATTATCGGTGATGTTTCCATGGCAACCGTGAGCACGCCCGTGCCGCCGCCCGTCAAGAACGACTGGCTCGAGAGCCGTCTCGACTCCAACCCGCGTCTGTCGCCGCCCTCCCCCGGCGGACCGCGCCGGGCTGCGCCTGCGCAACAAGGTCAGTACTTAGCATATTGCCGTCCAATATTGGACAAAGGCTTTTCCAATATAGGAAATATCTAATAGACCTGTAGCTATCGCCGCTGATGACGATCTGGGTTCGTGACAGTCGGACTAAAGAATTAATTCTTTAGTCCGACTGAGAGAACAAAGTCGCCTTTAGCTGCATGCAGAATCCGAATAGGGAACGATGAACTCGGCATTTCGATGTCGACATTCCCACAAATTGTACTATTTATACACTGAAAGGCGAACACGCCGAGTTAAGATGGGCGCGACATTGCAGGCTCGCTGGGCAGCCGCGGCGCGCCCCCGCCGCCCGGCGGAGCGGGCCGGCCCGCGCCCCCGCTGCCGTCGCGGCCGGGCGGCGGCGCCCCCCCGCCCCCGTCGGGCCGCCCCGCGCCCGGACAGCCCGGCTTGCCGGCGCCTCTCGTTCCCACGTGAGTACACCACGTCTATTCCTAGGAGACTCCCTACTAAAGGGAATCTAGTGTGGTCTCCGTTTAAGTTTTAGTGAAATGTTAGTTGTCGGGAACACGTCTTATCCTTAATATGATTACAATTTTTGGATGACAACAATGGGTGCCATCCTTTATATAAAAATGGAATGCGAGCTTCGAATAACATCGGTATCTTGTTTCAAAATAATGTAATCATGATGTGTTCCTGTTCTGCAGCTATAATTCAAATTGGAACTTATTCGGAGGCCACCCGTCATTTATTTTGTGCAACTGTTTTCTGGAGCTCGATGTAATAAATAATGATCTGGGGGAAATGTAGGTTGCATCCATTGTATGATCTTTTAGAACACCCACAATTGACGTGTTGATTGATCTCTAACCTTGTATGCAGTATGACGTATTTGAATAAATTATATGCGCGCTTTAGCTCGCCGCGGTACTACTCGGTGTGTGAGCTTTGCTTCAGTACAATAGGAGGCATTTGTGTGGGTGATGTAACAGCCATAATTTGCAGTAAACATATTGTATTGTGCTTTTTTTAATGGTATGTATTAACGTAAATATTTTGACTATACATAACACATTTACATAAATAATAACTCCATAAACAGGGAAACTAATGGTTCGGGAAAATGGATTCTTCTATTCTGGGTTGTGTTATAACTTCTATGAAAATAATAACGTGTAGTACTAATATAAATGAAGTATGCAGAGTGAGGCAGCTGAGTGTGTGTATGTGTTCGCAGGCGGCGCTAAGCGGCCCGGCGCGTGCGCACTAACTCACTAACATAAGTTACGTATTGACGTAAGGCACTAACTACGAACTTGTTAACTTATTACACAGTAACATCAGTCTAACGGAGCGCGTTAACTTTAACACGACATTTTCACAATTTTTTGTTGTAATTAGCGAACACCGCGAGACAAAGTAATCTCTAATCAGTAGGTACGTTTCTTCTTCTTCGACGATCCATGAATCTGTGATGAGATTGTAGTAAGTTAACAAATATCGACAAATTTATAAATAAATTATACATATGTTATATACAATATTATTATTAGTCATGTAAATGATCAATACTTATGATACGTATGAAAAAATGTTGCTTCCATAAAGTTATTAAAATAATAGTGGAATTTATTATTACCTTTTGGTAGCATACAAATTAAAGATAAAATTACCTGCTTATGAATCGTCTGCCGGCAGCCTTTCTTTAGACGAAACCTATTTTATATACGTTAAACGTTTTATTTAGATATATTTTTATTCCATAATGTGTAATGAATTTTTTGAATGTTATATTTTTGATGTAACTGGTTGTGTACTCATCGAACACTACGGGCTGCCCACAGACCGATACATAATTTACAAAAACCATACATATGGATTATAATATGAATATTATAATAATAAATGTCTATGCAAGACTTGTTACCTCCAATATTTGTGTGACGTATGGTTAAAATCAGCTAACAGGAAAGGCTAACAATAGTTTGCTTCTTCATTGGTTTTAGTATCTGTAACTTTTTGGGTGTTATTAACAAAAACGTTTTATATTTGTCATATACCTACGTTAAGTTTCACGTTATACAAATGTGTTAACAATTTCAAAGCACCGCATGCTTCTTCACTAATTTGTGTGTGATCTTCATGATTTCAATAATCTTGTTATTCATATCTACGTATACTTTGGTCATGTTTCAAATATTTTCTTTAGTCATTGTCACCACAGACATGCTACTTGGCAAATATACAATTAAATATTTGTACTGTGTACTCCTGCTTTACATTTGTCTTATTAAATAAAAACTTAAAATAATGTGTTAGTGAGATAATATGCACTATGCAGGCCAATTATTACAAGTCCTATGCATCAAATAGTGTATATTGTTCAAATGGATTTACTCTTTATAAAATTAGTGTTATGTTGTGATGTTGTAGTTACTCAGTAAGCTGTGTTAATTATTATATTCACAGTTACCCTGTAAGAGTTATGTGTCACTTTTATTTTATTTCTTTTTAATAGACTAGCATTATTATGGCGGTTACGTTACTCCGAAATGTCTTACAGAGAAGCTGTGACAGCTCTAGAAAATGCACTTACGTGTTTTAACATTACAGACAATATGCACTTATTTCCTCTCTGTATATAACCATTATATTTGTTTCTGTGTTTAAAAGTAGCGCGGGTATGCTGACTTGTATAACTTGCTAAATAAGGTAGCTAAATGACACCCGTTGTGGGGTCGTCATTCGACAGAAAAAGTAACTTAACCATGTATCTCATCAATGAAAGAAACGAGTAAATAATAATAATCGGGACCCCCCCTCATTTTGCTTGGTGTATGTTTTATCCTGTTTGAAAAGGAAATATTCCCAATAAAACAAATAGGAGGCCTGGCGGCGTCGTGCTGCCCCCCGGAGCGGTGAGCGGCGCCATGAGCCAGATGCCGCCGCACATGCGCCAGCAGATCAACCAGGCTGTCGGGCAGGCCGTCACCAACGCCGCCATCAACGAACTCAGCTCCGCCTTCGCCAGATTCAAGTAAACACGACAATGTTGTCCGTAATATGACTGTGTTGTATGTACGTAACTCGTTTGTTGGAACCGTTGTCACTTTGACTAGCCGCTGTCTCCAATACACTGACACACATATCAGTATTGACATTCCTAGTACTCATATACAGTTAGACGGACATATCAACGTTGTTATACCCACTGTCGTTGTTATACCCACATATGAAATCTTTTACACATTTAAAATGTGTAAAACTGTAGAAGCTTTTTAGTTAGAAATATAATTTGTAGAATTAGATTAATGTAATTATGAAACATGAATTTATTCGAAGTGACTACGTTTGTAACAAATGTGGTTTATTTTAGTAACCAACTCTCTCCTTAATATAAAAACTTGTGTATATTGATGAACACGCATTAATAATGTGTTAATTTTAAAACATCGCTTAAAATTAGATACATTCCGTTAGTTTGAAATGTATGTTATCTGACTCATAAAGCATTCTCCAAACTTTAAACGATGTTTTAGGGGTTATGAGATTTTCTGTTGCTTATAATGTTGTTACAAGTTGACTTTGTCCAAGTATAATATACAGCACATTGTTTAACTGCTTGAACGTTTAGTGTGAACTAAACCTCTTAAACTTGGGTATAAATCGCAGTGTTGTGTTATATTGCTTTACGTCCAAACAGTGTTAATGTAATCCATTGTGTCTGTGTAACACTGTGCCGCTGCACATATAAACTCTGCTTGTGATACATAACCAACGTTACCGTAGGGTTATTAAATATTTTATATTAGTAATTCCCACTTCATTCGAAGTAGTGCAATTTATTGCTCACATCTGACAGAAGCGTTAAAGTTTTATTCAAACATCACAATATAAAATCACGAAGATCACACATGTTTTTAAAACAATTGTATCAAACATAATAAAAAATATCCATAAAAATAAACATATGTATTGTTACCAATTTTGTGGCATAGGTTTACTGTGTACATTCCAATGGAATTCTATACGAGCGAGATGTGTTTGCAAGGTTTTCAATGACTAGAAATAGCTATAACCCGGCCAATGATGGCGTTGAACACTTGCAGACTTATCTACATTTTATGTACATGTTGCTTAATGTAATGGGATTTAGATTATGATTATTTAATTAGGGTTGTTACCCAAAGATAAAAGTAAAAAGCACGACGAAATCGTGTAAAGCGTCAAAATTATAAAACGACTAAAATGTTCAGTATTAACTGTGAACGAAGTATTGTTTCACAGCACTTCATGATTATGTAATGATGTTTACGTATGCTGTAGTGCGAAGGCGCTGCGGGTTGCGTATTACTTTTAATTATTATAATTATGATGTAATTAAATTTATGTTACGATTAATTGTAAATGTTACATTCAGTGGCTTAATATAGGTGTATATTGGGATTACGTAGTTGAGTTGTTTCGCGGAGGGCAATACGGGCTCCCGGAGTACGGCCGGAGAGTCCTCGAGCATATCATATTGTTTTGTAATGTGCTAGAGTTGTTTGTACACTTTGTAAAGACAAGAATACTAATTTGTTGATGTTGCCGCACCATTGTTGCGTAGAACTAGCTGCGTAGTAATAACAATCGTTGCAACATGTACTCACGTCAGTGTCTAGGTGTTACAGTAGTTTAGAACTTTGACACGCTCGTCTAAATCTCTTTCCGTCTCCAGTAGCGACGACGCGTATTTAACGTTTATGCATTTACTCTAAATTATACCCAGCTTGTTTGTTGTTGTATATTTACAACTATATCGGTATAATCTGGTATTTAGTAAACACTGGTAACACGTAACTTATGAACTCATAACGATATACTTATCGATTAAAGTTTGTATGTAAAATTATTGTACTTATAATGGATAAGACCAAAGCAGTTGTCTCATATATTGTTGCTGTTAGCAATACCTTTGGTCAATTATTAGAACATTTTATTGATGGTGATACAATATGAATTCGTTATTAAAAATATTAAATAAAGCTTATCGATATTTTAATCTTGGAATCATCTTGCATCCACTTTACATCGTTTACGATTGCGAATAGGAAAATTTCGCCAGAAAACGACACTAGGCATATGTTAGTGGCGTAACAACTCATATAGGATAAAGTGGTATCATTGAACATGTATAACTGTGGCATGTGTGCGGAGTCGCGGTGTCAGACGAGAGGATCACTGTGCGGCGCGAGCGAGCCGACCGCCGCGACCGATGCGACCGACGCCGTCAGCTAACCAAGTTCCTACACGTAATGAAGTGTTTAACGCTATAGCTAAACTCATTGCTCTATCAATATTAGCTGAATAATATACAAAAGTAATCGATCATTTAACGTTTTGCTCTTTCTATCTTGTTAATAGCGTTAGTACCATCGAAAAAGGTATAGGCAGTGATTGTTGGATTTGATATAGTTTATGAATATTGTTAATCTTATGCTGTATAAATAGAGTAATTAAATGCTATATGTGTACTAAAGACGTTTGATTTATTCCAGTAGTTTTGGCAAACATAATGCCCATTGGCTTCACTATGTTACTAACAGTTTTGGATAATATTTTCTACAGGATGTAATATTAGGTAAGCTGAATTTAAATAATGTTAGCAATATTTCAATAAGAATTTGTTTTTTTTTAAATTAATTGTTAAGCATTGGTGTTTCAATACGCAGTGTATTCGCAATAGCTAATTAAAAAAACATAAAAATTTAACAGACTGATCGATAACAATGCGTGGGAAACTTTTCCCTTATTTATATGAGTTGTATAAGAAACTATGTTGTTTATAACGACTAACGGCCGAAGCCAATAAACTCTCTGCCAGGGGTTTTCCCTACTAGAGTAGAGATAGAAAATTGACATAGTATAAGCTCCAATTTTCCATCAGTACTAGTACTACAAACCATCCATATAGAGAGTATTGGTTTCAGCCGTAAGTATATCGACAACTGAAAGTTTTCCTAGCCATTAAAATACCACGACGATGCTCTTTGCTTCAATAAGGTGACAAGTCCGAAAGACCCTTATTTGTTTTATTTGATAATTAAAACCGTTTACGGCGAACAAAATACAATCGGACACGGCGGTTTTAATTATCGAATTCAGCGAATATGGATCGTTCGGGCTTGTCACGTTATTGAAGTAAAGAGGCAGTAGGTATATAGAATTGGTTCTTATTGAAATATTTATTTACTTGCTAAACCGTTACAGTAGGAACTATATTGTGCTTGCGTTCAGTTTCGGTTTTAGGTATTGGTGCATGCGATTGGTACTTTACAGCCTGTGTAAATTTTGACATCGTATTATTTAAGTATCAGCATTGCTCATTTAATAGTTTAATTGAAATAGTAGCATGGTGACTAGGCAGTTATTCACAAGAACCATATACTTCTGTATTTGGATAGGACTTAATATTATTTTTATTATCCACTTATATAAACCCCCTATGAACGGTTGCATGGCATTGTGCGTACATTTCGTCCAATTTTCCATTTCGCTTTGTGCTTATGAATGTGATTGCGTACTAACGAAACCTTTTTTTATTTCCATTCTAATTTCCCCGTGGCACTGTCCACTTTATGTCAAATAATTTAAACATTACCTGCTCATTTAGATATCACTGTAAATAATATGAGCATTATTGTTTTTGCTTGTGAAGTATATTTTAATATATATTTTTATGTTGATAGCCGCCCGGTGCCGAACATGCCGCCGAAGCTGCCTGAGCGGCCGCAGAACGGCCGGCCATTCTGAACGCGCCTCATCTTCGCCGTCATCTTGTGATACTAAGCGTCAATGTAAATATGTTCCCTACTTTGTACCTATATTGCTTTCAATTATTTAATGCTTAGCATTGACTAATGACTATAAGTCGATGAAATTCGTATACTTACAATTAATAATTTAAACAAAACAAGGTAGTCCAATTCTTATCTTCTAAATACGAGTCCATAAATAAACGAGCGCTTGCTGAATGCGTAATGTATTTGTTGTAAGGTGAGGAACTCTCATGAATTAATGTTCTAAGTAACCAAAATACTAAACATAGATCGCGTTTCGGACTATAAACGTGCCTTTTATGTCTAAATACTTAAATAATAAATTATAACCATACAAATTGTGTTAGTCTCATGTTAATCAAGCAAAACTATTAGATTGTGTCTGTACATTTCATATTAGAATTTAAACAACACCAGCACGCGATCTTTTAGGTGTACGTATAAATATGACACATTATCTTGTTATTATGACATTATGTACCCATATTCAATTTTACAATTATTTACAAATGATTATGAAATTCTAGTTAGTATCTGGTTGATGTTCAATACTATTTTGAATACCCTCATGGTGGAAATATGTGTGTAGCAAGCTGTCGGATCTTCGACTGATATTATATTAGGATATTGGCATGTTTGTGATAGAAGAGGCTACTCAATAACAGTGGTTACGCCTTCAAGTAGAGATGTACTTTTTCACATTTATCGTGTTATTGTGGCATTTAGTATTAAAGCCTGGCACGTGAGCAATGAGGTGCTTATGCATCGATTTTCAAGAGATTCTTATGTACAGACAATATAGTCGCATTTATAAACTGACTTATCCGATGTATTCTCATGCCTGTACGTGCCTTAAGACTAGTCAAGCTTTATCTTTTACTATATTTAAATTACCGGTTTTTTTAATCGATCCAAGTTGTGTAGGACATTTTTTTGGCTAATACTTTAGGTTTCATACATTCCTTTAGCCTCATGGTCCCGCGCCAGGTTATTTATTACATGTATATAAATGTAAAAATATATTATAGTCCTGTTTATACTTGTGTACTGTTGTATGCAGCTGTAATAAATGTGTAAATAAAAACATAAATCTTGTTTATTTTCCCTTATTCATAGAGCGTTACTCATCGTACTAGATGTAAACTATTATGGGGCTCGGGAGTTTATTGAAAGGGGTTTGTCGCAAATGGTTTCAGTTAGAGCGATAAATGTAAATATATTGGCAGCATTAGTATATTGGATGGCAGAAGTTGACATCATAAATAAACAGATATAATTTTTTCACATAATATGTGGTAAATAAATAAGTCGTGTTGTCAACTCTTATCGGGTAATTGGATACACAAATAGTTACATATTTATTGCTAATGTTAATTCGGAAATAACGGAAATTATGAGAGAAAATAAATAAAAAATACGCAATAATTCAATGCACGTATCATCAACGAGTGCTATACCTACTTGTTTACCAACTTATGTTGCCGACTGTACCTCTGACGAAAGAATAGGGTATTTTAATTTTATACTCCAATCCTTCGGTTTCTGAGAAGTTGGGGGCGATGATGGGCTAATTTGATTTACACAAAAGATATCTTTCAATCCCTAAACGCTCCCTAATCTAATCACCTCACCCTAGCCCGCAACAAAATTCGGGTCAGCGTCCAGTGTAGATGCAAATATAAGTATTTTACACTAAGCGAGAACCATGTGGTCGCAAGTTCATCAATACTGATATTTAGATTTTTTAATAAGGGCTAGTTTCATCCCCTATCATATGAGACCATTGATAGGGTTGCTCGGTAAGTACAATAACCCGGTTTAAAACTAAATTTCACTGCTGTTACTATTACTAGGTAGGTTGCTTGAATACTATTATTAGGTAGTCGAGCTTGCGACAACTAAACCATGGAGACGGTAGATTATACCAAATAATGAAGCCTTAGCTAAGTACCTAGTGTAAGCTTAGAGATACACGAATTGAGTTTTAAAACTTCTTTGGAGGTTAAATCATTTCCATATAGGTACTTATGGAACTGTAGCAGCCACGTAGACTAAAGACCTGATTCCCGAAGAAGGTAACTGGAGAACGCTGGATATGGAAGGCCATCGGGGTTTTGTAGAGCAACTAGAGAGACCTAAGTCCAATTGTGGGCTGTTAACTGGGATAGTTCGAGTGAGTTGGTTGGTATCAGAACTCATCTCCTATCTACAGCTCACTAGTGTTTGATCGGAGTCTGGATATATTTTCATGTGTATAACGACACCCTCAAATTGGCAACTCGATTGGCGCAGTGACTGAGCAATTGGCTTCTGCGCTACGGGTCGTGGGTTAGATTCCCGCACGGACAAATATTTTTATAGCCTGCAGGAGGCCAAAACTACAATTTTTTTTAAAATTGTATGCGAATCGTTGCTGTTGGCCGTTTAATTCTTTTTCTTGTAGAGATAAGATCGAACAGCCGAGGTTCAACTGCGGTTCGATTGCGATTTTAAACAATTCTGTTAGAATTGCCCTCGTGATAGTAGTTCCGGTTCTGGATGTTTGTTCGTATGAGATTTATATCTGTAAACGCACTCACGACAAGCACCTACAGGGGAGATTATAGTGGTACCAAAAATAAAAGTTGAATAGCAATTCTTATTTTTTTATTATAATCATGGGTAGGTACAGTGGCGGATTATCCTTAAGGCAAACTAGGCATGTGCCTAGGGGCGCGAGGGTACAAAGGGGCGCGCGGGCGGAATTGTAAAATGAAGAAAAAATATACAATATACTTGGTTGGTCGTTACTTGTGTTGTGTTGCAGTGGCTTGAGTGGGGTAGGTATACAAATGAAGAGCCCGGAGAATGTGTTTGAATTCCCTTGAAATCGTCTCGTCAGTTACACAACACAAGGTACACAATTTAACGAACATTTAAAAAAATAGAAGGCATAGAACTAGGAATATTTAACAACAGTTACAATTACAATGTAAACGCCGTACGGTCGAGTCAAGGCGTAAGCCGAGCGAATTTCATAATTTTCGGGTTTACATGCCAGTCGTACCTTAAAGCTTAAAAATATTGGAAACCGAAATCGTAAGATCTGTCCGACAATATCGATCTCATGTAAACTTTTTTTGGCCCCTATCTCACCGCGTTTTCCTAAGGAGCGGTACATCGGTTTCGGGTTTCGGTCAAACTATAGTACAAATTATTTTTAATATAGGGGCGCCGATGAGATGCTTGCCTACGGCGCTCTGAACGTTTAATCCGCCTCTGGGTAGGTAGGTAATAAATGTGTCTCCAATTGCCGGATTTATTTTAGAAAAATAAAATCAAGCATAGCACTTAAAAGAAAATGTGAATTCTTAATTAATGTTCTATTTTGATTAAACTTTAAAAAAAGCTGTCGGTCGAACCACGACCCATGATGGTTGCAGGACGAAATTAGATTTCAAACAAATTGTTGTCGTTCGACTTTCTACATAAGATATCCCCATAAAAATAAGTCGCAGGAGGTTACCTAAATCACAAGCCGATTAATAATCGTCTTGAAAATAAAAGCTTCGGAAACTTCTCTGCGAGTAGTCATTGTTTCTCCGGCTGTATATAATATGGCATCGTTCTGTTGGAACCACAGTTTATCGAGGTCCATTGATCTTCCGATTGCTGCCTAAAAACTGTCAAATAAAAGTTCACAATGTGTCTTAGCAAAATTGTTTTTGTCAGTAGGTATGTACCTAACCTTTAATTAAGCAAAGACAGAGGCCCATGGGCGGCATAAACTATGACACCAGGTTATTCATTAAACACACGAAAAGAAGAAGAACGGTTAATTAAATCCGGGTTCAATCTCGGACACACTACTTATGTAGGTGCGTAGGTAGGTACTTGTACCTAAAAGTATTTCTGCAGCCTTACATAATACATTGACTAATAATTATATAGTGTTTCTGCCATACGTAATCTACTGAAAGATACAAATACCTACCTCAGTAGTTATAGTACATCTATTAAAGAAAGGGTAGGTCTAAGTTCAATAGTAGGGCAGCATATACCTACCTAGGCTAAAAAGTACCTGGATATCGATCCATTAAATAGCGTTTTTTTGATTTAGAGATTTTTTCCTGAAGGGTAGGTACGTATTCCGGCCACTGACTAAAGCTTCAGTGAGCATCTTGGCATAAAGCTAATTTGCGTAACAAAGAATTTATTCAATCTGTTTTTGAGTGGACGTTTAATTTTTTTGTACGCAAACTTTTTTTATGTCGTTCTTACCCCAGTTGTTAGTTAATTGTTGAATAGCATGTCAGGGAGCGCGTTTAACTACGTGAAAACGTTTCCGAAAACAAGCTAGTTTTTCTACATAAATTAGGTAACTTTGAAAAAGTTAGCGTTGATGGAAATTGTGAGTCAGGTGCTAATGTGATTCAGATACCCATCAAAGTCGTCTTTGCACGTCAAAGAATTTTAACGTTTCTGAGGCAGTTATTAGGGTAAATATTTTGAATATAACTGCATATGAAATGGCGGCATTGTTCTCAATAACATTACGAGGTGTGTAGGTAGAGATCATTAACTACTTACATTAAGCTGGCCACGCCCAATATACACCGCAAAGACAAAAACAGTGTCCATTATTACAATTTAATGAAGAGAGAAAGCCATTAGGAACGGGGACTTGATTAAATCGTCGGTGAGCAATTGTCGGGTTTATGACGGCGCGGCGCCCTCTATCGCGGCCCGCGGGGGCCTAATCGCACCGACACGATTCTGATTACGTGTGATTGTTGTATCAATCATTTTCCCTATCAAATTATTCAGTGGCTGGTAATTGTATTGGCGTCGTCTCGTAATGGCCGCGGAGACGGGACCGGCGGAAACATTCGGCTGCACTTAGTCTCGGTTTGTTACCCGACGGATTGTAATTCATATGCTATTACTAACGAAAATTAGAGAGAAAATTGTCGTAGTCAGTAGTCGTTTGTTGTTGATTGCCGTGTCTATCATCAGAATCTACGGTGTACCATTAATATATTGAAAAACCTTGTTATAGCCTTATAATGGCTACGAATTTGTGTTGATTTCTTTCCAGCTATTGACAGTCATCTTCATTTATACGTACGGGTATGGGTATACCAAAATCGGCATATAATGGATCAAAGCTTTGGAAATAGTAGTTACCATTTTAAGTTTATATGTTAAACCCGCATGTATTAGAAATCGCCTAGTGCGATAAGACCGCCCATTGTACATCTCTATTTTTATAGTAATGTTTCTTGTTTGTTTTGTGTACAATAAAGAGTATTGTATTGTATTGTATTATCAAGAAATCTATAAATTGCCTTGTTATGTCTAATAAGTGTACCTACTTAATCCTACGAAGTGTCGAATATAAATCATTGAACAGCATATTTCCCTTATCGCGCCGTGCGTGTAGCTAACCAGCCGATTAGCTATGCAAATCCGAGGAATTTACTACGAGTGCTAAACGGTGCTATACCGACAGCTTTGCATAACGTTACCTTAACGAACTGTGTTGTACAAGTTTATTTTCGTTAGATTTTTCACAAACTTTTATTTTTATTTTTTTCGGCGTGGACGAAGGTAATGTTTATTATTCTTCTTGAAGTTATGGAGGTATTTTTCGTCTAAAATTGGATTGCTAGAAATAGTGGAACGATAGTGGTATGGTGTAGGTCTTATCTAGAATGAATCAAGATCAGAGCACAACTCTGACCTGTGTTAATTAATTAAATTAAGTAATATAATCGTTTCCTCACTAGTTACTGACGATTTTGCCAGTTGCCAACTCTCTGACCCCCGCGACTAGGGTTGCCAGATGTCCGGCTTTAGCCGGTCATGTCCTCCTTTGTACAGTCATGTCCGGCCAAATATATACAAGACCGGCCTGTCCGGCTTTTGTTAGGCTTTTGGCAGTGGCGTGGTGGCAGGGCTGGCAAAATGCCACCGAAGGGCCAGTGGCAGATTTACCAACGGGCTGAGTAGGCTGGAGCCTAGATACGGGACAAATCGAAGAATGAGGGAAACGTGTAGAAAAAAGTCGTCCAAGAATCGCTTGGTTACAACGTGACGATTTTTTTCTTTTAGGTATGTACTAATATGTCAGGCTTTCGGGGCACAATGTCCGGCTAAATATGAGTCTGTGTCCGGCTTATCTATTTTTGGACCTGGCAACCCTACCCGCGACATCATTACTATGGGCGAAGATTAGGTATTGACCAGTTACCCTTGCATGTTTCCGGCTGCCCGTAATCACTGTCATAGGTATTTGCAGGACAACCTGGAGGGAATCTGTCCGAGATATGCGTGTCTCGATAAAGGGTGTTTAACTCGATTTTATACATTTTTTTACTACTATTAATCTTTTTAATAATATCTAACTATAACTCACTTATTATTGTTTACATCAAACAGGATCTAATAATCCATTAGGTTTAAATAGAAATTTAGATAAAATCCCATTTCACCCATTTTTTACATTTAAAGATTGGATTGGATTTATTATTTTAATATTCCTATTAACCATTTTAACGTTAACGAATCCCTATTTATTAGGATATCCCGATAATTTCACCCCAGCAAACCCTTTAGTTACTCCTGTTCATATTCAACGAAAAATCCCGAACTAGTATTTTTATCAGCAATCCCGAACCTATTACAAAAGTGAAAAAATCTATAAATTATTTAAATAAAAGGCAAGTTAAGTATAAGCCAGAGTTAGCACTGACTGCCGTCATAATAATACATAAATGCCGTTATAGTTCCACACATGCAATGTGCAGGGTCTTTTTTGTGAGACAAGGACAAAATTGTGAAAAATCTGTTTTCACAAACTTCGAAAGCTCTTCTATTTTTTCGTCGCTTTATTTATTTTTTTATATATCGTGCTTTCTTTAAAATAATATAAAATTTTCGACATATTTAATAGTACCTAGTCTCTAACACCCTACTGAGTAGGTAAAGAATATGGTCACCCATCCAAAGAATGACTGGAGCAAGCCCGGCTTAACGTCGTAACCGATCACCCTGCACGGTAGGCATTTGGCCGCATGAACCCCACGTTTATTGGTAGGTAGATACCTATATCTACAATAATAATCCACTGACATACTTAAATAAATGTCAAAAGATTGTGAAAAAATGGGTCACAAATTACGTAAAATCTTACTTAATATCACGTTAAACAGTCTTTAATTAAAGAAAATCAGCTTATTTCGTGTTATATTTCTAACTTAGTAAATGACTCCCCTAATACATTGTAAAAACGCCTAATAATTCGTAGATAACTATCCTTAATTAGTTACTAGTGCGAGTGACAGTTACATGGGCCTCAAATTAGCGGCAGTAAGAATCGGTAGAGATATAATTAAACAGTTGTCTAATTTAATTGGCAATAGGCGAGTTCCCACAAGTCAGAAAGTCACCCTCGCTCATTACGCTCGTTCCGAATTTTCCCAACAATTAACATGCGAGGTTGTATATGTAGTAATTACAGGTGTGTAGCGCGGTAAACGGCGGCTCAATCACGCCAGCGCTGTTTGCTGGTATTACTAATACTCGCCCGACTTGTGTTGCACGTTGCACACATTGATTTATTGTGCGAATGACGGACAATTTTAACATTTAAAATATTTATGAGTAAACCATTCTTATGTAATTATAGTTACTTTCTTTTTTCTTCTTGATCATGGGTACAGGGCTGAACTGTATTTACCTAATCTGTTTACCAGAAAACAATACACAACACGAGTTTTTTAATAAACTTACGTCAATTTGATACATGTTTTGGATAAAATTCACATTAATTTCTCATTTGGCTGTAGTTGATATTTACTCTAACAGTAGGCTGACATGTAATTACAATTATTATTTTGCTGTTACGATAATTATGCCCCTGCCACAGTAATTGAAAAAGTTTGCCATCTATATAGTCGCCGAACAGTCTGAAATTACATTTTTTATTATTATTTCTTCTCTTTTGATTCCTATCAGCTTTATTTAGCGGTTATTACTATTTGAACTTTTAATAATACGACCGCGACATGACCAAGGATTTTATGTCGAAATCGACGTAATAAGTGGAGGAGAGTAATTTAAAAACTTACAAAGTGATTACATTGTATTAGATGTTTTAGCTTCATACGAAATAACTTCTACACAGTAACGTTCAAACTTTCTGTATAAAATAATAGTTGTAGTACCTACGCAGAACATCAAGCAATGTGGGTGTCTAACAGCGTCTAACATTCATATAGATTTGTATACAACGTCATTTAATAGTGAAGTAGAGTCAAGTACTCGTCATTAAACAAAAGTCCGACGGTTACCGAAATAGGCAGCGCCACTCGAACAGTCGAGGAGCGATTTAACTTTTTGTAAAGTGCAACACTTTCCCAGCCCCCGCGTAAGGGCCCTTCAAAACGCTACTGCGTTTAGACAAATGAACAGCGTTGCACCCTTCACGGCACACGACATGCGACATCGTGCACGGAATTATGGAAATGCTTGGCGTACTATCGTGTCATATGCAAGCGTACTTTGATCGATCGTTTAGTATAAACAATGTTAATTTTTGGTTGCTGCCAAGAAAATGTATATAACAGTAGTACCTACTGTAGTATAATAGGTAGTTCTTACCGGAAATACGAAAAGTGTTGAGATGACGTTGTTAATCAAACAATTTATTGACTTTTACATGTTTTACAAAGTAAAGTACCTACATCAGATTTTAACTCCTAAAGTACCTAAGACATACTATTTTTATTTTTCTTGTTTTACCTTTGAGATTCATTTCACTGCATTTGCATCTATTTTTCACGAGACTCACTGGAATATTACTGTATTTCGGTTACGTACTATTTATACAATGTCTTCTCTATTTAGCATCATTATACTAGCCCGAGAACTTCCGCTTCAGATCCTGTGCCTCCTAATAGGACTAGATCTACAGAAAACAGTTCTGGTCTGGAATTTAACCATAATTACTAGGCTTGAAAATAATCATAGTTGCTACCTTTGCTGTTCTTAGCAGATTTAGGAGGTTGCTGCTGGCCATCCTCTTCAGCGATCTCCTTAGAAGACTTTTACTCCCCTGGCTGGTCTATTCTTTTCCTGGTAACACAACTCTCTCTGTAGGCTACAGTATCAACTAGGTGAACTGCTCTGCTCTAACAGGTAAAATTATGCTTTTATAATATTAGGTACTTACGATAAAATATCGCTTCCAGCTAATAACAATTAGTTGTTACACACATCCGCCACAAAATGGCGGAACTCGTAGGACACAATAAATCAATTGGAGTGGGTGGTTGACTTTTCACTCAAATGTGTGGTTAATTGTAACCGAAAATGACTGTTGATCGAGCCACACTTAATTTGAGTGGTGCTTTAGAACGTAGGGGTTGCGCTGTGGGGTGGCTTCGAAAGTAATGGGTCCGTTGGTTTTGTGATTATTTCGATACTAATTTCCTAAACCTGCCGGAAATAGAACAGCAATTATACTTATTATTGTTTGTATATCGTGATTCGTGTGTCATGCAGTTGTAGTAGACACAGATTTTTAATATCACGCTAAATAAAGTTAGTAGAGGATTTAAATTTTGGGAGTAGGTAAGTATAAGATAGAAAATATAAATTATCAATTGAAAAGTCTACCTATACAGTTTAGACATAGGTCACTACAAAGAAGAAAGGTCTTTACAAAGTAGCCACGTTGTGTAAGCGGAATTAAATGAGTCCCTTGCACCATTGATACTGCCGCTCGTCACGGTTTTGAGGGATACAGCACTATTCTTTGTACAAACAAAAGCCGAAATAGGTACTTTGAGAAGATTTTCATTAAAACTGTCTGCTTTTTTTAAACAAATCTTCAAGTTACCTGCTACTTTATGTAGCTTTACGTTTCCCAGTAGTGTGCGAAGTGCGTGAGGTATGCTATGAAGTTGCAGGGCTTGTCGGATACACGTAAACTTACTCAGCCGACAGCAATAAAAAAACCTTGAATATCTAAGCTGGCAAGTTAGGGAACATACCCATACTACGTGACCGTTCAGGGGGGGAGGGGGGGTCACAAAATACCACGCTTGGTTACAGGGGCGTGTGGGGGGGGGGGGGGCTTAGGTTTTCATCACGTGGTCAATATCCTCTAGGGAAATCTAGCGCTTTTTCGAGCTATATTCAAATATGGCGCGCAGCGTTTAGCGCTTTTTAAACTCACAGGTGGTAACATTGACGCTCATTGAGCCAAGTAATTTTCTTTTTGGATTTTTTTTTATTTAAAACCTTATTTATGAATTACTACGTGAAAATTAGAGGGGGAGGGGGGATATTGGAATATGCTACGGGTGGTCACCGAGGGGGGAGGGGGGTAAAACCTACAAAATGGGTCACGTGGTATGGGTACGTTCCCTTAGATGGTTATTCCGCCAACGAAGCGTCGTCGCAGCCTCGTCGGTCAGTGGCAGGGTGCACTACATGTGTTGTGGTTGGCATTTAATTTAGGAATACTTGATGTTGCGTGCAAAATAAATGACACCCCTTTTATTTAGGGGTCGATTTTGATTATATTTATTTTTTTATATTTAGGTAATAAATTATACATCAAAATGATTCATACCCTAAATTGATAAACCAACCTAATTAGCTGATAAAAAATAAATTCTAATTACCTGTAGGATATTAAAGTATAAAAGAATACGTCTAAATAATGTCCTATTCAAAGGAAGAAAATGCTACCAAGATTTACAGTTCCTCAGGCCAGTAGACTTCGATCATCTTCTTGAGTCGCTCGTCGATCTCCTTGCCTTCCGGTGGCTGCTTGCCCAGGATGAACACGAACTTCTCGTGGCAATCCATCATGCCCAGATATTGCCCCTCGATGACCTTCAGCCGCATCGGGTAACGGTGGAAATCGGCCAGGTCGAGTTTAGCTGTAAAGTTGTATTACAATTACCTATTTAAAAAGTCGCATATAATAATTAGTAGGTATATCTATTTATTAGATAGATTCTCTAATCACCTGCTCAAAATCTACAAAACTATTGTTATAAAAGGAATTTATACTGACTTTTATAGTAGATACGACCAATAACCTTTGTAATAGAACTACGAGACATCGAATCTCGTCCGATATTATTCTTCCTCTACCTCGAAGTCAATTGTTCCAATTTTTACCTGTAGAGGGAGGCATCTGCAGGGTCCTGTAGGATCCGTCACCTTCGAGCTTCTCAAGGTAGTAGTCGCGAGTCTTGTTGGTTTTGAGACTCGCGCACGGGATCTGCATTTTCAGGACAAGGTTCTCCCATTTTAGATTTTCCACGAATTTTCCGATCAGTTCATTTAGGTCCTTTCGTTCCTGTCAATTGCAATTAAAAGTTGATTTAAAATTTTCAGAAGGACAATAGAAAGGTCTCATCCGTAGATTAAAATAACCTAAAAAAAATATGATTGTCGACTCATGTGGATTCGTCACTCTAACCATTGCCTGTACCGACACATCACAACTATACAAATGTGTGGGTGAGATTCTGCGCAGTTGTGAGATAAACGATACTATAACGTTCCTGTGTAGTTCTACCCTAATTGCGTACCTTTGCGGTACCTACACCATAACATATTCTACAGCCAAGAAAGTAAAATACAAGACAAACAAAACTTTTGCTATAAAATAGAAACTTGTTCTGGTCTCATTCTCCTATTTTTTTTATTCATTTTCGATCCCTCATTTTAGTACGACTTTTCATACCTGATCATTGACAGGGCTGAACTGAACGCAGTGCGAGTCTCCGGCTCCGTTGGTCTTCTCCGTCCTGTAGTGCAATAGGTGCCAGGAACCTACAGCTTGGGTGTCGTTGAACGAGAGACCTTGCGTGAACTCCTGGCATGTTGGGTGTTTCTCGGGCTTGTCGTGTTTGTCGCTTTTATCGTGCTTGTCGTGTGAATGATGCGCTACGGCGTCCACAGCCGCATTTAACACTAGCACTGGAATTAAAAGAGTGTAGAGTCCCATGGGTTCGTAAAATAAATTAGGTACTGAAATTCTAAAGACGTAACGTTTTGATTCTATTAGTAGCTACTATATTTTTTGTGACTGCCTTGTGGGTCTAGTAGTCACAAGTGCGACTGCTAAGCATGGGGTCCATGGTTCGATCCCCAGGTCGGGCAAAGTGTTATTGGGTTTTTCCATTAGGAATTTCTCAGTAGCAGTCCGGAGTCTGGATTTGTGCCCAGTTAGTGGCAATAGGCTCGCCCCCTATTACATGGGACTTAAACATAACTGACAAAACGAGGATGTAGGTACTAAAAACACTTTTACCGAACCCTTCGTGGAATACAAGGCGTGATGTTATGTTATGTTATATACTTTGTCAATTCTGCATCTGTTATATCCAGATCCAGAGTAGAATAGTGTTTGAAGCACCATTGAATAAATCTATTTATACGTGAGTCAATATTATAGCTTTTTCTAAGGGACAGTATGTAACGTTCATGTATTTCTTCAGGCCATTGATTGGAGTTTTTATATTGTTAGTGCAGAATATGTAAAATTACATTTAAACTAAATTCCTTGAACCAAAAAAAAAAACTACGTAATCAGCTTGTTGTATGCATCTTATCTGATGAAAGCGATTATATTTAAAGTTTGGCTTATTTTATTAAATTCATTTATCAATAGTGATAATAAGCCAGGAAACGCAAGAAGAGAAAATTATTATTTTATAGTGTTTTGTTTACAAAGGGATAAGAAAAGATTAGGTTTTAAATCCACAGTTCTTCAATCAGAAATAAAACACATTTGCATAGATAGAGGTTGGGCCTTGTAGCACCGATACCTACGTATGTTTACTTTGCGTTTTTTTTTCGAAAACGTCAACAATATCCTGCAGAGGTTTTTTTTATCGAAGATACAAGTAGATAAGAAAATTAACATAATCATGCAGATTAGCATTTAGATGAATATAATAAAGACTTGAACAAATACCTGTAAAAATGAACGTGATCGTCGGTGACATGTCTGGAGCTGGGCTGCGCACGGGCAACTGCGGTAATGAACTGAATGACTTGATTGCGACTAACGACGCCGGGATTAACTAACGTTCCGCAGCTCCGAAGATCGGACATGGCTATTTTTTGTTGCTCTTGCGTTTATTTTGTGGTTTCCCAGAAAGAATCTGCCACCCTTGTTGTAGGCTGCCACCCGTCTTGTTTCTCTCAATAGGTGTCGTTAAAGGCGATAAGGGTAAGTCAGAAAAAGCGTGATGATTGCAGTTCATCGGGACCGTAGTAGCGGTCTACTAGGACCGGAGTGATTATCCTTGTTGAGCAGTGGACGCTCGGCGATGGGTTTGGGGATGCACTTATTCATATAGCCACTCTTATGATCTTTTAGAGTTATAGGAACAATACAACAAGCTTAAATCTAGGCAATTCCTTAAAAATCTTCAACATAAATGAGGTAGATAAAAGTTACTTGTTGTTTATAAACATAATTCTAGTTGAATTCCACCCATAGAGATTCCCTGAACTCATGGACAGAGATATACATCCATATTCTAAGACGTTCCTCCAAAACTTACTCGACTCAGAACGGCCTCGATAACACCTTCAAAATTGTATTCTTAGTCGCAATTTCGAGTGAACTTTGAGGTTCCTCGACGTAGTCATTACGTCATAGTTGAATTATCTGCATCGCGCAAATAACGCCGCGATAAATAGTTGTAAGGATTATGGTAAGCATATTCGATAAAGTATTCAAAATTCATTTTTATTACATACGAACTTTGACACTTCCTTCCTTAAGGTAGGTTCCGAGGTACCTTGAGTTTGACAGATGATTCCTTACCTCGACTGAGGAAAAATCTCGAGTCGAGGACGTTTATGTTAACTATAACTGACGACCGTAGTGAGTCGAGGTGGAGTCGAGTCGAGTAAGTTTTGGAGAAACGTCTTAGAATACGGGTGATAATGCCAGTCACTCCAACTTCAACTGAAGAAGATAAACAGAGGTCGATTTGACAGATAACTAAAACATCTATATGCTTGTTCAACTCGAAAGCCTAGTCAAGGAGTTTGTCGTCACTAAACAAAACCATGTAAAAGCGGTCTCACCGATATAATTCGTGTTAAAATCAATTCAAACAAAGGCTCCTCCACTGATCCGTAAACTGCGCGTGCGTCGTTGTCACGATGACCGCACGGTAAACAGAATAAGCAGCCACTTCCCGTCTGCGTCCTCAGTGAGACGAGACAATTCCACGTAATGCGATAATACTAATCAATCCATGCCACTTTTAGCAGGAACATGATTTGGTGACGATTAGGACATAATTTGGGCCCAGGTTTCCTGTTATTTTAATGGAATCAACAAGTGCTAACTCGGTTTCAAATAACTAGGTACTTTATTAATTAGATTTGAGTGTATTTTTGGTTCCCTTAAGATAATGGGCAGTAGTTGAAGCACCAATAACATCACAATTGAACTGCGATGACTAAAACATATTTTTAAAAATGGTGCTAGAGTAGCTTAAATGAACCTTAATTATTCAAAAGTTTAAATAAAAAAAGCAGTTTAAATAATTATGATTATAGCATTGCAAAATGTTTAATATAAGTGTTGTGTTACCGTTGGACCACAGGCTTTTTGAAACCTCCCGTGTGGTTAAAGACAAAGACAAGCGCGTGTCCTTTGTTTTGCGTTTAACCATCAACTTCTTGCGAATAGTTACCATTGTATCCACAATCAAAATTAAACCTTATATTTACACGTGAAGGTAGTTTTTCTCGTGAATATCTGTAAGTGTGGATTCGCAAGGGGTTGCGGTTAGGTGCGCACGCGCTTCTTGTATCGAACATTTGATTACCATCCTTTGTTGCATTGCACGAAGTGTGACACCTGTCGTTTCTTTTGATTTTGAGAAACTTTTCTTCATTATTGTTACTGTTAAACCGAACTACCTATGTATTACTATTTCTTTCGATTCCTGTCATACATGTAACAATTTCCAAAATCCTTATCTTACATCAGATTCAGAACAATACAAATCTTTATGTTATTGTATTTTACAGTGGTTCAAAGATAGAATTGTCAATTGATTTTCAAACTCAACTGCAATTGCTACGCTATTTGAAACGTTGCGAGTCGTTTGGCTTTGATGTTCATCCCCTATAACTCCTCATCTGTACTAATGAAGTAGTAGTTTTTTTGCTTATATTTTAAATATTAATAGGAAGAAAGAAAAAAAAAACATTTAGTTTTCAGAAACAATACCATTATTCCCTACATTACAAATTGCTACGTGCTACGCTTGGTACTTGTCTTGGAAATAAGAAGCATTCCCTTCTTTCTTAATGTATTGTAATGAGTTATAGAGTCTAGTATATGTTAAAGTACCTAGGTAATGGTTGCTTACTAACTACTAGTATAGTCAGTCTATTATCAGCTACGAAATATAAACAGTATTTAATTGTAAGGATGATTTTTGCCCAGTTTTATTTATCTACAAGCATGGGGTTCGCAAAATATTGACTTTAAATGAAATGAAAACCAACATTGAAGTGTTTATAATATTGTAAAGTTAATTAAGTTTGTTCTGAAATCTAAATATTTTTGAAATAGAATTATAGGTATTACTTCTTCGACTTCATCGGCGTAGTCTTGTAACCGCATCGAACTCGACAGAGGAATGGTACTTATTTTAATGTAAGGTTACAATTTATACGTAGTAGGTATGCACCTACTCAATCTACTATACCTCTGGGAAATAGAGCCTGGCAAGAAATTAGTAACACTCAACAACGCACGCATAACCAATTACATGAGCGTTTCGTTACTGCATTGCCAATTTATATTGGACAATAAATCATCGGTAGACGTCCAGTGCGCTCATTAAATCTATTATTAGGTGCCACACTCATTTACTTACATACATACGCGTGTCTAATTTATAAAATGTGGCTAATAACTGTGTCATCAATCAACCAATTTATTGACATACTTATATAGAGTGGAACTTTCTAATATTGTCTGAATTCAAATTAGTTATGATTATAATTCAATTATATTAACTTAACCGACTGGACGTTGTTTCGATGCGACCTTGTGAGCATTTAATGGATTGTTTTATTATTTATTTAATTTAATTCCTTTATCCTTCCTCAATACCATATAAGTTTTCTAAACTCATATGGCTATCTTTCTTCGATACCCAATGAGTTTTCGGAACTTATAAATGAGTGTGGGATTTACAACGGATTCCTTATCTACATGGTTCATAGAAATTTAGCGCGTAAATTGGAACAGGCGCTTTATCCGTAGTTTGCCTCTATAGCGCGACGTCCAAATGAACTTTCGTAGGGATTTTAGTAAAAATGTGAGCTTCAGGGAGACATGAATTCTCGTTCTATTTATATAAACTGTATCCAGACCATTTTTCATGTTCAGGCTAATCTGATAATTTAATTACTTACCACGTAAAGCGTTTTTGTTTATCACTAGCTTGTAGATTTTAGATTATAATGGGTAAATACCCTTACACCTTCATATGTATGCGTCATCAAAGAAACATACTCAATACTCTATGGAATATAAAAAGCATTATTAAATGTTCCAGTATACGTACGGCATTCAGTTAGATGCGTCAGCGCAGCGTTGCCGCTAGTTTATGTGGCTGGGTTATCTGAGGAGATTAGATCGCGCCTCGCCACGACATCACGCCCACTAGTGGCCCACCAAGGGGATCTGCAACACGGACGTGTGAATATACTTGTAGGTTTCAGGCAAGCTCGCATGATAATGTTGTTCATATAAACAGTAATGTGATTTAGACTTGAGTAACTATTCAGAAATCTGCAGAGACCGTTGAGCGATAGCGTTTTGTTTTTAACATGTATGTTAATTTTTTTAGCTTTAATTTCTTACTAACTTTTGCTTGCGACTTCGTTCACCTCTGCAATCATATCAGTCCGTTAATGTCCACTGCTGAACACGGGTATCCTATTGGCTGCTACAATAAAAAGGCTTCGTCCTAGCTGGGCAGCGTGTTGCATTGCGTTGATGGGCAGTGTGGCGCGTGTTACAGTAGCGCGATACGACGCAGTCGACGTATCCTAGCAGCTGCGTTGTATATCGACGTTCGGTAGTGAAAACCACGTAAGTGTAAATTACAATTTTTTAAAAGAGATAGAAATAACTGTCTCCTGCAAAAAAATGGCTGATCAAATGTTAATACAAGTTTGTCATTATACGTCATAGATAGCTTAGAAGTATTTGAATTGAAAGTTTGTTGGACTAATACATATATGGCGAGTTTATCAAACTAAAGAATAAATAAAACGCTGTTGAAGAAAATTTTATTTACGAGGTTTTCACTGCCGAGCGTCGATATAGTCATTTTCTGCCACAAATTTCTGCCACAGCCAAACCACTATAATAAACACGCCGTTCTGTTAGATGCACGCTCACGTAGGTCACTAGTATAGAAGGCATATCGGCTACTATGTTCGCTACGCGATGCTCGACTCAATGCAACGCACTGCGCTATCCAGCTAGGACGAAGGGTAAGAGGCGCCATGATCATCACACTTCGAAGACTGATTATTGATCGCAGTATATTGTTATTAGCAGACAGAAGGTGGCTGCTGGCCATATTTGTTGCATAATCTCTTAGTCATCCGTTAGATAAGACCGCCATTGAGCCCTTTAATGTTTGTTATTGTATAAGAGCTGTGTTACAAGTTTGGTGTACAATAAAGTATATTCTATTCTATTCTATTCATCTTTTACGCCACCCACGGCTGGAGGAGGTGGAGTTCTTTTTTCCAGAAACCATATGCTATGTTCACATTGCTTTCATGATTTACCACCCATGTTTCCGGGATTACAGTACCTTTATTCCAACAATATAAAAAAAACTATACGCATAGATTCATAAATAATCTGCTCATAATAAAGTAGCTGTAAAATTATCTTACCAAATCCGAAATGCCTTGCAGTTCTTATAAAATTCAGAGTGCGTTGTTGGTCTAGTGTTAGCAAGCGCGACTGCTGACCATGGGATCCTGGCTTCTATCCCCAGGTCGGGCAAAGTGTTATTGGGTTCTACCATTAGGAATTTCTCGGAGTCTGGATTTGTACCCGGTTAATGGTAACAGGCTCGCGCCCTTGTACAAGGGACTTTAACATAACTGGCAAAACGAGGGTGTACTAAAACACCTCTGCCGAACCCTTCCGGGAATACAAGGCGTGATGTTATGTATGTTATGATCTTAAAAAACATTAAAAGCTCAAAAAAAAGAATTCGCAGGCCGACTGATCGCGTTCCCTTTAAAATAAAATAAGAGTCATAAAATTAATGAAAGTAAATAGCTATGTAGTGTTGTTACCTTTTATGGTGTTTTATATTTGCCTTTTAAATGTCTCTCACGGCCCGTGGTCAACGATAAATTTCAGTGAAGATACAATCAAATAATTACTTGTTAATTCTTCTAATATCGCAAAAGAAGTCATAATAGCAATTACGTACAAATAGGAAAGGGTTTTCTTTTACTTCGATTTATATCTTTATGAAGTTAACGACTAGTAGAATTATGTCTCAAATTAAATGTTTTTATTATTTATAGATTCTCACGAGATAAGGTAAGTATAAAACATGTGCATTTTATAAAGGAGTGGTAGTGTTATCTTGTTTTCATGGTTAGCTATATCTTATCTTATTTTTTCTTATTTTTTGAACTGCCTCATTGGTCTAGTGGTGTTAAGCGCGACTGATAATCGTGAGGTCTTGAGTTCGATCCCCAGGTCGGGCAAAGTGTTATTGGGTTTTTCTGTGTGAAATTCCTCAGTAGCAGCCCGAAGTTTGGTTTTGTGCCCGGTTGATGGGAATAGGCTCGCCCCCTATTATACGGGACTTTTATAGATAACGGCGAGGGGAGGGTGTTACTATACACCTCTGCCCAACCCTTCGGGGAATACAACGTGATGTTATGTGTGTTATTTTAGCATGCGTATTTTTTGTAGGTTATTTGTATTTAAAGGTGCCCAAGCTATTGTATCCACAGACTAGCCCAATGGTGACAATAAGATGTCTAGTTATTCTACTGCTAGTTCTTATATTTTTATTTGATCTGATCAGATATATTTTCTTATTTACTAGCAGCTAGCTGGACTCATAACGAGATATAGATTTTTTTTACACGGCGACCCTTATTTATCCGTTTTTAAAACAAAAACACGGAACGAAAAGAGAGAACACGCTATTCCTGCTGGTAGTGAAGAATCAAGATCGTTCTAATTAAGGAAATAATTAGCATGTTTTCTATTGACATGTTTTTGAACAAAGCATCTATTGGCTAGAATTGTGATTAGCCTGTTCTAGCTTTCCCACCCAAACGGAGTTTAAAAGCAGGTACCTACCAGGTTTTATTGTATGAAAAAAAAGGTTTATTCAGCATCTCGTAGGGATATGTAGGTAGGTGGTTGACAAACACGTTAGTGAAAACTAAACGTCTCTAAAGACAGTAAAAGTGAGTCACACATTTGCTAACCTTGCAAATTAGACTCAGAATCAAAGTGGTCTAAAGAAAAGCCTATCATCACTTGGCTAACCTAACCAATGGAAATAAAATGTACAGACAAAAAAATATTCTTTCCTTTATTTCAGCTGCATCGTATCTAAGCAGGTGATAATCTAATCGTAGGCGGCGGCACCTGCATTAGCGAAATCATTTTTCTTTAGCTTCCATTAAAACTGTTATAATTGACGCTGCCTTAACCGCAGTCTTTTGTTCTCGTCAGATCCGTGGACATCCCGGCGTGGTTTTAATTACTGCCGGCCAAAATGCGTTAATGTAATCAAAGCTCAATACATCATACTCGCGCTATCGCCCCGCCTCGGTTTGATTAATAATTCTAATGAGCGGCGGTGCCAAACGAGTTAATTAAGCGTTCGTTTTTTACCGGTCGGTGCCACCGCGGCTGGTAAACGGGCGCATCAATCACCGCTTTGTGTCCGCCGCCGAACTTCTTAATGATTGAAATGATGCCAGACGATGCCAGCGCTGCCCTCTGACCGGGTGCCGCCCGCGCCCCGTGTCCGTGAGGCCGCTCCGTAGGTGTGGAACGGGTGCAAAGTGTAACAATTATTATGCTACAGGGTGGCTGCCACACAAATTAATTTTACAACACGCTCATGATAAAAACATGTTTTTCTAGCCAAATTACGTTATTTGTAGGTCAAAGCTAAATTATCAGAATAGCTATCATGTAAATTACCAAGGTGACCTCTATTATTCACGACAAAATTCTCCAACCATTGTCCTTATAAAATAAGTATCTATCTGATATAGTTTTAAACAAAAAAGATTGCCAAAACACTTCCAGTCTCACAATAAAAATATTTTATAATGAAGTATCAACACAAAAACTATAGCAATTAGGACAATCAGTTTCTCAATATTAAAATGTAAGAGGTATAATAAAAAGAAGAGCTGAGATAAAAAATATCTACTTCGATACCCTAATGTAATATCTAGACCGGTAGCTACAAGATTTTGGTACATACATTATGTTGTATTATAGCCTGAGGCTTTATCTGGCTACTGGTCAACATCTCTAACAACATTTCAAGATTTACATAAAATACATTTAATAGTCTTTCCACCAATCAATGCACTGCCTTTTATATTCTATATACCTATTACTTTTATAAAAATATAGCACATGTTTCATTATATAAATCAAGTTTTTACCACTAGTAAAACTTTAGGTATTCTAGAGCTAAGTTAAGCTATTCTTGTAGGGGTAAAACTTGTATTTTACATTTTTTGTTACGTACTTTAAGCGTTCTGAATACTATTAAAATTTAATTTTCATCATTTATAAAACGACAAATCAAAATATCTCAGCCCGGGGATGATCTACGAGACAAATGGCAAACATTAATATGAATCAAAACAGTTTATTCTGTAAAACTAGTGGGACCGGTGTTCGTCAAACATTATCAATCATTTTCGCTTCGGCCGCGGGCAGAATAGCTTTAATTTGATAAAACGCAATTAGCTACCAAAAAGAAATCTAATCTCAAGAGGCGGCCCCAACTTTTTTGGCGGCCATCTTTTTGGGTGCGTTCCACATTGACGCCTCAAATAAATACAATGAATTACAAAAGTGATCTATAGAAATGTTCAATAGAAACAAAGCTTCGACTAATTAAGAAGACTCTTTAGATAGATTGATTCCTAATAGAATGACACCTAAATTATTTTTTACTTCTCATTGCGTCTGTCGAGAAAATGATTGCAGGAGAGTTCTATGGTACGGGCTTAACAATGAGCAGGCTAAATGAATAAATTTATTTTCTTACATTATAAACGCGTGTTTTCTACGATTGAATGGTCCTTCAATTTAGTGGCGAGTCATTCCAGTGGCAGTATCAAGTGGAACGCGCGCCGCGGGGTTTAATGTCTAATTCACCGCGCTACCAACAGGTGGCGGCTGTGCGGCTTTTCAAATCTGACAGACGCCATTGCCTTTACGTCAGAAAGCCGCGAATAAAATTAATGATGTTCGCGCCTTAATGACGTTTCACGACGCCGCTCCATTGTGTCCGTAATACAACAATTATTGAGATCATTTATTAAGTTTATTGATCTTTTAACTTAATCTTTTATTTCGTAATTTAGCTTCGTGCGAGAGCGCGAACTCTGAAAAAAACATCTCATATGCGGAGGTATTTTTTGGACTATTTTTGTCATTATACGGCGTGATGTGAGCGGGTCTTTGAATATAGAGGCAATTACTGCCCCGCATGTGGTTTGATTATGTACGAGACGGTTCCATTCCATCTAGCGATGAGGCTATAAAATGCCGGTAAAAACATTACTAAAACCTGTGCCGTAGTTTTTGAACTTCCGTTGCTAAATTGATGCTGATGTTAAGAGCTATTGTTATGATTTTCTGAACGTTAGAGAGTAACTGTCTGTTTTTTGTATGTTCTAAAGTAGATTAAGTTTTCGGATGGCTTCGGGATTTGGTAGTTTGCGGTGTGGTGTTGTGTGTGTGAGTGTTTGCACTTTGTGTAGTTTGTGGGAAGTTGTAGCCGTCTGTATAGACGTAGTTAATTAGCAGTTAGTTGACAGTTAGGTTCCTTTGATGCCGGGTAATGTCGAAGCTTTGCTATCTTAGTGCTATTAAGTCTGAGCTCGACTGGCATGCTAATATCTATCCGCTTGATGTAGCGAACATCTTCTAAGGGGAGTTAAAAATAAATATGTTAACGTGTTTCTGTTTTACAGTGGTAAATAAACATTTTAAAATTCTTTTTTCGTAAGTAGGTATATGGGTATTGAGTGCCTAGTTTATAAATTATTCTGATAGTTCATACAAAATAACTGCTCAGTGAAATATTGATTCAGGTTTCTAAATCAGGATTTAAAATAAATTTTATATAATAGAGAACCATCAGTATCCTAACAGTGTCACCGCTTCATGAGTTTGTCAGTACGTGCATGACGTTCTTATGAAGGGGTACTCATTTGGGGCTAACACCTACAGAGAGCCCATTTCTGTCTGGACCGACTGCTTGAACAATCACGTGCGATCAAGTGCGGACCATCCATCGTGGTTAACAGGCTATGTTCAGAATTATAGACCCTTGTCACTAACTGTGACTTTTGCAGTTTTTTTTTCTTTGATAATTTAAAAATATTAATTTAAAAATTCGATAATGCATCATATTTCACAACTTCTGCGTCGTCGCTTACCTACTAGAATACGGAGGACGAGAGGGGGATGAGGGAAGGTCTGAGGCGCAGGGCCGGACTGGGACCTGAAATCGGCCCGGGCATTTGAGAGACGGTCGGCCCAGTGCTGGCAAAAAAAAATCCCAAGCGATTACACGGACGACGTTTTTATTTTTAGACGCTTCCCTCACTCTTTCTCCTGTATCTTGGGTGCATTTACAAACACAAACAAATTGCGGCTTCTTTTTCAAGCGATAGGCGATAGTTGAACGACACGTTCCCCTCACTCTTTCGATTTCTCCGGCTGTGTGACCGGCCCATCAGGCCACACCGGCCTATCGGGCATTTGCTCGATTTGCCCGTATGGTCAGTCCGGGCCTGCTGAGGCGAGTTTAGCAGAGTTGTTCATGATCCTATAATAAAAATCAGGATTGTATTCAGCTACCTAATTATTTATTTTGAGATCCAAATTTTGTTACAGATACCTATTACTAGATCACAGAATTAGTGCAAAGGAAATAGCCTAAACCAATTTCAGTGTAGTTATTACTCTGTAACATTCTGTAAGTGTACTTCGCGCCATCGAGTTACAGGCATTTGTTGCCTACGAACGAAGGCAAGGAAAACACGTACCGCAAAATGATATCTAATAAGGCAACGTTAAGATTATCGACGCGATACGCTTCCCTCAACAAGGTCCGATTTCCCAATAACATTCCGTGTAGACTTACTATAATTTCAAAGAGCCTTCATGTACGTACCTACGTAGATAATCCGTAATTCCTTGTCTTCGGTCCACGATCGTCGGAAACCAGCGCAATTAGATGCAATCGTGTCGGAATTATTGTAATAACCAAAAAGAATCGATGGTCTAACGATGGGCGATCGCTGCGCGGCTATTGGCGCGGCACTCACCAATGCGCGCGCGCACGACCGCGCGTTGTTAGCCGATCTACACGAGATAAGCTAATTATACAACAGCGGACGTTGATTGTTATTCTACTTTCCTCCTTTATTTTTCAGATGTTAAGCTTTCGAAGTATATCTTAATTGTTGTACGCATACATAAAGTTCGAAGTGGTTATTAAAATATCGATCGGAAAGCGAAACACGTTATTATTGTACGAATCGTCTAATCATTAACGATTGAATGGACCACCGACGATAACCATTACGGATATTAAAACGGGGCCTACATATGTAAAAATGTGTTTGAGTATCAACGAGTACCTACTGTGAATTGAATTGATATTTAGGAATGTATTTTTTTCATTTACCTAAATAAACTTGATACCTAAACAATATTTTAGGGATGTTATTGATGTTTAAGAATTTAATTACATACCACTGTTTGGCTATAGGTATCGTACATAACTGCCTAACTAAAAGGTTAATATAATTGAATACTACAATTTTATACCTATCATGTTTTAATTTAATGAATATAAATAGGTCCTATTTAATATAATTATCACACGTTTTTCCCCTTCATGATTAACAGGATTATTATTGGCTGCAAATAAATGTAACGTTACCTACTTGATACTTGTATTAGGAAATCATATTTGAAATGAGAAGAATGGAACTGAAATACATAATCGCTGTGATACTCGATGGTGATTTTAAGTAACGTGTTCTGGAACTTTCAAAGAAATATTTTGAAGCTGCCAGCATGGTAGAGTTGTGTTGGATTTTTAATCAAATTGCCTACTAAGTTTAACCAGTCTAAGTCTAATTGCAGGTTTTATCTTTGGATTTCGGTTAAGATTGTGTTGCTGGTTGCTATCCTTGGGAATGCTGACGACATTAGTTTTATATTTTTCCCTATGAGCGAAACTTCATTCATGAAACTAATATTATATTGAAAGGTCGGTTAATAAATAGTAATATTTGCTACAGAATTTTGAGAGTTTTGTTACAGAGTACGGGCTCGTGGCTTATTAACGACCGCAGGGATCATACGATTTGCGAGGTTAAGCAACGCTTGCCGCGGTCAGTTCATGGATATGACCATTCGTTAAACATCGAGACCCCACTGGGCCTCGGATAATACGTTATACCGTCGGGCCCGGGTGTCATACGAATACCTATGACAGTCGTTACGGGTAGTCAGAATTCCGAGTCTGACAACTGGTCTATCTTTAGGATATCGGCATTGCCCAGTAACTGGGTTGCGGAGGTCTGATGGCAGTCGCTCCGTGTAAAATACTGGTATCCAGCCACATCTAGTTACACTGGAAGCTGACCCAAACACATTTGGGAAAAAGTTAGGCGAATGTTGATGACATAGTTAATATAAAATTATCTTATGGAAAAAATCTATGGTGAGTTTTTGAAGTGGATAGTTATAGTTGAAGATAAGTGGCCAAAGAAGAATCAATAAATCCTACTTATCTCATTTCATGCGTCTAGTATATCATGGATTTGTAATGCTTCTCTAATGGTTTCCTACCCTTTGTTACTTTCTATCTAAAAATACTTAAGAAATAAGCTTTCGTATTTAAATTATTACATAGCCGTGTAATAAATAGGCTTTACATAAATCATTGACGGCCGTCGATAGGACAAGCGTCATACAAAATTACCCATTGTCCTTTCAGCAGTAGATTGGAAGAGAACCCTAACATACTTGGTCAAAATCTGCGACAATGATGTTGACGGATGACAGCGTGTCTGGTGGCCGTCGACTGGTTCTCCGGTCACCAATCTGCTTGGCTTGCATGGTGGTTCCGTGTTTAGTCTGATGTCACCCTCTTCATAAAAACAACTCTTCTCACATAAAAACAAGTTGTGATACAAATTGTAAACAAATTGTATGAAAGTCTTTATAAAAGTAGAGATTTACTTCTTTTTAACATGTTTCGAAAATGTACAAAATATTTAAATCAAGTGTTTTAGAGATGTACATAGATGGTTGCTTGTTAAGGTATGGATAAATAAAAACATTGCATTGATTTAAAATAAAAACTGATACGTGTAGCATACACATTTCATGACTAGGTGTAAACTGATACGTGTAGCATACACATTTCATGACTAGGTGTAAACTGATACGTGTAGCATACACATTTCATGACTAGGTGTAAACTGATACGTGTAGCATACACATTTCATGACTAGGTGTAAACTGATACGTGTAGCATACACATTTCATGACTAGGTGTAAACTGATACGTGTAGCATACACATTTCATGACTAGGTGTAAACTGATACGTGTAGCATACACATTTCATGACTAGGTGTAAACTGATACGTGTAGCATACACATTTCATGACTAGGTGTAAACTGATACGTGTAGCATACACATTTCATGACTAGGTGTAAACTGATACGTGTAGCATACACATTTCATGACTAGGTGTAAACTGATACGTGTAGCATACACATTTCATGACTAGGTGTAAACTGATACGTGTAGCATACACATTTCATGACTAGGTGTAAACTGATACGTGTAGCATACACATTTCATGACTAGGTGTAAACTGATACGTGTAGCATACACATTTCATGACTAGGTGTAAACTGATACGTGTAGCATACACATTTCATGACTAGGTGTAAACTGATACGTGTAGCATACACATTTCATGACTAGGTGTAAACTGATACGTGTAGCATACACATTTCATGACTAGGTGTAAACGACCAAAAATGTACTATGCTAAGGTAGGCTGCAATAAAGTGTTATAAATATAAAAAAATAGTTAACTAAACACACATCTGGGTCTATTTTTTTTACAGTTTATTTTAAATACGTAACCTATGGACAGCCGGAAGAGTTCTCCTTAAATGCCATATTTTATTATATGGAAACATTTAAAATCTCGGCTATAACTATTAATTTCTGCAGCAGACATCAGTAAATCGGTCTGGACACATTAACTGAGTGAAGCTGAACAGTTTTTAACATTAGGTAGGTACTGTGTGGCATTAAGTTAACAATTTTGTAATATTAAGGCGACATTTACACGTATTAATTCGTCGTACTAGTATATTTTATAATAATTATCTGTCTTGGTTGAGTCTAGGGTTGCACGTGATGGCATTATTGTGTGTTTTTTTATGTTGATTCAATTATTATTGTAATAAGGCATTTGGAAGTTCCTAGAAATAAATTGTGTGTGTTTTTAATAGATAAGTATTTATATATTCTAATAACAATATAATGATGTAAATTCAGATTATGAGATGATCCTTTATAATATTAAACAATAAAACGTAGACGTTAAAATAATTAATATTACCGACGACCAGGATTCTACTATTAAGCCGATATAGTAGATGAAATATTAAAAATGTTGTTACCATGGTAAATATTGTTAACATTAACGCTGTGAAATTGTGGATGTAAGGTGAAGTTAGCAATAAACTGAAGGAGACTTTCGAAAGGTGAACTTGTGGACAGAGCCGAGAGATAGAATAGAAAACAGAACAAACAAGTAGAACCAGATTTTGGGTATGGTAATTCTAATTAGGAAGAAAAGTGAAGAAGATTCAGTGGAAGGAATGAAGTTATACTATAATATGGAACGCAAACCTTGGCTAATTTGTAAACCGAGCAGACAGACGGAACAGATTGGCAGTTGAAGCTTCTTATCTAGACAATGATGAAAGTGAAGCTACTGGACCAACTCGGAAGGCATTGAAGGATATAGCAGTTGAAAATTTATTTGGATTAGACAATTTATTTATAGTGATTTATATTATTTGCTTAATATTGCTTTATAGGTATGATATAGATAGTAAAAAAAAAGATGCGCCGTGGTAAGATATAGGCTGCACCTTTATTTTTTTTCTAGATCAACTTCGCTGTTTACTTGACAACCATAGTCGGGTCTAGCATTATCCTGGATCGTAGGCACAGCGGTCACGTATCAGCGATTGGGCCGGCTCTCTTCATTGCGGCTACGTGCGCGCGCGTCGCCGTCGTCCGCACATGGGCCGTGGGTGCGCATTAAACGCGCCATGTGTACGCGCAGCTATTATGTGAACATTGTATATAATCGCTATATGCTCGTGTCAATTGTTGTTTAAAGCGAAGGAGCGGAGCTCTAGGTTTGGGGAATTTCAATAAAGGTGGGCGTAACGTTGTAACCTAGAACTTGTTATGCAGCTATTTATGATTTTGAGCAATACTAAAAGAATTTATACATACTTGTATACTAAATAAAAAATCTGTTAAGTATAACAATTTTGCTGTGGCATCTCTACAATTTATTGTAGTTGTAAATAAATTCCTATCACACAAAAAAAAACATTGTTAATTGTTGCCATACTTCAAAATACTCTTTTTGTTAAACTGCAGCCACTAGCCACGGCCCTCCTTGTTCGCTGCCACTGATACTCCTGTCTATTCACCTGGTATAAGACGCCTCCTACGACACCTGCTGAAAGAGATGCGGTAGCTTATTTGTAGCTGAAGAAAGAAAATTTAACAAGCTGTAATACGTATTTTGTACCAACAGCAATTGCAACCAAGATAACTTGGTCTTAGTTAACGTTATCGCGTTTCAATTAAAGCTAACTGCCACCAAATGGCGGAACATAGCCAGTGTTTTAACAAGAGCGACTTCACTCGACCGCATGTCATTTTATTGCTCCCCCATAACATAATTGTCTGCGGTTTCACCCACCCTTAAATGCTTAAGCGAAACGTGCGCAAGCACTTCGGCACTACGCATCGCAAATAATTCCACAAACAAGCCGTAATCATACCTATACATAATTTGTATAATTATTTGTCATTTGGAACTAAATTGCTTTGTATTTTTTAATGTCATCTTCCGTAGCCTCGGGCCCTTAACATTACGAGTTACGCCCGTTTACATTGTACACAACATTATGTAAATTAAAAATATTTTTGTGTCGGATTGTTTTGTTTGACAAATAAGTGCTCACATACGTCTCTTACATTGTCGTAAAACAGTAGACAGAGTTATATAAATCAAATAATTGTACAAAATATTTGATTGTTACGCAAAAGAATAAAGAAGAGAAGTTATAAATAATAATTTAAGCTTATGGAGACTTTAGGCTTTGGAAGTGTAGATATAAAAAGTGTGGCGAGGCGACATAGCTGCGCGCGTGGGCGGCGACATGTACAACACATTTGTTCCGATGACGACCGCCGCGATTTTATTATAATTCATTTACCGTGTTTTAAACAGATACAGTATTAGGTGATCGCATTCCCAGCTCAATTGTTAAGATATCGGGCCACATGAGCAGATCGACATTTCAATTCATAAAGATAGTGAAGATTGACGCTCAGCGTGGTAAATATAAAATATTTCTTATCTAAACGATCAAACACCAAGAGAATTTATTTGTTTTAAAAGAAGGTTACAGTTATAATAAATAAGATGAAGAAATAATACTGTCTTAAAATATAAGAAAGTTGTATTACTGCTATCACACCTACCTTATTATTCATAATAAATTGAAAAAAAAACCCTCTACGTAATTCGTTGAACATTCCGTCTCCAAACTTGCTCTATAGACAGCTAGAAAATTAAATCGAAATGGACTTGAGATACAAACGTTCAGTAAAAAACATTGTTGTCTTCGGCTGCTCACCCACGGGAAATAATTGGCATATGAAAAAATACAGGAAGTCATTAGTGGCAAAGCGACCGGCATCTATTTCACGAGAACGGTCGTTCCAATAGCGTGACTGCCTGTCACACCGGATTGGTATGTGACAATACGACATTTTTCTAAAAATGGTTTTGAATTTTATGGCTTTAAACATAACATCACGCCTTACATTCCCCTAAAGATTCGGTAAAGGTGTTTTAAGTAGGTACACCCTCGTTTTGCCAGTTATGTTTAAGTCCCTTGTAATAGGGGGCGAGCCTATTGCCATTAACCGGGCACAAATCCAAACATCGGGCTGCTACAGAAATTCATAATGGAAAAACCCATTAACACTTTGCCCGACCTGGGGATCGAACCCAGGACCCCACGCTCAGCAGTCGCGATTGCGACCACTAGACCAACAATTCTTTAAATATAATTAAATTTCTGATAAGTTTAAAGCTGTCGCTTCATCTTATTAGCGCTGCTGATGTAGAATACAATATCATAATATTAACGTGTCGCCTTAATATGGCTAAAGAATAAAAGTAATACCATTAATATTTATTTGGGAAAAGTCTGCTTCGGTAGACTGCGGTTATTTTAGTACGGAGATCAACTCAGGTTGACAAATATTGTAAAGTCGTACAGACGTGGTTATACAAGGTAAGTCGGAAAGGGGGTACTAAGCCGCGGGCCACCTAAAGTATCACCGATGACTATTTTAAAGTAAGTGTTAAAATTTCAAAATTCGATAATTTTTATTTGCATACAAAAATAT
This sequence comes from Amphipyra berbera, assembly GCA_910594945.2. Classification (NCBI taxonomy): domain Eukaryota; kingdom Metazoa; phylum Arthropoda; class Insecta; order Lepidoptera; family Noctuidae; genus Amphipyra; species Amphipyra berbera. The sequence continues at coordinate 15,131,430 of OU343123.1, read as the reverse complement.
ATTTATTTTAGTTTAAAAAAAAATACACCTACTTTAGTTATGGATTCAGAAAATTAATTATCTAATCCGTGACCTCAAATATGACCTTAATTGTAAAAACAGCTGATCATAGCTATGGACAGATAGATTTTAGCATATTTTTTACGAAATCTTTGAAAAGCTATATCTCTTAAACTATCGAGTTTTGGGGAAAGTTGTAGAATAAAAGTTATCCCTTATTATGGGCACTTTAACACCTTTTCGGCTTAGTACCTACCCCCTTTCCGACTAACCTTGTATAATTTGATATCAATTTTAAATTACGCTTCGTTCTGATAGGAGGCGAACGACATTCGTCACTAATAAGCCTTGTGTCCTCGCAATTTGACATTTCAGACATTTTAATTCACTTTTAATTCGACTTATGAATAGCTCTTTTACGCGGTTTGTACATCATTTTATATTCATTAATATGATACTAATGTGTCTCGTTAAATGTGGCCAGTGTAGTGGGACGGCCGGCGGCCGTTAGCGATCTGTGTCACCAATTGTCGACTGTTCCTACGATCAAATTCGGTACTACAAATCTTTTTGTTCGCCAGTTGTTATAGTGGTTGTACGGAAAACGGTTACAAGAGTAATTTGTAGCAATAAACGGTATTTAGAGCGTATCTAATTTCGTATTTTAAACATTATCTTTATCAATTTCTCGAATCATAGATGCAGTAATTCATGTCTTCTGGAACAGTTTTTTTGAGTCTTTGATGCTAATGTATCTTATTATGGGCTATTATTTATGCAAAGATAATAGCTCACAGCAATAATTTTTAATTACACATCGTTAATTTATGTAACACATTCAGAATTTAATGCTCTTGTAAGGTGAGTTTGGATATGATAATGTTTAAAATTTATACAAGTATGATTTCCTCTTAGTCGGATTTTATACATCTACTTTTTGTCATTATTGCTTCGGCAAACCCAAATAGGTGCGTATTAAAACAATATGTATTATATTCAAAACTGCATACGATACTTTTACCAATTTAAATTGAGAACTGTTTTAGTGATAGTTTTATTATCTGTTTATACAACAAATGTGCTCTAGCGTTGGGGAGGAGAGCGGAGAGCCACCACTGCGTCATAAAGCGAGTATTCAGAAACGACACCCATAAAACCTTTATGATTAGTCAAACCGCTGGCGAGGACGATTCATTATGGGCCATTATGCGTCGTGTTTATCGACTTACTCTATACAAGCCAATAAAATAACGAACGACCGAGATAAGAGGTGGACAGTCCTCTAATCTCCGGAACAAGGGACACTAATTCGATTGTGGTTTTGGTTGAGCCTTTTTTGGGGTTTACGGCACAAATTGAAGTGTTAAAAAAACTACAAATTGGCTTTTTCGAGGGCCATTCATTAGTTCCACGCTGAATGGCGTTCGTTGTGTCGTTTTCGCTCAATTAGTTAAACGGAAATTCGAGCATCGGCGAACGCACACGGCGCACGCCGTGGCTCCGCGCATCCCGTGAAATATTACGACGTTTTAAGTGTTACCATCATCATTACGATTATACCAAAATGGAATAAACTATGTTAAAGTAATTTGTCGTCTCGTAAATTTAAAATTTATATCAACAGGTTTAGATATCCATAAGTTGAGCGCGGACAATACATAATTGAATTAAGAATTCTGTATTTCGATTTATGTGCATTAGTGCTATTTTGATATTCATATTAGAACTAGTTTTTATCACAAATGTCAAAACTACATTATAATAAACAGCTGTTTTATACAAATTGTTAACTCACATGGTCTGCGTATGGAAAATATTTTTGTCAATCGGAATCATTAAGAATTTCGTTAATACATTAATTAGACACATTAGTCAATACGTTTGGTTTGGCACGGGACATGTCTGCCAATACCGTTAATTAAATAATTCATTGAATAAATTAGTAACTTGTTTTCCTCTCGGTCAATCAGACACTATTATCATATTGGTGATAGATTACTGCCAAAGTTATTTGAAATATTAAACTTTCTATCTACCTACATAATTGTTACGAAACTTTTTCGCAGTAAACATAATATATGAATGCTGCTTTCACACTCGAGTTGAATGCTTCTAATAGGTTGTACAGGTGTATCTATATAGGTATATTAAAATGTATAATTGCGATAAATGGACTTATTATATTGTATGAGAATCTAGAAATTATAAAAAATGTATGACGTCGGTCAGTGGATAGGTGATCGTTCGTTACATATCGAGACCCTTTCGTGCCTCGGATAGCACGTTAAGCAGTCGGTCCCGGGTGTCATATGAATACCTATGACAGTCGTTACGGGAGTCAGAAGCCCGAAAGTCTGACAACTGGTCTACCCTTAGGATATCCGCAGTGCCTTGTAACTGGGTTGCGGAGGTCTGATGGCAGTCGCTCCGTGTAAAATATTCAGTTGCATCTGATTAGACTGGAAGCTGACCCCAACATACGTGGGAAAAGGCTAGGCAGAACAAGAACATATGAGGACATCCTAAAAGTAATTTGAAATAAAGGTCTATGCTTACAATTTTCAGAAAATATTAATAATTATGATAGCAAACGAAGATGCAGCTGCTCGTCCTCCTCGTATAATTAAGCATGAAATATATGAAAAGTATGCATTGGATTAATTTAATTGTTTTTTTTAATACTTTTCTTGTACTGATTTATAATGGTTTATGAAGAATTCGGTATTAAAACACTGCGAATGTTTATGTAATGATAGGTCTATCTATAATTAATAGATTTTATTCACAATCCTCTCAGAAGTCGAAAGGTTATAGCGATAACGAAACAGAAAGACAAAGAGGTTGAAATATTTTAAAATTACTCATGCATATTGATATTGATATAGAAACCTTTAACTTACTGAGTTGTTTCGTCATTTTTGTGGAGGTTTTACATACTTTACGACAGTTTAAATGCTTATGGCTTATAGTATTGTAAAAGTTTCAGTTTCATCTCATTAGGCTTCTTTACATTATTGCGCAACACCGTGATCATCATTATTCTTTTGTAATGGGTACTATTTGATGTTTAAATCTGTTTTTTTTTTCAAATTGTCTGGCATCGCATTATAATATTTCCCCATAAATAAATGCGCAATCTCTAAACATCTTGTATTTAAATCGAGAGTATTTAAAAATTCACAAATTAAAATGAACATCTACTTATTACCCGTTTCATTTAGCCCACGCAGACATCCTCGCAGGTGACAAACCCGCTTACACGTTCTTTTACCTTAAAAACACACACAATAAGTTGATTTTAACACATTTAGCGTATCGTTCGTATAGTTAAAAGCTGTATAATAGCGTTATCTTAGGGCCGGCACTAAATTGGGATGTCTCGGGCGAGCGTGGCGGGGCCTTATCAGTTTTGTCGTGTTCATCTTGAGTTGTGTTAGGCTTTACTCGGGATATTTATGTCGCTCCACGTCGGGGTGGCGAGCCTACACGCGACAATGTCGAAAACTTATTGTTGACGTCGCGCGCGGAATGTAGAATTCTATTCTGTTTTCATATAGAAATTGTATTGATATTTACAAGAGAATGGCGTAGGTTGGAGATTTACCTATATCTTACTCTGATTTGATATGTGTGTCGCCCTGTGTTAATGTTAAGGCACAAAGGCTTTATTCTGACTAATTATTAAACGCACGACAACACTACGTCTTATTTTTAACATAGATGTCGTTTATGAGCTCGTGGGCGCATTATAAAGTGACAGTAACGGACGGATAATCGTCGATAGCGAAGCGACAACCCTTGCCGGACGCATCGGTTTGATGAAGCGCTTTTTTGATACTCTTTCACATTTTTTTTCAACTTATTGTCCGTGGTCCATTGATAAACGGACAGGTATACGTACTCAGACAGGCGCCAACATTCCTCGCTTCGACCTCACACTTACTCGTTGCCTTATAAAAACGGGCACACTTTTTTATATTAGCACTTTTTGGACTTATTTGCCTCCCTTTGTGTTCGTCGCTGTTGTTTGTTTTGGTTATTAGAGCGGCTGTAGGAAGTGGACGCGATAACCCTATTGGGCCTAAGCGTTTTATTGTACCAATTTTGGATATCCGTTTTCATTTCACTTAGAGATATTGAATAGTCCCGATGACCGTTCCAAGTTACTTATTTATTCGTGTGAGTCAAATGATATCCATTAACACCTCGCTGCGAACGTACTTAGGTAATAAATGTATGAGAATGTCATAAAAACTATAGGGTAATGTTGTTACTTGTCGCGTTCAAAGACGTGAGTATATTCATTAGCATAATGTGTTCATATTAAATGTTTTTGCCAGGTGTTAATTATAAAATTAATGGCACAAGCCGAACAGGTTGGTTGTTGCCGCTCCGGGCTATAAATTTAGCAAAAACAATGCGGAACTAATCGCATTAGCATTTTATGAATGGTTGTAGCGTGTGACAAACATTTGAAAGTTGTGATGTCGCCGGCCATGTCAGCCGGGGCCCGCTGATGGACAGCTAGGTTCACTGACATGCCACACTGGGCTTAGCTCATCATTAATTAGGGAATTACATTTGAAATATAAAGTTTAATGGTCTCGAATAGTAAAGTCCCTTGTATTTCCGTTACCAACGGACAGTCAGTTTTTATCCGTCGAAAGTATTTTGTTTATTTTCTTATGTGTGAAAAAGTGTCTATTCATTTCTCACATTGGTTTGATCAGGTTTGAATTCTAGTAAAATTCACGTTTGTGTTATCATTCTGACACTTTAAGTTGTCCTTGTCATAAATAGTGTTCAAATCTTTGAATCCTAGAAAATGTATCTAAATTTTCTAGGATTCAGTTAAAAAGACTTTGTTGTTTGTTAATTTTTGTAATGAATTAAAAGTGTCTTCTATGAGTATAGCCTTAGGCCTGTGACGTGAGCCTCACTAGCAGCCCACGACTCGGTTCTCTCGTGCGGTGTCCCAAATTAGGCACAATTAGAGTGGCTGGTCCCGCCTTTGGTTTCTCGAGAAATTAATAAATAGGCCGCCGCATGCGCATACACAGGCTCTTTTGCAAGCGCCGCCTAATCGCTGCGTTTACGTTCCTAGTGCAATTTTGATTTATTTGCCAAACGGGTCATTTCCGGCACTAAATGACGATTTGAGATTGTTTAGAGTTCATTCATGGGTTTTTATGTCTCGACTAATTTGTGGAATGAATTGTGGGGAAGTTAAATTACGTCGTTTTTTTTCTTTTCGATAATTTGTTTATGTTCCGAGATTTTATGTGAATGGCAGGTACGTTAATTCGGTTCGAAACTTGATTTGAAGTCCGTTTTTTAGACAACGGCGACCTTTGTGGGAACTGAAGCTGTATGCGGCCTTGCATCTGTATCTAGTCTCAACTCAGATGATTTACTAACATATAGGTAATTTGCAATGTACTTACATAGATAAATAGATACTCTGACATAGATAATTACCTATGTAACCACATTTTATAAATTGCAAGCAATCTAATGTTGTTTGTAATGATTTCTCATGATTGCACTGGCCTTAGAATCTATTATTTGTTATTAGGATCGAAGTCAACCACAACTAGTAGAATAACTGAGAAGTAATTTTCCATATCGAAATCATTTTTGATTCGTGATTACGTGTAACGTAATATACCTAGTTAGGTACTTATTGTCTTCTGCTTAACGTTGTTATTAGGTATATTTATATTTAATCCAAGCATAGGAATGTGCAATGTGGGATTTTCCTTTCGTTCTGTGGATCGAAGATTATAAACAGAACTAATTACGGTTACTCATGGACATGCGTTCACACACATTCATCTTCGTCTTACCAGCCTTTTTCCTGAAACTGGAAGAAAAGGAAAGATTGTTTCTAATACCTTAGCAAGACTTGATAAAACCACGCGACAAAGGGCGTTTCACTAATCTATGGAGGGCCCTAGCTAGAGTCTCTGGGGCCGTGGGGCAGCAAGTGGACGAACCCTTTATCAAAGCGCTTTAACTACTTGTCTTTATTTCATATGCCGTGACTGCCGTCTGTAGAAGCTTTCGCAAAGAGGCGTTATTATAAACCTTAAGGTGACATTTATGGCACCTACGGAAACAGCTGTAGAGGCAAATAGTCACTATCAAATGTATAGTTTGTGTGGTTAAATAGAAATAATAATATATTTATTTGCCAGAAAACATGGTCACAAGTTAATACATTTCGTGATAGTACATCATGTTTCGCCGATATGGAGGCATGCAAAATTATACAAAAAAAAAAACAAAAATAGATAAAGCAGTCTATATATTAGTACAATGTATATACCTGCTGGTGTAACATCCCTTACTTACATATCATAACGTTTTTAGCCCATTACTGTCCCAGTGCTGGGCAGGAGCCTCTTCTCAGAATGAGAAGGGTTTAGGCCTTAGTCCACCACGCTGGCCTGCTGCGGATTGGCAGACTACACACACCATCGAGAACTTTACGGAGCCCTCTCAGGTGTGCAGGTTTCCTAACGATGTTTTTTCTTCACCTTTAACGTAAGTGATAATCAAGTTCTGATCCGCATATGAATTCGAAAAGTCAGAGGTACGGGCCGGGCTCTCAGCTCAGACCCTCCTGCAAGGAAGGCAAGCGTTCAACCGCTAGGCTATCGCTGCTTAGGTCCCACAAATTACAATCTAAATGCGATTCTCCATTGCTGTACATGGCAGCGTTGCCACATCCCCGGGGCGCCTATATCGATTATATTGACGTTAACTATTGACATAGGACAATGTTCTCTGTTTGATTAGCCAGTGCCGAACAAATATGGCATTAGCTTTGTATTGTAGCTGACGATCAATCGGTAGGGTTGTGTTATTTGCACGGGATCGGTTCGACGTAACTTTGACACTCCGCTGCAGTATTTCGAGGCAAACTTTACGTTTTTATGGATTTAATGGAATGACAAATATTGTGGTGATATAGTGGAATCTTTTGTGGTGATAAGATTTGTAAGACTACTTATCGGTGTGGCCTCTCGCAAAATGATTCAGGATACCCTTCGCTACCTTATCGGACCAAGCGGAATGGTCTAATAATCTTCATAAAACTGATAAAGACCTCTATGGAATATTTTGGCTTGTTGCATTATGCTCCAGTCCGTAAATCCATTTTATTGAAAGAGTGCAAGACTCTTATAAGTAACCGCATCAGCCATGACCAAATTCATATGACGGCAGCTTCTGACAATGAAGCCAAGAATAAGCTGTTATTAGGAAATTTTCGTCCGCATAGGACCTCCGTGCCTCGTAGAGCACGTTAAACCGTCGGTCCCGGGTGTCATACGAATACCTATGGTAGTTGTTACGAGTATTCAGAAGTCTGAAAGTCTGATAACCAGTCTGACCTTAGGACTTTGCCCAGTAACTGGGTTGCGGAGGTCTGATGGCAGTCACTTCATGTAAAATACTGGTGTTCGGCTACATCTAGTTAGACTGGAAGGTACATAGTTGGAAAAAAGCTAGGCAGAACAATAGGACCTCTATTCCCTTACTACAGTTACGTTGTAAAATACCTTTTAAAAAGGACACATGCATTGTACACATCGATTAAATCAATGAAAACCACCACTCAAACGTTGTGTCATCGAAATCCTTTGGTAGGTACCTATTGAATTATTCTTATCTCTCCACTTACAATACTGCGTGTGATGTCATCGGGGCCCGAGCAGGTATCATTAAGTACCTTTAACTTGACAAACATACTTTTACACTCACTGAAAACTACCTACAGTCTTATTGTTATACAGATAAGATTCAAATTGGAAGTAGAAAATGTTTGGTGAAACTAAATAAGTTTGTATTTGTTATCTGTATCCCGACTTGTGACACCTCGGCCGGACCGGACGGATGGAGTAGTGTCCGACTAGGATACCTCAACAACTTTTAATATAATTACATAATGCTTGGCAAGTTTCATTGTATTTATTGGCTATGATAAAGCATAGAAAACTTATGTTTTCACAAGATTAATTTGACTTTTCAGCACAGGTAGCACCCGGAAGCAACTTCAAGTATATCCGACTTATAATTTATGAAAGATAATCTAATACAAATAAAAATGAAGAGACTCTTAACATCCTGGTCTTAAGGATGCTGACAGTGTTAAGCTTTTGCAGTTCGCGACCACACCCGTTTTAACAACTTAATCTCATTTATTTGGCATGTACTTAGTGATTTATGAATTAAAAGTTGGATTATGGAAAAGTGGAGGTCGTCACCGAAAACCTACTTTCCACTGGTACCTAATCTACTTTTTACTGAGCCACGAAAACCCTCTCCTTTAGTCAACTTTTTCAGGACAATCTAAGATTTTTTTTCAATCCTATAGAAGTTAGAAATGTTCGTTACGAGCTGCTGAACTTCGAAAGATAATTTTAATCATAACATCTTTAAAAAATCTGTATCCAAGTTTGAACACGGACGTGCGTAAGAGGCGCCAAGCAGATTAGATGGCCGCGCTCGCTTCGAATTAATTTGTTTTAAGACTAATAAACAGACTAATTAACCAATTAACATCAGGCACATGTGTGAGTGCGATATATCGATAATACCTCTCGATGTTACATCGAATGAGTAAACAAATCGGATTCAAATTGGTCCCATAAGGCTTCGATATACATCAGCTTGTACGACTGTTATACACACTAAAGATAAGTCAGTGACGATTTTATGAAAGAATTTTATGTGTATTTGATTGGTGAATGTTGTTTTCTTATTTTTGTGTATAAGAATAATTCAATGAATGAATAATGAATCCTTCAAAGTTACGTGTATGACATTAATAAACTTTTAAATCTTATTCAAGATATTTAAATTACGCATATTAATAAAACATTAGTTGAAAGTTTTATTGATGTTTGCAATGTCTAATGATATGTTAAATTAATGCTCAAATCCAGAGAATAGCGAACGTTAGATCATAATAGTTTAATACAATCATAAAACTTCAGTTATTAAAGTTTTAATAGCCGTTTCATCCTAACACATCAAAAGCCACAGCAATTTATTCGTTCAATGGTTTCGCTACTAACTTTTTATGAATCCATCGTACATTCCGACGCGTAGGCCAACTCAAAAATTCTCACAGAAACGAACATTTAATAATACGAATGAATATAATGCGATTCAAACGATTTATTTTCCGTGTAAGCACATCACGTACGAACTAAATCATCGGTCGGAGAGCCGAAAAATATACCAGAATCGCTCCTATTAGCTTACGATTGGATCATTCGATACAAATCGTATGAAATCGATTCGTATCGAGACTAAACACTACAATCAGCGGCGACTCGTTGCAGCTGTTAGTTATGCGATCGGCGTCATCCACTAAAATAATATGACACAGCCATTTCTGTATCTCCTTCGTGCACCCAAAAAGGAAAACTATTGATATAGCCATAATTAAGTGTAGTGGCGTAGCGATCGCAGAAAAAATACGAAATCCCCAATTAAATAAGATAAATTCTTAAGACATGATTTAGCACATTGTATTGACTAAACAGTAATAGTATATTTAGAATGATAAAACATACCTAACAAAATTTATTTTGGAAACTTGCAGATGATGAAATCTCAAAGAATGTGTAGGGAAGGAAATAAGGAAGGAAATGACAGATCCATCTTAGTTATCCATCGATTCTAGGTACCATGATACCTATACTTTACTTTATCACGTATTATGTATACTATATATCTTTATGTTTTATATAGGAATAATTTTACTCCTTTAAAAACCGCGTATTTCTTATTAATAAACGTCAGTTGATCCTTGTCAGGGATGTATAATATGCCGACGCTACACGGGGATCAACGGCAGACATTGTAAGTGGTTACCCATGCTTTCAGAGCCTATAATTTGACAATATTTTGTGTCATTTGGGCTTTATTATTACTTACGCCATTACACGACTGTGGATATAACGTTAATACACGAACATCGCGTCCGAAGGCCCGATTAAGGGCGCTGTAACCACAGGTTCCCCCTAATTCAATATTAAAAGCATCCTACGACGTGATCGCCAACTAATAATAGTTTAATTTGAAGAAATGTCCCTGAGAAAATGACGGAATGTCAACCTTTTTCTAATGTTTTTTTGAACTACAAAATGAAATGGCTCGTTTCGAAATTTTTGATCAGAATTACAGTGTTTACGGACACGATTTTTAGTAATAATGTCAGTTCTATTGCACATAAATTGGACATTATGGTCAGTTATGATGTATCATTAGGCGGTTAATGTGTTTCAAACATATGTAATGGGTTCATTTTTTTCGGAAAATAACGAAAATAGAGTTTTCATACCTGTCTTCATGCCGTGTGGGGTCCAACTACAAGATCCTCTATTTCTTCCCGTGAAAGCTGTTGAGGTAATTAATAATATTATGCTAGAACGATACAGTGATAATCTGGTTTTCTTAACCTGCTTATGCAGGTAAGATGACCGCTTGTAAATACAAAAACTTGTTGGTATATCTTTAACAAACGAACGGTCGATGCGCTTATAGGTGGGGGCAATTTAGACTGGTTCTTTATAAGGCGACACCTACAACAGATCAATTACAAAAAAAAACATCCAAACAATAAAAAAAATATTAAATGCAATTCCTAGCATCATACAATCTATATCCAACAATAAAACTTAACAGAAGCCTGACATCACGTAATATAATCTAAATTGAGTCGGTCTGCATTCAAGGGTGCCGCCGGGTGGCTGGAATCTAGTTGTAAATGGAGGCATCGTTTATGTACGGAGCAGCGTAATGCAGTAGGGCGCTAGGCTCCCAGCCCATGCATACTAACGCGCCGGGTAATAAGTAGCCTGATTTCATGTTTACCCCTCAGAGCTGGCCTTCCCGGACACGTCAACCGCTCGATATGGTACGAATTTAAATGTAAACGGAAAATTTCGCTTGTGACTGGATTTGATTGTGTGCCGTGTCAAAGGAATTGTTTGTGAGTGCATTTGTCAGATTTGCTGTTAGATTTCACTGTTTTATTATTAAGTCCGACGTGGATTCTTGGATCGTCCTGGATTAAGTTGTATGTGGAAAGAACCAACGTCACACACAATATTATGTCCTTTTTTGATGATTGTACATTTATTTTACGTGAGAGTTCTCGTTAGAAATCCAATGCCCGTTTTAAAAAACAGCTTACCCAACAATTTACTCGTGAAATTATCTCTTGCACGTTGATATTTCATTTCAGAAGGGTTGTGTTTGGCTAATCACTCTGTAATAGGCTTGTCCTTTAATGACCCTGTTAGACCCCACTCAGTTTGGATAGCGTGGCGAGTTTCAGCTTCAGAGACTATTTCGATCTTACCTGAATATAAAAGCATGTTGTAGCTCTTTTGAGAGATCTTGCAGCAGCTGCATAAAGTAGAATTCTATACAAATGACTATTTTTTTAATTCGCGTCTATGTATTTTAAAACTACACTTAAGAGGATTCTCTAACATGAGAGCTGTTTATTAATACGGTGTTTTTTTTTCAATTACGATATTAATGTTATGTTTTGTCTATCGATCGCTGAGTCAGATAATCGATATGAAATAATGCCAATTTTAATTATTTTTACGAGTAAGTTACATGACTATGACTCGGCCTTCGATTGTATATGATGCGGACGAAGTCATTAATGCAAAAAGTGTTACCTCATAGCTAGGCCATGGGCAGTCATGGTTTATTACGAACTAAATGTAACTAATAATATGTGTTGCTATTATGTTAGAATATAATAACTATAATATGACGCTACTAGGGAAATACTGACATCACATATTGAAATTTATTGGTGATGCAGTGTTTAAAAGTGTAGATAATATCTACATAAAACATTAAATATGAAAATAAAAAAAGGGTTATATTGCACTCTGCCCTTAATAAACAGCTCTCATTTGAAAGATACCTCTTAAGTATAGTTTTAACATGGCTTGAGAAGTATTAAAAAATAAAAGTTGTCAAATATATGGAATTCTGCTTTATGGTAGTTGCTGTTCGAATATCTCTCAAATGAGACCTGTTTATATTTGAGTGCAGTAGGTACCTACCTAAATAAATCAATCACGTTATGTCTATCTGGACACTTGAGCGGTTCTACGGCAAAACCTAGTTAGTAACGCGGTTATTTAAGAGGGGAGATAACTAACTGCCTATAATCACAATAAATACAATTATGCAATGAATACTTTTTAACTATAGAACTTAAATCGGCGCCTAGAACACAATGCGGATGTACGACGTGACACTCTAATGCAGAAATAAATATGTCATTAAAAAAATATCAAAACGTTTATTACTAAACGTAGGTTTTGCCGATAAAATTACATTTAATATCTGTTTGATGCTGAATTAAATTCTTATTGTGGTTGCTAGTCATTATTTTATTAATTGCATTATAAATGGAGGCGAATTGTCATAGAGCGGATAATGAGGAGAGTTTTTGTCATGTGTCCTTTGCCGTCACCGGCTATTAAGTGCGACCCTGCGGCCTGCGGCAGCCTGCTTCTACGCCGCTTCTTTCTCAAGCACGTATCACTTATGAGACGTTATTTAGAGGATAATTTTCGAAAACAGTCGCATGTAGACGAGACTTTTTTACTACATAATACAAAGATGTGTTTAAAAAGTTTTTATAAAACGGTCACATTTTCTGTTTTATGTTTTGTAATGGGAATTCTGTTTTTTAAGTTGTAGGACAAACAGTAATAGCCCAAATGACTACTGAACACGGCAACCCGCGGCGGCGACGAGGCCCGGGCGCCCGACGCACGCGCAGCGTTGCGTAAAAAGCACTGCGAACGGCGAGCGGTGCTTAATGCAGATAATGAGACCATCATCGTTTACAGAAGTAAGTTTAATTAACGTAAAAAAAAAGCGTTTACTCTAACCGCCGCGTTATCGCGACCATCTCGCCACTTATAATGACTTTTGTACATTATTTTGTTGCGCGCTCTACGTGTCTGAGCCGTTTCCGGTCGCGCTGTGCTTCTAAACACCAATTTTATGCTCATGCGACTGTTTCATTTCATATGTGCGCTCATTTTAGTTTCAATTTGAGAATCTGTTTAATTAATTTTCAGCCATAAAACATAGTCTATTAGATAACATCGTTGTGGAAAGTAGGATTTAGGCACGTATAGGTATAATTAGTATAATTGCTAACTGTTCTCTTAAGTATAGAGCTGTGTGACTTCTGCTTTGTTAGTAAATGGTGGAGTTTTGAATAAAAAATAATGAATGCTTTTAGTTCTACGATAGATACAGAATAATTATATTCGAATGTCGTTATTCTGTGTAGCACATGGTGCTTTTAAATGGACTTTAGTGAAGGTAATGTACCTACCTAAGATGTTTTGATGGAAGTATGTTCATTTTGAAATATCTTATAATAATTATGAATTCCTGTTATTAACTAAACGAGAGAATGCCTTTTTTCGCATTTATTGCTATAAGTTAGGAATCAGATATGAAACACTCCGTATCAGATTAGAAAGATTAATTTCATGCATCTAAACAAAAATAAAGAAAAACCTTCTATTTTTTATTTATCTTCTTAAACCACTAGACCAACGAAGTGCGACTGATGATCGTGAGGTCCTGAGTTCGATTCTCAGGTCGGGCAAAGTGTTATTGGGTTTTTCCGTGTGGAATTCCTCAGTGGCAGCCCGGAGTTTGAAATTGTGCTCGGTTGATGGCAATAGGCTCGCCCTCTATTACATGGGACTTAAACATAACGGCGAAATGAAGGTGTTAATATACACCTCTGCCCATCCCTTCGGGAAATATAGTCGTGATATTATGTTAATCTCCTTAAAATCAATCAAACCCTATACCTAACTATATTTCAATTAATATAAAATTAGACAAAACCGGCCCACCAAGTAGTCCAGTCATTATAGTAAGTTCACCTCGGAATTCGAGATACCCAGCTGTAAGTCTGTAAATACTTGTATATTGACACCCTAAAAGTTGTCTCAAAACCTACATATGGTAGGGTGTAAGCAACTATTAAATTTCAAGGTCAAAGGTCACAAAAATCGGTTTTTTGCGCTTTTTTTGGAAATATCTCATTTCCTATGGGTTTTTTGCTATTTGTATTTATTATCAATATTGTAGAATACAAAATTCTCTACAAATTTTGTTTAAAATTTTTTTTATACGGTGAACCGTTTTCGAGATAGAGGGCGGAGAGCACGCGGTCACAGTATCACTTCAGGTCAACCGGTGACTCCGGTCGAAAACGCGCCATATATAGTTGATGAACTATCGATAAATCAATGATTATAAATATTTGTCAATTTTTATTAACTATTATATTATATTTTATCATTTTTTTCCTAACTTATCCACTTTTTATTCAGTATTAATTTATTTAACAACACTTACCTGCCCATGTAATTGCAGAATTGTTAATGAAAATATAGGAATTATATTTGAATTTTAACCTAATTAATATTTATAACTTCTTACAAGATGAAAAAAAAAAAAAACAAATAAATTATGAATTAATCTTTTTATTAAAAAATATCATTGAATACATTTATTTTTATTGAAAGTAAAGAAATGGAATAAAGGGTACAAAAACTACAATTTATAATTTTAATCATCTTCTTCCTCTTCATCGTCGTCTTCTGGCTGCTGGTAAATTTCAAACATTTCGGTTATCAGTATTATTGAATAGATATAGATTTAATGCATGAAGAAAATGATAAAATATAACATAATAGTTAATAAAAATTGACAAATATTTATAATCATTGATTTATCGATAGTTCATCAACTATATATGGCGCGTTTTCGACCGGAGGCACCGGTTGACCTGAAGTGATACTGTGACCGCGCGCTCTCCGCCCTCTATCTCGAAAACGGTTCACCGTATAAAAAAATTTTTTAAACAAAATTTGTAGAGAATTTTGTATTCTACAATATTGATAATAAATACAAATAGCAAAAAACCCATAGGAAATGAGATATTTCCAAAAAAAGCGCAAAAAAACCGATTTTTGTGACCTTTGACCTTGAAATTTAATAGTTGCTTACACCCTACCATATGTAGGTTTTGAGACAACTTTTAGGGTGTCAATATACAAGTATTTACAGACTTACAGCTGGGTATCTCGAATTCCGAGATTCTTACCTAATTTAAGCTTAAATGACTGGACTAAAGGCAGTTTCATCTCGATTGACTAACAATTTATCATTCTCATTGGTTCATGAAAGCATAATACCACAGATAATACTGTCTTGAATCCCTGCTGGAAGCTAAGATGTTGTTTATTTCTATACATTTCCTTGCTAAAATGTGACTTATTTGTCTAATGTTATATTAAATAGAGTATACCGACGTATAATAAGTGAATGAAAACAGTAACCTAGGCTTTCCGTCCTTACTACAGAATTAATAGTCGTGCACACATACGTACCATTACATTTTCACGCTCCAAGGCGTACGTTGCTCAACACAAGTTTCGGAACTTACATTCATGGCGATCTCTTACATAACCACGCATTATGTGACCGACTGTACATAACTTGCAGCTATTAGCTTTATCAAGCGGGGAATTGGTTTTAATGTCTATATTTAATTATGTTTTATGTATGCTTGTGTGTTACGGTTTCCTGAAGCATTGCTTGCCTAAAGTTATGTTTAAACATAGTGGGTCTGACTATGATAGGCGTAGAAATAATATTAAACACACACATACAAATTAATTTTTTGGTCCTTTGATACGTTGTTACATTAACAGATCTGTAACCACTGCTATATTTTTTTTCCGGTTGGTGGTAAATGCGAAAATATTACCCACTTAATGCCACATGTACGTAAAATAATAATATGTCACGTACGTACGTACCTACGTGTCAAATAGATTTATTGATATACCTATACTTACTTTTACACAATTTTTTACCTATTTTACCTATTGACTTTTCTTTTACTATTTTTTTACTATTACTTTTACAATTTTTTACCTATTTAACATTACCTAAGCATAATTATGCTTAATGTTAAAATAGGTAAAAAATTGTAAAAGTAATAGTAAAAAAATAGTAAAAGAAAAGTCTAGGACCTGTTGATATGATTATATCAACAGGTTCTAGACTTTTCTTTGTTAAAAATCATTATTCATTTTTATTAGTTGCCGACATTTTGATAAGCATTGTTTACACGTATGAAAAAATATTGTATGATTTTCATTTTGTAACTATATTATAACGGTGTGTTCTATACCTAATATAGTGATGCGTTTATATTACCTATTTAAAATAGAGAATGATAAATTATTAGTTAATAGTTATGCGAATATTGAACAAAATAAATATTTATCAAACAAAAAGATAACACTTGTTTTGACCGAGTCTATGCGGTTAATTAGCTAAACATTGAATAAAAACTAATTAGTTAACGTTTTCTATGTTTATTTTCCCATATTATTACCTGAATAAATATCTGGACAGGTAATGTATATTTAAGAATAATATTTTAATTCCTAAAGTGCCATTGGTTTCTTTCCGGGTCTCAAAATGATTTTTGACTTGATGTCACTTGGTAAGAGGGGGGATATCATAATAAGTACAAGTGGATACTTATCGCGTGTGTGATATTATATGAATCATATGCAAATCAGGATAACAAGTTGCAATCAAACGCTTAGTATGGGCCTTTGTCATTATTCGCAACAGTAATGCTATATTCTTCCTAGCCTTTTCACAACTATGTTCGGGTCAGCTTCCAGTCTAACCAGATGCGGCTGAATGCTAGTACTTTACACAGAGCGACTGCCATCAGACCTCCGTAACCCAGTTACTGGGTAATACCGATATCCTAATGTTAGATCGGTTGTCAGACTTTCGGGTTTCTGATTAACCTGTAACGACTGTCATGGGAATTCGCATGGCACCCGGGACCGACTGTTTAACGTGCTCTCCGAGGCACGGAGGGGTCTCGATGTTGATCAATAGACTGACCGCGGTAAGCTCAGCTTAACCTTGCAAATCGTGTGATCCACACAGTTGTTACTAAGTCATTAGTTAAAGGTCACGTATAGTTAAAATAAAACTAAATTAGATAATGAATTTATCTAATAAATATTAAATTTAAATACAGCTATATACGAACCAAATAAGGTACCACCGGCAAAACCACAGACAAGATAAACCTAATGGAAATACCGACGTCGCAAGTAAAGTTATAATTTACAAATATTAGTAAACTATAAACCATACGACATGTGACCATAAACTGTATGATTATTTCCAATTGAAAATATTTCGAATAACGCTTTATGCAAGTACTATAAGAGCAGTGTAACACAGGTCCTTTAAAGGATATAATTTTATTACCAATTCAACTTACATGACCGCAACAGTAAAGGAAAGATCGAAAAACAAGCAGTCGATATAAATTCTTTAACGCAAAACAAAAAAAATTATAAACGCAAGTATCAAACAGTTTTACATTTGCAAGTGAATAGTGAATAGTAATCATTAATGTGGGTTACACATAGCTTATTAAACTGTCAGGGAAATAGTCAATAGGCGCGTAATAAGAAATTAATGTCGTGGTTACCTAACAGTGCCTTTATAGTTAAGTTAGTGGATTTACAAGACGGCGATATTGTCAGCGAAGCACTTCTAGACACAACAAAGAATATCTGATTAAGGGTACGCGAGCACGCGAACTGTCTCGCATGCGCAATATAGCGTCAACTTTTTACTCGTCTTAAGATTGCTTGCACAACGATCAAAATTGTGTGATGTTGTATACTGTATAACCGTGTTGCGTCACCAACCTAATAATGTTGGTGGAACAAAGACGAGCAATTAAATAAGTATTTGTTAAGCTTGCTCCGAGTAAAAACTCTAAATTAATGTGCGCCAAGCTTCCTGATAATGAGTAATTATTGCAATTAGAGTACGGTCAGCGAGTTAGCTGTCAGGTATTTTATTTGTGCTCGCCTTGTTTAATTAATTATATTATTTAATTAACGCATGTCATGCCGCCGATGTTAAGGCAGGAATTATTTTAGTTCCGTACAAATTAGGTGGATATTATGATAAATAATTGGGTAATTGTTGGTAAAAATATGATTACTGCTCTGTTAAATACTAAGATTATAAAATGTAAGATAGAGGCGAGCAAAATATATTTGTGAGTTATTATGCGATGTAGGACTTTCTTATCAACCTTCCCTAACTTAAGAAGAAATCTTTTTGTCAGCACGACTGTCAAATACAGGCTATTAAACTCATTTCACACCCTCAATTATAACTTTTTTATTTTATGCAGTTAGTAGTTGCACTTTTCCGATGAATTCTAATTCGATATTTAAGAAATGCTGGTCATAAGGGAATATTATATGACTAATTATTTTTTATGGAATAGTAATTTACATGTTGACGGTACAAAGAGCGCGGAGTGCGCGGTGCAGGCGCAACTCGCGACACAATTATGTCATTCGATCACAACAATTACGTGGGAATACATTAGATCTTTGTACAATTATTGATTTTGTTGGCTGCGTATGCGATGATAATAACACGCATGTGAAATATCATACTCAAATAATCCCTAAGATTACAGCCTAGATAAATTGCTCTTTTCTTTTATGCAGGCATTGGAGAAAGGGAGATAATTCGTAATTTATAGGTATTTGTTGTTTTTCCTGAGCACAGAAATATTTATCTATTAAAAGAGATGATCCCTCGTGACTACGTGCTACAAATTATTTATTAACACCAACCAACCAAAACAGTCATCGGAATATAGAAAAAATGCGGTACCATATCTAAGAAACCATGTCAGCAACATTTGATAACACTTCCGCACCAACATCCGATGACGTGCCTAACCTTGCTGTATTTTTGGAAGACGTCATTAACAAAGGGCACATGAAAGACCAACCGCACCGGAAAAGTGCAGAAACGTTACAATTGTAATTAAAACCAACGATTCCTTGGAAATCGATAGCAAAAAAAAAACTGTAACGCGACTCGATACCGAGAACGGAAACGCTCGATAAACGCTCTAGTTTGCCGAGTAGCGAACAGCTAATAAATTTATTATCATTTAAAATTATCATATTTGTAATATAAATTGCGAGTAGAAGCCATAAAAGTGGTGTGATTAGAGTTTTTCAGGTGGTGGTTGGCGGCGGGAAGCGTGAAATTACTGCTAACGCACACTCGTCTAGCAAGCGTTCACTGGTTGTATAGGCTGGGAGTACGAGGTACAGCGAAGCTAGACGTAGCTAAGCAAGTGAAGATGTGTTGATGCTATATTTGGAGTTATGACGTCAGTTTTGACAAGTTCCGAGTTTTAAGTTCCGGTTGTTTGGAAGATGCATTAATACTTTAATGAAACGAAAGTTTTGGTCAAGACTTCCATATTTGTTAATCGGTATTATTTTCTAAAAATCGGTACTGACAATCATGACATTTAGAAGTTCAAGAGGTCATATCCCGTATCTGACTTTCTAAAACATTTTTCAGACAACACCATTCACTCCATGTTGCCATAACCTTCACCTTGAACAAACAACACTCGTTTTCATCGCAAACATATCTTCTGTATCGCATGCCACATACCGTACCCAACTTCGTCACGTAACGCTCGTCTATGTGTGCGTGGTTGCACACACCAGTGTTACTTTCAATAACCGCTTAGGAGCATTTGTACTATTAAATAGCCTTACATGCGATTAAAGGTTCACGCGACCGTGAAATGAAAATTCTAAATGCTACAGTATACAGATGGAATTCGCTGGAAGTAATTTTTTACTCGATAGAACCCATTTAATGGTTTTCTTGACCTAAGTATTGTGGATTATAATGGCGTCAATGAGGAATATTATCGATTGCTTCATTAACAGCTTGTCGTAAACAATTGTGTTATAAATTTTCACAGACGTAAGCTATGAAGTGATAAAAACTTTATATGGATACCTTCCCCGAGGCGATATGGATGATCTACTAGCCATTTAATTGAAAATATCAAGGTTCAAATGTGTTGAATTGCACATTTTTATGATAATGTTTTGAATTTTTTTGTGCATCAGTTAAACAGTAGGTACTCAAGGTGCGCTAAGCTAGGAGCTATTAATGTGGCAAAAACTTATCAGATATAACATAATTTTGCAAGGTCTTTACCGTGTGATCTCTGGTCAGAATGGATCACTCTGTCACTACCGTGTGTAAACAGCAAGTACTTAATGAATTATTTGGTTGCCTTCTACCGCCAGGAAAATGTTGATGTTGTTGATGGGCAACATATTGAATACATGTCAACGTGTGCAGATCACAGTAATACTAAATTTGATCCGATTTGTTTAGAGGTAAACAGTGAACTCTTACCAGTCAGTCCAAAGTATACAAACTGTAATATGTATTTAAATAACATATCATAAACATCAACATCACGCCTGTATTCCCCGAAGGGTTGGGCAGAGGTGTAGGTATAGTAACACCCTCGTTTTGCCGTTATGTTTAAGACCCACGTAATAGGGGGTGAGCCTATTGCCTTCAACCGGCCACGCATCCAAACTCCGGGCTGCTACTGAGGAGTTCCACACGGAAAAATCCAATAACACTTTGCCTGACCTGGCGATCGAACCTAGGACCTCACGATCAGCAGTCGCGCTTGCCACTACTAGACCAACTAAGCAGTGTAATAATAGTATAATATTGATAAATGATTAATTTTAAACTTACAATTTTGCTAAAAATAATACTATGAATGTGTTTCCGAAAATATTTATTTTCCTATACAATATAGGTATTTATAGTGTACTACCTACCTTCAAAATATAATTTATAGCTGCGACAAACATGAGTACAGTACAGCGACTTTGATGGCACACGCCGCTTACGGTTCACCTTACCCTCTGCTTACTTCAGAATAAATACAGACTTCAATATAAAGATGACATAAATATAAGTATTGTTATAGATATTGTATTCGTGTGTGTATTTTTAATTGTGTATATAAACGCTGGCTGCGCCTGAGTCGCTCTACTGTGACCTAACAGTAATTGCAGCACTTTGCCGTTTTTTCTTCGGCCATTAGTGCTCTTTACGAGTTGCACTGAGCATGCACGAATTGCACGGTATAAGCATTTAAACATCATATTAGCGTATTCGTTATTTCGTCTACGAATGTGGAAATAACATTATTTGTTTCCGTGTTGTTATCTAAGCGTAAACTATTTGTTGTTGTGTAAGTTTTTAATGGGTTATTCTGTAATTTTTATCGAATTTCAAGTTTAGGTATATAAGAAGTAAAAAGCTTTTTAAATAATTCTTTGAAAACAGAACTTATTCATTAGGTGGCGTCTCTCGAAGGAAGTGGGGCAGGGGAGCAATTGCCCCACCACAGGAGAGGTCCACCAGAAGAAACTGGTGGACCGAGACCTGCCGGGGTCGCGGTGCATGCAATAGCGAATCCCGCGACCCCGGCCTTAGGTCAGAAGGAGGGACACCGTGCTGGTTTTAGCCGGTAAGAGTCCGGCACACCCCCCCGTCTTCCCCAGATGGGGGATAGTCCATGAGGATTTCCCCACGATAAAAAAAAAAGGTGGCAAGCTCACTATAAAACTACTTCGAGCTGAGAATTTGTGGTTGCTTTGCAGTTACAATGCAGTCAGTCCTACAGCATGCTAACTGCAACTTATAATGAGTTGGTTTGCATTTGGAATGCAGTCCTTCGTAAACTGCCACCACCTGATCTGCCCTGGTGATCAAAATTATGATTAACGTCAACCCAAAACAATAATTACAATTTAATTATACACAAGTCAAGATGTAAAACGTATGGCTTCAACAGTGACCCCTCCATCGGGACAGAACAGTTTGTAGCACAAATGTCAATTGTCAATGTCAATGCGGATGTATGACTAAATTAAATGTAAGCTGTAGGTACAACTGGATCGCGGTAGATCAGGAAGGAGAGAGCGCGTGGCGGGTCGACTTGGATGACTTCCTCAAGAATTGGAACAACACACGTGACTCGCTATCAGAAGGAGGGCTTGGAGACCTTTGCCCTCTGATAACAGGCGTAAGTAGTTTTAAACAACATTTATATTTGGTTTATTGTTTAAGAATTATGATAACAAGTGTGTCAAGAAAAAGATAAATTTTAATATACAAGGTTAGTCGGAAAGGGGGTAGGTACTAAGCCGCGGGCCACGTAAAGTATCACTGATGACTATTCTATAGCAAGTGTTAAAATTTCAACATTCGATAATTTTTATATGCATGCAAAAAGATTTTTAGTTTAGATTTTTTTTTAAAAAACATACCTGCTTTATTTATGAATTCAGAAAATTATTTTTCTATTCCGTGACCCCAAATATGAACTAAATTGTAAAAACAGCTGATCATAGCTATGGACAGATAGATTTTAGCATATTTTTACGATACCTTTGAAAAGCCTCTTAAACTATCGAGTTTTGGGGAAAGTTGTAGAACAAAAGTTATCTCTTATTATGGGTACTTTAACACCCTTTCGGCTTAGTACCCCCTTTCCGACTAACCTTGTAGATAAAAATCAAGCGCGACTACTGATCGTGAGGTCTTGGGTTCGATCCTCAAAGGAAAGTGCAAAGTGTTATTGGGTTTTTTCGTGTGGAATTCCTCAGTAGCAGCCCGGAGTTTGGATTTGTGCCCGGTTGATGGCAATAGGCTCGCATCCTATTACATGGGACATGCCCAACCCTTCGGGGAATACAGGCGTGATGTTGTTATGCAAATCAATAATGGATTTCATTTGTATGAAGGTGGCTTCGGTACATATATTATTAAAATTACTAGGTAACCATACGTGTTGTGCGCTGAGTCCAACTAGAGTATGGATTTGAGAGATGAATCTGAAAGATTTGGATCAGGCAGTCAATTGAGTTGTCTGTTTCACTTTTAAGTGATGGTAGACTCGTCGCACAAACCATCACGCATCATAACACTGTCATCTATGTTGTGGGTTTTAGAAATTACAGACGTGTCGCAATTGTGTCATCAAGATAACTTTACTATTTGGGTACAAGAGCATAACGCTTTACCTGATTTCCCTTACTCTTATTTTATATCCCACATTATTGGAGATCAGGCCACCGTGAGTAGGTCCCGCGTGACTAATAGAGTTTTAGTTAAAGAAATATAAAACACAGCCTCGTTGGTCTAGTGGTGGCAAGCGCGACTGCTGATCGAGAGGTCCTGGGTTCGATCCCCAGGTCGGGCAAAGAGTTATTGGGTTTTTCCGTGTGCAATTCCTCAGTAGCAGCCTGGAGATTAGATTTTATGCCCGGTTGATGGCAATACGATCGCTCCCAATTGCATGGACTTAAAACGTAATGGCAAAATGAGCGTGTTACTATACACCTCTACCCAACCCTTCGGGGAATACAGGCGTGATGTTATAAAATATCTTTTATTAGAAACGTCTATTATAAATTATTTTGAACAATGTTTTTGTACCACTTTCATGGATAATGGCTGGTAACAAAACAGCGCGCTTGAAACTAAACGCATTCATTTGTTTCGTTACTTATTTGGCACCTTAGATAGATACTACAGTTTCATTTGATATATAATTTATTTCTTCCCTTATTAATTTGTATTTTGGTTAATGGAATTAAACATACCTATACTTTTTCTAGAAGTCAAGAAGTGCCTTTACCACAGTAGTGTTACAGGAGGAGTCGACTCAACTCACGACTTTTGATCGCCAGTCCGCCGCCATTTTAAAGCCAATAAAAACAGCATTAATAGACAGACAGTTATTGCTGTTTGAACCCAATAAGTCATTGTTGTACTTCTATAGCTTCCAGGGACATGTGAACTTTATACACAATAATAACAGTTAGCTAGAAAGTGAACACGACTATATTTTATTGGATTAAACGAGACCGACTTTTTTAAATGCAATACAAGTGTTGGTTTTTAATTCAGCTTAGCAGTAAATAATAATATAACAGCATTTAAAAGCAGTTTGCTGTGTTCAGTCGTGTAAATGTGAGACCCAGAGGGTTGTAGGGGAATCCCTTTATATCACTGTTCCTTGGATTCATGTGCTCCATCTTAGACCCTTCTTCCTTTTTTCGTGTGGTTAGTGACCAACCTGATGTCAGAGATTATGCCGACCATGGGCTTCTAACTTGGCTTCACATGCCTCGCATGCCTCACAGCATGGTTTCCTCACGATGTTTTCCTTCACCGTTTTTAAGCAAGTGATAATTATACAATACGCACATGAATCCGAAAAGTCAGAGCATGCCTTGAGTTCGAACTCGAGACCTATGACTTGGCAGCCCACGGTCAGACCGCTAGGCTATCACTAGGCTATCTTAGACCCTGTCTGTGCTTATTACCGTTAGATGAGACTAGGGTCAAACGCGACCAAGTCAAGAATAATAAAATAACACAAAAATGTAATGCTGTTTATTATTATAAAGTCGATGTACATTTAAATTCAAAGTAATTTCAAAAAGCACAGCATCTGCCCTACCGCAGCATTACATCAAAATCCAAATTTTGATTCGCTGCTCGTATATCGTCAACTAGGCCTTTCATCTTGTCCAAAGTGATGCTCATTGTTTGAGTGATTTTCCAGTTTTTACTTCGCATATATCATGACTGCCTGTGTACCTATCTAATGTTAAAACAGCATTAAAGACACAAATAATTTATTGCATACTAGACTATTTGAAAGAAGATCGTAAAACTGTGGTAGAAGCTAGAAATAGTACGAATAACTAACTTTTTATTTGTCCTTTCTCGCAAAACTTACAATTTAATCTTTATAAAAGTTTAGGGCTTAGGGAAAGGTACTTTCTAGTAATGTGTGCTGTATCGAAGAGTACTGATTTCTGTGTCAAAGCCTTGATTTTATCTCAGCGTTTAAGGAAGGCCTTTTGAAATGTTAGTGGAAGCTCTTGGTCATAAGGCCGCTGGCCGTAGCCACTGTCAGCATAATCATTGCAGAATCTCAATTAAGCGGACTATCTCGTGTCTTAGTTAAGATATTCGATTTCTAATAACTGTTTAATATAACTACGAGTATCATAAAATGAGTCTTTGTAGGTATAAGGTATGTAAGGTAGGCTGGTGTCCGCAACTCCACGTCTGAGCGCGTATTTTGCGTCACGGGTGGTAAGTGTAGTCACTCGATCCACCCTAACTTCTCGAAAAAGGCCAGCACACCCTTGATGTTGCTGACGATCTCTCGGAGAGTACCTGGGTTTCCGAAGTACTTGGCCCTGTATGTGGCGACTTCAGAGCAGTTTAGTAGCACGTGGGCTGCCGTCTCGTCCTCCTCCATGCATGCTCTGCACAGTGGGCTGTCTGTAACTCCAATGACAAGGAGGTGTTTGTAGGTAATAAGAACATAATTAATGGGAATCCGATTTTTAACGAATTCTTATAAGAACAGTTACATGACTTGTTAAAAAATTGTGAAAGTGACATTAATTATATACCACCACGCCGCGCGCCGTGACGCTACAAAGAAAATGGGTGGTATTTTTGCTGGGAAACACTCTTCTCGTGGTGTTATTGTTACAGGAATAGAAGATTTGATAACAAGGGCATCTGCTTAGAGATAGAGAGAGTCCATAGGAGGGTACTGCTGCACCTATGGGCTCTCTCTCTATCTCTCGTGGTATAATATTTATGACATTATATTAGGAAACATATGTTTAACAAGAGATACCATATGTACGTGACCTACGGAACTGGACCTACGTACATCATCTTAACGTGCAATAAAACATACGTGCCCTGCGCGGTATATAAAATATAGAAAACGAACGCGACAAAATCCGTAAAGTTGAAAATATTATAGGCTAACTGCCTCGTCGGTCTAGTGGTGGCAAGTGCGACTGCTGATCGTGAGGTCTTGGGTTTGATCCCCAGGTCGGTCAAAGTGTTATTGGGTTTTTCCATTTGGGATTCCTCAGTAGCAGCCCGGCGTTTGGATTTGTGCCCGGTTGACGGCAATAGGCTCGCCCCCTATTACATGGGACAAACAATGGCGAAATGAGAGTGATACTATACACCTCCAATCCTTCGGGGAATACAGGCGTGATGTTATGTAATGTTATTATGGGCTAAATGATGAAATTCTGATTTAGAGGTCTATCTTAGGTTTTTCTATGATAGAACTCTATGATGAGAATATAAGTATGTTATAAATAGTATAAACACAATGAGTTATGTATAATTAAGATCGTGACGAAACCGACATGCCTGAGATATATTTCTCGACGGCATGTAAAGCCAAGTCAGAGGCCCATGGGCGGCATAAACTCTGACACCAGGTTAGTCACTAACCACACGAAAAGAAGAAGAATAGTATAAATATACAAGATTGTTTTATAGGATGCAAAATAAGAGTTCACTAACTATGACTTAATGGTAACCTCCTGGTGATATGAGTGTTAATCTAACGTTGTAACACTCACAAGATCAACACTTCAAATGTCAGCATCACTTAATCAACGGCTTACTATAACAAAATATTACTACCTATACTAATATTATAAAGAGGAAAGAATTCTATTTTTGTATATAACGAATAAACTTAAAAACTACTGGACCGTTTTCAAAAATTCTTTTGCCGTTAGAAAGCTACATTATCACTGATTAACATAGGCTACGGGCGGAGCCGTGAGGACACAGCTAGTAATTCATAAGATCAACAAGTTATTTAATTAACGGATTAAATTAGCAAGTTACAACCTAAATTGCTCTTTAGACCAACAGGTGAAAATATCAATCTTCTTCGTAAACCTTTAAAAGGAA
Organism: Amphipyra berbera; assembly: GCA_910594945.2. Lineage (NCBI taxonomy): Eukaryota > Metazoa > Arthropoda > Insecta > Lepidoptera > Noctuidae > Amphipyra > Amphipyra berbera. The sequence goes on along the minus strand of OU343123.1, from coordinate 15,104,580 downwards.
TCATTCATTGCGTAAAATAGCTTTCATATTGAAAATACAACAATATTCATTGCGTGTTGCATAGTTGTCGAGGAACGTATTGTTAACACGCACAGAGTAAAGGCTCATTTACACGGTACAAGTTTCTTAAAGCAAGTCTCATACTATCTCTGTTTTTGTCGGAGAGACAGACAAAGATAGCATAAGACTAGCTTCAAGAAACTTGCACCGTGTAAATGAGCCTTAATGAAAATTGTTGAACTGTGAAAAATTTAATATAAAAGCTATATAATTATTGCGATTTTGAGTGTTTCGCAATTAGAGAGCGGGTTTCTCCTTATAATATGTCTGAGGAGTTAAAGAAAGACAATAAAGTAAAAAAAGGAAATCTAAATACGATTTTGCTAAAACATACTAAATGTGTTTCCTAAGGCAGATTATGATATCATAAACAATAGAAATAGAATAACGATGAAATCTGGAATCAAAAAAGACGAAAATCTGGAAGAATTATTTAACCTTATTCAAAAAAGGAAGTTATCAATTCAGTATGTATTGTTATGTATAATTTCGAAAAATATGCATCGACTTGAATGTTTTTATTATACTTTCTAGGTGGCCTTATGTAAATGTGATCAAAAACTGACCATGGCCTTCGAAGATACGTCACGGAACTCCTCAACGACAAACAGCACAAGTATAGTATTATTGGGTTATGGTATCAGTTTTAAAGATCACAATCGAATGATTTTGTGTCTATGTTATTGTTTAGCACACTGAAAATGGAAAAATTGATAAATAAACTTAGAAAGAAACCGACTTAATAAAAACTGAAAGGAATTATATAATAAAATTAACAGTTTTCGAAGCCGTTGCCTTAAATTTGGGTTAAATATCAATTCTTTGTTACAGTGTGGTGTAGCTTAAAAAGTGTTGTGCCTATTTTGTTCAGCGGGTCGGGTGGAACCATAAAACTATTTTTTTTTATTAATTACGTTTTGGCTAGAGTTAAGGATATCTGACATAATAATAATGTATCTACACTGGTAAAACGAGACCGCAACGCGGAAAAATGAGCCGCTCGTCCAAATTTTTAACTAATATTAGGTAGGTAGGTACCTATCGACGGTGAAGTGTCAATACCTCCTAACTGACAAAGTGAAAATTTTACACAAACTGAAAAAACGTTTAATTTCTTGATAAGTTAAAAATTTGTTAATATATTTATTAATTTAGAATAAAAGTCAAAGTCAAAGTATTTATTTCAATTAGGCACATAAAAGGCACTTTTGAACGTTAAAGTTACAAAGAAAATAGAATTGATTCTAGTCGCCCCTTCCAAAAGGTAGTTTCGTATGGAGAAGAATGGGCAAGAAACTCCACCGTTACTCTTTTAAAATGTCTTACAATATTTTGTATAGGTACTTAATTATACAATTATATGTGAAGACGATGCACCTAGAATAAAATTACTATACCACAAAAGGTAAAAAAAAATAATGAAACAATGACATATTAATTATGTGATAGGTATATGGTGCTCACATATTTATAAACATTGCAAAAGTATACGTTTTCCCAAAAATTTAAAAGTAATAGGTCAGTGTGTGAGTTTAGGTACTTACTCATAGAATCTAAAATAAACGGCTTTAAAAAAATAAATTATACAATTAAAATAGCAACCAGTTTGATTTTGTCTAGACTCTAGATTGTCCTATGGAGCTGGACCAACATGTTTCCAAGCGTTCTTATCCTGGATATAATCGTCTAATTTGTAATATGCTTGTTTAAAAAGTGTACTTTTAATATGACTTTTAAATTTTCTTTCATTTAATTGCAATATATCACAAGGTATTTTGTTGTAACATTTAACACAGTACCCCATAAAAGATGTCTGTACTTTAGATAATCTGAAAAATGGTCGATCTAGTTTATCTTTATTTCTAGTATTAGAGTTATGTCTATCGCTTATTTTATTAAAAAGATGTAGATTTTTTCTTACATACATAATATTTTCATAAATGAATTAGCAAGGTACCGTCATAATATTAATCCCTTTAAATAGTTCCCTAAGAGATTCGCGGTGACGTAGATTATAAATGGCTCTGACAGCTCTCTTTTGCAAAATAAAGATGGAATCAATGTCAGCAGCCCGACCCCACAGTAAAATGCCATATGACATAATGCTGTGAAAGTAGCTAAAATAGACCAAACGCGCGGTTTCTACATCTGTTAACTGTCTTATCTTTCTAACAGCATAAGCAGCCGAGCTTAGCCGCCCCGCAAGAGATGTTATATGTGGTCCTCGTTGTAATTTCTCGTCTAAAGTGATTCCTAGGAAAACCGTTTGACTAAAAAAAATCCAGTTTTTCTCCATTCAATATGATATCACATATTAATAATGAAAATATTAATAATGTATGCTTTATATATTATGCTGAATTCGTATGTTTTATGATAGTGTAGTAGGTATTCGGTCAGACAGGAGGTAATGCCATAAAATAGACATGTTGGTTTAGTTGGGAGATATTTCCATATTTTAATTCAAGCTGTTGTAACACTTCGGAGATTTCATAAAACATGCGAATAACGCTTTTAAATTCAAAACGATAAAAAAGTGAAATTTTCCAAAAATGTCAGGAGGTATTGGCACTTCATCGTGGTAATGCGGATGTTACACAAAAAAAAAATCACCTTCAAAATACACACCATTTTCTTGCAGATTGTGTAATACCTACATTTAGTGTAGTATCTTGCTTGTTTTTTAAAATATTACTCTAGTTTTGTCCGGAGATTATTCAGTCGGCGAACATATCGCTGACATAAGATACGACGGGCGGCGTTTATTTTAGTTTTATTTTTCACTCTGCGGGGAAGGGTGTCTTTTGCTAATTAACATAACGTAACATCACGCCTGTATTCCCTGAAGGGTTTGGCAGAGGTGTATAGTAACACCCTCATTTCGCCGTTTTGCTAATTATTTTTATAATTCCAAAGATGGGGCACAGATAAACCAGTAGGTACCTATATTTTCTGGTTCTGAGATTTGTGTACATAACAAATAAATATTTACACTTTGCACGATGCGTGTGAAAAATTAAGGACCCCAATCGATGAAGCGTTGAGACAAGATTTTTCACTATACTGAAGACGTCTCAAGACGGATGTTATATAAGATGTGTTGTATCTCTACTCTACCCGCTCTAGAAGTCAAATAATAACGTCAGTGGAAAGGTAAAAAGACTAAAGCGCCGATATACCTACTTTACAGTAGAGAGATTCAAAGTATTTTTTTAAGAAAATAAATATAATTATTTTTCTTAGAGTAGGTATACATATTAAATAGATAGGTAATTTAATTATCTTTTTTACCTTTCCACTGACGATATGTACCTTCTGTCTACCTGTTCAAGTTCATAGGAATTAGTTTTAGTTCGACCTGCTATTTAATTTCGAACTTACATTTTCTTTATAAATGTAGGCATCTTCATACCTACATACGTAGTACCTAGATACCTATACCTATCTAGCATGATTATTTAACCATTGTGGAAACTGAAATTACGTTTCTTTGAATGCAAAGATATTTTATTTCAAAAAGTGTTTTTGAAACTAGAGATAAATAACTAACCAGTCTGTATCATAAATATAAGTTATTCATGTTCAGGCACAAAGCTGCGGTGGCTGACACGCTAGCCTCAATTTGGCGGGCGTGAACCAATTACTAGAGTGTAGTGTCGCCAACTTTCAGTAAAACGCTGTCATAAAGTGCGATATTCCGCTGCGAGAACGCTTTATTTTCCTATAAAAGCGTTTTATCCACGTATAAAAGCTTAAATCCGCGCGGAGCTTTCTCCCGGCGGCGAGTTGGTAAAAAGAGCATTAAGTTGGTACGGCAACATGGCCGGGGCACGCCCCGCGGCGGCGGGCGGCGGTTGGCTGGCCGGAGCGCCCTCCCGGAGTGCCATTGGCGGGCCCGCCTCCTGCCCACCGGCGGCAGTCGAGCCGAGCCCGCCGCGCGCGACGTACACACTGACACGCCGCGCCCGCGCATATCATACGCGATCCGTACCGCGCGATACACGTTCACATAACGTAACTCTGTTCTGCGCTCGGTGATTCGCAGTGAACTTTATTTCGTGAGAACTATTAAGTGTGTAAACTTTGTTGCCCTGTGTTTGATAACAATTTTCAGCAGTTTCACTTTTATTAAAAATAATAAAAACTTTGCGAATATTTGTAAGGAAAAGTGAAAAACAAACTTATCTGAAGCGGAATTTCGGAAGCACTCTATTTTTATTGCAAGGAGGACTAAAAATTGGAGCGCCGGCGATGCGAGTTCGGAAACACTCCAGTTCATAAAGTGTTGATAAAGTTAGCTATAATTGTTTTACTATTAATTTGGGACTGTGATGTCACGGTGACTGCAGCGAGCTGGGGGCGATCGAGCTGTGCGTGGGGCGGGGGTGGCCCGCGCTGGATGCGGTAGGGGCGGCGAGCGGCGGCGGCGCGGGCCCCGCCGGCGGCGCGCTGGCGATGACGGTGCAGCGCGACGAGCGCGACGCGCGCGCGCCCCGCACGCGCTTTATGATCACCGACATACTGGACGCGCCTCCAAGAGATCTCAGCGCGCATCGGGACTCGGATTCGGATAGATCTGCTACTGATTCTCCAGGTTTGTTAATCTTTCAGTTGTTTAGCAGTAAAAATAAAGTAATTAAACTATGTTGGCTTGTTACTTTACAAAATAAATGTACAACTAAACTAGATATGCTAAGACTTCACCAGGTCCTTCTTCTTGTAACTTAAAAAATAACGCTACAGCAGATACAGGAGTTTAAACTACAAGACAGCTTAAATTTAATTTGTAAATTTGAGTTTCTACAAACTCGCTTAGGTTCACAACTCCCATCTTTTACAATACAAAAATTACAGGTCTAATATTTTTTTATAATGTCCAAATTAATTTAAATTACTTAGATACGACAGTTTGCAAACAAACGGAAAATTATATCTGTTTCATAGGCAAGGCAGCTTTGACTATTGCCAAATGAGTATAAGCATAAAAATATAGTAACAGTACTTATAAAAATATATATTTTTATTGATAAACTTAGCTTAATAGAGAAGAATTACCTAAATGCAAACTCAATAAGAAATTAGCAAGTATTAGAATAGGAGAATTTCAGTGGAGGGTCGTTCTAATTTGCTATAATTAAATTACAAGCCCCTCGGTTAAAACAACTTCTGTTATAAGTTGTGAACGATACGATACGAACGATATTAGAGCGCATTTATCATTACATTTAATTCAAGAATACCTGCAAGATAAAAAATAATTTGTCAAACAATAGGTACTTGTTATGTCATCTTGAGTCTTCAAAATAGGGAAGAAAATACGTATTAAGTAAAGGTATAACTACAATAAAATGTTTGCATAAGATACACTCTCTAAAGAAAAACTATAAATAGATCTTCTATTTTGCTACAAAAAAAACAGTGCTACGAAAAAAACCAAAACTAAACTCGCCTACAGGAACAAGCTACGTCTCGTAGCATTTAAGAAAAGACATCAACGACAATGCACTCATTACACACCTTATCTTTTCCGGAGACGGATTTTAAACGTTTTCCTCCGGGCTCCGTAATCGTTGCACACCGCTCATTATGAAACTGGCAGCACGATATTATAATTTGATCTACTTCGATTGCTGGGAACTGCGATAAAGAGCCGTGTGGAGTCACGCGACGACGCAGGGTGTCTATTAGGAGAGTTTACTTTGAAATGATTGTGATAAACACGATACCTTATGTAATGTACTTACGTGTGAGTCAAAGTGCTTTGAGTGACATACAGGCATTCGCATGTTTACTAGTTTCAAGATTCCGTAACGGAATATTAGATAACTTTTTTTATTAACATAGAGTATTTCTTACCATTCAATGCCCGGGTCCATGTCATATTTTATTGAATTAATTGTTGTAAGTTATTTAAACACAAAAAATATTAATAGAAAAGTTTCAAGTAACGCATTTTATCAAAGAATGGAAGCTTTAATAACAGCCTTTGCAGCATTTTTAACAGCATTTTGTGTCTTTTTTGCAGCATGCACGCTGACTATACCGAGTTCTACATTATTTTATTTGCAGTGAAAGCGTTATTGTAATTGAAAATTTTACTATGCACCTAAATAGGAACATTATAATAAAAAGAAACCGTGAAAATAAATTGAAGAGTGTGTTATTATGTCTGTGATAAAAACAAGACCGCAATAAGAACTTTATTATTGTAGCAAACTAGAGAAACATATAAATAGTTGCTTACTGGTCAAACAAAATGCTTCTAAATTCGTTACTCTCAATTTAAGGAAAAGTGTAGTAGCAGCATGGGCACCGCGCGGATTCGCAATTTAGAAAACCCAAAAACATAATGCAGTCAATATTGTTATCTATACTTCTATACTAATATTATAAAAAGGAAAGAATTGTAATTTTGTATGTAACGAATAAACTTAAAAACTACTTGACCGGTTTCAAAAATTCTTTTGTCGTTAGCAAGCTACATTCTCACTGAGTAACATATTACTGGAATAAAACTTCTTAGGCGGGCGGAGCCGTGAGGACACAGCTAGTTTGTCGATAAATAGCCAAAATAATAACACTAAGTACCTATTTTTTTTATGTCATCCTATACTGTCGCACTGCAGGATAAATGATAAAATTAATAATTATAAAATCTTACTACACCAGCAAAATTATATAAAACTAGCGGACCTGGCAGACGTCGTCCTGCCCTAAAAATTTGGTGACATACCGACAGCAGCGCCACCTATCGGGTCCAATTGTGAATCTAAACCATCCAGGACGCCACCCAAACGCATACAAAAAAAATCATTCAAATCGGTACAGCCGTTTAGGAGGAGTTCAGTGACATACACACGTACAGTCGAATTATATATATAAAGATAACGTCGTGGTGGCCGAGAGGTTGCAATAGGTTGCGGGTTTAAAACTATGTACCAATCTTCTTCTTCTTAGCTTGTTTTGGCCAAAATTCAGCAATGCGAACTGAGATTACTGACGCAGTTATTAGATCCTCTCGTGTAGATTATTAGCAATGAGACATTTTCAATGTTATACTGTCTAAGTTAATCTAAGATACAACAGAATTACGGAAAAACACCGTAAGGAAACCTGGATTTAATGGTCTAAAATCGCCAACACGCTGTGCAAACGTGGTGATCAATGATCGTTTCTCTGTATGAGAAGAGGCCTTTGCCCTCCAGTGGGACATAAATAGGCTGATATTACTTACACCAGCAAAATTAGAGGTCAGAAGTGGCTTGAAATAGTCTGTGTTGTTAGTGCATGGTGTGCGTGCGCGCAAATTGTGTAGTAATATGTCTAATAATACTGTCAGTGATCAGTTTTTATTACGACAATGACAAAATCACTTTCAGAGTTTATTGTGAGTATCTTAATTATGAAATAATGTTTTATTAAATGTTATAACATCAAATCAATTAATAATATCAAGAAAACATGATCTTCAGCTGGAAGTTGGTACCTATGTATTTGATTTAGGCCTATTCAATGTTATGCCACAATGGACTTTACGCGGGTCTCTTCTAATCTGTTTCAAGTAATGACACAGCATCCAGTTCTCTATCTTCTATATCTAGTCTAAGGGCCAATTTACATCTGACGGAAGGTACGTCGCCGATTTTCCGCCGGTACACATAATTCCATATAAACATCTCACACCATTCACATTTGACCGAAGATGCGTTACTACAATTCCTCGAGTAAATTACGCAACGGAATATCGGACACGTATCTTCCGTCAGATGTGGCTTGGCCCTAACTAAGCTATCTTCTTCAGATTGTCGCCGTCGGTTCATCTTCGGCATTGTTCATAAGATATAATTTTTATGTTTAGTACCTAGTAGGTAGTAGTTTTACGTCTAATAGGTACCACCCACCCACATTATCTTGTCTTTTAAGTAGGTTAAGCGCTAGCATTTACCGTAGCAGACATATCAATTAAACGATCTGCAACAAAGTTTCACGTTTGAAAAGGAAAGTTGTTTTTTTTTGTTAATTCTCACTATGGGAGTACCTACTGATTACTGAAGAGTACAGTTTTGTCTCATAGTTGGTAGTAAGACGTAAGAGTTTCGTTAGATATAAATTTATCTTTATTAAAATATTACTAAAATAAGCTTTGACCTACCTACGTCTTCTGTAAACAAAAAGCAAAATATTCACAATGCCATCTATAAACCTCTAAATCAAAAATCAATTTTACAAATCGTTATTTTATTAAAACAAACGTAATCCGATCGAAATAATGTCTTTACGATGTTATTTTTCGACCTTGTTAGGGTCAAACGTCACGCAGGTGCATGTGACAAGGGGGTGAGTCCGGCATCGGGCGGGGGAGGCAGGGGATGCAACTCGATCCGGAGCCTTTTGTCACAACCGACCTCTTCCGATGCCAGGCAAGCAACCAACCGGCACAAATGCTTTGTGACTCCAATTTTTATTGTTTTGATTGAACTTTGAATATCAAAAAGTTAAGTATCTTTTTTAAACCAAGCTTTTAGAATTACTTTATGATGTAATACAATATATAGACTTAACAGTTATATGAATGCGGAAGTGAGATACAGTCGAAAAATTCCTTATATAAAAAAACACATTATGCGAATACAATGATTAAATATAAAGTTGTGGAAATAGGTAAAAAAGGAACAATGAATGAATATTAAGGTAAGTACATCGTACACGTTTTTATTTTGAGATCTAAAAGCCTCAATATATCAAAATCACGTTGTTCACATCAAAGTCACGTTTGCAGAAATAAGACAAACAAGTTTTATTAATATTATAATAAAAAAAATGATCAATTAGTTGCTGAGCGCTAAAACTTAATAAATATTACTTAAACTTTATGTGTGGGTATCTCTACTTAATTAAAATTTAAACTATTCAAAGTTTTTACGACTAAATGAAGGCTTATTAGCAAACATTATTTAATTAAGTGTTCTTAAGAGTTATTAGCGTATAATTAGATTTTTTTCAAATAATGACGTGCAAAAAAATAGCAGCCTATAATTGTAATATTTTTGTCGGGATAATTCATTCCAGTTACTACAATTTATAGCAACGAATATTATAGTTCAATTGAATTCCTAAATACTATATGACTATGCAACCTACTTAGTAGGAAAGGCTTTACTTTACAGAATTACTTAGGGTTGCTATACACATAATCGGGCCGGCCAGTTTCATTGGTTGGGTTTTGCTGTTTAATAAAAATTGGTGAACCAAATGTGCCTCGGCACCCGACAATGTGTATAGCAACCCTACTTACTAATCACTTAGCAACAATCGAAAAAGCCGTTTTGAGTCCCGGTACACTAGCAGACGACCAATTTTTGTTTTTTCGTTGGTAGGTATGATTTACATATTCTTTATTTTAAAAAAACTATGTCCAAATATAACCTCAGAAGTCCAGAAATAAAGAACGATTAAAAAAGTTTTTGTTCTAAGTACAGCCATTCAATATTTACACAATAAAAGGAGGCTGTAACAAAGAATATAAAAGCACAACTTTATTAAAACGTTTAAACACACACAAAGCTGTTATAATATTCGAAAGTTAAATTCAATAAAGTAGTAGGCACTTACGTTGGCGTATTAAGGGCACTGCATATGATTATTATAATTTATTAATTTAAAGCTCCGACCGTGTAATCCCAGCTTCATTATAATTCCTCATTAATGTTTAATACGAGTCGGCTTCAAACTAATTAATGTATACTAAGACAAATGCTTGTTATCAAGATTTTATATTTACAACACGCATTATTTGCATAAGAACATTTTAATTGCTTTAAATAAAAATGTTAATGCGACTTCATTTTTGTACGCAGCTAGTAAAACCAACTCTCCGAATATTGGTTTTGTCACCAATGTTGTTCCGATTAGATACCAATAACTTTCCTATCTTCTTTATAAATTGAACTCTAACGAGCTGTTAGTGAGTTTAATATAAATAAATTAACAAAACAAGACATTTAAGACTAAGTAATGTTTGAGTTTAGATCGCATTATCCCATCGACGATTTAATAGTCAAGCGGCTAAACCCGAAGCGTTAAATAAATTAAATAATAAAATGTATAATGGGTTGCGATAAATACAACCCGTTCCTAACACTCGGCTTCGAGATAAGTAAGCCCTTATAAAACGGACCAAATTAATCCTGGCTCAAAGGACTCTCGGTGTCACACGGGGAAAAAGAAAAAAACTGACGTCATAATCAGCTTTTGTCAAATGTCAAGCTACGTTCGCTTTTTAAATTTTAAAATAGCTCACCGAAATCCTACAGATCTGTATGAGCGCAGTACAGTCGAGTACGACAGTATCTTTAATTGTATTTATTTTCGTATAATGTCCCTCAAGTTATTTGTGAACGTAGGCCATGTAAGGACACCCCATGCTTATTATATTTCTTAACGTATACGTTATCTTACGAATTTACCTCCCAATTACTGTATTTAACATCCGTTGGAGGCAATTAAACGTTTCATGCAACTGTAAATACAAAACCTCTGGCATCGTAATTTGAAAAAACCCACTTACCGAGAATGTAAAAAAAACAACGTTTACAGCAATTAGTGACCATACAAGCCAAGACGATTTAACTAAGTAATTAATCTATGAGTAATGACAGGGTACTCAGTCGCACGATCAAATTGAATGTTCAGTTTCTACGAATTAAAAAAAAACTGCAATGAAAAAAACATATTTATTGAGACGCATAGGTATTCGAACTTTGCTGCACAAATATCATGTTTTCCTTGACATTACTAAATGAGTATCTTATCTGAACTGAGTGAGCAAAGCGATTAGTTTTCATTGCAAAACTTATTTATTATCAGCGATCACGTGAACTGAACAGCGTTAAATATCTAGCAAGGGTTTATGTTGTGTCGTTAGTCGTTGTGAAATACATTTTCGCGCAAAGCGAATGGCAAGGTGTTTTATGATTAACAGGTGTTTATTTCCCACCCAGTTTCCTTCGTCACGATTATTAATACAACTTAATTAATTGTTAATAGCTGTTTGTCATTGATTGTACTTGTAGTGCACAACTGATGCCACTGGATCGACTCGTCACTCATTCGAAACGTCAAGTCTAACCTCGAGTCCGCACCATCGCATGAGATCGCATCACTAAGCTGCTTAGCATACCTTCCACGATAATACTATCAAGCTAATACGATTCTTATTGAGTGAACAATAAAGCCTAAAATAACTTAAATTTGGAAGTATAACGTGACTTTTGGCATCGCGATAAGGGCGAGAAGAAGGTGACGATTCTTTCATCGCTGCGAGTTGATAACATCAAAGTTTTTATTGTGACAATAAATAGATTATCATTGATATAAATAGGGTCAGTTTGAGTTCTCTCATAATACGGCTGCGATTGGCTTTGTGTCACTTTTGACAGGCGATGCGAGCTGTGAAATTGGGTTCAATTTAAAATATAAAGGTTCGTCTCAAGACTTTGTGATTAGCTTTTTTTCCAGGGGGGATTATTTAAAGTTTGTTTAGTTGTAGTAGTGTAACAACTGTCAACCAAATGCTTTGATAAGTTTAATGAAAATTTTGATCCGTTTTTAATAAGTGTGTATTTCAATTTGTTATAGGTAGTCTTTCTTCTAATATCAGAAGAACTATAACAGTCGTCTAAATAAGTCTAAAAGCAATTAGTTAATTGTATCTTTGAATAAGAACTTCTATTTTGTACATCTATTTAGACACAGAAGCGTAGAGTCCGCAAGTAGATTAAGGAACTCACCGAAGTGTTAAGTGGTAGAAATTATAGAGATAATCTTAAACAGACACTGACTAATATTTATTTTTTTATATCTTAGGTTTCCGCTATATCATTTACAACAGAAGGTATCAAACTATGCACAGAGCTTTTATGAATATGGATTTAAAAATAAGACACATGTTAAAAGTTTAAAAAGTACAGTCTGTATAGATAGTTTCAAGATAAGTTTACTTATTAACAGTTAGCGCTAAGTCTAAACAAGTCTTGAGATTTTGATATGCTTACTTACTATCATCAATAAGGCAAGTTGCAATTCAGTTAAATTGCAAACCCACCGCGTCTTGGTTTTGTTTCTGTTCAACAAATATCCAAATATAATATCGTTTACAAATAGAGCAATATACATTTTAGTGCCAAATGTCCATGTTATTCTAAAATGATCATTGTTATTCTACGTAGAAAGTCGCCTAAATATTAGCAGTATTCGTAGCTCCGGGACCCAATGTGCTACTCAAAAATACATTTTTCCTTTGCATAAATTGTATCTACGCATTAACTCGTTACAGTGTAATCGAGTATACTAATCAAAACTTCTATTTCCCAACCCTTCGCATTTCTAAAGTACTTAATTTCATTATTATTAATCTAAATGATATATTCGGGAATTCAAGATTTAGAGCACGAACAAAGTAAATTTCCAACTAGGTATTTATGATTGCTTATCGAAGCTTATCTCATTGGTACTAACGTAGATAAGTATTAACTTTGTATATGAACACGTAACTTGTGTGAACAACACCGTGTAATAGCCTTTCAGCGTCCACTTGAACGATAGCTAGAAAAGCTATCGGAAAATGCATAATTTTTCATCTGATTTCACATCGACAGGCCCGAATATGTCGCGAAACGATATCGCTTTGATACATCGTTATTTTGTATTCGATACATTTGATATCGATATGTTTTTTATGATGAAACATTACGTCCCTATTCCGGAGTTTAGTAAGAGGTTTAATCATGCAGTGTGAATATTGATGTTCCTGCCTCTCGTTTTGTCCAGAAATCTGATTATTCACAGTAAACATTTAAATCATTGTTAGGAATTTGTATGATAAATTAACAAAAAGAGTTTTTACTAAGTTGCTACATATAAATCCAAAAAAACCCACTTTTTTTTCCTATTCAAAGATTTTAAAATAAAAGTTCAGGTTCTTTTTTTTCATTTTTTTCTGAATCTGTACTGTCCCACTGCCGGGCAAAGGCTTCTTCTAAGTTCTTCCATGTGTTCTTTCCCTGCGCCATCTCAAACCAGCCCTCGTGGTACTTTTTATGGGCCGACCTCGGAGGCATTAAAATAAAATACTTTATGGAATTACCGGATTCAATTAGTCTATTCAGTCTTAATACCTTTCTTTAACGGGTAAAATATATTAAAATGTATGTTGTAAGCGAACAATTACATTAATCACCATTGCACGTAATTGATGCTAGCGCAAAATCACCGCATTGTTAACCAGCATGTATTGACTTACGTGAACGATTAAATTAACGTACCTTATAGTTAACTGTGTCTTGTGCCTAGTTAACGTTACTATAGCGTTTACGGCTTTCTAACAATATCATTATTATCCTGCACATAACACTGTTTATTTGGGGTAGACGCAATACTTCTGATTCTTGTTGTCATCTCTGATGAAGGCTGATCTTCATCTGAGTATTTTTTAAGCCATATCTACGCCTACAAAATCTATTCTATCAATAGTAGCGATAAGTACAAAACACTAGGGTCTCCTATAGTTATTTAACATTGTTAAGCGGTTATACCGATTCCAGTTAATGTTTTATAGAGAAACAGTACTTTCAAACTGTTAATAGTTCCTAGAAGTAATAAAACCAGAAGAAAATTGTTTTATTGTCATTAACTGAGGCAAAAGTACTGCCCATTTTATTAGGTTTATTAATTCTTAAATGGTTTTGTGGGGAGGTAGAGTTTAAATGCACAGTGAGATTTTCGAATTTTATATTGTGGCCATCCATAATGACTGCAAAAGACCTAATGAGGTGATAAGTACCTGTAATGTGAATATTGACAAGTCATTTTACATATAACAAGGTTTGACATTCTTATGACCGATTCCTAAAGTTAACCGAGAGTTAATAATGATTGAAATTAGGATTCTTTTATCTATACCAATAATGCAGCAACGACCCAAAAGCTTTGTATTGTAAACCCTCTTATACGTCAGTATCTATCACTGGTAAAAATAGCTTACAAGAGTACTTATACAATGTGTTACATAATTCCCCACGAAAAATGTAAATAATTAAGTAGTCTTTTATGGTTGTTGTCATTTTTACCTCTCAGAGGGAATTAGGTAAGAATGTAAATAACTTTCTGGATAGTGCACTCTTTAGTTTTATGTTTTCAGGGTTACATTTCACTGATGATTATTTTATGTTTAATCCAAATTGTTTTTTTTGGGTAACGGTTTTCAAATATTGCCAATAGACTCTTTACAAGGGACCTTTTATCACCTTTCGGCTTTAGGAGTATTTTTGTAACACGTTGTAAACCCAGTTTGGCAATAAAAAATGCTACCATGCCAACCGGGTACCTACCTAAATATTTTTCTTGGTAGCAAGAACGGGTTCAATTGGGGTAAGAATCTCTAATTTTGCAAAATGCTTAGTGATGTTGAGCATGGGTTATGCTGGCTATGATTGCGCGTGTTATGCCACAATCGTGACATAACACGGCATGCGCGGTGCATTGTGCTGCGTCTGCTCCGCTCACACGCCGCGCCGCCTGCGCTCGCGCACCCATTGTGCATCAATTCATTAAGAGCGCGGACACGCTGCGCGAGGGACAGCGGTGTGAGAATCGTAATTGTGGCCCAAATCTATCACATTCCTTATGACATAATCGGTTATTCGGTAAGAGCTATAGTTTCTATATTTGGCTTTTACGTCAACAGTTCAGAATTTAGTTTTTGTCGTAAATCGCATTAAGGAAATCCTTTAAAGAATTAATATTCAGAGGAGGAGGGAAAATATGATATATCTACATTCTTGACTAATAAAGCTGCGTTTGAAGACCTTAATAAAAAATACGCAAAGAAATAATAGCTCATAAGTAAATGGAAATATTAAGATAGGTACCTATTGCCCGCTATCGCCCATCGCCTGTGCCCGCGGCATTATTCTTGCATCGCCGCTCTGGAAAGCAAGCGTTACAGTAATTAGGCAAATTGTATAAACGGCATATAGACTATTATTTAGTTGCTCGCTACCGGTTTAGATTTTAATTGCCATTAGATTAGATATCTATTACATTGCAATGCAACTGACGTTCTATTTTTATGTAATTCTACCCAAAATAAATATTTTGCAATCCATATCTTTTGTAATGTGATTCATTATTATTTCCTTTGTTTAAAGAACGTTGTAGTTAAGACGGACGTTATCTAACTTTATCTAAGCAGTTATAATAAAAAGTTAAATTTACTTCTGCCATCGTAACCGTAATTCATGTTTGATTAACGTCCCTACAGAGCAATGAATAGAGAATAATTCCCACTAATCGAACAATTATATTAATTACGTAGTTAATAGTGGGAGTACCTATATAGTGATTAAAACAATCTATTGTTAAATGAATTTCCTACAGGGGATTACAGTTAATTAAATGGCTGACAAGCCTATAAATCTACGTTCTTCTTTCTAGGTTAAGTCATCATTGTATTGTGATCGATGTGGCTATTCAGCGATCAATGTACCTACTTGGCAATTTTCTCCTTTTGGGTACGTCTGATGGCACAAATCGTGATAAGAAGACCACATTTTATGATTATCAGTCATTTAATTTGAATAATGTTCATTATTTATTGCTTCGTCGCTGTTACCTTGTGTATTGTTTAGTACCTATTAAGTCTGTAATCTGTGGAGGAATAGTTATAAGTTCTATTTTACACCCACAGTTATACAACAACAATATTTTAGTCGCCAATTGAAAAGTGCTTTGTTGTGGGACCACTATTTTACCGCTCTTTATCGGGCGTGCACCGATCCTATCATACATTCCAAATATTAAGTTACCTTTCAATTGTTTATATTCCAAGAAAAATCTTTGGTATTTTGTAGATAGAAAACTGTATTGTATTTTAGAACCTAAAATATTTCAGTCACTTCGTAATACCCAGCCTTGCATAAATTATAACGATTTTATCAGCATCTGTCAGTCTCATTAATCTAGCTTGTCATTGAGATTCAATGTCCAGACACACCTGCCTTAATACTTTTAATTGCTTAATTATAATCATTGTGATATTAAATTAACCACTACGTAGCACTGTGAACGTTGAAAACTAATTAAAATACTATACTTATAGTCAGTTTTTGTCAGCAAATTCTTAAGTTTATTAATTAGGATTTTTTTTTTTTAAAAACGTTGCCCCACACTAGGATTTCTCCTGTATCGTGGGTGCGTTTACAAACACAAATCTTCACACGCACAAACATCCAGACCCGGAACAACTATCTGTAGGCCATACAAATATTTGTTCCGTGCGGGAATCGAACCCACGACCCGTAGCGCAGAAGCCGATCGCTCAGCCACTGCACCAAACGTGTCGTCTGTCGTGTTTAAATGTTAAGAGATTACAAAAAAAATTGTGTTAATTTTATATCTTTAAATATTATTATAAAATTTAGTTTAAAAATAGCTATGTTTATAGGGTTACTTCAAATTAGCTGGCGAAACTTCATAGGGTTAACATGTATCATTAACAACACATTCAAATAAAAAATACTTAAACTTTAGTTAATTACTTAACAAGATACTTAACTTATACAGTAGCGCGGACGTAGTACCTAGATGGGTATCGAGTTTCGCCAGTTATTTTGAAGGAACTCTGGTACGACTTTGTTTAACTAATTTACATCAATATTTTAACGGAAAAATAGATAATTAATCATGTGTAAGGATAAAAGACCACTCAACAAATATTTTTGCGTGTCTTTACATTTGACAAGTACTAAAACAACGGCCTTCACTATCAGATTTGTTAATCGAGCTATCGCTATAATTATCGAATAATTAAAACTAGTTTGAAATCAACCGCGCGCACTTAAGTAACTTAATATTCAATTAGCGCCTAAACTTGTGTAGATAGATACGTACT
This sequence comes from Amphipyra berbera, assembly GCA_910594945.2. Taxonomy (NCBI): domain Eukaryota; kingdom Metazoa; phylum Arthropoda; class Insecta; order Lepidoptera; family Noctuidae; genus Amphipyra; species Amphipyra berbera. Next base: position 15,087,572 of record OU343123.1, on the reverse strand, counting down.
CGATTGTCCTCTACAAGTTATTGCGGGGACAGACAAAACGGACGAGGCCATTTTATGTTGGCCTTACACATTGGCCCAACGCGACTTACGTTGGCATTTATTTTGCGTCCATCGATGGATCACTTACTGCCTTAACAAACTTCTTCTATAGAAATACAGCAATGGATATCATTCACAAGCCAGTGAGTGCCGACGTGTAGGGGCAGCATAAGTCATAATTTCAATTATAAACCCATTAGCGAGCCGCTCCTACGCATATTGTTTCATATTCACATTTAACAGAGGTCGAACCAGTGATTATTTTGTCGGCGACAAAAAACACAATTATAGCCAGTTATTGAACGGGTTTGTTTTAGCGGATTCAAGTGTGTTATTAAATAAAGTAGAGTTAATAATACCCATGATTTTAAGCCACTCGGGATATTTATATCAGAGGGGTCACCATGTTAAAATTGCTACTGTTGAAGTTCAATTGTGAGGGCTACTGTGTACTGCTATTACGTGCTTACTGAATAAGCGACTCAGTTTTAATTCAGCTCCTAATACCGATTGTTTTAAAAGCTTTTTATTTTATTTTGTTAATTAAAATGACATTATTAACATTACAATCTATTTACCATTGTTAAACCAAACTGTGCATGGGGAAACCCCAATTTGTAGATAAACATTTTCAATAAAATTGTAGGCAATCAACTATCGAATAACATTCGATACAGTTTTCAATGATCTCGGTTCGTAATCGGTAACAGCTAGTGTATTGCGACACGGTCGCTCAGATCGTGTGTCCGTGCTCCGATGCCAACTGAACCATTTAGCATTTGCGTTACGTCATCATACCGATTTCTCAATTATTCGATTGAAATCCGTGTTCATGTATATCGAGTACGCTGTGAAATCGATGAAGACAAACCGAATGGAAAAGTCTCACTCGAAAGTTGTACATAAATGAGCTTCTTATTCAACTCTGACTGTTAATAGCATTTTTGTGACAAACCACGAATTAATGCACAACAATATGAAGGAAAATGATACATAATACCTATATCAGCGGTTATTTAAACACGCGGAAGGTACATATACAAGCTTTAAGAGCAGTCCTGATAAGGGCGGTAGCTTAATGTGTGCATTGTGTTGTACATTACTGTGCACTAATGATAATAATTTTCACGGTCGAGTAAGTGCAGTCGGCAGTTGGACCTTATTATAATAAATTAACGGCGGTGTACCCTAATGGCCTGCCTGTACATAATTATACTCAATATTACAAACGGCTAAAGGGTCGCTGGTAAAAAATCAGCTCGAACCTCCAACGAGCAATTTATATCCAAGGTTGTTTTATTACGGAAAACGTTTATGTGTAAACATTTTAACCGCTTGTAATTGAAAACAAAGTTGTTTTTGATCTGCAAATTGATTGCGGTTCATTTTGCTATAACAAGATTTTTTATTTACATTGCTGGTGACGTCAGGCTCCTTTGTTCGTTTAATGGAAATATAATAGAGTTTGCATAATCGAAAAAGTTACAATAATGAATATCTAAATTAATAAACGATCATCTCTAAAAAATATTATGAATTTTCCGCACTTCGTCCGCTTCTATGATAAACAACTTGACCTGTGCGTACATTTAAAACTGATAGCGAACGTCCGAATCAATTTCGTGTATCCTGTTTTTGTGTCAAATCCTATCAAATTACATTTTCCTCTTTATAGTTAACATTTATTTTAATTACAAAACCATTTACTATCAGTACCTTCAAGATAGTCTATCTGGTAAATGTGTTTACAGTAGTCTAGTAGATAACCAAGAAGAAAAAAAAAATGTTTTACACGACTGCATTTATGTAATGTTATAAAACACAACCAGTCCCGATTAGTTAAAAAAGTCACGTACTGGATACATTTGACATTACCTCTATTGAATTTCGTCCAAAAACTTAAATCAGTCCAGATATTTTGGATTGAGATCGGTCATTAATATCGGACGATAATCCACAGACTATTTTATCCTCTTTCTCCCCACAACAGTTTATTTGTCAATACAAACATCGCCATGTCGGACCATCGAATAGTTAACGTAAACGTGACGGTTTGCGTCAGGGCCGTACTCGGTCGCACAGGCAGCGGGCATCGCGTACATGGGTGGCAAGCCGCACCGGCCGCGACCGCAACCACCGCTCGACTGCGCTAATTCCCTGCGCATTATACACTTAATCCTTTGTCTCCTCATTGTGTTTAACACGTATTATTTTATGTTGACTTAAAGGATTTACTTGGTTAACGTAAGGAGATTTTCTTTTCCGTTTATAAGATCAAGAAAATGGGTACTGGTTTTGAATAAAAACCTATTCTCTATGTCTGCTGGCAATTTAGAAACTATAAGCTATTTTATTTGAGTACTATTGTAAATAGCTCCATATCAAACGAAAATCTTCTAAGTAAAATTCTAATTCAAAACATTTTTTATAAACTGTATAAAAACAACTACAAAATATTTATAATCTACTTACCTACTGTGAATTCATAAGCTACAAACAATTTTACAAGTACAAATACTCAGCGTTTAATATCGCATTATCAAAACTTTTTGGCCCATAATAAGTTTCATTGGAGATAATAAAGAGTTTCAAAACAAATATCTTATATTGCAAAGTTTATTATAGCATTAATCCCTTGCCACACAGCATGCGTAGCGTAATTGGGAATTGGGAAGCGATGCCGAGCTCTAAGCGTGTACTTAGAAATTGTGTGTTTGCTGTAAACTGTACTCAAGAAACCAAATTAATCCAATTGTTGGGTATCCTATTTAAATTGAAAACAAAGCCTGCTACACTTACCTCAGTTTCTGAAAGCTTAATCAATGTAATTTGTTGTCAAATCTCATGTCAACTTTGGTTCATCATCATCTCCTTGCCCTTATCCCACACTAGGTGTGGTCGGCACAACACGTATTCCTCTTCCATTCTCCTCTATCAGCCGTCATCTCAGTACTTACTCCTATCTTACCTCATGTCAAATTTGATTGGTTGATCAAAAGTCTATCAATCAATCACATCAGCTGACCTATGAATTGACAGCGTATAAGTAATCAGCTTTCAGGAACAGAGCACGTATCTTCTACGGTCAGATACGAAAACCAACCGCTGTGTGACAAAGCCTTAAATCCGAACTTGTAAGTAAAACTTAGGCAAGTGTTGTGGAGGAAGCGGCCGAGGCCCAGTGACCGCAAGAAGCCCTACCGAGAGGGAAGGCTTCTGAAGGCTCGAGGACAAACACTCTATAATAAGAAACACGTTTCGGCTGGGGTCGATGACTGAGACAGTTATTTTGAGGATAAAATAAGCTATTTCATTATGTCTGTATTATTAAACTAACTAGACTTAGCTCTACACTTACCAGTTACCAGTAAAGCGATATTCGGTAAAAGATTTATTAGGTTATTACTAAGTGGCCTTCTTTGGGTGCTGTTATACATAAATACACGTGGAGTCTTTTCATGTTAATTTTCTTTATACTGGTTAATAGGTTAAGGTCACAATATACAGAGTAAACAATATAATCTTTATATCTCCACCGATTGCACCGAGATTCGGAGAGCACGTTAAACCGTCGATCCCAGATGTCATACGAATACCAATGGATAGTCAGAAGCCCAAATTCTGACAACCGGTCTAACCTTAGGATATCGGTATTGCCCACTAACTGGGTTGCGGAGTTCTGATGGCAGTCGCTCCGTGTAAAATACTAGTATTCAGCCTAGCCTGTGCAGCATCTGGTTAGACTGGAAGCTGACCCCAACATAGTTGGGAAAAGGCTAGGTAGAAAAATATTATCACTGATTATTGTATTCCGCTGTTGTCTCCACAAACGTGAGATATTTTGAGTTCCATAAATTTAATTCAATTTGAGATATAACGATTAGTTTTAATGTTTAATAATGAGTTCTATTTATTCTCAAACAGGTGTAAAAGATGATTCAGACGACGTATCAAGCAAGAGTTGTGGAGGAGACTCTTCGGGACTGGTGAAGAAGCAAAGAAAGGCGCGGACGGCCTTCACGGACCACCAGCTGCAGACCTTAGAGAAGTCGTTTGAAAGACAGAAGTACCTCAGCGTGCAGGACCGCATGGAGCTGGCTGCGAAACTAGGATTAACAGATACGCAGGTTAAAACCTGGTATCAGAATAGAAGGTTAGTGTTTACTCTTGTTTTTCATGTTTTATGCATCCGTAAATGTTGACTATTAAACATGGGCCTTCCAACAGATGCTACAATGAAATCCTGAAATTAGTAAAGTCAGACCCTCTTTCATGAAAAGCAAGCATACAATCGCGAGTCTGTCACTGCTCATTATGATGTGCCATTAAAACGAAATATTAATTACTCAAGTTATTCAGATTGGTTAGCACGAAACAGGATCATTAGAGACTTAAGTTTACAGAGGCTAGTTAATACAATTTTCAAACCACAAGGCAAAGTGTGGTTACACTGTTTAAGTTGTTGATATCATTCGTACCTACACACCTCTCATATAAACGACTTTAACTATTTATACTTTGAAGGTATTATGTATTGTGTTTAACATTACCAATTATGCGATAAATTGTATAAGGAAATAGCCCGAATACAGTGTCAAATGTATTATTATTGTGTTCATTATACCTATTCAGGTCCGTAATGAGCATGATTAGGTTACATACAATTTTTTTTCATTGAAGGCTAAGAGTGTTCAGTCAAATCTGAATAACGTAGAGAAACAGCTGAGGAAAAGGGTGATTTTTTATAAATAATTTTCGTTCTTTGGTTATCTTGTGAACGTAATCAACGACTAACTAAGAAGCTGAACGGAACAGAAATCATATTTTTTTGTAAAATTTCGTTTATTTATTGTACAAATGAATGACACACAGAACAAAAAATCATAACACTTCGTCAAAGTGTCAAATGCCTATATAAGGTCCAACCAAAATACCTGAACAAACTTTTACACAGTGTTCCAAGTTACAAGTGTTTTTTTTTTTCTAACCAAAAATTTTTTTTCATTTTTTATTTTACTTTTATTATTTTTTTAACATTTTTCACTTCGCTGTTTAGGTAAAACACGGCACGGAATGAGCGCGCGCCCCAATGGCGGTCGATGCATAAGAAATGGATGAGTTTATTCTTAGAGAGTACAGGCAATTTAAAACGTTATTATTTTTTGGTTAGAAAAAAACACACTTGAATCTCGTTTTTTTTACATAGATGTGATTAATTAAACGTATTGAACACTGTGTAAAAGTTTGCCCAGGTATTTGAGTTGGACTTTATATATACCTACTGATTGTGTGTATCTGATTGTATTCAAGTAGATATAGAGTACTGGAGAAAGCACAAAATACCGTAAATGCGCCTTATGGATGACACTACCTTCCATGAACTGATGTAGTGAAACAGAAAACAATTCACATAGGTAGCATAGGGCCCATAGAGGTGAAGAGAAGAAAACAATTAACTAACAATTTAGTAGCCGAAGCACACGATTTAATATTATCTTTGACGTTTGTGGCCCAAGTCACAAACGTAGTACACTTGTAAACAAATGCGTACTCAACCAGTTTATCAGAGACGTAGAATTTCAGTACCTACGTCATGTCAGAAATTATTCATCTGAAATATTATGGAATTAATAATTTTTGAAATGTTTAGAAAGTAATGAAACTTTAAAAATAGTTTAAAATAATCGGAATAGTTAGTGAAAAGACAGCAGTTGTTTTTTATTCGACTTATTTGATGTTAAATAATTTATTTCATCATCATTAAATAATTGTTTTAGTTCTCTTTACAATCATTTAACGCTTGTAACTTGAGACGAGCACGGACAGTGGTCGTGAGATAGTCGGCGTTCTTCACAAAGCACTGCTGAGTCAGCGGGACCGTCGACATGTTACTGCTACTGGCCGAAATGTGTTCATATAATTGCCGTATATCATATAAAAACTATTTTTGAGGTTTATACTTTAAACGATTTTCATTATAATTAAAATATAATTTTAAAAAAGATATAAATTATTACGAAGTAAAAATAACAAACAAAATTATTATTAATAATCTGGTTATACTTTATTAAAAATAATTTTGTGGTAACTGGTTATACTTACCTTAAGTTGGCATTAAAATTTAAAATATATTATATTATACTTAACCTTATAATCAACAATACAGCTACAATTAGTCGTCTATTCTTTTCATAATTAAGGTTCTGAAATGCTATTATATTTTACTAGCTGCTGCCCGCGACGTCGTCTGCGTAAAGGCTCTACAGCACCAAAAATACCTAAGATGCCAGTGTCGCTATAGCATTATAAGTAAACGACTTTTAAAATAGCATTAAAATATAAGTTTCTTTTGCAAGCGAAGCAAGTGAAGTGAGTTATATGGGAATCCTGCTGAGTTCAGTCATAAGACGTGACTGAAGGAAATAGAGAAAATAATGCAGGAATACATTCCAGGACACAAAAGAGTAAAAATACGTACAAAGGTATCATACATTACAACACTTCCCTATAAACTACGTTGGTAGTTATGCCGCCAGGAGCCAAAATGTAAAGAGAGTCAGGACTGGTGACGCGGGAGCAAGCGACGTACAGTTGCCCGTGTGAGAAGCAACTCGTCCTGAGGTTGACACCCGCTGCCCTCAGTGTCTGCCCCTGCGACTTATTGATGGTCATCGCGAAATAAACACTCACGGGGAGTTCCCCGTGAGTACAGTTGTACGCGCTTGAACTGGAACGGGAAGTTATGAGGTATGAGGGGAATGCGTGGTATAAATACTGCCTCGCTGACGCCACAACCCGTAAGAATTTCCGCCTCAATGGTATGTCTGTGGAGCGAGATGACTTTAAGGCGGGTCCCGTTACACAACTTCGGAGGAGATAGGTTCCGAAGAAGCATAATCATGACACCGACCTTCAGCTTGATGGTATGCGCTGTAAGTCCACTTGCTGACAGGGAGTTCAGAAATTCCACGGGATAATGTGTGGCGTCATCTTGCTCGACAACAGTGTTTATCGAGGTGTAGACCACTTCATTCCCCTCAATTTCCGAGAGAATGCATTCGTTAATTGCTGCAGCCTGATCATTTTTGGGCGTCAAAATGCCCGCTCACACACCCAAGAATTCTGCTGGTGCGGTATACGACTGAAGTCCCCGTACACACAGCGAATGAGTTCTTCTAAGCTGGATACCACTTTAGCGAGAGACTCTGGAAGCACCCCCTGTCCACCTCTCTCTTCTGGTAGAGTGCCTTCGCCAAGACTTAGAAGGACATCGGAGAATTCTTGAGCACGTGCATTGCCGCCGAGCCGAGCTCTCATATTAATGGTCAAGCGCAGCGTACGAACTCGTGACCACAACGAAGATCGTTTCAACGAAGCATTCACCTCGTCAGCCCTCGATCCCCGCGTCACCACGGGAAGCGTTTGCCGGAAATCGCCACTGAACAGAACTGTGACACCACCCATCAAATGTTCGTTCCTGCGGATGTCCTGCAGGGTTCTGTCCACGGCCTCAACTACCTTCCTATTGGCCATCGTACACTCATCCCATAAGATCAGAGAGCAATCCTTGAGCACGTGTCCCTTATCCCTGTTACGTGACACACCACAAACAGGCGTTTCGGCGCTCTCTAAATCGATGGGAATTTTAAACATGGCATGTGCTGTCTTGCCACCCGGAAGCAGTGTGGCAGCGATTCCCGACGACGCTACAGCAATAGCAATTTGGCCTTGCCTCCTGACCTCTGCAAGTATGCCAGTGGTAACAAATGTTTTTCCTTTTCCACCAGGAGCATCCAAGAAAAACATTTTACCCTGGTTTTGCCCAACGCTTTTAAGGACGGTGTCATAAATTTGTTTTTGCTCTTAAGAGAACAAAGCGACATGGTCATTTCGTATGGTGGTCATTTCGCCCGGATCGTAATTTGTCTCAGCGTTATACTCCCGATTTCCACGGTCTTGATGCGGTGATGATTGGTGAGCTGGTAACCCATATACAATCAGTGGATTGCCGCCGTTAGAAATGACCACATCTTGAAGTGAACTGAGACAGGTGTTCAGCATGCGTTCATCAGTTACTTCGACTTCGTCTCCAGTAGCACGCCTCAAAGCTCGTAGAAAATCTTGTTAGGAAAAAGGAAACATTTTTATATGGTGAAAAATTATTATGACTTTACACTATTTTAACATAAAATAAATGGCTGTGAGTGAGTAAAAATAAATCCAGCTAGTTTTACATCACATTTAAGTTTATAATTAGGTATACGACATGAAAATATATTAATTACCAAGCAATAATCACACAGATAAATACCGAACAAAAGTATTAACAGTCAATGTTTATTTAGAAAATGCACATTACCATCTATGAATTTTAAGAATAACTAACTACTAACCTCGCCAACATGATCAAATTTAAATTATTAATTTCCAAAAAGTGTTAACATGCAACTTGATTTGATTTTTATGAAATCTCATAGATGGCGCTGCTTCAAAATTGTCTTTATACTACTAACATTAATTAAACTATGTTTCTCTGCCCAAGTTACTTAAATGGAGTAGTTTTTATAGTGTAAAGCTAGATAATAGCATGGCTTACTCAAAAACAACATTTAAATATGCGTCGTTAGATTACACGCTGTCACAGAATGCGTAAGAAAAATAAAGATTCACAGCTCCTCCCCCGTAGGTGATAGCGTGATAATATGTAGCCTATATGTTGACCCGACCTCTTAGTAATATTCATGCAAAATTTGAAGTAAATCCATGCAGTACTTTTTGAGTTTAGCCCGGACATACATACAGACAAACAGACAAAAATTCTAAAAACTATATTTTTGGCTTCGATATCGATTGTAGATCACGCCCCAAGTATTCTTTTTAAAAAATATTCAATGTACAGTTTTGACTTTCCTACGATTTTATTATATGTATAGATTAAAAAAAACATTTAAAGGTTTAAAGAAATTTTATCGACGACAGTACCGGCGGCTATTTAAAAAACAAACGTTTGTAATTAGGGCCTGATCTCCGCCTATGATGCCTTCTTTACAAAAAACTACGGTAGCTAATAACAAACTATACTAATTTTCTATTGATTGAATACCTTCTTCTAATCAAGATTGTACGTTATTAAAAACTATCTAGCTATATTTTTTACTCCGTAGTGTATGGTATTACTATAGGCTTTTTGTGTGTACATTACGGTCATATAAAATGTTCTGTTAAAGCTCTACACTCGATTTCATTGTTTCCTGTTGAAAAATTAGTTTTGGTAGTAAAAAGTAGTTAAAGATTAATGTTGTGTAATTAATTATTCTTTAAATTTTATATTTTCGCGTATACATGTTGTTCTATTTCCAAGTTAACTTTGTGACAGTAGTGTCAGACCGAGCGCAGGCGCCGCGCGGTGTGCTCACGCCCCCAGCCGTGCCGTCTGCACCTTTTTGTTGCACTTTTTGTTGATTTTCTATAATTTCGGTTAAACTAATGTTTGGGCTTCGATTTTTCGGTTCGTGAAAGAGTGTGAAATCGGAGTTAATTGAAGGATGTAATGGCTTTTGTGTGCGGTCACTTTCCTTTGATTTTTGTACCGGCGTGCCCAAATAGAATATAGGCACTACCTACTAATAATAGATCTCGATTTGCTGGTTCCCGGATACAAAATAAATTATAATAATACAAGCACAGATTATTATTAAACAATGGGTACTCCTAATTTAGAAAAACACTAAGTTTTTTTATAACGACCCAAAGTGAAACAATTAATTTTAATTACCTATTTACAAGACACGCCGTTTGCTTTTTGCTTAATTATAAATAATTACACACCTACATAACTTCTTACCTAGTTGCTTAGTGATTTTCAACAAAATATTTAAATGAAAAACATTATCATTTTGATTATTTTCTGCGATCAGTTTTAATTGGTATTAGATAATTTGTTTCACACATTCGCTAGTTTTGCAATTGGAAAGTGGTCGTTTCCTGTTTTAAATTACATTGCATTTTTTTACAATTAGATCAATTTGTAGTGGTTCTTACATTGATATGAGCTTAATAGAACCATAAGTGTCTCAGCTGCTTACATTCCCACGCGACAGGTGTAAGAAGAACCGAAGAGAATTAACATAATTAATGATTTTCTACTGTTAATTTTAGCATTATATAAATTTCAACGTGCTCGATGGACTATTTACGTTTTTAGATCAGAGTTTGATTTCAGCGTCTTGATTTTTTTTATGTTGTCCTGATTTTTATAGATAGTCCGAAATTTGTGAAGTAAGTACATGTTTATTTTAATGTAACTTCGACTACATTAATAGATAAGATTAGCATAAAAAAATAGTAGGTTACCACCTTTTCATACATGTAAAGTTTGTAAAAGCTTCCTGAAAGTTACACCTCAGTTCAAATGCAACTGGCCAGCATTTGTATCACCGTGTGACCGTCGGCGATCGCCCACCTTCTCAAAGGCTGCAAGTCACTGGCGCGCCGGCGCCGCTCCACACCTCTTATTAATCACCACACCGCACCGCCGACAAACTGCTTTTATACACCGGTCACCGGTGTGTGTTTTCTTAATTGTTTTCAAATAGCTTCCTTATTTGGAGAAATTGAAATTTGGTTGATAGGTTTGGTCAAATCAATGGGCCGTACGCAGGAAGCTTAAAATTCTGCTTAATTTTGGTGAAATTTGTTTTAAAGGCTGAAGTATAGTCAACACATCACTTGTAAATTAATTCTTAGACTATTAATTTAGAAAAGCTCGGTTGTCTGTGAAATTGTAACTAGTCATGGTACTAAAAATCAATCCAGGAAAATTTGACCCTTATCAACAATCAGCTCTACATTTTTCACACTAAAAATATCAATAATTCAGCATAGGAAGACTGATACTATCAATAGGGAAACGTTTGGTGCAGTGGTTGAGCGATTGGATTCTGCGCTGCGGGTCGTGGGTTCGATTCCCGCACGGAACTAATATTTGTATGGCCTACAGATGTTGTTCCGGGTCTGGGTGTTTGTGCATGTGAAGATTTGTGTCTGTAAACGCACCCACGACACAGGAGAAATCGTAGTGTGGGGCAAAACTTAAAAAAAAGAAAAGACTATTCAAAATCATTCCCAGACCTAGATATCCAACTGCCATAGACACGATTCACAGCATGATTCATCAATAGTTATAATATTTTGTCGGAACGATCGTGAATTCACAATAAGCCGGGGGCTACGAACAAAATGTCGTTTATCGCCGTTTAGTCGTCGAAACGTGTAATCCATGGCGATTACCTAATGACGTATTCTGTAATGACACCTACCTGTGTTGCGACTAGTTCGGTCGCACGACTATGTCTGTTATTAAGTGATAGTCGTAATGTTCGAGCAGTGTTGTAGCTGCTGGCTGTGGTGTTTTAGTAGCGCGAAATTGGTGTGAGGGAAAATACGGGCTTGGATGTTTATTTACTAAAACTTTTATATTCTACGTTCAATATCCCGTCCTCGAGACACCATTTTCACATCATTGTCGCGCAAATATTGGGACTATTTTCCTGGGAAAATTATTATAAATACTGAGATATCTATGTAACTCAAACTTTGAAAATGTCTCTATTAGTATGTGTATTAATGTACTTATATTGTGCTAAATAAAATAAAATAAATAAAAAATTGCCTGGACTTCCTTGATGGTCTAGTGGTGGCAAACGCGATTGCTGAGCATGGAGTCCTGAGTTCGATCCCCAGGTCGGGCATAGTGTTATTGGGTTTTTCAGTAGGAATATCTCAGTCACAGCCCGGAGTCTGAGTTTGTGCCCGGTTAATGGCAATAGGCTCGCCCTCTATTACATGGAACTTAAAAACATAACTGGCGAAACGAGGGTGTACACCTCTGCCAAACCCTTCGGGGATACAAGGCGTGATGTTAAGTTATGTAAATAAAAAACATTACCTAAAATAATACATAATTATGTCAAGTTAAAAAACCTGATTTACAAAAAAAATTTTGAATAAACTAATTACTCAAAAATTGCCAAATATATAACTTTCGTAACACCTAACCAATGATATATAACGCATAACCTTCCCATATTGAAACTGAAACGTACGCGTAAGTATGAATACTTTGTAGGGACTAAACGGTTATCGTTTGTCGTAAATTCGTATCATTTGTATAAACGCTGCTCTTCACCGAGCCTACGTGGTGGAGCCTCGACTCACACCACATGAAACTGGATACTAAAAACTGCAGATTTAATTCTTTAGTACCATTTGATTCTTGGTTCACGTAGTGTGTGGTGACGTGACTATATAAGCCTTAAGGTCTTCTTCTTCGTCTTCTTACCTTACAGATAGACAACAGGTAGTAAAAATTGAAAATTATGAAAATATGCCAGCAAAAATGGTGTGCGGTGTCCCGCAGGGATCGGTTTTGGGCCCGTTACTTTTTCTAATTTATATAAATAGCATAAGCAGTGTTGGCCTGACAGGACACATCTCATTATATGCCGACGACACTTGTCTATTTTATTTTGGACACTCCGTACATAGCATTGTGTCTGAAGCCCAACAAGACCTTAATAAACTAAACATGTGGTTAAAACAAAACTTGTAGACTATTAATGTAAGTAAAACCTCATAATATACTATTTTCTGCCAAAAACAAAAAGGTTCCCGATTTCTCCCCGCTTATTGTAGATAACCAACAAATTTTAAGATCTAACCAGGAGAAGTACCTGGGCCGGATCTTGGATAGTAGACTGACATTCAAACAACACATTGAACATATAAAATCAAAATTACTTTCACGAACTGGAGCATTGCGAAATATTTCTAAATGCGTACCTTTAAAATTGCGCTATAAAATATACAATACCTTAGTCAAACCACATCTGGAATACTTGATCCAGGTCTGGGGGCAGGCTGCTCCTACCTATCTACAGTACTTACAAGTAGCACAAAATAAAGTTATCAAAGTATTATTTAACTACAATTGTTAGACATCTACTAAAGAACTTTATTGTAATACTAAACTGCTAAACTTAAATAAACTTTATACCTACCACACATGCATATTAATAAAGAAAATCCTTACAAATAATATTCACTCTCAAATCACATTTACACACAAAACACATCTTTACTATCATCTAGAAACAGAGATAATATAGAACTACCTATGATTAGAACTTTGTACGGCAAGAAAAATATACAGTAGTAGTAGTATACAGAGAGAGCTCAGCTATATGTATAACAAATTACCAAAAAATATAAAAGACTGTATCTGTTAATGTTTTAAAAAAAAGTTAATAGTGTACTTAATTAGTAACTGATATGTATTAAATCATTATTGTAACTATGGTAGATCGAACCCATGTTTTGTACCAAAATTAATATTAATTTAGTTAAGTTTCTCATATAAAGTGAACTATGTAATGTTCTTTGGGAAAAAAAAATCTTTAAACCGAAGGTCTAGAACAATAATAACTACAAAAAGACGCTTATGATCCAACACACGACTCTAGGTATGTAACAAAACACCGTCCCGTATTTAGTCCTCCTTACATAATAAAAAGGTTTAAGTATTTTGTTTGGTACAAAAACTGCTGATCTAATTTATTTGATAGCTACGTACAGTCTCGAGTCTAGATTGTTCGTACCCTTGTAAATGCCCACGCCAGGCAGTTGAAGACAATATACAGTAATTTCCTATTATTGCACCATTAAAGTCTCCCTCGTCGATTACTAATCGTATCGCAGCTAAATAGAATCGTTAACAACTCGTAAGTCGTAAATTAACTCGAACAATCGAATCGGCGCGTGCTTTTTTTAAACAATAGATTATTCTATTGATTGATTCTAGCATCCCAAATGCCAGCAGCTTTATTAAAATTCCGTACGTGTGCTTACACATCTCTAATGACATAATGCGCGGGTTCCGCGAGTTCGCGTAGCTACCGAGAACCAGACTAATCGGTTATAGCGAATCCTTCAAAATTACACGTCAGAGACACGGGATTCGAAGCAAGGACGCTCCGGTCGCCCGGCTTATCATTTAACCACTAATCATTATACTGCAAATGCCATTTCAGTTTTGGCCGGGTTTTAATAAGCGGATTGCGAGACGGATTATTCGTTGTATAGCAATTTTGCTGTTCTAAGTCTGGTCCGTGATGCAATCTGATATTAGTGAACGTTAGAGTTGTAGGAAATGTTTTATTGTATACCTACCTACTTGTTCATTAAAATAAGATTACGTATTTTAGACTAGCAGACAAATTGCTACATTTGTTATTTCTTCAATAAAATATGGTTCATATTTTTTGCTGGTTGCGCTATGCGCTGTAGTAGTGACTAATAACATCAAATCGTTATAATTTAGGTGACCTTTGCAATAGTTTAAATGGGGGCTCCTAACATATATCGTAAAATAAAGATTAAATCACTACCTACCTTTACAGGTTCTATCTAGTAGCTTTTATTACGTTTTTTTGCTATCAGTAACATTTTCATGTGGTTTCGGAATAGGGAAGTTCTATATTATTTATGAAAAGTCAGGCAAATATACAAGGTTAGTCGGAAAGGGGGTACTAAGCCGAAAGGGTGTTAAAGTACCCATAATAAGGGATAACTTTTGTCCTACAACTTTTCCCAAAACTCGATAGTTTAAGAGAAATACCTTTTCAAAGATTTCGTAAAAATATGCTAAAATCTATCTGTCCATAGCTATGATCAGCTGTTTTTACACTTTAGGTCATGTTTAGGGTCACGGATTAGAAAATTAATTTTCTGAATTCATAACTAGCGCAGGTATGATTTTTTTTTGAAAAATAAAATAATTAAAAATCTTATTGCATGCATAAAAATTATCGAATTTTGAAATTTTAACACTTGCTTTAACAGTCATCAGTGATACTTTAGGTGGCCCGCGGCTTAGTACCCCCTTTCCGACTAACCTTGTAAATGATAATTCGATGACTAGTGTTGGTAATACATGATAGACTACTGATAGTGGTGTGTCATGTGTACATGTAGTGGTGCGTCGGACTGTCAAGTCAAAGGTCTCGAGTTCGAACCCAAGGCACGCACCTCTAACTTTTCGGATTTATGTGTGTATTGTAAAATTATCACTTGTTAAAAACGGTGAAGGAAAACATCGTGAGGAAACCGGCATGCCTGAGAGATATTTCTCGACGGCATGTGAAGCCAAGTCAGAGGCCCATTGGCGGCTTAAACTCTGACACCAGGTTACTCATTAACCACATGAAAGAAGAAAACTAATATATTACGAATAATTTTTCGACTAACTATTATGCGTAGCAGCGAAACGTAGTGCGCGGGGTAGGTGCTATTGTCAATTCATGATGGCTTGTGATGAGTCTATTAAGTCCATTCAATAGTTATGTCAGTTGTTATACACGCGCACATACCTACCTATGCACACAAAGTTACTGCACTATATCAATCTACATGTTTTTATTAGTATGATGTTATGTAAAAAATTGTATAAAAATTACTTTTAGAATATAACATAACATCACTCCTGTATTCCCCGAAGGGTTAGGCATAGGTGTATAGTAGCACCCTTATTTCGCCGTTATGTTTAAGTCCCATGTTATAGGGGCGAGCCTATTGCCATCAACCGCGCACAATTCCAAATTCCGGGCTGCTACTGAGGAATTCCACCCGGAATAACCCAATAACACTGTCCGACCTGAGGATCGAAACCAGGACCTCACGATCATCAGTAGCGCTTGCCACCACTAGACCAATGAGGCGGTTACCTTTAGAACCTACACAATAATGTGTCGTGAACTCGTGAGAAATAATTGATTCCTAAAAAAAAGTAATTTTCTAACATAGCCACATTGATTTGTCGTAATATCGTTTTCATTATCAATCAATCATTTTATTTAACAATTTTTAAAGCATAATGTATCGTGTAACTGAAGTCCGAAATAGTACTTTAAGAGTACGAGGTACTCTATAAACAATCCTTGGCGTTGGAACCTCACCCCTAACAGTTTTCAGGTGATTCTCTATTTGATATAGGTACATATCGATACCTCAGTTCCAAAGTGTAAAAATTCAGAAACCGGTTCTTTAATATAATTTGAAAACTAATAAGTACTTTGACCACTGTATTTTTTAAATACTATTTAATTAATCTGAAATGCCATTCTTAATAATATTACATTCCAAATAAATTAAATTATGATTAAAAAATACACGGGTAACTCACTAGTCATTTAATTTTCAAATTATCTTAAAAGAACTTGTTTCTGAATTATTACACTTTGGAACTGAGGTATCGATTTGTCCTTCAGTAAGTATTATTTCAAACTTTTGTTACATAACATAACATCACACATGTATTCCCCGAAAGGTTGGGCAGAGGTGTATAGTAACACCCTCATTTCGCCGTTATGTTTAAGTCCCATATAATAGGGGGCGAGCCTAGTGCCATCAACCGAGCACGACTCCAAACTCCGGAATGGTATTGAGGAATTCCACACGGAAAAACCCTACGTAGCTACAAATACAAAACAACTTATTTTTAGTTAATAATATCATGGCAACAAAAATACTAAATTACATTTTAATTTACAATTTATAACGCAATTTAGTCTCGAAATAGCGATTATTATAGTCCGGCTAGGTAAGTGTTGTATAAGGTAAACAAAAATAATTGAAAAACAAGTTTTTTTGTTTATATTTTCTGAAGCAAAATGAATGTTTCATGGCAAGGTTAGTTTACCTTTTATACAAAATTTGAATTTCGGAGGGACCGTAGTTGTCTTTTTTTATAAAATGATTTGTTTTATGATTTTATTCTGACAAATGGTTTCCGTACCAATCAGTCTCTCAAAAGACCGCAACACACTTTATTTTAAAATCGGCGCCCTCTTTACCCTGGGAAGATTTGCCAGGACGGTTAAGATGGTGTATATGTAATTTATCGATACAAAAGTACAAAGCCTTATTAAAACAATATCACGAGATGACCATGAATTTGCATATACCTACAATCAACTGAATTCAAGCTTCCATATATTTAAAAATAATTGGGCAAAAGTGGCACTACTCAAACAGAATTATTGAAGTAATTTTCCTTAAACCATCGTACCTATTAAACGCCGACTGCATAGCCGGAGGCTCGAAAATTGTTTCAGATAGGCATGTGTCATGTTCACAACAATAAAAGTACTCAAACTTCAAACAATCCCCACAAGAGCGCTCACACAAACATGTTTCAGAAACTTTCTAAGCTGCGTATAAATAACGTTCGATAAAGCTCAAATTGGGCCCGTTTGCGTGTGAGGGTCTTAAGAGCGTAAGCGCCCGGCGCGCCGCGACTCGTTCCGATCGATGAAAGTGCTCTTTGTTTGCCGGATATACAAGCCGAATTCGCATCACGTCGCCGAAAAACGCAAACTGAGATAAACAACCTCCCCCCCGGAGAGGTCGTAAGCGGGATCGTTTTACCGGACAATTTTCGTCTTTAACGAGAGTTGTTAAGGCGCGTTTTTGGACGGGTCTCCTCGAACAACAATTGAATCAGTTCACGCAGCATCAAATCACTAAACCACTGGGCGGGGCGTACTCAGACTCCACCGGGGGACGGCGGAACAGGGACGGAGGAGAACCGCTCTCGCTTCGCTCCCTCGAGTTAGACAGAGAGGAGTGTATTGTCTGTCGAGAGGTCTCGACTTGAGATGGCAGTCCAAATTTAAGTGCGCTCAGAGAGCTTTTTGTTCGTAGCCCGCGGTGGCAATAAAAAGAATAGTGTCACTGAGCAGATTGCCCCTCGTTCAGCACTTGACAATTAAATAAGTGCTCTCGAATGACGTACACTAAGAGCGAGCCGTCATAATAACATGATTAATGAGAGCGCAGCTTTCTATCGATCATTTGTCAGCTACTGATAATTAAAGTGTAGTATTTAAATTAGGATCGAGTTTAATATGGCTTAAAGTGTTAACGTTATATTTAAAGCTAAAATACTCCTATTGTGAGGCTGCTTATGAATTAACTAGACAGATGATATTAAATGGGGTTACAAAAAATATAAATTATTTAGTGAATGACGAGCAATAAACATGGACTCCCCCTCATTTGCATTTAATAAAATTAAATGATCCATTTATAGAAATTAATTAACGAGGTGGGCAGTGAAGCGTCTGCTTATGCGAGGACGCGGCGGGTAACAATGGGCGCATACTACGCAACTAATAATAGCAATGATAATGCGACGAACGACTCCCTACGAATTAATAAAAACCTCACTCAACGACAATAACCAACCACTTCGGAACTAATCGAGTACCGACACGAAATTAAATTAAATTTTAAAATGGGGATGCGTTTATTTGTTTGTTGCGTGCGGAAAATAAATGCGAAATATAAAAATTGAGATCAATTTTTATATTTGTAGTAAGTATTTTAAAACCAATATATCCTCGTAGTAATTATACCCTAAACTTATTGATGAAACTAATGCATAGTATATGGTACATACTTTCATGTATCTGAAATAAAACATACAAATAAAAACTTTGCAAATGCATTTTATTTGGAACGTTTTTGTTTAAAAATAGCAATAATGAAACAAATAATAATTTATTTCAGTTACATATTTCTGAAAACCTTATTTTTTTCTTAATTTATTAAAGTCTCATTTCAGGACTTTACACCTGCGGAAATCATTTTTTCTCTGATTTAGGAATAAATTGTTAAGATAATCCTCAATCATCACATTTTACAATTGAAATACCTATTGAACTCAGATCATCTTTACAAACGTTGCGACCATTAAACTTTTTGCTAAATAGCATTGTGGGACACAGCAATTGTAAACCAAAGTAATAACCCTGAGTATTGTAGCGTAATATATACGCGGCTTACCCTTTTCCAACCGAATCAAATAAATCAAATTAAAGTACTCGACCACGCTCCGGCGACTCCACTAGTGCCCAAGACGTTTTGTCAAATTTATTATTTTATTTACATTTTTTTATTAGTTTTACCACTGTGGTATCTCTATTGTACTCTCGAGTACTCTGTGACAAATTTGATGACGATTGGGGTCACAACGCGTGATCTATGGCCGTAGGGATCGTAAACGGCAGTTCAGGGAATTTTAGAGTCGATTTAAGTTTGTAATGTGACATAAATCGTTTCTGTGTACTTGTGGTTCGTATAACGATTTATTTCATTTTCAAATGGACTGTGAACTTTTTATCAATCGTAGTTTGTGCTATTGAATTACATTTTTTATTCATGAGAGTTCTTAATAGTTGTTATTATGTTCTTAGATTTCATTTCGAGCTTAAAGTTATAAATGGTTCTATTTTTTATCTGCTGTCTACGGAATATTGTATATCTATTTGACTATTATTATATTCCTTTTGGAAAAGTAAAATTTTTCTCATACCTAGAATGCAGAGAAAGTAGACTTACTTGATTGCATCTACTCCTAATGAGTCGAACGATCGTTTATGAAGTATTAAACTTCAATACACAAATTGCTTCAGCAATTGCCCAGCCAACATCAACAACAGTTATTCAGCACTTTTTTCCTCCACCAGGACAAAATGGAAGCGACAGACAGCGGTAGGACTAGAACTGCTGGCTGAGGCTGGCAACTACGCTGCGTTCCAGCGGCTGTACGGCGGATACTGGCCGGGCGTGCCTGCGTACCCGGCGCAGCCTGCACCTGCGGCAGCCGACCTGTACTACCGGCAGGCCGCCGCCACCGCTGCGGCAGCCGCGTCAGCCAGCGCCAATACGCTGCAGAAGCCCTTGCCTTACCGGTGAGTTTGTGATTCATTTAATTTACTCTGGGCTTAATTTTGTCATTGCTACGTGAGTAATTATTGTCAATGCTGGTTCGGCTAAACATTTTGGAAAAAAGCACGCAGGACTGTCTTTTAGTGCGGGCGCGCATTGCGGTGTGGTGACATGTGGTGCGTTTTTTTCACCACAACGAATATAATAAATACTAGTAAATCTGTACGCGGTGAATAATTCGCATTGTGCGCTCTTCTATGACACTCCATAATTAACAGATTATACGTTAAAAACACGCGAGGCAGTGCGTGCTAGCCCTTAAACTTCTGAATTGGTAAACACTGCCAAACAAAGTGAGGACCACAGCTTAAACTTAACAGGCCTGTGGTTGTCATACAAGAACTTTTTGCCAATTCAAAATAGGCCGTTGCTTACTACGCACCTATGACAAAGTCTAACGCTGCATTGCTCCTTCTTATACTTTTCTCATGCTGCTTCCTCATAGAAAGACGAAAATCCTATAATTATGCTGTGCTTGTCACCAGGTTATACCCCGGTGCGCCGTTAGGAGGCGTACCACCTCTAGGGCTGGGCCTACCAGGACCGTCGGCTCACCTGGGTTCGCTGGGTGCGCCGGCGCTTGGTGCGTTGGGCTATTACGCGCATGCGCGCCGCACGCCCTCGCCCGACCTCGACCCTGGTAGCCCCGCGCCACCGCACCGCTCACCCCCTGATACCCCTGCTGACAGGCGCTCTGATGACGAGGACGACGATGAGCCGATACACGTTTAATGTGAACTAACCCTTATACATGAAAAGTGATAAATTCTTTCTGATGTGATTTTAACATTCCAAAAACAAACAGTGAAAATCTTAACAAAGTGATAAACTCTAAACTGGCAAGTGCTTTGGATATAATAAAAAGAAGCCATTTTTCGGTAATCTTACCCGTTTGGTTATGGTTTCTCTTGACTCGGTTTTCGTTCACTGCACTTTTATTTTTCACAAGAATTTCGTTGTTCGATTACATTTCGAATATTTTTTTCCTTGAGACGGACATTGCCTGTCCGAGAATGTGATATTATAAGCCCAGATTTGATATTAAGAACATGTAAAATATAATTGATGTCGTGTTAACTACTTATTGATAAACTAGTAATTAGACAAAGCTTTGTAAGTTACAATAGAAAGTAAATAGGCTGGAATTTAAACATTCCGCTATCGATTAATTTATATTTAAGAAATGTTCCACATAAGATTCGCTTCAGTATTGCATCTGACTGGTGATAATGTAATATTATCCATTGAATTATAAAATAATACCAGTGATCTTCGTTTGCCGATTCGCGGTCTTCACTCAAGGATTCTTCTGATCCAAGACCATCGATCTTTCACTTCAGCTTCCGGATTCTGCTAGCCAAGGCTGGTTGGTACAAAATATATTTTTCTGCATAAAATATTTTGTGTTAGCAATTGTCCATTAAATAATGTATAATATAGAGAATCCTTGTAGTTTAGATATCTATTTATTTGACCTCAGTATTATATAAAGGTTTCCTAAACCATCTTCAAAACTTTGACGTAAACTTATGTAACAAACAAAAGAGAAATTGGCAATCGTTAGCGACACACAAATGAATCTCACAATGTATGATATTATTATGTTATGATGCAGCACTGGAGACTGTACAGTATTTAGTGACTCGGAACATCGTCGGTCGATGACATTGTGCAAACATACTGTATATTATAATATAAATATATAACTATTCATATACGATGTATGTATTGTTAGTATTAAATACACAACTTAAAGTATTAAATGTATGTAATAAAGTACCTAATGCTATAATAGTAATAACACGGCGATGTACTTAAGCAATCCGAGATGTGGCATTTTATGTCCCATAGATTTTGTGGTGTTTTGTAATTAAAATGTTGTCAATTAAAAATAGCGATTGTTTTTCTGTTGTCACACCTTTTACATAGATGTTCGCTTACGATTTTGTATTACCATGACGTTTATATTTGGCAGATATTAATTTTGTTTTCGAGATTAAAGAAAAATGCACTCTATCAATTGGTTTCAATACATCAAGAAGTCGAAATTATTTAATTAATATCTGTGACACGGTTACATGTTCAACGACATTAACAGATTGCATGAATTCATATTTCAAAGGACAAGTTAGAAACAAAAAATTGAGTTGTCAATCGATCCATTACATGCAAATTTATTGGTCAAGCAAACAGAAGCAAACGAGGTTGGCCTAAAGATTAATTAGAAGTACTAAATAAAAGCAAATTTAATACATTCTTCGTGGCACTTTACCAGTTGTAACGAACACCTAGCGGGCAGCTACGCGGCGTGAGCTAACTCCGCTTTGTCACGCCATCGGCTCAGACTCGGTTAATAGGCCCGTGTTAAATTGTGTGTGCTATCTCCATTTGCAACTGCTCCATTAGGGCTGTTACAAATATGAGCCTATATACGAGTCCGTGCTATGTGCAACGTCCTGATTGCACGCTATGTAACTTTTTGTCTACGTATAAAACTGTTTATGTGTACGCCAATTTATTAGCGTGCTTGGTTTGATATTTGTTTTTTGCTGCTAATGCCACCTTTTCATCGACTTTGGACATCCTTATAGATATATAAATAGTACACTACTTTATTTTTCGACTTCACTCGTCAACGGCACATTTTTTAATAATAATTTGACATTTACCATGTTGTAGCCGTCATAAGAAATTAAAATAATTATAAAGTCGTAGCGTACGTCGCTCGCCACGGTCGTCACGCCAGATTCGCGTTTTATAAAACAACTTGTCCTCGGTCGCGTTTACACAATCGGCCCTCACGAAAACTTCTCTTTGATTTCCTTCGAAACATTTTTAGCGGGCATAAAACCTATTTAAAAAGCAATCAGTCAGAGGCCGCTGATTGCCCATGGGGCACGCCACCGACCGTGTTCACAAAACGGAGCAATTAACAACACCCCTCCCCCCACCACTGCACACCCCAGTCTTTCCTCCTGCACAGATCTAATCGCAAAACGACCGTTTTCTAGAATCGCCTCTACAAACCATTGCGTGTTTCAGCGCGTTGGGGTAACGCAGTGACCACTGCGATCAAGAACGATGTTAGTTTGAAAATACAAACATATTTTACTTGATGCCTTGATGGTCATCATAACTTATTGGTCATGATAGGATCGTAGCCACCTGTATTATGGGATCAGTAAAGAATAATATTCAATTAGCTATTCACGACGCCTGGGTAACGTATCAGCAAATGCAATGTTTTTGATTCAGTAGACTGACTTTTAAATGGACGTAGTTACGCGAAAAGGATCCAACCCACACAGAGTTAATTTTGAAACTTTAAGTTTAGTCTGTATTTTGTCATTGGTTCCCTGTTTTTTTTTCTTATTTTTTTTTTGTTAAATGATTTTTTCGTAATTAAGGGACAGATGTCTAATATTTCACTTTTAAAATGTGTAGTTTAGCTTAGTTTAAGGAGCATTTTGGTATAAATACCTCATTTAACAATTTTGTGGGTTGGATCCTTTACGCTTAACTACGTCCAAATAATCTACAGGCAATGTAAGGCGCTCAGAAAACTATGATTTCTACACTTTTACTGTTTACTCAAAACCTTTTTTACATAATCGTTTATCGCAAAAAAGTTTGAGCTGATATAATAACAGGGTATAAATGTAAAGTATATTTATTACACATATTTACGTACGAACAATGCGTTACATAAAAACTAGGCTGATACACGCCACGCCACGCCAATAGCCACTCGTGCTGTATTAATATTTATGCTGTTTAAACGATGTTTAATCACAACAGACACGAATAGTTTTTGTTGTCAGTTATAGTAAAATGAATATTTTCCGATTGAAATCAATACCTAACTAAAAATACGAAATAACAGTGTTAAATTCACGACACGGTAAAGATTATTAAAAGTTCAACCAAAAAAATATAGCTGATGCATTGGAAAAACGCAACTAGTTCGTATATTTTTTAGGTGTGTGTAGTCTGCCAACCTTCACCAGGCCAGCGTGGTGGACTAAGGCCTAAACCCTTCTCATTCTGAGAAGAGGCCCGTACCCAGCAGTGGGACAGTAATGGGCTAATCATGTTTAGGTACCATATCCAGCATGGGGAACTACGTAGATACTTTATTCAATTAAAGATTAAAATATTGTGTGAATATAATGATAACACAACGACCCTTATGAAAACAAAAATTATTACTGAAATGAATTTTTACTATCACATAATTTAACTAAAAAACATGACCGCACCAGAATGTCATGTAATAAAACATAGAGTTTAATAGGCATTTAACTTATTCTTTTATCTGTGATCTGTATCTATAATATACGAATCTGTTATGAGTAGGGAAAAAACATGACGCTATGGTCAGTTTACTTAAACGACTTCCTCGCGTTGCATTGTTGCCGTTAAAAGATTGTTTAATTGAGTGAGTTATGACGAACGCTTCCTCAATTCGCGTAATATTTAACATTTTATTGCTGTTCACCTACTAATGTTTCCTGCGCTTTAGGTAAGTAACCGTTTTAACAAAGCAAAATACGTTTCACTTAAGATGCATTGCGATCGTTAACTATAATGCGCGATGATGAACGAGTACTACTCATTCTGGGAGCTATATTTGATGGTTAGATCGTGGAATGGCTGTATTGGCCCAGATACAATGGAATTAGTGTCTTTAGAGCCAATTTTTGGTAATCATTGGTAACCACTAACTATTAAATGTGTTAATGAATGCATGAGGCTATCTAGTGCATGTGCGGTTTGAGGAATTGTTGACTAGGTTATAGTGTAATATAGTACTTCGATTTTTATAAGAGGTTTTATATAACGCGTACCCATGTGTGAAAAAGGCAGATTGATATAGCTTTATCTAGTCTCTCAGGTAGCCTGACAGCAAGTCTCCATTTTAAACACAACAATATCGGCACAATCATAAAGCTAAAAGTAATTCCACAAACACTGTTCCATATTGGAGGTTAAACATTAAAGCATTTAACGAGTGTTTAGCACTAAATCAATGGGCAACAAGCGACCCGGCGCCCGCGCCGTTGCGTTGTAGATCCGTATCTGCTTCCGTCGCTGCCACCACTCGTAATTACTGATTACAAGCGATTTTAGGCTTTTTGTCCAGCCAGCCGACAACACACGGACATTAAAATACTATATGACTCACTTGTTCATATTTTTTAATCATTATTTTTTTACGTTGACACTAGGTCTGTAGACGATTGATTATAACTGCTTGGTGTCAAGGGCGCAACTGTCATTTGTACCCAAAACAACAGTTTAATTTAGTTGATCATTCTATATGCAATGTAGTCTTAGATCATATGGGCTTTCATTTAGAGCGCTTGGAGAAAAAAATAAACGAATTAACACTGTCTTTAAAAATCGCTAATACCAAAAAGTTTGTATAACAATTTCAGGTTTTGTAAAGTTTTAATGTGACCTTAATAATCGTTTTATAGTAATTAAA
Organism: Amphipyra berbera; assembly: GCA_910594945.2. Lineage (NCBI taxonomy): Eukaryota > Metazoa > Arthropoda > Insecta > Lepidoptera > Noctuidae > Amphipyra > Amphipyra berbera. The sequence goes on along the minus strand of OU343123.1, from coordinate 15,062,200 downwards.
AATGACGTGTCCAGTCCTTATCAAAACATGGTGTAGTCAAATAGACAACCATTACTGTGTAGTAATGCTACGACATTAGTTCAGTGTAACTGTATTTGTGATCGATGCAAGATAAAGGGCTGCAACGTTTTTATTGGAACAGGAAAGTGATAGAGTGTCCACAAGTTATGTTTAAACAGCGAAGTGTTTGCGCACATCGCTACTTTTTATGGAAAATAGGTTATATCTAGATGAGAACTCGTTTATTAATAGTGGGAACATATACAGAGCTACTGGTAACTCGACGTATTCCTTGCAGGACATTATAGTAGGGTTGAAATGCAACAAATTAAGCCACCAAATGTTCTACCGAAGTTCAGTAGTTTTTGAGATATTAATTATTTTAGGATTTTATTAAAAAAATCCAGATTCAACCATATTTGCAGATGTGTTTGGAATTTTTGAAATTTAATTATTAACGTAGATATGCTATGGCATCAGCTATGATAAAAACTTAAACAATACATTCGCGCCGTACATTATTTTTAAATAGGCTTCAAATGGTTGATAATGGGATATTTAAAAAAATATAAAAAACTCATAAACTACTGAATTTCGGTAGAACATTTGGTGGCTTAATTTGTTGCATTTTAACCCTACTATGACGTCCTGCAAGGAATACGTCGAGTTACCAGTACCCCTGTATAGTCTTTATATTTCCTGCGGACTATTTTTTTCTGCGCTCAAAACAAGTTAACGAAGCCTTGCAGTTAATCTGTTAAAATTGTCCCTTTAAATATTTATAACTTCTGTAAATAACTCTGGAAAAATATAAAATATTGGGTCCGATCGGTTACTCAAAGATCAGATTTTAGATGGGTATAGGTAAATTGGGTTACCTGTAAAAACTATAAAAGCTAAATAGGACACGTTACAATATTACCTTCCAACCATTTCATTGTATTTTTGAGGGGCTCGTGGCTAAATAATAACGGCACGGATCATACGATTTGCGAGGTTAAACTGCTCTTGCCGCGGTCAGTCCGAGGATGACTGACCGTTCGTTACACATCAAGACTCCTCTGTGACTCGGAGAGCACGTTAAATCGTCGGTCCCGAGTACAGTCGTTACGGGTACTCAGATGACTGAAAGCGTGACTACCGGTCTAACCTTAGAATATCGACATTGCCCAGTAATTGGGTTGTAGAGGTCTGATGACAGTCAGATGAGTAACTGTACTAATTTGATGAATGAATTTGTACAGATTTTAATAACTTGCGTAATAAAATAATGTAATCATGACTAAAGTTATAGTTATTTTAACATCATACATAAGTAAGTTATACTGGTATTCAGCCACATCTGGTTAAACTGGAAGCTGACCCCAAGATAACTGAGAAAGGGCTAGGAAGAAGAGAAGAGTATTTTTTAAACATACCTGCATTTGCCTACTTCTCGTTTCTTTCCTTCATCTTCAACTCTCACCGGATGTAGATCTCCTCATCTCAAAATACCTTGACTTTATAAGTACGTCTGTCCTGAACCGCTAAATCTACTATTACATTAACTTTTACTGCGCACGTTATTCCATTCCTCCTTAGTTCGTAAAATCTGCAGAAGTCGACTTGCTGCAGGTGTGTCTAATTTGAAAGTCGGCTGCACAAGTCGACTTGTGCACCAAACTTGGTAGTGTAGTCTGTGCTTTTAAGCTTAGCGAGGTAATCTACATGGTTATGCCTAGCCTTTTCCTATGTTGGGGTCGGCTTCCAGTCTAACCAGATGCGGCTGAATACCAGTATTTTACACGGAGCGACTCACATCAGACTTCCGCAACCCAGTTACTGGACAATGCCGATATTCTACGATAAGAATCTACATTACCTTCATTAATTATCAAAAATCATAAAGCTTAACCGTACTTTTATTAACGTTTTAAAACTAAGGTGTGATATAAAGAGTTACGATATATATGAAAGTGGCAGCACCACATTTCAGTCACCGCATAGGGATATTAAAATATTAATGTGCATTTGCATATTAATCAGGCCGGTAACGTAAACGCAGCTAATGGTGGCAATTAAAACAGTTGAGCCGTTCATATTGTATGCACTTAATGCATTGTTACAAAGCAGTGTGTGTGAATTTACACGATCTGCATAACAGGGATGTAGCTAAATGTGTAGCTAAATACAGATCCTTTGTACGTAGGTTCTAGGCAAATAACATAAAAACATGAATAATCTTCGTCTCGTATTATGTTATACTAACTTTGCTGATAGGTTCCAGACTGAATCTATTTTTCCAAACATTTTAACATGACTTCCAATATGAGCACACAGCGTATCCGTTTTAACGGATCCGTCGGTACTGGATGACTTATTCACATCTGTACCGACGGATCAGTTAAACTAATGGCAACTGCGTCGCATCTGACAGACAGGATACGATAAAAATAACGGATCCAGTCTGTGTTTTTTATTGGATTCGGAATACTGTCTTGTATGTGAACTTGCTCATACAACTACAGGCGCTATGATCAAAATAAAAACGGATCCTGTAAATAGTTTCTGTGTGAACTAGCTGTTACATGCCGTTCTCCAGAAAATTATGTAATTTTAAAGTACAGCGGGTATAAAACTAAAAGATCACTTTTGGTAATCATTTGCAAATTTAAACGGATGTTGCAGTTGACTGCGGATGTATTTCCTCTTCAAAGCCGTATTTATACGTTAGACTAATAATAAATGTAGTACCTATCTACTTTTTTATATTTTAATTTTTTTTTTATAATATACAAGGTTAGTTGGAAAGGGGGGTACTAAGCCACGGGCCACTTAATGTATCATTGATGATTGTTTTAAAAAAAGTGTTAAAATTTCAAAATTCTATTAATTTTTTTTTCAATTTGGTTTTTTCAATAATTCTTCATCCCTGCTTTAGTTATAAATTCAGAAAATGGAGTTTCTAATCCGTGACCCCAAATATGATGTAAAATGTAAACATGTCTGATCATAGCTGAGGATAGAAGAATTTAGCGTATTTTTTATGAAATCTTTGAACAGCTATTTCTCTTGAACTATTGACTTTTGGGTAAAGTTGTATAACAAAAGTTATCCATTATTATGGGTACTTTAACACCCTTTCGGCTTAGTACCCCCTTTCCGACTAACCTTGTATATTTAAAAATATAATTTATATGTACTTGCGATGAAGTAGCACTTAAACTGTTTTTAGTCATAAACTAAAGTCCCTGAACCGCGACCGTTAATTTGGCAATTAACTACGCCTTAAAATATTTTTTATAATATTCGTAATAATCTTGAGACATTAGACTTTCAGCGTCTTCATTATTCAAAACTCGTAGTAGCGATAAGTAGCTACACAAAAAGATCATAACGGGTATAGGTATTAAATTGGACTCGTTTTTTCAAACACACATCATTCTAGTTGTAATAATTACAGCCCACTCTACAAAAATCATTGGAATTAATGGAATCGAATGCAACACCTATCTCTATCGAACAGAAAAAAGTGTGTATGGATGCATGAATTGTTGTGTTATATGTACACGAATGGTAATAACTACGAATGTAACTGAATAATAATAACGATTTTAATCATGATTATGAAAAAGTATCTTATCACGTCTGGGAATTCTTTGCAAGGTCCCTAAGGGTATTCTGAAAGTTCTCCAGTACAATATACTATAATCTCACTTTAAGTCTCATGGTTTTTTACGAGAGTGAGTTGATTTAAATTTCCTAACAGAAAATCTCCGAAAAAACTTTTCTCGGCCGAGGAGTCGAGGATGGATGCCACGCTTGACGCTCGTGAAACCTGAGCAAGGGAAATATTCGTCTTATTTATTTAACAGAATTTTATCAAATTAAGTACAGCCCTACGCGCGATAGCAGTCAGCTGGATACCTAAGTGCTTTATAAACACTATTATATAGCATTAATTGATTATAAAGACATTTTATTTGCACGCAATAGTGCCGGTAAGTGGAACAGGAGCGCACCAGTTAATGATATCTCACCATTAAGATACGTAATTGCACAGACACTGTGATTTGAATAGCAAAGCGAAGCGATTTTTATTTAACACGCAGGCGATACAATCGCGTCGTAATTAACCGTAGCGTTTAGTCGCCGCCGTAAACGATACGGCCGCGCGTTTGTTACACGAATAAAATCACTATGAATAATAAAATATTAGGCATTACCGAGCACTGTTATACTAATTCATTATTAATTACAATTGTGCGTACCGCTTATAATAACAGTAGTAAGGACGTAAGAAAGTATTTTTATTTCATTATATTTTCATTTCGACAACTCACGTTCGTGAATTTGATCGGAATCTTACATTTAATTTGTTATTTTTATATAGTTACCTAGATAGAGACTCAGTTTTATAACAAAAATTACAGATATGTTTGATTAACAGGATGCATGCAAAGTTACCCACTTAAAGTTCATATTATCCGTATAGGCTTACATTGTTTTTTTAATTGTCAGTCTGTGTTTCCTTTCATTTCAATCAAAATGATTAACAAAGTGTTGTGTTTAAAACCGCCGTGTGTATGCACGGTGAGGTCGCCGGTGCGGGCGGCGGTGAGCGATACGAGATGCTATCGCGCGACCACTGGGTAATTAGTCGTTTCATTTTAGTCGCGTCGCGTTCTGTCGCGATAACTCGCTGCACGCTTTGTATGCATTTTTTTATAATTAATTTCTTTGTATCGATTGATCCGCTGCATTTTTTGTGCCACGCACATTCTGATAGAGATATTACTGTTTTTACGGTCTTATGCAACGAGAACATGGATACAGTTCAGTCGCTGTTGTTATTAGAAGACCAATTAGTTTCGTTACATTTATATACAAAACGCGTACCATTTATGACCTTTTATTATTATGATTGGCTAGGTATCGCGTCACGTTGTGCGCTAGCGCAACGTTTTTGACAAGCAAATTGGATAATGCGCGGGAAACGCGGCGTGGCGCATTGTTCTGTCGGCGTCGCGATTGTCAGCGCTGTTTTCGAATTTTAATCTGCCATTTTGTGAAATTATGGAAATGAAATGGACGTTTCGCGGTTAGCTGCGTCCGAACCAGGACGGTGTGCGGCGCCTGCGTGTCATTTTATTGTTACGATATTAAATTGTTTTTAATGCTGGTTTGTAATTGATTCGGTACTTAAACATTGGACTTGGTACTTGGAATTCATAATCAACCACCGGCTTTATAAAAAGTTAATTTGTATCTATATAAAGTTTTATGTCCCGAATTACTGTAACTTTTGGCGTTCCCTAAATATCTAGTTCAACTGCGACACAAAATACCTCTACGATTTCTCTACAAAATCACAAACAATTTCCTTACAAACACACTACAATTCAAACTTACTCAAAGAATTTTAAAAGTTGTAGTCATTATTGCGCATATTACGATATCGTCGATATAAAATCGAGATGGTCTGTAAATATCCATTATGCGGCTAACCTGTGTTGGTAATGAGCGCGCGATATCGTCCGTTTTGTAGCGCGTAATCGCGATGTTATCGTGCCCCCCCTTTCGACCCCGCTGCGCGCCGGCACCCACCCCCTCCCTCGCCAGACCGTAGCCCCCTGCGGATTTTATCACCATTTTTAAACCCCTCATTTGCCACTCACGTCAATTAAACAATACGAGAATATATTTAGAATTTATTTATTGTTATGAATTTAATTAAATATTAGCAAGTATAAAATTAAAGAAAAATCTTCGACCAATATTTTTCGAGCCAATATTATTATTATTCATGGTTAGGTAAATCTATTAACTAAGCCAACGTTGGCTCAGATCGGTTTTCCAAAATCAAGTCTAGCATTGTATCTTTGATTTTAATCCATATACATATTTAAGTTCGTAGTTATCAATGGATAAACTGTCGCACATTAAAATGAACTTGGTTTGTAAGGTACTGGTTAAAAGATTGTAAAAAAATAAGCTGTCAAATTAAACGAGAGTTCACATTAAAGAACTCATTGTTACGATTATAATCGATAAAAAAAATTAACAAGAACAATGACTCTACCATAAAAGGCGGTTTAATTATCATACAAACTGGTTTAGTTTTAACTTCACTTTAAATTATGAATAATGAACTTGGATTTTAAGCTTCGTTACTTCTTGTTCGAAGACTTTAAATAAAGTTATAGAATGTTACCTATATAATGTTTTATTACGTTAATAACATTTTATATCCTCAGTGTGGAAGCCAACCATTACACAAAAAGGTTGTAATTCCGATTAAATTACTTTTGTATTCTATGAAATATGCAGTTTATTATTCATGTGACCGTTTTTACTGTTACTGTATATTCATTGGCATTAATAGCGAATTAAAACGCGCTATTAGATCGTGATTGGAATAGCCATATCGCTTTAATTATGTTGTTGATTTTTTATGAGATTATCTTTTTAATACTAATCTGACCTACCTACCTCATTTTAATACCTATTTTACTAAAGAAAATACATTTAAAGTATGCTTATAAACACTTAATTATATTAAGATAGAAGTCATCTAACATTTGATCTTCTTCTCTCATGACGACACGAGCTAAATGATAAATTATTTCTGTAATTTAATCTGTTACAGACACTTATAACTCAGTATAATGTTTTTTTAAGAGTAGATGGCGCCGGCATTTCCTATATGACTAGCTCTGAGAAGAAAAGCCGAAACAAACTCAGAGGTAAAGGTCCCTTTTAAAGTCCAGACATTGTGGTATAAAAACTATGCGAGTGTAACAATGTAGGGCATCACCTGGAATGGCTTTTTGAGGAAAGTGCCATAGCAGGTTTGAGCTATGTGAGAATAGCTCAAGCTATGGTGGAAAGATTAACCAGTCAGCAAGGTTAGTCGTAAAATCATAAGGCTGAGTACCCCGCCAGGAGCGCCGGACGTACTTATTTAAGTAGGTATCGTCACTAGTGGAGGCTCTATTCAAGCACCCCATATAATATTTGTTGATGGTATAATAGTTTCAAATAAGTCGACATTATATATGTATGTATTGTAGTGTGTATAGCAAGGAAAGGAAATCGTTTGCCTTGGTATGGGCATGTGATGAGGAGGAATGAAACACATGAGACTAAGAGAGTGATGAATATGAATGTTGATGGATGGAGGGGGAGAGGGAGACCAAAGAAAAGATGGAGGGATTGTGTCAGGGAGGATATGAAAGATAAGGGAGTAAATGATAATGAGACGGCTGACAGGGAAGAGTGGAAGAGAAAAACATTGAGCCGACCCCAAGTAACTTGGAACCAGGGCAGGAAGATGGTGATGATGTAGTGTGTATAGCAACGTCATCTTTAGTCAGCTTTATTGATATATTAAAGATTTGCCAAAGAACAAGTAATCCATCAAAGCACTTCGACGTGTAACCAATCTGAAGTTTACCACTCCAACGTACAAGGTCTATTAAAGTTATTAGCAATCGAACCACAAGCAACAACATTTCTACGGGTTCTAAGTTGTCTCAAAAAGATGTAATAAATATGTTAGATGTAATGTTGTACATAAAGCTTCTACCAAAACGGAGGTATATAGTTACGAACCATATCATTCGTGTATAATTAGCCCATGACTGTCCCACCGCTGAGCACGGACTCTTCTCGGTTTAAAAGTGGTTTAGGCCTTAGTCCACCACGCTGGCCTGATGCGGTTTGACGGACTTTTTAGAGCCTTCTCAGGTGTGCAGGTTTCCTTACAATGTTTTTCTTTACCGTTAACGCAAACTATAATCAAATTCTAATCCGCACATGAATTCCGGTATCGAACTGAGATCCTCCTGCATGGAGCAGTCAAACAGCTCAGTCAACAACGGAACAGCGCACTTGAGTTAAACTACTCTCTACTAGCTAATACAAACAAAACACATCTAAGTACAAACATCTATTCTAGTATTAGTCACAAAACAATTAGCAGCCAGCTTCTTAACACACAAGTAACTGGGCATACCGAGAGTGCGTGTGTGTGTGGTGTGTGTCACTAATTGCTGCGTCCGCCGGAAGTGGCCGGTTCCGACGGAGTCAGGTGACGCCGCCACCTGTGTGCGTCGACTTGAAACTCACACACGCTCACTGACAATGGTGCTGGGATACGAATGACGTAGTGCGTTTTCCAACTTGACGTCAATAGACACTGTGTTTCGTTAGATAGGGAGATTCAAACTGTAACTCTGTGAGGGTGAAGGTATGTCATTGATTTTGTTCGAGGAATACTTTGGTCCTTGATGGCATTGTGGCACATATCAAATGAACTATGGTAACAGAAATTAAAGTTCTGATCTTTTTCCATTAATAAAACCGCAAAGTGAACCGTTTTTTTGACCCCTCAGATAAATATATTATTAACACAACTTTACAAGCCACACAGAATGTCCAACTACAATTCCTTCCGGATTACAATACACTAAAAATACTTAATAATAAAATATACTTATTACAATAAGCTTGGAAATACTATTTCTTGGTAAAACGTGCTTTGGTTTATAATAAAATTACTGTCATCAACGTAAACTTTATTATGCAAACGGTAAAGAAGTTTAAATTTAGCTAGATTACCGCAACAAAAAAGAACTCATTTAAAATAGAACACCTTCCCACACATGACAAAACGCGAAACTTAATTTATTCTGATAGATGATATAATAAATTACGGACAAGCATAATATTACGACACCACAGTGCATTTGTGACCAGTGACCATTGAACGTGTATATGTGTGCTGTAACCACACGGTCATATTTGTGTCTGTATGTTCCACTAATTAGCTATTCGTCGATTGGACGATAACGACAACAATTAACTTTTGTTACTAACATAATATGGTAAAAAAGTAATAACGTTTACGATAAAATTCAAAATGTAGCAGATTGTTATTTGGGTTTGTTTCTTTTTGAGTTTATTTGGTATAGTGTGTAAAATTATGACGTTAATTTTAACTGTAAACATATTTTCCTGAAAACTCTGTTATTAAACATCTTGGCATTAGTTCTTGTTTTTGTGACAGCCTCAATGCAAGGCTCTTCGAGGTTTACATATGATAGTATTAAACTTTAGACAGATTGAATTAAGTTATATTAGTTATATTCTGAATTTACCTGCTATTCTAGAGTTGCATAAAAAAATGGAGATTACTACAACGAAATAAACAAACCTCAATATTAATACTCCCATAACTCAAAGCGCATTCAATAAGCGCTCAGTTTTTATACTCACTACTCAGTATTCTAGACAACGTATGCTTTAACAAATAGACACAGCTAATGAACTCGCCGCTAACATCAATCCAACCGAGAGAACCAATTATTACTTTGACGTAATTAAGCATTTTAGTCGTCAAACTTATATTTTAAACACTCATGCATGACTTTCAATTTCCAGAAAAAATATTACGATAAAGAAAGAAAAAAATAAATGTCGTGAGCTAATGTGTCGAGCGGGCGCGGGCGCAGGGAATGCTCGCCATTCTGTTTTTTTTTCTCCTCCCCCATAATTACGTAATTAGTGGCGATGCGAATTGGAAGTGCATTTGTTGTGGGTCCTTTTGTCCGCGATCGGTGCGCCTGCGCCGCTCCGACTCCATAACAGCTGTTCCACGGCCCGTTGAGCTGCGACTTTCTCGTTTGACAATTACGAGCTTTTAATAATTGATACGTCGGAATAGAACGTGTTCGAATTAAATTATAAATACCTTAAAAGATGTTTGTTTGTTTGAGCGATATTTCTTTAAACAGGTTGGCATCGACGCTACTTACTACTTAACTCTATGATAAATTATAAAAAAAAACATGTCAGTTACTTCAAACTTTCAGCAAGACCCCGCCGTACTTGTAAGACTATAGTGACGTACAACTTCATGATTTTTTTTATTGTAACAAAGTAACTCACACATCTTATTAAAATTTTCTTTAACTTAAAAATCTGTGGGATAGGTTTTAAAAGACTTATAAATTGAATCAATTTTGCTCATGTAGAGCAACTATGATTGTTTTTGCTTGAAGTTTTATGGTGATAACTTGCAAAGAAGTGATTTCAAGCAAATCAATATCGACATGCACATTCATCTATCTAATGTAATTAAGATGTCATCATTAGTTATGGTCTTAGGATATCGGCATTGCCCAGTAACTGCGTTGTGGAGGTCTGATGGCAGTCGCTCCGTGTAAAATTTTCAGCCGCATCTGGTTTGACTGGAAGCTGACACCAACATAATTGAGAATAGGCTAGGCAGAACATAAGATATGGTTGTATACCACGACTATACATTTATAAAAGCTGCCTAATGGAGGATGTCCGTATTTAGCAATACAGTTCATTAAATTACTTATTAACCTGCCGCAGCCGCGGAGCCGGTCGTCTTTTCTCACTCCGCAGTCACACCGTTAATTCAGCCCTCATCAAGCTGTCTCCCTCCCAGTCCTCTCGCAAGCAACGCCCTAAGCCAAGGTTCGAGTCCCCCCTAGGCGACGCCCTTAGTGATGTTGTTGCTATCTAGTCATGGTTTTAGTAGTAGACGTAATAATAGTAGTTAGTTTAGGTTAATTATTTTACTCTCGTCGGGATTGGTTGGAGACCCTTCAGGTCTCACCAATAACTGCCCGGTTACGTAGAAACGGTCCGCAAGACTATCTACAAGCAGTCGAATAGGAAAAAAAAAATGACTTATTAAGTATGTGCATTTTATTAAATTGGGAACAAACTAAAAACATATCAACGTTGTAGTACTTCATCTCATCATCTTTTCTCATGCATACATTATTATACCCATACATTGACACACACTGAAACTTTGTTTCAAATATCAGGCGCATTGAATTCGCGTAAACATTGAGTTAAAGCCTATGTAAGATCAGATACGAACGATGTTGATGAAGGAAATATTCGTGCACTTGCTATTGCTGTATCATATCAGAACAAACGACCTGGTCGTGTGCTGGATAATAAAGAGACCCTCGTAACTGGCTTGGAAAATGTTATGAGGGCAGAGATGAATGGGCAAAGTTAAGTTACGTTTGTTCGTTTTCATTAGATATTTGTTGCGTTTATACAGACATCCACTACATTTATAGGTGATCCATAAATGACAGATCATCACACTGTTTATTACCAAAACATGAGTACAGTGTTCACGAGTCAATTGGACACGGTCGCGGAGGGTTGCCGACTTGCCACGACATTTGGCGCGCGGGCGTCGTGCTGCGCTGCACGCTACGCTATGCAATCGATCGCTAATCGATTACTCAGATATCAACCTTTGTTTATAATAATAATATTATTGTGAAACAATGCACTACATTGAATGCCAAAAACATTAGCTTGATGCATTAAAAGCTGCCATAAACACAATGAACGGAATTTATCGATTCAACATTTTCGATAAATCTTCTAATACTGCAAAAGATTTAGTAGACTCCCCAAGAATAGAACATTGATTTATAACAGTAAATGGGAATAAATGTATAGAAACTTAAGTACCTACGCCCCAATTTATATTAGATTTATAGCAGGATGTGGTGTGATGATATTCCTTTTCAATTAGCACTCAATGAATGTAGTAGCCGAGTGGCGTTCGAGCGGTTGCACGATTTGATACGCAATATCGACGCGAACAACAACCGATGCTTCCATTCATCATTATTATAAATGTGCCACACTCGCTTATTTACGGAAATCGATATTTTTTTCGGTATCGACTTTGAATGCTCGATTTCGACACGTCGATAAACGTAACGCTATTGTATCGGATGACCCCAGCATTGTGCCGCGCGGTGGTGCGGTGGCGGCCCGCTGAGCACCACTCTCAACGTCACACGAAAGTAGGAACAGCATCATTAGTTCCGCGTCTACATGATGTTATATTGTAATTATTGATTATAACAGGTCACGGTTATTGGTGAGTAGCATTTGTAAAACAGACCGACTTAATTAATGATTCCCAGTTCTTTGTGGGATTATGATTAGTTTAATTATCAATAACAAAAGCGACAAGAGAACTGTTACGTGCATCTAATTTTTCATCTGTCGCGTGTTTCCCTACACAATTACTCAATCTATGACATGATAGCGGGGACGGCGCGGTGGAAATGGTAGCTGCTGCAATATTGATAAACGTCGACGGGCAATCAGTGGCCGGGCAATTTGCAAGCGATTGTCCGTGGTGAGATGCGAACACACGCAAATTGAAGCGGCTGCACGTTCAAACGGAGCTGTTTAGAGCTCGCATCATAGTTAGTGCCGGCCAGTTACCTCGGAATGTGGCTATTATTTAGTTATGTTTATGTAGGGCCTAATTGAGATTTCATACATTCCGAACGAGTGATATTCTGTAACTATTGAATATACCTTTAGAGAAATAACAAAAAATATCAAAGAAAATATATCAAAAACTTACTGTACTACATAAATTTTATAAACATATGTGTAAAACATTTCCGCAACATTCTATCATCGATAAGTACAATGTGCACATTACTGTATCCATTATTGTATAACCGAAGGCGATCGTGGAGGAAGAGAAGGGCTCTCACGGGGTCACACATAAATATCTAATGAGAAATACGATTGCGCAAGAAAATGATATCGATATCAATTCGATATTCGTTCCAAAGCTAGCAATCACGAAAACAAATTTGCGTTCATTTCCTTTCCCTCGGAACAAACGTACAGCGAATCCGGCGAGCCGCGTAGCAATATCTTTTATAAGGCGGTAGATCGTAATGGAAACCATTTCTCATCAATTTTCTAAATAAAGGCGCACAGAAGCTAGCGGATAAAACAAAGCGCGAGCGCTCACGACATAGATTGAGCTGAATTATCGCTTTACCGCAGAACACAATCTACCCTCGGAGTGTACTCGTACCGGAGTACATATACCTACGTACAGTCCAGTGTAAATGCCTATACCAAGTGGTATCGGAGCGCCGAGCCCGACCGCCTTGTGCACTCAGCCCGGGACCAGATAACAAGTGTGAATTATGTTAAATCTAGACAGTTTTTCTCTCTTTTATCAATTTACTACTTCACTAAGTACAACGTTTGGCTCTGATCAAATTTCAACAATAATTTCACCTTTGCAATCGCGTTCGCTTACTTTGAAATTGTAGCAGTAAAGCCGTACAGATCTCAAACAAAGTACCTACAGAGGTAGGTTTTTAGTGATACATTGTATGAAAGGTGTATTGTAATTATTATTAATTGCTTAAGACATTCTGAAGGTAGCCATTACATTGTAGACAACGGAGGGTTAGAGAGTCAATGTGTCAAGAATAGACACGGAAACCCAGCTGCTCACAATACATAACAAAACAACATTTTTCATACATCAACCGTGTGCCTGTCGTAATCAAATTACATTTAATGGCAAATTTTCTGTCATTACAACAGCAATATTAATACTTGTAAATAAAAGAATTACAGTAATTTCAGCGACAGGGCAATCAAAACGTCGAGTTACAAAACCACCAGCAAATTGGGTGAAAGTGTGACGTTAATATTCATACAAATGACAAATGGCCGAATCTTGCGCAGGAGCCGCAGTAATGAGACCAAATCAGAAGTGAACGAAGGTAATTCGCATGTTAGTGGCCCATTGTAGAGGTGCGTGTTGGGAAGCATTACCGTTAGCTAGTCTGTCAACTCGTCAAAAAGAATAATAAAATCAAACATACTTAGGCTTTATCTTGTAACCTTCGCCTTTGTACAACTTTTTAATATGTGGCAAATATTATCTTTATATAGGTATATATAATTCGACTGTACGTGTGTATGTCACTGAACTCCTCCTAAACGGCTGGACCGATTTGAATGAGTTTTTTTGTGTGCGTTTGGGTGGCGCCCTGGATGGTTTAGATTCACAATTGGACCCGGTAGGTGGCGCTGCTATCGGTATGTCATCAAATTTTCCGGGCAGGACGATGTCTGTTGGGTCCGCTAGTTTAAATATAAACTCAAAATCATTCAAAGGAACATGTTGACCTGTAGAGCTTTTACCAATATACACAACCATAGTAAAAGCACCACTTCTATGAATGAACTTGCAGAATAATGTGAATTTTATGAGCTATATACGTATCTACGTATGTTGAGTTGTTATACATGAAAATCTAACGTTATATCGCTTATGATGTAAAATTCACCTAAAATTATGTTTTTGCAGACTTTTGTGCCCAAAAATAACGAATTATAAATCCCTGCATTAGTAATAAAAGTATAGCAGTGATAGCCTAGTGGTGTGACCGTCGCAATGCAAAGTCATATCTTGAGTTCGAACCCAAGGCACGCATCTCTGACCTTCCGGATTCATGTGCATATTGTATTTCACTTGCTTAAAAACGGTGAAGGCAAACATTATAAGGAAACCGGCATGCCTGAGAGATATTTCTCGACGGCATGTGAATCCAAATCAGAGGCCCATGGGCGGCATAAACTCTGACACTAGTTTAGTCACTAACCACGCGAAAAGAAGAAGAAGAAATAATTAAAGTCAATATTAGCTGTTTTGCAACTTTTTTGCTAAACAAAACGGTTTTAATTATCAATTATTCAAGAACCTGCTAATGTTGTAGCAAAAGTACTATTACTTACTGCCTATAGATTACCCCAACACAACGGGATATCATACAACCTTTTTATTCGAAAACCAATAAATATTCCCCGGCCACTATCATTATTGACGAATAAGGTTGAACTTACAGACAATTAAATGTGTAAACGTGTGATAAATAGTCCCGTGGTCAGGTTTTATGGCAACCGATAACGGAGCGTTGTTCGTTTTATCGACACAACTTATTGAACTATTTACTATTAATTTAAACAGACTTCGACTGATTACACAGACATTTAGTAGAGGAAACGTGGTTTATTGGAGGTACTGATTTATTTTTTTAACGCGTAGGTGTGTCGATGTTTTCTCTTGTTTTACAGGATGAAAAGAGATTAATGTAAGCGGCCGAATTTTTTTTTAATGATACGGCTGCTAAGGCGTTGAAATGCTGCTTTAAAATACCTATATGAAGAGGGTGGACAGCAACGCCACGTTGTTCAATTACAACAAGATAATACGATCACTAAGGGTAATTTCGACACGTTTGGTTCAGTGGTTAAGGGATTGGCTTCTGCGCTATGGGTTGTGGGCTAAATTGACAACTTTTATTAGATACTAGCCGCCCGGACAGACTTCGTTCTGTCAAAAGTTATTGGCCTGTAGTGGGAAAAGAAAAGTGTTGTTTTTACTATTTTCCACGCAATTTTTATGTTTTTTCTCTCCATAAGAACCTTCCTTGTGCCTTAAAGAATATATAAATTTAAAAAATTGCCGAATTGGTCGAGCCGTTCTCAAGTTTTGCGCTTAGCAACACATTTGGCGATCCATTTTTATTTATATAGATAACAGTTGAATTTTAATCTAAAGTGATTTAAATAACAAAAGACAATATAATTGCTTCATTAGGTACAAATGCATATTTTTCCATGACTTACCATATTTTTATGGGAAAAGATTTAAATACATTATACTGTAAAGAATTGTATCTTACATACATGGATAGGGTTGCTACTGTGTTATATTATGATATTATTATATAATAAGACCAGAAACTGACATACCTAATTAGGAACAACTACCTACGCAGTTTAGAATTTCCGTTACTAAGTATTTTAGGGACATTTTACTTACTTTTGATAATCGTGGAATCATTAAATTCTGTTCCCAAAAATTTGCTGCGTCAGCAGTACCTACTGGAACAAGTACATACACAATCAACAAGAGTACCTATGTAGGTATTATCATCCAATACTACAAGAATTATTTATATATTTATGAGGGGCTCGTGGCTTATTCGAGACCGCGCGGATCATACGATTTGCGAGGTTAAGCATGGATGGGTGACCTTTCGTTACACATCGAGTCCCCACTGTGCCTCGGGGAGCACGTTAAACCGTCGGTCCCGGGTGTCATACGAAAAACCTATGACAGTCGTCACGGGTAGTCAGAAGCCCGAAAGTCTGACAACTGGTCTAACCTTAGGATATCGACATTGCCCATTAACTGGGTTGCGGAGGTCTGATGGCAGTCGCTCCGTATAAAATACTGGTATTCAGCCGCATCTGGTTAGAATGGAAGCTGACCCCAACATAGTTGGGAAAAAGCTAGGCAGAACGACTATAAGAATTATTTATACTTATAACAAAATTAAACTATTAAAAAGTGCACTTAAGCGTCGAAATACTAGGTGAGCAGACACACACTGGATGTGTCGAAATTAATGTAAGTTGTAATCTTTTCATCAACATCTAGAGCCGTAGTTTATCCAAAACAGCAACCCTACTCTCAGGTGCCAAGTACCTACTAGTGACGGGTCATTTTACGTAGTGGGCGCGTAACCGGTGGGCGAGTCGTAACGCATCGGTTATCTACGCGTCATTTCCACGTAAGAAATGCTTGATGCGACTGACGACTGTCCTACGTTACTTCTACCGGTAGCCGTCGGTAGCTACTACACTTTTATTACCTGTTACCCGTCAATAATAACCGTTTTCACTGATTTCGGACTTCGGAGTCATTTATTGAGATATTTATTTTATGTGTATGTCTTTGTTATTGCACATGACATAACATCACGTCTGTATTCCCCAAAGGGTTGGGTAGAGGTGTATACTAACACCCTAAGTTCGCCGTTATGTTTAAGTCCCATGTAATAGGGTGCGAGCCTTTTGCCATCAACCGGGCATAAATCCAAACTCAGGGCTGCTACTGAGAAGTTCCACACGGAAAAACCTAATAACACTTTGCCCGGCCTGGGGATCGAACCCAGGACCTCACGATCATCAGTCGCGCTTGAAACAACGAGACCAAAGAGTCAGTCAAAAAAAATTGTTATTTTAATAAAATAAAATTGATATCATTAAGATAGTTACTTTAAAATCTATAGTTTGTAGCTAAATATTGTAAGCTAAATGACGAGTCTCACGCAAGAACAAACTACTGAATCGTAATCGTAACATATTATTGCATCGTAAAAATCGTATCTTAACGCTCGTGTTAGTATTAACTTCAGGCTATTAAACCTACGAAGTCGTAAGCCTACATCGTCGTCTTACTGCCTTCAGGGTGCAACACAAAGGTAGGTACTCCGCAACTGGTTAATTTCACAGAGAGCAGAATAATTTCATAACTACGAAACACATGCTAAATTGTAGTTTGTATGGACGAAGTCTAAACACATAGAGCAGGCTCGATAAACGAATAAATCCAGGATAATAAATAGGTGAAGTCCTTCTTTGTACCTTACAATCTAGCATTACAAGTACAGAGATATGTCTGTAATATGCAGAGCAGGCCATTTATCTACTTTTTTCAGAAATTTTACTTCAAGACATATCCAATGTCTGCTTGCTGCTTTCACGGTGGTGTTTCTAAAGGACGACTAGTTGTACTTGTTGATAATAAGTTAAGACTTAGTACTATTGTGTGCTTAATACATTATAGGATTGGCAACTCTAATGCATTTTACTAACTATTAACTCTAATACTTAGCCCACGACCTTTTCCGTGTGAATTTTTATACAAACTTCCATCCCCTATTTTACCACCTTGGGGATAGAATTTCTAAAAATCCTTTATTAGTAGATGCATACGTCACAAGAGGAACCTACTGTCCAAATTTCATGTTTCCAGCTTCAGTGGTTTAGGCTGTGCGTTAATGAATCAGTCAGGCAATCCGTCAGGACAAGTAATTATACCTATATGTATATATAATCGGGCTAATTACCTAATTACTAAATACTAAAGGAGCTCGTAGCTAATTACCAACTGCGCGGATCATACGACTTGCGAGGTTAAACTGCGGTTGCCGCGGTCAGTCCGTGGATGGGTGACCGTTCCTTACACATCGAGACCTTTCCGTGCCTCGGAGAGCACGTTAAACAGTCGGTCCTAGGTGTCATAATACGAATACCTATGACAGCTGTTGTTACAGGTAGTCAGAAGTCCAAGACTCTGACAACCGGTCTAACCTTAGAGTATCGGCATTGCCCAGTAACTTGGTTGCGGAGGTCTGATGGCTGTCGCTCCGTGTAAAATACTGGTTTCAACCGCATCTGGTTAGATTAGAAGTTGAACCCAACATAGTTGAGAAAAAGCTAGGCAGATATTATATATGTATATATTTATCCCAGATAATTATTCGAGAAGAGTTACAGCACTATAATCATTAGGAATTTATGTGATTTTATGTACAGTACGGGATTGAAAAGGTTCGTCAGTTTTCAAATTCATTCCCTCCAACATCGCGGGCACATGCTACCTTTTCAAACTGTTGAACGGAACAGACCAATGTATGGAAAGTTATGTTTAATTATTTGGTAGTAAGGATCAAAATTGCCTTTTGCCGCCATATGACGTAGTAGTGCCATGTAATGTCTTTGATTTGATTTAAGGGATTTGGTTGTAAAAACCATGACATCAATCAATTCGATGATTAAATAAATTAACGTTACTAGGTTCTATCATCATGTCACCATTATAATTTTTAATATCCTGTCAAAAAATACCTGTATTTGCATTTCTATAATGTTGGCTAATGCCAACTACTAATAATAATACTACTAATAATGACTACGTAATCGTAGTCAGTAAAATAATTTGTTTCTTACACTGTGCAAGCAAAAATAGTCCTTAAGGTGTATAACCTTTTCGTTCTCCTACTGTACCTATCTTTTGATCTGTGTACTTTTGTTTTTAGAAATCATACATAGCATAATTTTACCTACCAGACAGGCGATTTCAAAAAGTGCTACTAAAAGATGTTTGTCTGCTCTTTCCATGTATCTGCTCATCTATGATGATGAGCGTGATTTTACGTAGATGTATAAATGTTTATAATTATGCAGATCACAGTCTATCCACATTTCTTTTCAGAAATCTTACTACCTAACACAATTCAGGTTTGGAACGTAGAGTTGCTAGTGTAAGTGCTTGCGGCTGTCACAGAAGCGTGTCTAAGTCGCCGACACCTGCGGCACTCTAATGGGCTGTAATGGGGCAAGCTCTGTCTTACGCTGCCACCATGTCCGATGCGCGTCATTCCGCCTCACCCTGCCGCATTTACCGCACTTACGCGTCCATACAATCATCAGCCTGTCGTTTGTCAAATGCTTGTATATAACAATGTGTAAAAATGTATTCTGAGGTCTATGGAATCTATTTGCCTAAACGCAATGTGGAAACTACAGGGAATTCTACGTTCTTTCATAAAACTTAGGAGTTCCAAATGAACTGCAATCGAATGTTGATGATACGCAACAACCCCTATGAAAAAAACCGGAAATTTCTGAAATCAATGTTATTTTTAATCATTCCTAGGTACAGTCATATCGTCCCTACCTATTTGATTTTTACGAACAAGTACGTACTCGAAGAGTAAGATATTAGGTAGACTATGGTACTAGTATCAAGTAGGTAACGGTATCCCATCAAAGAAAACAAAACGAGTAAATAATATACGAGAAAAACGTGTGATCAATAAAAAAGCTAGCCAAGCCCGTGGAGAACTATTTATTACAGTAACCAAATTAAAAGACCATTACACGACAACAACTCCACAAAGGAGTCAACAAACAAAAAGTCTACACCGACTTCCTTTTAAAAATGTAATCTGCGTCAAGCGCGCGGGGTAATCATCGAATATTCCGTATCTAACTACAACTTTATACCGCGCGTTATCATGGCCGTATAATGAGTTATGTGGTCTTGCTCGTTTTGTGTCCATCACGGGGTATCGGCGAAGGGCGTCATCCATCATCCGCTGCGACTAATTGCCTGCTACCTTGCTTCGGTTCTCTTATCCTTTTAATTCGTCCTCCGAACACCTATACGACGTCGGAGCGAGCTGTTACGAATAATTGCTTGCGAGATACCGACGTCGACTTGATTGCAAAATTAAAATGTAAGAACAAAAAGCGCAAGCTGCATAAGTTGTTGTTAAGTGAGCATGTTATTTATCCGTTATGTATTAATAAATAACTGTTATACATATAAACGTGAAAATCTCCGTTTCTGACAAGTGAACATATGAGAAAAGTTTAACATTGAATTTGTTTTCAAACAATATCAAAACCAAATATTAGAATTAGGCGCCATTATCCACGATCTCTGATACATCAAACCGCTTAATGCAATACAAAAATCGTGCTCGACCAATTCGTAAGCAATCCAGTGGGTTCGCTAGTGGCGAGGCTAGTCACGAACGATCTACCGAGTCCATTGGCAAATAAAAATAAGGCCGAGGACAGCGATCCCGCCGAAAGGGGTAGCTCGATTAAGCGTCGGTTTGAGTTTTATTCGCGCGGGGTGGGAGGGGACGTGTGAGCCCGGCGCCGCATTAATCATTAACACAGCCTGCCTAATGACACCGCCGAAATGGGCCTAATAGTGATGCGACTAGTGTTGTCGACGGTTTCAGTGAGACATTGTTTAAAATAGGTCTAATGATGAACTTAGGTATAGATAGATTATAATGGTAGAACGATCACATTGGTCGGTAAACATGAATTACAGAACATTTTACCTTTAATTCCAAGCTAGTTTATACGCTATCATATCTTTCATTATACGATCACCAAACGGACGAGAATAATAATAAACACCTTTCTTCTTTTTTCTCTTATAATCTAAAAAATATTTAAGTTCTTTGTAGTATGTGTTTTTTAAAGTTTTTTTGTGTTATTTATTGCCTTTAAACTGTTTCGTTATTTTATTATCTTTTGAAACTAAATCAAAATGTTACCTACTTTAGAATTAATCAAAAAGTTGTTTCCATAAAACAATTAAATTGCTCATTCTTATTACATAAAATAGAAAATCGATTATTACAAATTCGATTTTGCATATCAAATTTCGTTTAGAAATATCGACATACTTCACTCGCACATCTCTACGCACGATATTAGATGTCGCTATTAACTCCGCAAAACGTAATTAATCGAATAAGTTTATGATTGATATAACCAGTTTGTGGGGCGCTTAATTCACTTTCCCAATTCCTGGGTCCCCGGTCGCTTTTATAAAGTTATCCTTTAAGAAAATTGATTAGCTCTATCGCGACGTAAGTGATTTTGTAATGATTCAATTCAATTACTATAATACCCAGTGTTGATCGGGGAAGCGTAAATAACGAATGAAATTAATCAAAAGCAAATTTATAATAACGTTATGTTTCTTGTTACGTGATTTTGTAGTCGTATGCATACCGATAAACCGTTGTGCTCCGCCCTATGCTAAGGTAGTAAGAATAAACTTTTTTACTAAACAAAACAGATGTAAGCAGTGATAGCTTAGCGGTTGAACGCTTGCCTTCCATACAGGGTCTGAGTTCGATCCCGGTCCGTACCTCTGACTTTTCGAATTCATGTGCGGATCAGAATTTGATTATCACTTGCGTTAACGGTGAAGGAAAAACATCGTGAGGAAACCTGCACAACTGAGAGGGCTCCATAAAGTTCTCGATGGTGTGTGTAGTCTGCCAACCCGCACCAGGCCAGGTGGACTAAGGCCTAAATCCATCTCATTCTGAGAAGAGGCCCGTGCCCAGCAGTGGCACATTAATGGGCTAGTTATGTATGTTTTATGTTAAAACAGATGTGAAGAGTAACTTGCCCAACAAATAAGTAGATGATAGTTTTATTTTGTAAATATAAGTATTTAATAAAATTATGAGATGTATTCAAACTATGCTCAAGAAATTCAAGAATTAACTTCATCGTTTTGTTTACTAATCGTATTTACTCGTAGTTACACCAGACTGCTCCTATAAAAAGAACTCCTATGAATTTATTTTACCTGTGAATGCTTATAATAAATGAGAGAGTGTACCTATTTATTCTTTATTGTTGGTAATTTTAATTTTAATTAAACACACACATCGTAGTACGTAGTTAGTAATCGTAGAGCCACTCACGGCTTTTTTTTTATTTGGTAATATGACACTTTTTTAGTAAAAACGGCCCATGCAAACGTATAGTCTGCTCGTGTAAATGTAAAGCGAATCAAAGGAAATGGATTATTAAAATAATCATAGGAAATGGCGATACAACTGTTACTATTACAATATATTAGTACTTACTCTAATTATTGACTCTATCTCTGAATTGCACCAGGATACCTAGAAAAGAATATTATAGAAAACGTTCGATGTAGACTTTAAAGGACAATAAATAGATTTAAAAACGTGAAGAAAAGTAGTAGAGGAGGACCATAACATAGTTTTCAGATAACCACCCACATAGTCGAAATTTTTATACGTATGACACCAACAGCATCCGAAGAAATACTAGGTAGTCTATTTTTGTGTAAAATATTTGTAATAACATAAGCTTACATTCAAATGCAATTAAGTTCATACACGAATACTTAATTTAACACTTTATGATCAAGTACCCCTGACGTCGCAGCGTGAAAAAGGCAGTGTGAAAGTAGAGGGGGGTGCACAGACGCAAGGGGTGGTGGGGACGCAATTTGTAATATTTCACGAGCCAGTAGACGCTTATTAACTAGGCGTGCAAAAAATCGACGCCACAGCAGCGCTCAACCTTTGATCAGAAACGGAAAAATCAAAACGCAATTTTAATGTCTCTCGGTAAAATGTGTAAAGCGTTGACACAGTTATTGCGTAGGATAGGATTATGTACATTGTGACAATTTAGTTTAAAATAAAAATATTGGCATTACGGTACAAAAATAAACACACAAACAAATACACTGTCGTATAAGGATCAAACTATTTCTATTATTTCATGTTCTTAGAATTAAGAATTATTTTACTTTAGGAGTGTTCGATAATACCAACCTCATTTTAACTTGAGGATCGAATAAAGTTTAACCAGAAACTTACTGCAAATAGCATCAATGCGTGATTTTGAATAGTTTGATGTGTTGTGTACACATCAAACTATTCAAAATCACGCACAAAATATTTTTAAGCTTAGATCATTATTGACAACACGTCATCTAAATAGGAATGGTAAGGTGTGTTCTTTGTTAGAGGTCCTATTAAAATAAATTAATTAACCGACTTCCCTATGCAGACTTTCATAACTTGGGCATAAGGCAAAATACAAATATAACAAGCACACAAATAACTTCTAAATAAACTAGGTACCTACTGCGAAAATAAAGCGATCATGTTTTTTTACTACATAATAGCAGCCTTGCAAACTAGCTAACGTATAAAAATGTGCAGCTCCTCTGACTAATGCAAAAAGTTGTATCTAGTCAGGGGCAGAGTATTACTGGGCGGAAAATAACAGGACCGTATTTAGGTGATATATTATTTTATATACAAACTTATACTTTTCTAGCTTTAAATCTTTCTTTGTCCTTAATTAGAATATACATTTTGGTAAAATAATTCACATATTCATGTACTTTTGTGTCTAATATGAAAGATTTTTATAGGAAATCTTATGCTTGATAATTTCTTATTTTTCTATGAGATATTCTTAATAATAACAAAAATAGGAACGGGAATAGTTATCTCTTATAAGAATTAGATACTTATTTGACGGTGAGTCTTACAAGATCTCTAATCTAGTAGGTACCTACGTACCTACTCTTCCTATATTTTTTGGTGAATTTGTCAATATTTATAAGATAGATAAGAAAGTTGTGTGGTAAAAGACGATACGTATAATAATATTCAGTCTAACTTGTTTTTCCAGCAGAAATTTATCACTATTGATTCATTTCATCCATTGGTCACTCAATCTGGCCTTTGGCCAAAGTAACGTAAAAAGGAATATTACCACTTATTCGACCTAACGTTTGCCCGGGCAGGCAAAAACATTTGTTGAAATATTGAGAAATAAGTTAGATTTATCTTTTTGAGGAACATTACGTTTGGGGACATTTGTTTTAATTATCGTATCGTAATATGTATCGTATCAATCAATATGTACAGTCTCTTATTTATTTATTTAATACTTCAATGCACAATGGTGGTACACAAGGCATTCTCTACCAGTCAACTTTTGGGTCAAAGAGAACACCATCGAAAAGAGAGGTACAAAAAAATAAAAATAAATTATGGATATTTGCGACTTAATTAACTATATGGATAACTAAACAACTATAAATATAGGACATAGGTTATAAATACATATATAAATATATAATAAATAATATATATAATATTATATAATATTACTAGAATATGTATATAAGCAAAAAATAAATAAAAAATAAGAACAATGTATATATCTAATAAATACTCATAGTTTATCCTCGAAGCTACAGTCTCTTGTAGCTTCGAGGATAAACTCTTATTATGTTATTTTATTATGGTCCTGTCAAAGTAATTTTTAGTATCTTTGAACATTTTGGGATTCAGTTTACCAGTAACCTGTAATCTCTAATTTTAGAATCAACATTGTAAACAGCCTGTTCGCATTAAACTAACGTTAGCAATAACTACTTGTCAAACCTAAATCCTTGTTAAACCTATTTTAAAATGAAATTGTGTTTTACATAGCATTTCACCGCAGACTTCCAAGCCGGCACTGTATCGTGCACGTACTTTTTTTGAGAGGCTATTAATCGCGAGAGAGGAGAGGGAGGACATTTAGCCGCCGCTGGACCGCTAGCCACTCAATAAGCACTTTGCTGATACACGGTACATTGTCTAAGCTTTGCGATCTATCGAAAGAACTATGTGAAGCATACTTCTATTATAATAGTGCAGTAAGTTGTTGAAATTAATCGGGGGAGAGGAGGGGAGGACATTTAGCCGAAGCTAGACCGCTGGCCACTTTATGAGTGATTTGGAGATAAATGGTACATTTTCTAAGGCTGTGCAACCGATATGAAGGACTTTGTGAAGCTTTCAGATTATATGGAGTAAATTGTTGTTTAATAGCGGGAGGAGAATGTGAAGAATTTTTTTTTGCCACCAAAAGGTCGCTAGCTTCTCCATAAGCGCTTATGTATTTCCTGTTTACAATAGTAGTACCTACAATGTCTAAAGATCTGAGATTGGCTATCGTTAGAGGAGAACTAGATAAAGTAGGTATCCTCCTTTACTGATTTACTTTGAACTTGTGTAGATATCTCATAAGATATTAAGGTTAACCAAGTTCAAAGTAACATAAACTGCTAGGTATATAAGGTCTTATAAGGTAGCTAAATAAATAGACAATATAAATTCTCTGTTCTGCATATTATACATAGACCTACAAATAAGTTACTTTGCTCCTTATAAGACAACATCCCCAAGTAGTACATAAACTTCAATCACTTCTGAGTACATAAAAGGGAAAACAGGAACGCCCTACCTAATAATGGGTAGAACAAACCGTTTAAACTATACGTAGAGACATTACTGCGTTTTAAGTATGACAAAGTCCCATATTTATACACACAAAATAAAAATATACCTTAAGTTTTTAAAGTTAGGGTTGATTTTGTGTATTAAGGGTGTTGAAAGTGACTTTGTCGTATCGAAGTGCGTAGGGCGGGCCGCCCAAACGTTTAGCAACGTTTAACGAAAGCCCCGAGGTGGGTGCGGGACACACCCACGGGGTCGAACTCTCGGCTCATCCATATTTCATATTAGGTAAGCCTATGTTCTGTCCAACTTACCTAAACTTAAAACACGCATTTACATTTATGTATATTTATTATATAAACATATTATTGTCCTTATCTACGAATGTACTAAGAATCTAGGAAATATTAAATTCAACTTATATAAACTCTGTCTTATGTGTTAAAAATTTTGCTAACAATGTTTATGGCTTAGCAACAGAGCAACTACCTATAAGACTTGTTTTTATAATATTCTTCATTTTTTTATTGTGAGAAACATTCTATTTTTATTCTATTATTATAGGATTGGACAATTTCAAAATGTTACAAGATCATTTGTAAACAAAATACCTTTTTTTTTATTCATTGTAGACTTAAACTAATTAGTAGGTAATTAGTACCTAGGTTATTTAGCATGTCGAACAATTGATTAGGACAGCCCCTAATAACGACCACCCTTAACCAACTTCAGTGTTCCAGTTCCTTCCAATCGATTGCGGTAAAATCTCAATCGGTAATAGACTGTTTTGTTATGACTACCCTTGGAACAACGGTGCTACCGACGACTCTGAGTCATCGGTAACCGTGATACTCTAAGTAACTACCCGTTTTATTTACTGAAGCTTATGCCTTAGAACCGACCACCCTTTCTTCACACCTATAGCACGTAGATGTAAATAATTCAGTCGCTAGTTGGCACTGAGCGTCGAGGGTTGCACTTACACTCGTTCCAATTTAAAATGTCATTTATTTCTGCGAATGCAACCTCGTTGCCACTTGCAAGCCTGACACTTCTTGATAGTATTTAAAATAAACAATAAAAACAGGCAAAATAAGTACAGTAGCTTTTCCCTAGGATGAAGAGGTTAGTCAAACCAGACGCGGCAGATTATTTGTATTTAGTTACTATGAAACCTGGTATATTTGATTGGAAATAAATTATAGACTTGGAAATGTACCGAATTTAACCTGTATAGAAGGACACTCATGGTAAAAGTTGCTATGCTCCCATTAGTCAAAGCCTGTTTTATAAACGTCCAAGTCTAGGTTAGCAGTTGTACGGTTTACGTACATACCGTCAGGCTGCAAACTCAGCAACCTACTTTTTGTATCGTATTTATAATAATGTTTAATATAATATTGAGTTAGTTGACAAATTACCTACTTACGCCAACACCGCGGATTAGCATCCAACTTAAACTTACTCTTAGTTGTGATCGGTCTAGCTAATAAACTTTTAGTGTTACAAAATATGAGCGTCTTTAGGTACGTCAACTCACCTCACTCATTCCTCTTACTTACAACTTCTAACTTATACTGCAAGTGTAAGGTGCCTACTACTACAGGACCTTACAGCAGTCTTAATTATATTTTATGTCGTGAGATTTCACTATCGTGATTGAAGTATTTTACAATGCTTTATAGTTTTTCGCATAGTAAAGTTTAAATTGTTTGTAAAACAAAGTGTTTTATGTCTAGCAATATAAACAATTGTTGTGAACCATTCGTTTATGTAAACACTTTTTATTTCAAGCTATCTAAAGATCTATATTTGCAGACTACTAAACTAGCGGTATTTTTAATTGAACGAAATACTAACCAGCGCCGTAACGAAATACTTCTTACAAATTATTAAAGGGTAGAACGTGCCATAGGGTAACGTAGGTAGACACCGGTAATGTGTCTACATAATCCATTTAAGCGCAATTTTTATAGTACTATATTTTACTCATTCGAAATATTGTACCATAAAACTAGCCTAGACTTTACAAGACATACTAGAATGGACAATGTATGTCCTTTCAAGTATCAAAGTTGCATGGTCGCGGTACAGTAGGGTGGTGTAGCGAATAACGAAGGCGCGTTTGATATGTTAATTTATATAATTCGTAGCTTTTCACTGCTTTTACAAGCTGTTGCGATACGGTCTTCGTGTGAATATCTATGTAACACAATTTGCTATTGCTATTAATAGAAATGGAATGAACAAATGGAAATGTAGATCTTTCGTGTTTGTTTATACCTAATCTAAACTTGTTGCACTGAGTTTTAAAGTTCTGACGCAATGTCCTGATTTGCAATTGCTAATCTAATAAAATATAATATGTGTCCAGACTTTCTAGCTAAGTATATATTTTAAGGAGCTAAGTCGTTAACCTTTAAAAATGTTTTAACAGATCTTCAGAACCAAGAGCTTTTTGCTTCTCATTCATTCATGGCCCCAAACGCTGTTAATCTACAG
The DNA here is from genome assembly GCA_910594945.2 of Amphipyra berbera. Lineage (NCBI taxonomy): Eukaryota > Metazoa > Arthropoda > Insecta > Lepidoptera > Noctuidae > Amphipyra > Amphipyra berbera. The sequence continues at coordinate 15,034,343 of OU343123.1, read as the reverse complement.
TGTATTGCAATCTTTTAGAGCTCATTTCACCCGTTAAACCATAGATACGTATCTCTACTTGCATTGTTAAAAAAAAACAAGTAGGTATTTTAAAATGCAATTCATTACACGTAATGAGTAACGTATCAAAACCGTTACGTCCAGACGTCACCGCATCGATTAGATGATAAAGTGGTTAGAATCAATTTGTGACACTTCTGTCACGATACAATAATCTAATTTTAATATTTAAAAGTGACAACATTAAACCCACGCTCGCTCTTCTCTGATTCCACGTTCTGAATACGAAATGTAAACGGGAAGCGCGCGAAAAGGCGGCCATGTTGCTTTTAGCACCCTTTAATGGAAAATATTTGAGAATAAAACGAACCGTCCTGATTAAAGTGTAAATGAAAGTGAATTGATATTTTAGCAACTGTTTGTAGATGCTTTACACGATGACGATTGTGTTTAATATTAAAGAGGCGCGATGTTTTTATTTTTGACAAGTGCTGTTGTATATTTTGTTTTCAGAAAGAGCTTTACTTTTTTATTGTAACGTAATCAATACAGGTTGCTGTTATATCTTAAGTACCTATTATTATTTAATAAAATAATCAAGGTTTCATAATCTGTTTTTTTTCAATAGTCCCAGTTAAAGTAGGTCGAAATAACGACACACTAATAATAATAATCAGACGACACGTTTGGTGCAGTGGCTGAGCGATCGGCTTCTGCGCTACGGGTCGTGGGTTCGATTGCCGCACGGAACAAATATTTGTATGGCCTACAGATAACTATCGGAACAACTGTTCCGGGTCTGGATCTTTGTGCGTGTGAAGATTTGTGTTTGTAAACGCACCCACGATACAGGAGAAATCCTAGTGTGGGGCAAAGTTTAAAAAAAAAAAAAAAACTAATTTCATTCAACCTGAAAAAGAACAATTCATGAATAGAAGAAAAATCCAATTATTTTATAACTTCATCGACTTGTCACAAGTGGTTATGAGTCGTTAAATAATTAGTAACTCCTCCCTTAGATCACATATCCTAATCCCACTTTTCAATTAAGTACCAATAAATCCCAGAAACCATCTTTCGAAGAAGTCTTGAGTAGTAAATTAGTCAAAGCAAAACAGGCGAGTTCGTGTTACAAATCCTCAATTAGCGAGCATACAGCTCAGTTTAAGCCGGCGTTTAAATTCGTTAGGAGTGGGCTACGTTGTTTTCGTTCGCGGGTTTCTCATAGATCAAAATATACAGAAGCTCAGGTTCTCTTCAGACAAACTAATTGCGTAGTACCTAAGTACCTATGACTCGTAAAAGTGGAATCTTCAATTCTTATCTCTTTTACAGTCTTTACAAAAGATAGAAAAAGTTCTAAATATTTCATTAATAGTAATGCCTTTAATTTAATCTCCATTTTGTAAAACAAAATCATGTATTTAGTTCTCATAATTTGAGGCTTCCATGGAAAACTATTATTCTTAGAAGCTTTGTTTTTCCAATAGCTTAAAAAACCCTAAATAACGATATACAATCCGTTAGTCACAAAATAGCATAACCGTTATGAAGACAGACATCTAATAGTTTGTCGTCTCTACGTGCAGTGTAATCTTTGGCTGCGCCATCAATTGCGTATGTGAGCTGCGTAGCTCGCTAAGTGGATCTCCATTTTAACTCCTGAAACAAGCCGGTTGAGGCTTTCAGTCGGATCTCGGCATTTGCATGATTGGCATTACGCTGATTACCCCTCCCCCTTCTCCCCAACGGTTCCTCCGTCACGGTTCACCCCGCACTCCTCATTTGTGCCGATTTCAGAAAGCTAAACACATGCAAATTAAAGTTTTAGATTTTTTGTGAACAGTACTAATAGAAATGTAAAGTATTTCTGTGAAATGTTTGCTTATTGATCTGAGTTTGAGAGACATAAAAAAGCTTGTTGGATGTTTATCATCTTGCGTGGGTTTTAGGGATGCCTACAAACCGTGCCAAACAGCTCTTAAACTCGAAAGACTTGTGAATTTCTATTTCTAGATAAAAAATATTCACTTACAAACTAGAATTTATCCAGAAAACATTATAAGGTTCTCTTCGAAAAAACACACACCGCAATAACAGGACAATTAAATTCGATAGGAAACATACAAGAAGAAACTAAATATTTAAGATATATCCTCACATAACAAAATGATTATATTAGCAGTCAGTTTGTACGGATTAAAACTTTAATCTGCTCCCCCGCACCCTCCCCGTGACTCCTCCCCCGCACCGACAGTTGAAAGTGCTCCAGAAAGTGTCGTTTATGTACTCAAAGCATATGCAAATGGATGTTTTAAAATTTTAGGGAGAGAACGCCACTTTAGTCCCTGAAGCACTTGCGAATATCAAAATGTAAATTTACCCTTTTATGTTTACAAATCTTGTAAATGAAAGCGTTCATTTTATTGACTTTAGCCCAACAAACATTGAGTATACGGCCATTTTGATGTAAAACCCGCTGAAATATGCATAAACAATTTTCATATACATGTTCATATTTTATTTTAACGTAAACGTTGTTTAATCTTTTTGAAGGTCGGTACATTAGGTGCAATTTATTTTTTGATATTGTAACCCTATTCTCATTTGCAAAGAGTACCCTTAAATCAATCTGTAAGTAGTTCCACTACTGACTCCATTCTTCATCACAAGTCTTGGCAAGAGAAACTATATACCTGTAAATCTTGTAGGTATCGTTGAATGTGGTCTTCCTGTTGGCGCCACAGCGCCCTAATCTGGACTCGATGTCTTTGAACTAACAGCCTTATAGTATCATTAGTCAGTCTTACGCAACAACGTGTAAAATAACACAGATTATGTTTTGATCAAACTCCGTTTACCGGGTGTAAAGTGAGAAGTAGGAATAGGAAGACGGTGTCGCTCGGTCCGATGCGCGCGCGCCGATCTCAGCTGATCGAGTTACCCGCTCGTGCACACAAATGCCAATCCTTCGAGAATCAATGTGTTGTGAGAAAATGGTCGTCAATTATAGATAGGTATTTGTTATCTCGTGTTAATAGTATCAATTAAATTTTCAATGGAAATGTGTTGATTGCATTGAGTTATAACTTAATTTTCACGGAAATAGTGAGAAATTATTGACGCGTTTGAATTCTTGTTCGCAAGACTGACGAGATAATTAAAACGCGAATAGTTTAATTAACAAAAGCATTGTACGCTATTTCCTAATATAATTCTGAACATGTCTGTGTTTAAAAACAGTCAAGAACAGATTCAACTTTTACCTACGGCCAGATTGTTCGAAAATCTGACTCAAAAACCATCCTTCGCGCATCGTTAAGATTTTAATTAATATTCGAAAGTTCCCTAATTGCTTTTTCAATTACTGAGATAGGCATTTGTCGAAACATTCGTTTCCTGGTTATAAAGACTTACCTACCTACCCTTGAACTTAAGAAGGAAGCAAAACATTGGTTAAATAAGCTGGTTCCACATAAATCATACATTTATTGCTAAAAACGCATTCCACATAACTCTAAACATGGTTAACGATATGACTAGTATATTATTAACATTACTCTTAGCATTTCTGGTATCAGGTGTCCTTTAAAGGAGTTCATTACAGAATGTCAGATTTTTCGTTCATTTAAATTCGTCGAGACGCAGTGGTGCGAGAAACATACGTCACGCTCCATGGGTATATGTGACGATATCAATGCACTCTTTGTATCCGATTACTGTAATAATTTGAATAAATCTTCCATTACACTCGTTAATAGAATGTTAATGGACTGCTTCATCGGATCACGCCGATGTTAGATGAAGATCTTTGTAGCAATAAACGAAGAAAAGCGATGAGTTTCCTTTTTTTATATATCGAATCCAACGACCATTATGCCTAGCACGAACATTTGACGTATAGTATCGCTAATAAAAGCAAATTTTGAATCGAAAATATAACTGTCCTATAAGATTTTGGTTTAATTTTTTGCGACATGCACAATTTGTATCATACATAGATCGACGGTCCCTACGTATACTATCGAAACTACAAAATCTGTTTTTATTTTATTATGTATGTACACCGATTACGCTAAGATGTATGATCCGATTTACGTGATTCTTCTTTAGTTTGATGCGGAATAGTTGCCATTTGGTCCCATAAAAATGTATTATTTTATAACATTTAAGATAACATAATTTCACACATTTTAAGCAGATAAAATAAAAACTGAGATTTTGTAATTTCGATAGTACCTATACATAGGGACCGTCGAGATATGAATAAAGTTTTCAATTTAATTAAACAATATGTGCGAAACGAGTATTTCCAAATCAAAATTCATTCACATTAACATAACGCCTGTATTCCCCGAAGGATTAGGCAGAGGTGTATAGTAACACCCTCATCACGCCGTTATGTTAAAGTCCCATGTAATAGGGGGCGAGCCTATTGCCATCCACCGAGCACAAATCCAAAACCCGGGCTGCTACTAAGGAATTAACGTTACGTTACTAACGTGACAACATTAGTACTACCTACTAGGCCTACTTTATAGCCAACTAGACTATTACCCGCGGTTTCATCCGCATCCTAGGGGAACTACTTGATGTACCCGGATAAAAAGTATCCTATGTGTTAAGCCAGGGCATAGTCTATCTGTGTGCCAAATCTCATCCAAATCTGTTCAGCCGGTTTTGCGTGAAAAAGTAACAAACATCCATACATACATACAAACTTTCGCGTTTATAATATTAAGTAAGGAAGTAGTTGTTTATCATATAAGAACAAGATAGAAAAGCGAAATTAAATCTATGATATCATCCCAAAACTCGGTGAAAGAGTCATTAGTGTAACATCGCAGAAAGAAAGACGTTGCTAACTAGAGCTTTCGTTATTTTATTTAATTAACATCGGGTCAACGAGTCAGCCTCCAATCTACTAGCCAGATGTGGCTGGAGTGACAACTGCAATTAGGTACTATTGAAAGTAGAGTAATTTACAGACAGCCTGTCTACCTACCTACCCACTTCGGGTCACTTAAAAGTTTATATATTTAAGTATTTAAATCCAAACGACTTTTTCACCACAACACAAGCAGCAAAAATTGTATTAAAAACGTCTTCCAGACGTGATTATCTTTAAGAAGTCTTTTAATAAATGGTACCAATATAACGTTGTACATTATCTCAAGCAGGTATTTAGCTAACAAACAAAGAAATTACGTTATCTACCTACTCTTATTCTAAAATACTATAGAAATAATCAAATCTAATTTAAAGCTGTTGCAAATCAATTATATTTGCATTTTATTTTACATTTTTAAAACAATTAAAGTACTTGCAACTAAACGTAATTACTATTCTAATTATTATTGGAACGCACCCGTGATGACTGACACGTTTTAAATACATGTTCGGTTGGAATTTGGACCATTCCCTACTACATCAGAAACCTCGGAACGCATCGCGAATATTCTAAACGACACACCTTCCCACAGAACATACTCTCGAGCACCTTCCGCGACAGCGCCACGAACAGTTGTATTTAAGTAGGTACCTAACTAATTACTCGGAGCTAATTGGCATAAGATTATCAAATTGTGCATAGTCATTTTTAGTTGTAATATTTAAAACTATATTGAATTACTAAGTACAATATCTTACTGCTTACTATTCTATAAATAACATTAATTTCAATGTAATACCCCAGAACGGGGTTCTTCTCCTACCTTCCCACCTTCTACTACTACTATTACGGCTACACTGCGGGTAAGATACGCCGAGTACTACGACGCTAAAGAGAAGCTGATTGCTGCCTACTACGGTACACACCGTGCCATCGGGCTACTAACGCAGGACAGTGGTGTTTCTATTGTCGTCTAGAAACTTTACACGCGCTCGATATTAACGAACTCACTTCCGGCTTAACCGATAATTTTACATATTTTTTTAACTTACCTTCATAATTTTGTCAAATAAACAACTTACTTTTGCATTACTATAAATTTAATTTCTTTACTCACCTATTTAAACCCCTACGTTACACTATACCTATAATAAAATAAATCAACACTCAATTAAAAACAAAATCATATATCTGAGAACGCAAGTGGTCCTAACCGCAACGTCCCTTCCTGTCGCGTCAAGTCGAAGTAGCGTCCACGTCAAGCCAATGAGTTGAGAGCCCAGTGGCTAATACTGGCTGCATATCATGTTCACATACTCTATTAAACATGATAACTATCTATGAGACCGGGTGTTGACCACACTTTGTTTATATTTGACTTCAGTCATTCATTCGTTCGTCGTTGAATGAGCAACCAATTTGAATGGAAAGTTCGAGGGGATTAAATTTTTTTAACTACTGTTTTATGTTGCATTGCAAGTTTAACAACGGAACATCACTTTAAATAAAAATGATTTGGATAGTAGTCTACAAAATAACTATGTCGTCGATCCGTCAGGGGCTAGTTTAGGCTGAGCTATCATGCTGCATTATCCACAATTTCATCGTCTTCAAATCAGCCCGCAAACGACCAAAGCTAAAAATAGCCCTGCACCTTATTAGGTTAACTTTGAACTGTTGGCTGGGGGCTAGTCTATTGACTAGCCCCCAGCCAACAGTTCAAAGTTTACCATGATTATTCCTATTCATACGAGACAAATCCCAAACCCAGGCTATAAACTTCAGAAATTAAAATCCAACCTTTTTGCTCCGATCTGCGATTTGAACCCAGTACTTCAAGATCTACAGCTGTCCTTGCTACGATGCGTCTATTAAGAAAATTTTCCTGACCATGTTTAATTTCACAATTTGCCTGCAACACTCACACTGTCACATTGTCATGTGTGCATACATGACATGTGCGAGTGCGCGTGCTTGTGCTCGGTTGCTTGCGGTCGCCGCGGCTCGCTTAGTAAACGGACGTAATCTCGACTAAACACTGATCAACTGCTAATACTCTTATGTGTTGGGCGGTTGAAAAGGTACAGCGGTGGTTCTGACTTCGATTACTGAGTGAAATGTGACCAAGTTTTAGAACGAAACAGTGGATAACTACACTATATCGCTCTTTTATATCTTTAATAAGAAATCTACATATTTTCACTGGCAGCACCCTGAAACATCAATTGCTGAAAATAGGCATCCCCGTAGACTGCTATAAGTTGTAGCAGACTTGTAAGTACCCTATAAGTTCCAACAAACGATTTTGGAGGAATGTTAAACCTCGTCAAACTGAAGGAAAACACAGTAAGAACTTATCAGTATCTTTATTTACGACAGTCATCTTTCTCGGTAGGTACTTGTTCACTCAACGTTGAGTGGTTCAGTTCTCTGCATTCCTCAGGAAAACCATTGTTTTGCAGATACGATGTCAAAAGTTCTCATAAACATCCAAAAGATGAGATGAGGTGTTAATTCTTGCCAACGATTAGAAGAAGGCATACTTCTTGAATCTCTGGCAAACAATAAATTAATGGACCATAGAAGTCTGCTCACCTCAAAAAGGAAAAAGATGCATAGTCATTTAGTTCATGCATCACTTAATACAATCTTAATATGCAAAGTCGAGTACCCAGTACAACGTATCGCAGATACCTCTCAGGCCTTAATTACATAGTCATTAGAAATACATATTCCTTTTTAACTAGACAGTGAAGCTACATTACTGACTAGTAAATCGATATGATCAAGTTAAACTATTGGTTAATGTATCAGTGACGGGTAAAGTGATACACGGTGTGGCTACCTAGTCGCACACATCAGTACTACTCAGTGCTCTGTGAACATGAGGTATGTGGACACTGACAGTTATAATAACAACATTTATATTTGTTAAGCTACTTAAAATATTAATTGTGCTGCCATTTCATGGGAATTCTTTAGTATTTCCTCAGATAACTTGTTATTCGGCTATTCTGGATAGAGACTGCACCATACCATATTTCTTTTCGCTACCGAACAGCAACCAAACACTCAAGTTTTCTTTAACTGAAAATGTGTCAATTAATTAAACAATAAGTAAGCATTCAACGCGTCGAAAAAATGCAGTACATATTGCTAATAAATATTAATTTGAAATGAAAACCACTTTATATAACTTCTTTTCCGGAACAAACTTTCTTTAAAGTAATTGCTGAAACACTTTAAGTGCATTTAGACAACCCTGGTTTTCTATAACTACTTTTAAATAAAATAGAGTTTAAGTAGTTAATAATCTTGCTACAAAAAGCTACATGTACAACCATATTAAGTACACACACAGCAACACATATGACAGCTTACGTGTCGTGCAACTATGTGTGTGTTACGGGTTATGCGCACGCGCAATTTCGCAGTGTTTTGTATCGTCGTGCGACCGCAGGCTCCGTTCAACTGATACAGTGCTCTCAAGTTACACCCAAGTGAAATCGTTTCATAAAAGGCCCTTTTGGCTTCTGCAACACTTTATAGGATTCTAGTACATCGAAGATATTAAATTAAACACGTTAAAGTCTAGCTGCCAGATCGGTTAACAATAAATTGGTGCAACAGAACATTACACGAGATCGAAATGGTTTTCATAGAAGAAAGTAGTGTTGTACGGGTTATGAATTTTCCGACATCACCGAACGCTTATTTATTTGTACTAGGATTGCTTGTGGTTGAAATTCCACCATTATAGCGACATAAATACATATTATTTGTTTTTGTACACATCTAGGTAGGGCACAGTACCTTTCGAATGATATAAGTTTCATTCCCCTCCTTTTATAATAAATACTTACTTCAAAAAAAGTACTTCTATTTTCGATGTACACGTATTAATATAATGACGAAAGTTTCAGCTCTATGTATTCGAAAAACAATTGTTCTACTATCTCCTACATCCTATAAGCAAAGTAATGCGATTTAACATTAACAGCAATCACAATATTATCATTTTTTACGACACGTTTTCCCCTCTCGTAATGTTTAGCGTACTACGTTTGTGTGAGAGGAACGCCGTTAATTTGCTCATGAATAGTAAGTAACAAGTGGGGTCCGACTCGAACCATTAATAGCTTGTTTTTGCCACCTACACTGTGATTACTTCTAGTAAAACGGTTGTTTCTTGCTATTATTCAGTGTTATACAAAGTGACTGCTCCAGTCTATTCTTTTTTCCTGTCCAACAGTTTCCACATCATTAGCTACTACGCATCTAGGTATACCGATATTGCTTCGCGTTGCAATTGCTATTTTATTATTCATTGTTTAAACGTACGTTAAAAACTATTTTGCACGATCTGTTTGCTATCATCCGCTGTTTTTAATTGAAATTACTTAGATAGATCATACATGTAAAGTTAATCAATTCTCGAGTTATTATTCTTTTAGTATGAAACTCTTAAATCAAAAAAACACGTTTTAAGAAGTTTATTAAAAATAGTTAAGACCCAATTAATAGATTTCTGAAACCGACGGTCTATACGTACAATCCCATATGTGGTAGATACGTGATTTGCATGTTTTGTTTTCGTGACCTTCAGGCTACCCTAGACTATCGTTTAGTTTAACAAAAATAAGTCTAACTTGGCAAATTGACCTTTAAATCCACACACGACATTTCCCATAACTACAAAATTTTCTAAAATTTCCGACGTAGAACCACAGCAGTGGCAGTCCAGTAATTTTACTTTGGATTTTAGTTTTTATACTTTTTAATACTAATTACCTACACTGCTGCGCCGCTTTGTATGAGACAACCAGATTGTTTTGACATTTCCAGATCCATGCTCTTGTGGGGAAGTTCCTCAATTTTGTGAATGCGTCAATCACTTACACTAATGTTGTAAGCAGTATTTAAGTGGTGGGTGCATGGTACCTATACCTACGTAATACTCCACTTTCATAAATGGCAATTACGACTTTGATTAATTTAAAGACTACCACGTAAAAGTCAATAAGTACCACTTGCAATAGGGAAGATTCCGAATAATTTCGATGTATAAGTAAAGTAACATAAAAGTTAGTAAGTGCCACTTAAGGTATTTGCAATACGGATGATTCCGATGTATAAGTAAGTGACGAATAATACACTAAAAGTGATTTTTATGACCTATCTTTTTATTTTTTATAATACAAATCACATATTAAACCTCTATACCAAATTTCATGACATTACGTTAAGTAGAACATGATGTACACGTGTTTGAAACTTTGAAGCACTCTCCTGTAAAATGTGTGTTTTGTAGTTACGGGATTATTCGTAGGGACCGTCGAAACCTGAAATGTTTATTATAACTACGTATTTCTTAACAAGATGTTTTTCCAGCGACGCGGTGCGGCGCTATAAGGCTTTCCATAGAAAACGCTTATAAATGAGTTTCTACTAAAAGTATGCGTCGTAACAATTATAATTGATAACGTTTCTCATTCGCTCAATTATATTAAATGGAGTGAATGTTAGCTGTTTCCCGGTTTGAAACAATAACGATAATCAGATGGCAACATCTCGCGAACAATGACACTGTGCCCCTGCCACGGTGACCATGAGTCTTTGAAAAACAATTAAGTAATAGATATAAACTATTTTTTCTATTTGTGCTTGTTTAATGAAAGAACTGACAGAATTATAAGAGAATATTTAATTACCTTTATGAACATTTATTAACAGCTACTCGTGTGATAATTTTGCAATAATGAGTGTGACCTACTCTTTCCCGTAGGCACTTCGTCTTTTGCCCTGTCCACAACATTGGTTCTTTTATTAAGTCCTATAACTGACAGTATCCAGCGAAATAGTCTAGTTCTTGAAGGCGTAGCTACCGATTGTGAAGACCTAAGTTAGATTCATTAGGTCTGCAGACGAGATACCTTAACACGGAGACTTTGCCATACAAATACTACAATCAAAGGATAGGTAAATGTGTTAACTTGGAATGAACCAACATCGAAAGTTTCGTAGGTACGTACAATAAATCAATAATTATGGGTAATAAATAGTACTAACACACGGTATGCCGTCATAATCTAGCAATTACTATCGAGCAATGTCAGTCAATCGAAGGAAGTCAGACGACGCAACATTAGCACGGGATATCATAAAACGCTTATAGTTTTCCTCCGTACGCACATTACGCAGCCATTTGAATATCCAATGCGGTTATAATTAGCAATTCAATAAACACTTCTTACTTTGTAAGTGGGCGCGAAGACGGCCGTCCAATATAATCGACCGACCGTAATCGGTGAAAATAGAACAATGAATCTCAAGAAACTTCGACGCAAACGTCTCATCGGTCCCACAAAAGTATGTCCGAATCTAACCAGTCTTCATAGTAGCCGATTCTCACCGACTATTATCGCAGTTAAAACAGAAAACATACTAGTAAACAACGTTAATGCAGGACAAGCGTGCGTGTGCGATGGATAGGTGGAAAATCGGAAACCGACTGTTATCTACGCCCAAATTATCTCGGCAGTTCATAACGGCGCTGCCCCGCTGCTCAGGTAAAAAGTAATAATATGTTGAATTCAGTAGGTAGGTATAGGTATTGGATTCAGGATTCTTAATTCTCCGCCTGCCAAAATGCCGCGTTGTAGTCAGCAATTGTCGGACAAATCGGTGAACGATAGTTTGAAAGCGGTCGTCTGCGTTAGGCCTACGCGCTACCCTATTTGTATCTGCGCTATCTGACCAGAGACCGGTTCATTGTAACATGCAAATACTTATGGAATTCCATAAGTAATTACGCACTGTTCTTGTATTTTAGCATATTTAATAAGACGAATGAGAAAAACAAGAGAATCAGCTGGTTATCGTTCCGTGAAGTTGTCAGGAGACAAAAACTTGTATCTCAACTATCAGTCTGTCACTGCGCGGGCACGATGGTAACTTTAAAGCCGATAGTGATAACTTATCGAGATTTATAAAAGTTGCTCTATGACTTTTATTACAACATCGGCAACTGGTAAAAATTTGCTACAAAATAGTTCGTACATTTAATTCCTTAGTAACCTAACACTGGTAATCCTAATAATGGTATTATTAACGCATATAAAATGCTACAAATCCTCATCCTGGACAAATATATACTCCACTGTAGTCGCTTAACGCCAGGATGTAGTAAAGTTGTATATTCCCGGATAAGAATGTAAATCAGGCTTTCCTGAAGTAGGCATTAGTAGCAATTATCCTACCTAGAGAGAGCTAGACATATTATAATACTGTTTAATACCATGTCCTAGATTAGCCCACAAGTATGGCGACTGCAAGCTTTTAGCCGAGTTCCCACGGCGCTGTTACTGTTAACCTAACTGCCTGTAAGCGGTGCACTCATAATACTTAAAAATTAAAAGTTATTGTATTTATGAAACGTGTGAGAATGTTTAATTAAATAAGTGGAATAAACGGAACTAAGCACTTATTATAACCAATGAAAGTGACGACACACTAGTAAACATTGTGGAAACAACGAGTAATGAGATTATACTAATTCTAAGTTCACAAGCCGATTAGGCAATACGTAACTATACACAAGTTACTTAAAAACACATTGGAGGTTAATTTATGGCGATACAAAGAGCCAATTAAAAACGTAGTCAGGAGATATTTATTTAGCGGTTGAAAGACTACTCGACTAACGTCCATTTGCGTAATTTTATAATACCTACCTAGTTACAGCGATTTATAACTATTTCCAACAATTCTTACTTTTTAACTGACTACATTCATTAAGCTACGTCATCCAGGGGTAATCTTGGTACCCGATATTTACTAACTTTAAAAATAAATGCGTAGGCACCCCAAGTAGAGCTCAAGTCTGATAACTAACTTTAATGGGGGACAACGGTTTCAGTTTCTAAACTCTATGTAGGTACCTACAAAGAAACAAGGACATTGTCAGCTCCTAAAAAAATTATTAACCGGTGATCGGTTGCACAAACAAAGATTAGTTACACATTATTTGACGTGTATTCTGGACTCATCGAAAATTAGTTGCGCGATCTGACGGGAGTACGCCCTCGGCGTCATGTGTTAGAGCGCCGATCATTAATGAGTTACAGCAAAAAATATGTTCGTCTATACAATACAGGCGCATGACTCGCCGCTCCGCGATCAATTATTAATAAAAAAAAGCGGGCCGCTTCATTGAAAGGGCGATTAGCTCAATATTTATATGGAATATTCGGTATCAACGGCGCTTTGTGGCCATAATTCGGTGGGTCGTGACGCGGCGCGTTTGACTCTCCCGCCCGCACCACAGACCAACTGCTATGTGCTGATGTGTAGACTTGATACTGTGTTAAATATAAAGTAGGAATGTACTCATTTAACGAAACTCACGAAACAAAATAATAGAATAGTATATTAAGTAAGAACAAAAGTCAAAATCATCAACTCATAACAAACAAGGCACTTGAAAACCTAAAATGCTCTATGTGGTGTTAAGTAAAAGATACCTGTGTCATAACAGAATTTAATTCAAATACAAATCTGTAACAAATAAGTCATTAGCATCATACAGGGCATCAAATCCCTCATATTTTAAATCAGGTACCTAATGCACTTTTACAACATTAAAAGCACCAAACCTCTGAGAGCTCCATCAAGTGCAGGCAACATACAAAGATACACGTTCCCATCAACTAAGCGGTACGACGCGGGCTACCACGCTCGGCTCATTGTACTACCGAATTGACTCGCCGACTCTTTCAATAGAATTCTTCGCCGTGAAAGCAGCCACTATGTCGGCGTTTTATTTAATCTGATACATTTCCCCGAACATCAATCACATGCACGCACTCGACACTGGCGAATTATTGGATCATTTTCAGATATGTATTATTTTCGAATTCTATGACCCGCGGAAGTAGTAAAACAGTGACATTATCACCATATCTAACAATAACGTATTTGAGTGGGCCTAGACATTCACTGCTGTACCTACGATACCTACGATATACGAAGAGTACCTACAACTGATCAAATCTACTAATAACTAGATATGCAGACATATTCTTCTAAGTTAAAGTCGTAGCATGTGGCGTTCTATAGTTTCTGCCTACCCCCATGGGAAAAAGGCGTGAGTTTATGTATGTATGTATTCTTCTAAGTTAAATGACCTGGTAATAGAATGCTAAAACGATGGTCTAATACCAATTAATTATTTGTATAATTCATTTGGCATTACCGATTCGCATAGCAACCAATGGCTGCCAGAACAATTTTTCAGTAGAGCTGATGCTAATGAAAAGGCATTTTCACGAGCTTTGGCGCCGGCCGACATGCAAATGTGCTGTTTAATGACGCGCGAAGCCACGCCACACAACTACACTAGCTTTGCGAACACAAAACGTTACATTACACACAGTTTATTGTGAAAACTCGTTTCAGAATTGTAAACGTACTCATCCACAACTTTACCGGTACCTACATACGATCCGAGTCGAATCTAAACAAATGTGACTTATGAATACATCTTGACCTCCAACTGGCCTGTATTGACAATGGTAAAATTTATGGTGAGAAACACGGAAAAACATATTGCAAACAGAAAATAAAGTTTAGAAACAAAACACTAGTCTGAGAAACTTAAAGCAGAGATATTCCACGTGTAGCGGTGCCTATTGAATGATTTTAACTAAATGTTTTATGACTCGAGCATCGCTAAAATGCCTACATCCTTAAGATCAATGTGTCACAATTGAGTCATTCGACCCGCCTTCAAAAAGAAAAGCCCTTCAACCTTGAAAAGGCAAGAGAATGCGGCATGAAAGAGCCTCACAATACTCTTTTAATTTGTCATTATGCAGCAATAAAAACATGGTAAATGAGAGCGACAAAAAACTCGTTCAGAGACAAACAAAAACCGCGAGCTGGGGCGAAATTCGCAAATCATTCTGCGATAATGACGGCCGCTTGAAAAAAATTTAAATATCAAAAGGCCGGACGGGGCACGGTAATGGTTTAAAATCATTTTTCATTCGAGTCACTCGTGAGTCAGAAATATGAAAACGGTAGCCATCACATCGGGCGCGCTTCCATTAACTCTAGCCGACTCGCGATTAGAATTTTGGACGAGCTCCATCTTTCATTTGTTACCTTCTTCGGAATAAATAAAACAAAAATGTTGATCAATTACGGTGTTCGAATGAAACTACATAAGTACCTGCGTCGTTAATGGTTTTTATTTACAAAGGTCCTTTTTAATATTAAATCGCATGACTTATGTTATTTAAATGTCATTTATTCTTCTTTTTCTTGTTCTTGGGTTGGGATTGGTCGAGGGGGGTCAGTCCGCTATCAAATTCGCTCGCCGTATGCATGGAACTCTGTTTCTGAATTGTGCGTCCAGCAAATGAACCAATCTTTGCTTTTGGGAATCTGTGAAGGAAACACATTATGATACCTATAAAACTACTGAATATTAAAATCATGTTGACTATAAAGCAGATACCACTCCGCCTTTGACATCCCCCGATTCTAATAAAAAAACAATTCAAAACTAAATTAAATCGGCATCAAAGCAGTATCATGTGAACGCTTTGACTGTTTCTTTCAAAGTATCTAATCAGAACGAGAACATTTCAAACCGACACTGGCCATTCATTCATCCGTCAGTTTAGTAGTTCAAATTGAGATTTTCAAATCGTTCCATACAAAAATATTTCATAGTTTTAGGATGATAAGGTAGGATAATGTTGTGTAGGCAATTTTAATACCTCGATCGAAGTTCTGACGGAAGCTGACATAAAACTTTGTGAACAAAAATATAAGAAATATAATTTCAGAAGCTCACCCTGGCCGCTTCTTCTCTTCATCTTCGTGTAGTGTGAGTCTGTTAGCCGGCCTGTCCTTACTATTAGTGGGGTTGGACTTAACGCGACGGGCGAGCGTGGCGGGCGCGTCACGTAAAGCGAAGGCCTTTGCCGCGTGCCCCAAGTGTAGCTGTTTGGAATCCAAGTACTCGCGGACGTCGCGAGGATAGCCCGAGTAGAAACGCACCCATGATGTGTATGCTAGGATTAAAAAAAAAGTTGTATAAAATTGCCTTCAATATCTTGTAATGGCTACTGGCTACGTTAGAACGGATCGTTACCATAACTAATTGAGTTCTAAAGCAATTTTGAAAATATTTTTGAAGTCTGTCAGGCCTCTATTTCACCTTCCATCACATCTACACCTTCACTAGGTAAATCATGTTCATTAAACGTCATTATTTCATTATTTCGAGTTATCAATGGAATCGTTTCACTAACCCGACTTGTATTACCATAAATTACCACAGTTACCACTACTGGCGCTCAGGACGCAGTTCCTTGAAGTGCACGGTGCGCTAGGGCCGCGCATTCGTGGTGACAGTGGTGCAACTCGAAGACCGATACGACTCGTACGACTGATGCGAGTTTCATGATAGTAAGTAATACTGACCTCTACTGGCTCTCAGCAGCCAGTCTCTATTGGTATGCGCGGTGTGCTCCAGCCGCGCCTGCACGGCGACAGCGGCACGCTGCGCAGTCGCAGCCGCTGGTACCACAGTACGTAAAGCCTCTAGCGCACGCGACTCGTCTCCCTGTCGCAATCTGGGAAATCACTGTGATTTAGTTGCGATAAATTTAGAGGTAGTTTATCCATTGACTAAAATAAATGTGTGATACATTCTAGTTAGTGGTTGTATGAGTGTAGTGTTGTTTTTATGTTTTTCGTTAATGTTGTGTCGTCATCTTATCATCTTATAGCGGCCCGTCCCGGTTTCGCACGGGAGGACATTTTTCCCGTATTTGCAACATTTATCATTTATGCTCCGCTCCTATTGGCCGTAGCGTGATGTTATATAGCCTATAACCATCCTCAATAAATGGACTGTCCAACACAAAAATATTTTTTCAATTCCAATCAGTAGTTCCTGAGATTAGCGCGTTCAAACAAACAAACTCTTCAGCTTTATAATATTATTAGTACAGATATAAACACCAAGTAAATGAAGGAAAATAACTAAAACTAATGAATATAGTTCACCTGATTCTCTTCTCTTCCAAATGCCTAATAAACCGTGCTTCGCTTGGTAGTAGGAACATCACGGCGGCACCCACTTGCGCCGCGCGGCCAGTACGACCCACCCTGTACAAAAATAATATTATTACTCTTCAACATAACATGAAGAGTTGACAATACAATACCAAGTCTTTATAACAGATATGTGTTTAGTGTTATTGCAGGGAGACCTGATAACCATATACGCGGTAAAGCCTGAACAACTCCTTAATTGCTTTTTACTTTACCCGTGACAGTTATAGAGCCCATCCTGGGCCAAAGACCACGGGTCTCATTTGCTGTCCATCACTACAATTTCCATCTCATTACTTTAAGAAAGTTTGAAATAGATATAACTCGTGACCCACCCTTCGTACGGATGTCATTAAGTAATTCACGTAAGTGAATGAGGCTTTTTTCATCAGTTTTAATCAAACACTTGATTTTTTCCGACTTTCTTGACTAAAGTCGTGATAGATCAGTTAATGCAAACAACAGGTTTATTAATTATACACATAATTTCTACCTTCCTACCTTCCCCGAGAATCACTCTATATAATCGTGAAAATCGGAACAAAATCAGTTCAGTGGTTATGGAGAAAATCGCGCACAGAGAGACTAACAGACAGAGACAGGCAAACGCGGCGAAGGATTTTGTTTTACAATAATCTAGTAATATGGAAACGCTATTTTTCGGAAATAAGGCAAAACAAGACCAGGCAGAAGAAAACATAACGAGAACATTCTGAAATTTAAAAAATATGATATTTATGCTTTTTACCTGTGCACATAGTCGGTGGCAGAGGCCGGCACGCAAAACTGCAGTACGAGGTCCACACGTGGTACATCTATTCCTCTGGCAGCGACATCCTGGCAAATTAATAGCATTGAAGAACGGTTGTAAATGAAAATACTTTTTACATATCAGTTGGGATTTGTTAGCAATCTCGAGCTGACGTTGAACTCGAGATTTACCAGGCTGTATTTTCTTGGATTCAGTTCGCCCGCCGTTAATGTTCTGAATTCTTCGGTATTACAGGTAAGTATAATTTTTATTATAGTGTATATCATAAATGTTCATGTCATATCAAATGCGCATGCAAACTCAGTGTATCAAAAACCAAGAACAGAAGCCTCGCATCGCGTAAGCGAGTGAGCGCCGCGTCAGTAGCTACCGCCCGCTGCGACCGAGATTAAACCTGATACGATCTCACCTTCGAGCCGTCATTATCTACACTATGGAGGACATTACACCGCGCCTATTGCTGTATTAATGCAATTAAAAACACACTACCACGTACAACGTATTCGTTGTGGCTAATTACACGATTAGAAAATTATTTTACGCTTCACCTACAGCGCTGACCGACCGTGGAAAATTTTCAAATGATAATAAAGTGCTTTCTCGGGAATCTGCTGCAAACCCCTTTTGAAAATAAAGTCGATTACTAATTATGAAGTCTGGAATAGATACAATATCAAGCCATTTAGTTTATTGTTGAATGATTAAAAGAGTATGAGTTCTTGTAGTTACTCATCCTAAATTAAAAAAAAACTTCAGAAGGGTAAAATTGATAAAAAACAGTTTTTTTTTTTGTAAAAACCAATTGACTATTTAAAAGTCTGAATATAAAACAGAGACAGATACATATTCACACAAAGTTTCAGATGTAATAAACGACTGATACCAACATTAACCTCGTCCTTGTCTCCGTACAACAGAAAAGGAAGAATTTAACAAAATAAAAATGTAGTTAGAATCCCTGTCGTAACAGTAAGGTACCGATGTCGGCAATGATAGATGTAATAAACACATATAATTGTACATAATCGACGCGTATTGTGGCGGCGGTGTGGGAGCGCACAGAGAGCTAGATGAATGACCAGCTAATAGGCACCGAGCCACAATAGCTAGCGACAAAGGTGAGCGGCGAGAATACGGACGCTATTATTGAACTAAGAATGTGATGATTAATCTGGTAGCACGTTTTTGAAGATAATAAATTGAAATTCTATTGTACGCGTAAACACGATTAAAAAATATTGAAGAGTTGCGTTATAATTCACGTCGAAATTACATGTGTTGTGCGCGGTAACAACACAAGACAATGACGACAACAGATTAGACATGCGTGAGCATCGAAAGACATGAAAATCCCTGATAATAAAACTCGAGACAGTTCCTAAATATTTTCACATTACAAAAACGGAATATACAATAAGTTAAAAACACTATATTATAATCAATAAAACAAGTCTACTTCAAGAAAATTTTACACAAAATTTACACATTTAGGCTTACCGTGCAAATAAGGACGCCATTCCTAGCGACGCGGAACTGCTTGAACACCTCCATTCTCTGTTCATGAGGCATGGAACCGTGCAAGCTAAACATATCCAAGTCGACCGGCACCAGGCCACCTTCCGTTGGCTCTTCGTATTCCACTTGGAATTCGTCCGATTCTTCCGATGACGATGAATCGTTGTCCTAAGAAAGAAATACTTTAGGGTTGTACCAACATACACTTTTGTAGGTATAAATACTTATCTAAAACAAAAAATTATTTAAATAAAATCTATTTTTTATTTACTCACATCATCATCATTATCTTCGCCCACTTTTCTTTTCTTTGCTTTAGAAGTTTTAGCTTTGTTTTGATTTTTCTTTTTAACTTTAACGTCTTTTCCAGTTAGCGCCGTTTCTATCAATTCTGAAAGGTAATCGACCATTTCCAACGTCGCCATGAAAACGATCATTTTACCACCTCTCTTGTTCATGACACAATGTTCTACAATAAGGCCGCAAAGTGTAACTAATCTTAGTTTCATGGGGACGATGAGGAACGTTTGGTTGACTGAGGCCGGCAGTACTAATTCGTCTTCACCCAACGCTGATTTTACTGCTTCCGCGAAAGTATTGACTGATGGAGACGGTTCTTCAACTTCGTCACCGTCATCGTCACTACCGTCCTCACTGTCATCATCTTTTACTACTTTAGGATTCTTAAGTTCATGATCTCTTTGTGCTTTGAAGTATTCGTAATCGGAATCACTGTCACTATCTTCAGTATCACTTTTAACGTCATCAACTTTTATGTTCTGCGTTGGTTGCGAAGTGCCTTCCTTTCTGAATAAATCAGGGTGGTTTAGGCCGGTGAATGCTTCCAAACCTACAGTCATAAGAACGAACTTAAAATTTACTGAGTTACAATAAAACAATATTTTTTAACTATTGAAAGAAACTGACTCACCTCTTTTAGTTTCTGTATTTTTTTCTTCATCAGGCTTATGATAGGTGTTTTCTTCTTCAGATTCTGCCGTAATTGTTGTTTCTGGTTTTGATTTACCCGGTTTCGGCTTTTCTGGTACAATTTTTACTTCAGGTTTACTCTTCACTTCGCTTACACTTTTACTTTGTTTCGGTTGATCTGTTTTCAGTGAATCCGCTATAATGGCTTTACCTTCAGATGTGTCTACAAAGACTGGATTAACTAGAGTAATCCCTGCCAAATTTTCTACAGCCTACAAATGATTAATAGAAATTACATTAAATATGTTACAGCTATGACTAATCTAAATATTTTAAATTACATTTATACTTTATGGTGATCATAATTATTTGAAACAATTGAAACAACCTTTGTAAGTGTAGCTGATAGTAAAATAGTCTGCTTTTCTTTAGATAAAAACACGTCAGTCAAATGATGTTTCACAACGACAGTTTCTTCACTGGTTTCATTTTGACTAGGTTCTTCAGTCTCATCATCATCTGGAATTTTCTTTCGCACATTCTGTTTCATAAGGGCCATAGGATCATATGTAGCTGCTTTCTTATGGTCCTCGATTGCCTTGACTATAGCCGCGACATCTTTCTCGTAACCCATATCTAACAAACGGTCAGCCTCATCCAAAACTAAACATCTGCAAAAATCATATTATTAAATTACGCTAAAAGAGAAGTTAACACACAACTGTCAACCAATATAAACTGTTCCTTCAGTGAATTACATGATAATCTAAAAATCTCAAATCACATTGAAAATCATAATCAATTACAAAAGCATTACATTATCATACTACAACTTACCCAGTCTTGGCAAAGTTAAAAGATGCTGTGTGTCTTAAGTGATCATTGATGCGACCAGGTGTTCCTACTAGTACATTGATTCCTTTCCTCAGTCGCGCTTTCTCTGCCTTCCTCTTTTGTCCTCCACTCAATAAACCAGGCACAATCCAATGAAATGGCTAAAATACAATTCTTATTTTTTTTATTTCTGTATGCACCACACCAAACAGGGATAATGAACATATTGAAGTAATTTTAGAAATACAGTAGAATCTCACTAATCCGGCACTATTAAAAATCAGAGGGTGCCGGATTATTGGAATGTTCGGATTACTGGATTATAGAGAAAAAATCATAATAAATAAAATAGCATAGGCGTAGAGGGGCGAGGGAGGCGTAGAGGGGCGAGGGAGGTGTAGAGGAGCGAGGTAGGCGCGGGCGGACGGTGCCGGATTATTGGACGTATCGGTCTATTGAAGTGCCGGATTAGTGAGATTCTACTGTATGACTTTTATGAATAATTGTGATCAGATTTACTTTTAACTTATTTTTACATAATAATTAATAAACCATAATATCTTTGTTGTAAGACAAATACATAATCAACCAGTAATCTGAAGAATGCACCTACCTTGACTAGCTTAATAAACAGTTCATAAGTCTGAACTGCAAGCTCTCGGGTTGGTATCACAACAATGACCCTGATGCCATCATTCCTGTTAATCTTAGGTCTAATGGCCTGTAGCCCCTCTATGATTGGCAATGCATATGCCAATGTTTTGCCTGACCCAGTTTGTGACCTAATTTAAAAATAATATAAACAATGTATGTTATCAGGCCATTACTTAATGTGTAGCAATAAAAAAAACTTATAATAAAAATTACCATTCTATTTTTCGAAAGTAGAAGATAAATTGGCACAGGAAAAGTTCAGAGCCTGAGTATGCCAAGACAGTTTACAGGCAGTTGTGAAATATCAAGACAGGTTACACAATCAAATGCAAAATCTTATCTATTCACAGTATACAAAATAACATGCAATTCAATATATAGGAATGAATTTTATTTAAATATCTAAAAATGTAAAGGATAGTTATTTATATAGCTCACCTAAGAAGAACATCTCGCCCTTGCAAGATAACAGGTATTGCATTCTGTTGCACTGTCATAAGCTCTTTCAAACTCAAGTTTTGCTCCAAGTTTGCAACACTATGCGGATGTATGTCTAAGTCTGAGAAAGTTTTGCCAGCAAACACTTGCTCTACAATTGGTTTCACAGCACGCTGGCCAATACGGGGTACTTGCGGGTTGTTCTTAAACAGTGAAGATATCCAACCACCACTCCTGGGCTTGTTTTGTTTCAACTGTATGGTATCACTGAGATCCTGGTAGTTCTTCCCTTGATATTTGCCTTTGTTTTCACTAAGATCTCGTAGCTTGGCCCCCAAATCGTCGGGCTTGTCTACGGATGGAGCTGACACTTTCTGCACCTTTTTAGGCGGACCTTCTGCATTTTTTATGACTGCACGATTCGCTTGGGCCAAGTTCTGAGGTCTTTTCCTAGCTATAGTTTTACCAGTAAACTTTGTATTGGAAATAAATTTGTATTCCCCCGCATTGTTCTGAGGAGCACTTGCTTTCTTTTTATCCTAGCAAAACAAACTAGTTAATAGGGACTCCAAAGAGAATATGAATAAGATCACAATTATTCTAGTACTTACCTTTTTAGGCACCGATATATTTAACTGTAAGTCATCCATTTTCCACTATATAAACAAGTTATTTACGTTTCATTCAATACATTTATGAATTGAATTGAGGTTATACACACGTTTTGACGTTTGTATGTTGTGGTTGTTTTGACGTTTAATGTTCGTCCTGAAACGTAGCGGTCTCAGATCCGGAAAGCGTTCAGAAATTACGTTTTTTTTTTCCTTTTTACGAAACCCTTTAGTAAATAATATCCTAGTCATCTTTGTAATAGTATTCAAATATTATTATAATCACAAAGGGCTTGATATATAGGGTGACATAATTAGACGTATTTCTTTTAAATGTAGGTAATAGTTTATCCTAGATGCAACAAATAGGTATAGGTCAACCAGAATCTCATGGCATTAAAAATTAATAACAAACAGTGGTTTTCATATGGTATTATCAACATGTCACTTGTCAAAACGAGTATGACTGTAGTTGATACATTTTCCAGTTCTGATTAATGTTTTCTTGTTCAAACATTTTAATAAACATACTTATTTTAACAAGGTTTCCTTTTCCATTACAATAAAATTGCAAAAATCCATATATCAGCATATCATTTTGGGACCCAGTGCATAATATCAGCAAGCACATTGGGTCACATAAAACAATAAGCCAAAACCTCTACAACATAGATTTATGAAATACATGTTGTGCCGACCCCATCTAATGTGGGATAAGGGCAGGAAGAAGATCAAGAAGAAATTCAAGAAAAAAAATTATAAGTATCAAGACTTTTTATTCAAATTACCCTTGTGTTACCCACAAAAACATTTAATTTCCCTATTTGCCATCAGATGCTGGTAGACCTATAACAGCTTTCACTGCTACTTCAATTCAGTTATAATTACCATCTATCAAGCATATACGTGAATATACTAACAGCACAATCGTACTGACTGGGATCGTCCCAAAGGGCTTTTATAAATTATTGCCAGAATGGGACACCTTAGATTTAACTATATCTCCAGTGAATTACTTGAATGGGCTTTTTTTATTAACCGCTCCAATGAACAGTGGTACATTTCCATAGGCCCCACCCTTGAAAAACCGATTACTGATCGCAGCATATTGTTATTACCTATCGAATGCTGGGAAACGCTGCTGGTCATTCTCCCGATATAACCCGATAAAACAATCAAAAGATTTTTAGGGTTACGTACCCAAATGGCGCTAACGGAACCCTATTACTTAGCCTATGCTGTCTGTCAGTCTGTAACAAGGGTAATATCTCATCATCAGCCGTAAGTGGTAGCCAGTTGATATTTTCAGATCTTGTGTTGTTGTGATATAAATCTTGCAATATAATAAAAAATACAAACCAAACCCCAAGGGGATTCCCATACAACAGTTCTCTAAAAATGAGCAATTTTTTAATGATTTTTTTTTATGTTACGAAACCCTGTGTGCACGACTATGATCGCAACTCATTAGCCTTTAATGTTTATCACAAAATTGACACATATTCCTGCATTTCCTACTATAATAAATGTACCTAGAGTTAAGTAAACTTCTTTATTTTCCCAAGGATTACACACCCCCGCCCCGCTATTATAACTTAAAGTGTAAAAGTATTTTGTAAGCAGTATAATACTTATAAACACGTGCCTAAAACTCAGTGATGATGCGAATTACGTCAGGATCACGTGGCGACGCGTGGCGTCAAAATATTCCTTTATGTAGTCTATGGGGTGGAACAAATATTTGTAATTTAAAACCCCATGTTAAATAGCTGCCTTTTTATGCTTTACAATATGGATTATAAAGACCGATTGTAATGTAGAGTTCCGTGTGGATCCCGGTAAAGAATAGGCCACCGCTTCCTCACGGTGGGCGTCGGTAAAAGGCGCCTAAAGGACAATAAGGGCTTAACGTTAAGAGGATGGGCAGCAGATACCTCTCCTGTCTACTAATAACAACAAACTGATCAGCAATCTGTTTGCCAAGCGTGATTATGGCAATTTCCCCTTTGACCATTCATCGTAGCGATTATTGGAAGGTCCATGTTCAGCAGTGGACGTTTACGGGTTGATGTGATATGTTTGTGTAGGTGTATTGATTGTAGAAAATAATAGTAAATTGTTTTAAACTTGGGTAGCACACCTAGATACAATGTTTATGCTTACCATTATTTAAGTGAATACGAGGATATCTTGTTCGTCTGTTACAATTAGGTAATTGCAATCTCGAGCCATTTTACGAGATCAATCTTGAGCCATAATTCAGGCGAGGTCTCGTGAAATTGGCAAGATTTAGCGCGGGAATATATTTCCTGCGTGCAAGCAGCGGTGCACTCACTGCCGAGTAGTGAGAGGAATAACTAAAATTATTCATAAAAAATAGATTAGTTTGTATGAGTGTGGTGGAACAAGGGGCCAGTACCTACAATTTACTTACAATAGCTTACTAACGCTGGTCACAAAGTCCCAACCAATGTTGAGGCTGAAAAAGCATTTTCATATGCTGGGTACTTGCAGTAGGTAGGCAGCAGAAATAAGGTGCCTTGTCTGACAGCACCATCAACACTGTACTTCTTGATAAGCTATTTCCAAAATCAGCCCTAGACTAATTGGGTGATTTTAGAAATAGCCTTCTTATGTGTACCTATCATAAATGCTAATTATTGTGTTCAGTCATTGTCAGTTAGTTATATTGAATAATATTATGTTTTCTTCACATAGGTAGGTAATGTATTTAGTACGAATATCCCAAGTAGTTTTCTTGCGTTGTAGCTTTCTAAATAAATGCATTAATATTTTAAAAAGTATACGAGATCTAGTAAAGTCTCTAAAGTATCGAGAAATTCTCTTGATCTCGTGAAATTAAAATTACTAATCCCGCGAGATCTCGAGATTGCATTATCTAGTTACAATACAGTTATACATAATAGGCTTGTCTTTATATACACACTTTGAAACAAAAATGGCTTTTTTTTTATTCTTTCTGAACAGACCACGCAAGCAATCTGCATCATTCACTAAACAAGAATACCATTTAACATACCTACCTAAAGTACGTAGGTGACCTATCCTGTTTGCATAAACTCCATTGAAAGGAAGAACCGCTAAATCCGTACACTTGAAATTCAACAAACGCACGCTTTGGGCACACAGGGAAAATGCCGAGGGCTAGAGAGGATGAAGGAGGCGTGAGGGCGCGACGTGATTACTGGCGCCCAACCGGGACGACCCCGCGTGCCCAGCGGTTCTAACGCCCTTCTCTTATAAAAGCAAACACGGTCATGATTTTTATGTACCTACCTACAAATAAATAAGGGCTTTCAAAGTCAATGAATTGGCTGAGATTGCTTCCCTGGGTTTTGTTATAATAGACTATAATGCATGCATGTATTTTTTTTCGAAAGTCTCAATCAAAGATTACACATCCCAATTAGGTAAAAAAAAATTGAATGTCAAATTGACAATATTTACATTTTTTGATACTTAAAATTTGAATTTTTATTATGACTTAGATAAAGGTGAGAGGGTGCTCAAATGGAGTACTAGGATTTCGCGGTATGATGCTATCAATAATAAGAATGATCATCTTTATTATTTTATAACCAGTGCGATTTTCACGTGGAAATATGTAGGTATCCAGCTGCCAAAGAAACAAACCTCCTTTTAGATTTTTTTAGCTATTTCCACAGACATTTCAAATTTGGAAGGACAACTACATAAATAGAAGATAAATGTCATTTCATTTGCCATAACGTCAGTGCAAAGAGTATACAATAATTACGTAAGTGTCTTTTTGTTCGGTTGTTTAACGGTTGTTGGATGAAAGATCTCATAATTTTTCGTACTATTAGTAAGTTGCCTATTATACATCACAGATTAACAGTTAAATACATTATACATACGGTAGAGGACGTCCTAGAAGGACATACATCGATGTTAGTGGTGATGTTCTTCACAAAGGTCAGGTGCGTAGTACTCTCAACCGGCGTGCGTGTATGACAAGATGTATGAATGTGGATGAAGCGAAAGGGGTATGTAAGGGTCGTAGCATTTGGCGTTCTATAGTTTCTGCCTACCCCCATGGGAAAAAGGCGTGAGTTTATGTATGTATGTACATTATACATATTAACTAAGAGTTAAAAGCTGCCTCACACACACCATACGAAGTAAATTAAGTATCTAATATATTTGACGACACGTTTGGTACAGTGGCTGAGCGATGAGCTTCTACGCTACGGGTCGTGGGTTCGATTCCCGCACGGAACAAATATTTGTATGGCCTACAGATGGTTGTCCCGGGTCTGGATGTTTGTGCGTGTGAAGATTTGTGTTTGTAAACGCACCCACGATACAGAAGAAATCCTAGTGTGGGGCAACGTTTTATCCAAAAAAAAAAAACAAAAATATAATTTACCTACTGGCTTGGCTGGCAGAATTTGGCTCATGATCGGTTGAGCTGATCTGTGGAGTTATGAGTCGAGGCGGCCCGACCGCCAATAAAGCCACCCGACCATCCAGCCAACTTGCCTATTGGCATGCCGATTAGTAGGGATACGAATCGGACCTACCGATCCTGAGCCAAATCGTGCCGTTCTTAGACACATAAGTAGACATCGGATTATATGCATTTGCATGTTTGCATATGCAAATGCATATAATTCTATTTTTATATCGTTATTGCATATTTTGGTACTTTTTCATTGACAGTGCTTATTTCAGTAGTTATACGTGTTAGGCGTGTTGTATTATGCCGTCGACACGTCCACCTCGCACAAACTCAGCGAGCGCACCACAAACTATATAGGGATATACTTAAGGATTATCGTAAGCATATTCGATAGTCTTCATTTGTGTTACAATACGAACTTTGACACTTCCTTCCTTAAGGTAGGTTCCGAGGTACCTTGAGTTTGACAGATGATTCCTTACCTCGACTGACGAATGTTTATGTCAACTCGAGGTGGAGTCGAGTCGAGTAGGTTAGTTTTGGAGGAACGTCTTAGAATATGGGTGTTAATCTTGTATGATCCCTTTTTATCCTTAATTTACGCCATTTACTATTACTAGCTAGCCTGGGGTAGGTATATTCCTTAAGTTAGAGGCCGCCAAACGAAAAAAAAACAAACAATTTTTACATTTTAACACTTTCTTTAAAACAATCATCAGTGATACATTAAGTGGCCCGCGGCTTAGTACCCCCTTTCCAACTAACCTCGTAGATATACCTAGTCTGGCCATAAATACTGTTACAATTAAAAATAAGAAAGATATTACATTTGAATTTGGAATCTGTCATTTTTATACGATTGTTCATTGAGTTTTCTAATTTTGGCGCCAATACATTGTACAATATTTTGCGATATTAAAATGGAGTGGGGTGATAAAGAGAACCGAATAGCTGTGATTGCATTACATAAAGTTGGTATGGAGCCAAATGCAATTTTTAAAACTCTCCATACGCTTGGTATTAGTCAAGTGTTTGTGTACCGGGTTATTAATAAGTACAATGAGACCTCCTCTGTTTGTGACAGAAAAAGATCTGGCCGTCCACGTAGTGTTCGTACGAAAAAGGTGGTCAAACAATGATATTATAAGTAAAAAGGTGTAGATAGGTTACCTACACAACATTCGATCTTCAAAAACGGCATACTAACACACACATAAATAACTAAATATTGCAATAGCACACTTCATTACGATTAAACGTCAATACAGGATGGCACGATTCGATTATCGCGAACGAAAAAGAGACAAATGTAATTGCGTGAGTGAGTCGTCTAGTGTAGTAGAAACGATGTAGAATAAATTAATCAGATATGATATTTAACCTTACACCGCGATTTATGCCTAAAATGCAATTCACTGATGAGTTAATAAGTAATAATAATATTCAAGTAGACGAAGTCGCTATAAAAATGCAACATTAACAAAACCGTAAACAAATTACATCCAAAACAGGAAACGCAGATTTTTTTAATAAAGTGTATCCCTTGCCAGACATGTACTTGTCTTCGACTTTAAAATGAATGGAGCATATTTTATTCGATTTATTCGGTTGCCAAAATTCTTCATTTCTCTGTTTGCGGACTATATCCACCCACTGGATGCACCTTAGTTCATTTGTTGGAAATCTAGAAACAATTAATTTATTTAATACTCTATTAATCTCTATTTAATACTCTATTATCTAATACACTTAAAAATAAACATTCTACTTTACCACACACTAAAATTTATATTTTGATTAAATGTAGTAATATAACATTTAATTTATCTTCCCTCATCATAACAAAAATAAAAATATACATTAAAGTATAAATAATAATATAATTATGCCACCATTTGTACCTACTGTCAGGCAACTGACTTGTCTGTTTCGTAGGCATCATTTTACATCATTTTTTAGTTTTAGGAATATAATGTTTGATTTGTTAAAATATTAAGATAAATAGGATTTTACGAATGATATGTGATTCCTTGAATTTTAGAAGTTTTGCTTGTATAATATGTGCAATATCTCATAACACACGACGGCATTTTCGGAAGTTTAGGGTCACTTTTAATGCACTCTGTACGTGAAGTGCACCCGTTGACGCTGGCAACGTGACACTGACGTCAAGTCTGGCCAATTAGCCACATTTTAACGTGTCGCTTGCTGAGCTCTTATAACCTATCTACACCTTTTTACTTATAATATCATTGTGGTCAAAGCAGTACCAAAGGGAAAGAATTCGAAGAAATCCTGTTCGAAAGCAAAAGATTTTATCTCGGGAGATGAAGATAGCACCCAGAACCATATCGCGTATTTTAAAAGATGACTTAGGACTTGCAGCCTATAAGAGACGCACTGGTCATTTTTTAACTGATAATTAAAAAAAGAACAGGGTGGTAAAATCGAAACAACTACTGAACCGGTACGCAAAGGGAGGTCACAGAAAAAAATTGTTTACGAATGAGAAAATCTTTACAATTGAGCAACATTTTAACAAACAAAATGACCTTATTTATGCTCAAAGCTCTAAGGAAGCTTCCCAATTAGTCGACAGAGTGCAACGTGGGCATTATCCGACTTCAGTGATGGTTTGGTGGGGTGTTAGCTATGAAGGAGTAACTGAGCCATATTTTTGTGAAAAAGGTATCAAAACATCGGCACAAGTGTATCAAGATACCATTCTTGAGAAAGTAGTTAAGCCCCTTAACAACACCATGTTCAATAACCAAGTATGGTCCTTCCAACAAGACGGCGCCGGGTCATAAAGCTCGGTCCACGCAGTCTTGGTTGGAAGTGAACATTTCGGACTTCATCAGAGCTGAAGACTGGCCGTCGTCTAGTCCCGATCTTAATCCGCTGGATTATGATTTATGGTCAGTTTTAGAGAGTACGGCTTGCTCTAAACGCCATGATAATTTGGAGTCCCTAAAACAATCCATACGATTGGCAGTGAAGAATTTTCCCGTGGAAAGAATGCGTGCTTCTATTGATAACTGGCCTCAACGTTTAAAGGACTGTATTTCAGCCAATGGAGACCACTTCGAATAAGCTTTTTATATTTTAAATTGTTTTATATTTATGTATTAAACTAACACACTGTAAAAGTAATAAATATCATTTGAAACAAAAAAAATTTTTTTTTCTTCGTGACAATATTTATGGCAAGACTAGGTAATGTGAAAATAAACGTAAATTCAATAATAAATGTTTTTTGATTGTGCATATTTCGTGCATATTTCGCCCTTTTTTAGTGCATATTTGCATGCATATTTTGGCATTTTGATAGTGCATATAATCCGATGTCTACACAAGTATTTCGACTTGATTTTTCGTTTTAACATCGTCAATTCCTGACGAGCTGAGTTTTCATAGCATAATACATACGTAGAATAGCATACGCCCAACTGATAATCCTGACGGTGGGTATGAATATGACGTAGGTACTCGTTTTATAAACTTAAGTACTGCGGGTTTTCCATGTGTCGGGACCACAGAATAGCTTACTCTTTTGTTCCTGGTGTTGTTTAAGGACACACTTATTTTCAGATGCGTAGGTAAAAAATAAAATTACGATGCGGACGGCTCATACTCACAATCTTCAAGTTAGGTCAATTCAAATCTGTGTGACCGTGGAGGGATTTATCTGACCGCGTATTTATGCTATCAAGCGGCTTGAGTCCACTCACTATGATGGCCCACAGTAAAATGAGAGATAAAAAACCAACCTTATATTCACGCCGTTAAGGTTCATCTGACTAGCAAAGAATAAAAAATTAAATAAAAATTTAAAAAAACCCCGACGCAAAAAAAACGTACTTTTAAAAAGTCACAAATAATAGTATCGTTGAGCCATCAAATTCGATTGAGTAACACCTATATATTTTATTACAGAAATTGATGGATGGCACGATAAGGTTTGCTCGTTGAAATGGCGATATAATATCGCGTCGGGGTACCGCTAAAGTAAGTCAGACCCTTCATTTAATTGACCATCTATTAATTTACTAGCTAGCTAATTTACTTAGCGGTACCCCGACGTGATATTATATAGCCATTTCAACGAGCAAACCTTATCGTGCCATCCATCAATTTCTGTAATAAAATATATAGGTGTTACTCAATCGAATTTGATGGCTCAACGATACTATTATTTTTGACTTTTAAAAGTTCGTTTTTTTTTTGCGTCGGTGGTTTTTTAAATTTTAAATTTAATTTTTATTTTAAACTTTTTAAACTTAGTATTAAGTTAAAAAATTTAAACTTACTTTGCATATTCCAAACATTTTCTTATTTTTTTTTTCCAACTTATTAAAGTTATTATGTCTGCTAAATAATGGTATTGTATTTATTTATTAAGACCTTACATTTTTCAGGAATATGTACAGAAACTGACCCCATTATCAGTATTTTCGTGAGAGGAAGCTACGGAAAATTTATATTATTAAATTATAAATTTTCACATTTAAAAATGGTTTCTCCACCTTTTGTAGACAAAGGAGTGGTCTATCCGTAGCTTAACATAACATTTGGCTTTTCACGAGTTAATCGGAAAATATACCGAAAAACAGCTTACTTATAGCAGATTTGTAAATACGTCTTTAAAGCCAATATAATGATTATGTCAAGAGAATAGACAGCAGCATTCACCTGTGCGCTTTTAATAACATATTATCCCCATCACCAATCTGTTTGCCATGCATGTTGGCTAAGATACCTATATGGAAAGCAAAATTTCCGCGTTATTTGTAGCGGTCTTTGAGCGGAGGCCCATGTTCAGGAGGGCTCGTACTGTTCGTATGAAAAGTAGCCCCACTGTGTAAAATATCTAGTGGAAATTGGTACCCCCCCTTACCAAATAATCGTTGTGTAAAATGATGGCAAGCTTATACATCAAAATAATTAAGGTTACACTGACGGTAAATAGCGTTAACTTTACACAGCGATTATTAGTAAGGCGGCTAGAGTGTAGGCGTTTGGGCACTGAAAATACGCTACGCTATCGTAGTAAATAACTGATCCGCTACGGCTACGCGACTACGCGAGAGCCGCGTCAAGTCACTATTCTATAAACATTATTGTGCATCAGTCTGTGTGAGGCTATTTATTCTAAACTATAGGTCGCCTGCGGCAACACCCGCGTTTATGTCGTTTATCGCGTATTCCGCATTTTTCGGTATAAAAGTAGCCTATGTCCTTCTCCAAGTCATCAAAATCTGTTGAGTCGTTTAGTCATGATGAGGTAACAAACGGACAAACGGAGTTACTTTCGCGTTTAATTTTATAATAGTTTTGAATAATAACGTAATTTGACGTGTGAAAGAGTGGTTCTTATATATTTACTAGATAAAAAATATTTAAAGACAAGAATAATTTTAATTAACCCATTCATTCAGTTGCTGAATAGCAATGGCGTTGAAACCGACTACATGCAAGGAAGCAATAGCTCGCTGGGAAAAGGCTAAAGAACAAAACTCCACCGAAGCCACAGTAATTGAGCTGCAGTTTCAGTGGCCACCCATAGAGAAGATGGATGGAGCTCTATCCACACTAGTAAACTGCGAGTAAGTGTTTTTTCTAGTGTCGAAAATAACTACTTAGAACGGGAATCGTAAAATTAAATGTGTTTAATGATATTATTAAGCGGTGGGCGACTGAATGTCAAGCTTTGGGTAAAATAATCGACATTAGCGCGGTTGATCACCAGTAAGCTATAAAACCCTTTCTCGACGTCGCAACATTCCACAATAAAAAAAGCCGCCAGCTTTTTACTTTTATAATGCCGATTAGTTAGAAATAGGTCCCGATAAGCGCTAACAGGCGGATGGCTTTTTGCCAATGATAACCGCCATCAGCGTCAAAATTGAAAACCTAGTATACGCTTATCACAAGCCAAGTGGGTACCCACAGCACGCCTTCGACTCGCAGTCCTTTTCTCAGTTCGTGCTAGCTGACTGCTACAGCAGAAACAGTGCCGTATGATATGTGACCGGGGTTGAGGTTGAGCGGGCAATTTCCGTACGAGTATTTATCGAGTCATAAGTACTTCTTGAAAAAATGCTTCTTTTAAAATACACTGGCCTGCAAAAATAAGTATCACACTTTTAAAATTTCAATTTTTTCTAAACTATAGAAGTTAGAGATTTAAAATAAAAAACGTTTTATAGCAATTTTTATCAGCTTTCTTTGAAACTATTGTAACAAAGTTAAACTCTTTTTTGAGTCCTTTTTGTTTCGAAAATATATCTTGTGTACTTAAAAAGTTATTGCAATTTTAAAAGTGTGATACTTATTTTTGCAGGCCAGTATAGTTCGCCACTTTTCAGTACATAACATAAGTTATACTAACGTATCTAATAAAAAAATTCAGGAAGCTAAGTCTATCATCGAATATGATTGACAAAATAGCTGGTATAGCTGGGATGAGAAACCTCAAGATCTTGTCCGTGGGAAGAAATTATATAAAATCATTATCAGGAGTGGTAAGCCTCATCCATAGAATAATTAAAAAATTCTGTTCCTGTTACCCCAGAATACATGTTTAATTTCATGCATTTCAGGAAACAGTAGCAGATACATTAGAAGAATTGTGGATAAGCTATAATACTATAGAAAAAATGAAAGGCATTGGAACTCTTAAGAATTTAAAAGTGCTATACATGTCCAACAATCTCGTCAAGGAATGGGTGGAATTCAATAGACTGCAGGTTTGTAATCTGCATATTGAACTACGGTTAATTTTTATGATCTTTTATTCCTATAGCTAAAAACGAATCGTTTTGCTTACCAATAGTAGCATTTTTCATTGCCAACCTTAGCATATTAATAGATTTGTAAAGTGTGATAGCTGCTAAGGTAAGGGAGTGTTTTCCATGCAAACTATGGGGTCTCTGCTTAATTATTGATAAAGATACAAGAGTCTCAATTAGAACTAATAACGCTCGGTAAATCATAGGAATTAGGTATTAGTAGGTACACTGCTGAAAAACAGGTTCTTCTAATGGTGCTAGCTAGAGTAGAACTCAGTCGGAAAATCATTCGGGACATCAAATCTGAAAGAGCGCTAGTGTCCGCCTTGCAGAATTATAAGGGGCGCCTCGTGGAGGATACCGCTACTAATGGTAATTCCCATAAAATAAACCACTACAGCTGGAAAAACGGGTGAACGGTCGTATCGTATTGATAACATTGCTATCCGCAAACGGATTGGTTAAGTACCTAGATGACTTTTTCTACTAAATTCCACAAAAGCAATCTATAATGCCCGACGGCACTTTCTTCCACTGCTAATGATAACCCACCCAATGACCACTCCAATGAACGGTCATAGGGACGGGGGAAATTGCCATAATTACCACGCCTTGGTGGATATTTTGATGATCGCAGTTTAATGTTCTAGTCAGCGTCCTCCTGATGATGATGAAGAGGATACCTTTTTCAATTAGTGTTTTAAAGTTCATAAATGTTTTACTTTATGACAGGAGTGTCCATCTCTAAGAGACTTAGTTTTCATCGGAAATCCGATATGTGAAGCACAACCAGACGTCGAAGCATGGCGCACCCAGGTCACGACACGACTCCAACAAATAATTAAACTTGATGGCATACCTATCATCAGGGATTAATATCTACTTTAAAAAATAATGAATATTAACTTTTTTGGTAGCTTCATATTTAATTTTAATCATGCGAAGTAAGTACGTACATAGGTACATTAAACATCCAATTTATTTATATTGTCTTTTAATGCGCCCAACCGAAATAAGAAAACGTAATTTTATATCATTATTAACATTTTGATCCATAATATGTATAAGTCAATTACAAAAATGTTTCAGTTTATATTTTCGGGTGACTATCTATTCATCAAAATGCCTCAAAATTTAATTCTCTGAATAAGAATTTTGATTGCGTGACACTTTCCGTAACAATAGGTGATAGAGGGCCACTTGTTTAGCCTACGAATTGAAATGACGATAATATTCGAAATAATAGCCTCGTCGCATCGCCTCGCCTCGCTTGCTTGACATTTATGACAGATTATGACTCTGGTAACACTAATAACTGCTGCACACGCCATCTAGCTATTAGGTGACGCAACTAAAAATATGACAGCGTTAAGATTGAATTCCATTAATCGAATAATGATTGCGATGGACAGATTGAAGATTACAGAGTAATTCAACTAACTCCGTGAAGCGATTAATTGACTCATTCGTTGATATATTCTATCACCATTGCTATCGAAATGATATCAACACACAGCTCATAATAGAGGTATATCTATATATAGAGGTAAATGTGTTTATTAAACCTCCAAATTATACAGTAGATAAGTTAACATATTTTTATGTTCCATTCGACTACCTATTCACATTTCCTCCGGAAATCGAATGCGATATAGAAAACGCGTGGAAATTGCTAAACGTAAATGACTCCCTTGCTCTGGTACTAAAAAGTTACTTACTTTATCACAAATCGTCCAAATCTTCATGTGAATGTGGCGCTATTGTCCGTAAGGCTTTATGATTCGTCATACGTCTCAAAGCTGACTTAATAGCCTGCTTAATTCGCGCCAAAAGGAAATACGAATTGGCCGGGGACGCCATTGCCGGCGGAAAAGTCCCTCTCCATAGATGCACGAATGGCCCCACCATTGTGTTGCCACTAATAAAATTTAATGATGTAAACGGATAGCACGAATTTATCTAACTCAGAACTTGTAGGGAGCGGGGCACTGAGGGGAAATCAATTAACGACAATATATCAGCTGTAAAGCAAATTGAATTCGGTATTGTTAGCCGATACTGTTGGAGTTTAATAGGCTTTCTATATTTATATTGCTAATTTGTATTTTTAAGTGCACGAATTCAGTAGAGCATTGGGGCGAAACCCAGTAGGCAGCTCAGAAGATTTTAGTACCACAATTAAAAATCCGAGAGATTTTGAAGACCGAGGCTTCGCCTAGAATATGAAACCAAGGTCAGAAGATGTAGTCAGAACGTAGAACTTAGTAATAGACTGGCATAATAATACGCTCAGATAAAGAAAAACAATCTTTCGATTACTAGATCTATCTGCTAGCAAAATTTTAATTCCATCAAAATATTATAACAAAGGTACGCAAATAAAATATCTATCCCCGCCGGTATGATATCATCTAAACACATATAATAATAGGTGCCATGTGTAAACAAGCCATATGTATTATCAGTAGGTGCGTAAGCGACATTAGAATAACGCTCAATAATTTAATGGAAAACCGGTCATTGTGTACTCAGCGTAATGGACCGATAATTGTCCATCCAAACAGAAGTAACTCTGTTAATCAAAATGAAGCTCGCACCTTCCCTACGCATTATAAATAAAGTAAGCTCCCTCGTTAATGCGTACAAATGCCGCCGACCGCCATCTAGCCCGTCATTATTTAATTATTAACACTACAATCGACCTAATTTTGATTTCTATTTGACATTTCGATTACGCGGCACGTAGCCGCCGGCGAGCAGCCATTTTGTGACATCTGTCCTCGAATGTGTTACGAACTATAAAATTCAATTTCCCCAATCGGCCAGCTCGACACATTTATTATTCATAGGTCGGTACCTAGATGGGCCCGGCCACTAACAGATGTGATCTTTTACGTGAAGGAATATCAAAAAACATGACGTCGATATAAAGAGCAGTGATTCTAAGGGACATGAATTTAATATAAGATCATATGAATCCAATTTATAGGAATATTCGGATAGTATAAAAGAAAGTCCGAATACATTCACAAATAAGCTATTCAATCGCGTGACATCGGAGTTTTCCCGTTGCGGGAAATGAGTTTTCATTTCAGTTATTGAAAATTTGACTCGGTATTGCTTCTGAAAGGCTATTAATATAGGAGGAACGTACCTCGTAGTTTATTGGCAAGCAATCGACTTTAGGTCACGCTACTGATCACGTTTAATACTTGATTCGATTGACTGATTTTCATGCCTGTAATGACTGTATCGTCCTCCCAGCTGTTCGACGGTTTCTACTCTATTTTAATGTGCGAATTGCGCTTTTGTAAACGTACATAGCTAGTGAATATTGGGTTAGCGTTGGTCTATTAGCCAATAAATCAATCCATGTCCTCGGTAATGCACAATCCATTTGCTCGCATGTACCCTAATTGCCGTTAGCGCCGCCCAATAGCCGCATTAGGTTAAAACGCTGGCCGACCAGCCCGCCCCTCGCCGGGCTCGCACGGTAAACTCGTACAACTCCGTAGGTATATTCGACTATAATGGCTGATTTTCTAGCTCACGAGATGTATCCCCAGCAAACGGTCGCGCTTACGCCACTCAAAGGCGGAGAAAATGGCTTAAGTGCTTTCTCTATTATGCTTAAGGTCGTTCGTGAAAAGGATAATTTTCAACTCTCCAGCGCCCCCGCTTCGTCCGGATGTGGTATTAGTGAGGATAAGACTACTATACTTTCAGATCGTAGAAAATAGTCCTTACTTTTATTAAGTATGTTTATATAATAAACAGTTAATAGTTCTTTTTTAGGATTAATCAATGTATCAATATTTATATTGGTTACTTTAGCCTCGAAAAATTGCAGCGGTAGAGTCAAGAATGTCTCTTCAGCCTACCTACTGGTATCTTATTAGTACCTAAATACAAATCTTTAAAATTATCTTACAAACAGAATTAATATTTTATAAACCATGTTCATACTTTTCTAACGTCGAGTAAGATAATATATTTTTAAGTTGGGTAACCTATTGTCGCGGCAAGCGTCGAGGGTAGCGAAATAAAGCTTTTTCAACAAACAATAGTTCCGGCCCTTTGTCGCACTCGGAGTTGAGTAAACATTAGTAGTTGAGGGCATTGTGAGAGGTTTCCTCCGCCTCCGAACCTCCTCCGAGCCTCCGCTGCGCTCCGCCGACTCCAGGCCTAACAGTTTACGGCCAGATAACTCCCACTTACCCCTCATTACCTTTTGTTTGATAAGAATTGTTTGTGTTTGTTTATGAATGTACTTTAAGAACATATTTTATTGTTTTTATTAAATACTTAGGTACTTACCTCTGCATGGCCCGATTTTTATCACTATTAACTTTTTATTTCTGATATTGGATTGCCTTCAGCGCATTTTGAGTGCATTATGTTTACCCAAAGTTTAATGTAACCTGCCTATTACAAATAAAAACAAAAGAGAACCTACCTACCTAAGCTATTCATCACGAGCTACGGTTTATTAATTAATTATTCTAAAAAAAACGGCTGTCTCTATGGTTGGCTTATGGCCGTGAAGTATAGTGCAAACAGTAGAAGTCACGATCATATCATAAATTTCTTTCAACATTAACACCTACTTTCCATAATAGCCGATAAACCAAATTTAGTTTTCATGTTACGCACCCTCCACAACTACTTATAATAAGCAATGATCAATGGAGAATAATCCTATTGTGTCGAGCGCACACAAAAAACCATGTCTGAATTATTCCGCCACGGTTTCGCGCTAATATCTCCATTACATTAGTGTAGAACCTCATTGTTACCCACACTACATGTACATGAAAAAGATTACGCGCCAAAATGTTGACAGTTGTCGCATAGACAAAAGAAAAATGAGTGCATTTCGATATACGCATAATGGTTTGTGTTTATTTAATTTAAGTCACTGGCAACATAGAATAATGGCGTGTTTTCGCCAGCGGCGCGCAGCGTTCCGACTTGAGCCGGGAGCGCCTCGGGGCAATAAAATTAATGAAGCGTGGAGATGGGACCATTTTACTTGTATTATTCGTCTCCTGCGGCCTGAGACTGGAGCGAATGTCCATTAGTTCTGTTTTAACATGTTAGCGAGGTTGAAACGTTGTAAATGCGATTTACTTTACAGAGAGGGTGGAAAAGTAGCCGGAGAGATTTGATCGCGATCAGTAGCCAAAGCGATCGGAAGTGATCTCAAATACCTATTTGTTTGTAGTAAGAGGTTATAATTTATTTACGGCTGACTTTTTAGATGGTCGTATCGCTATTTCTCTTTAGATTTAGATAAACAAAATAACCCTATTTGAGAGTATTTTTCTTCTACATCACAAGTTACAGTACTTTACAATGGCTATATCTGTAGTTATATTTAAATTATAGTGGTAAATGCTGCAAATAACACTGTAACATTAACAAAGAGCGCATTACATCGCATTAGATGTTAACTGATGATTAACCGATTGAAGTGAGCGCGCGCGCGGCGGTTACGCGCTTCATATTCTCTGCGATATCATCTTAATCCGCGAATTTAAGTCCTGCACTAACGGCTCATTGTACACATGTGTGAAGAGCGTTTACATACAGCACTTTGAAAGGGATTACATTTAGATATAAAGTATACGAAAAGACAAACTACCCGACTACACAATCTACGACGTTTCTCGACGATCATCTACAATCACTGTAGATAATATTTTTACACAACAACTGCACATATTTAAACAGCAAAAAGATGCTGTATTGATTTGTTTGTATCAACTGAAATATAAATAAAATCGTTTAAAAAAATGAATTTTGTGTCTGTAGATTCAGGCATAAGTTTTGATATATATCCTTAGGAGAGCTTATAAGGAAAAGATCCGGATAATTTAATAACAAATGTAAAACAATTTCTCACAGAACTTGCTTAGGCAAGTCAGACACTCGCAATCAAGCCACACACAAACATTTCGTTAACTGCAGAAAATTACATAGAAGTCATTCCTTTATAAAAGCCTCCTCGACCACAAAGGGTGTATCGCAGGCGCTAAACCGTCGCACGCTCATTACGCGAGCATTTGCTACCACTATTAGCATATCAAATGGCCTTATCAGATGTAACGGCTGCCCGCGCTGCACTCGACCACTGCACCCAACAAATGTTCTACGAGACAATAACACGATTAGCGATATAAATACAGTAACAAGAGCATAACAAGGGATTTTAGCAGGATACGCTGATTTTTATCAGGCGTCACGTTTATGGGGGTAAAGTACATGTTTTTGAGATATTGAAACGTATAATGTTGCTTTACAAATTGCAGCTAGCTTTTTGGCGAGAAGGAGATGCAACTTGTTCCTAACTTTGCTAATTTGCAAATAAAATCAATAAAATTGGTGACAAAAAGGTGACACACTTCAAACGACCAGTATGGATAGTCAAGTCTAGGCTTATTTGTGACAGATAGGGGTCATAATATTCCCCCCGGTTGGGTTCCCGCATTGTCATTGCGGGGGGGCTTAGAAGCCATGGCTTGGAGCCCCACGGTGAAGCGAAGTGGAACCCGAGGAGGGGCTGCTCGTCGGGGCTTGGGCCTGCAAGCCCTCAACATAGCGGCCAAGTAGGTTGCGGTGTCGCCTGAGCGACAGCGCAACTGAGGAGGGCCGCGATGTCTTATGGTAGGCATTGCAGCTGAAGGGTGGAGGCCGCGGCGGGAAAGAAGTGACGGTATTACGGTGCGCCGTTCTCCCTACCTTCCGCAGCCCTGACGGTGCCGCCACCGTCAGATGGCGGACGCGGTGGGGCCGCAGGGGGAGCGGAGTGTCGGTGTTTAGTTGGCCACTCTCCCTATCCTCTGCGGCCGAAAAGTGGTAGGCGGCGGGGCCACTAACCTGACCCGTCGCGGGGTCATCTGGCGCCCATGTGCCTGTTTGGTCACCGGGGTGGTCACGGCGTGCCATGTGTTCTGGTGCACAGGTGATGTGAGGTGCTCCCC
The DNA here is from genome assembly GCA_910594945.2 of Amphipyra berbera. Taxonomy (NCBI): domain Eukaryota; kingdom Metazoa; phylum Arthropoda; class Insecta; order Lepidoptera; family Noctuidae; genus Amphipyra; species Amphipyra berbera. The sequence continues at coordinate 14,993,351 of OU343123.1, read as the reverse complement.
GCGCCTCTCTGGAGGTCATGGGGTGGGGCCCCACTGGAGAGAGGTCCACCAGCAGTTGGTGGACCAAGACCTGCCGAGGTTGTGGTGCATGCTTAGGCGAATCCCGCGACCCGAGCCGACGGTCAGAAGGAGGAACACCGTGGGTTTTTAGCTGGTAAGAGTCCGGCAGACCCCCTCGACTACCCCGGGCGAGGGACATCTATGAGGATTTTCCCATGATAACAAAAAAGGGGTCATAATATTCAAAAGGAGCTTTTCCTCAGCTGCAGTTGTATAGAGCTCCCTGCCAGTGTTTTTTAATAGTTGGTTTAATAGAGACGTGACAATTGTCATCTCATGTTATTACGGGTCAGGTTCCTCACAACACAGATTCGGTGCAGGTCTTGTATAATGTCTACCTATTTTTCAATTTTATTACCTACCATTTTAGGTATTACACACATTTATCCATCCTGGCAAAATCTATTTCCCGCATTCGAAACAGAGCTTGCAAAAAAAAAACAACCAAATTTGTTTTACACGCGAATGATAAACTTTTACGAGGCTGTTACATAGCAACAATAGGCGGAGCGCACCCGAGGCCCGGGGGTTTAGTGCGTCCGATTTCCATACAAAAACTTCTATTTCCCCGGCTAAATGGCACGTGAGAGGACATAAAACTGCGGGAAAACTACACCCAGCTACGAACTAGTTAGCTATTCAATTTTTTTATTATTTTTTACCCTTTGCAGGCAAGATAATAACAGTGCAACGTGATTTATTATTTGTTGTAGCGGAATGAAAAGTGTATTTAAAATGAAATGTAAATTATAATTAAAGTAAGCTCAAGCAAGCAGTAAAAATATTACCGATTGACAGATCTCTATCAATTTTGGTTCATAAAAATGTAAGAAGATACAAAGGTTTTCATTTGACAACAAGAAATACTGAAGATGTCTTCTTGACGAAAACACATCGAATCTTACAAAAACATCAAGTAAAACATTCGATATGTACCAACGACATAGAAGTCGATAAATCGAATTGATCTAACAACACAGTTAACTCATTCTAACTAAATCCAAGAATCTTAAGTAGGTATCATAAAAAGTTATAGGGACGCTGGGTACAGTGATGTATCCTACACGCGTCAAACTGATCTCGAGCCCACCGACTTGTGCCATCTCTTAGGAAGTGATTTGTCAGCGCCGCCCCCTCTCGATTGAATAATTCAAATAATCGAGGTATTTATATGTAAATAGCGAGCCACATCTCCATACGAAAGGGCCGATCGGTACATAAATTTGGCAAGACGACGAGAAAACTGCGACGCACCACCGATCTGATTTATTCTCTAAGTTTTGGAAAAAGTGGCGCGCGTCAGGAAATGTTTGTCTAATCGCGTTTATTGCCCCGACCCGTGATTTTGCGCCCCGCAGCACACAGGGGTGAGGCCGACTTCGTAATGCTATGAGTTTGGTACAAAAACAACTACTTACTCTATGAAAACAAATAAGAATCCCAAGAAAACATCGTCCCAAACAATAGATCAAACCATAACGAATGTAAGTAGTCTGTTTAAAATAACTATGTGTCAAATAAACAAAAATCTCAAAAAAGTTTAATGGCTTGTAGTTAAAACCATGAAATTATAGTTAAAACCCATTTTTATTTAATTCCAACATAACAAGGAGTGAATTTTCTCTTTAATAAGAAGAAAGTAAAATTCTCTCAAGCAGGAAAACAAAATATGTTCTTGGACATAGGTACCTACGACTGATACGTAGGCTTTATCCTTTTCATTTCCTTGCTCAAATTGAGGCTTTCATTACTGCAGACTTCACATTCTATGCTCATCGCAGAAACAACAGGAGCTGTGTGAAAGAAAGCAATCCTTAAATGAAAACATAACAACCTAATAACAGCAATTAATATCACTCCCACAATTAGAGCAACCTTTGACACTTATCCATGGAAATAATAACGTTGTTTATGAGGCATTCGGTAGTTCGCAGCAGAGCCATCATATGGGTGCGACACTCTATTAGTCATTGGAGCCGGCGCACTGGCTCATCAATCATGCTAGTACGAGCGGGGAGGAACGGGTAAAGTGTTAATAATCGCTACTGCCACTATTGTTCATTTCTAACTAAATTCACATACGGAATGATATCACTAATCTGGTGTAGATAGATAGAACATTAGATACGTTTTTTATGGATCGTGCAGTTCCTTCCGAAGAAAGTACCAGGGCATGGGACTACTCTTTTCAACAGATTTCGAAAAGGGGGAGGTTATTGTTGTGTATAAATATTTAACTATGTATGTATAAGTTACAACTTCAAAGCTTTAATCCAGGTTTCCCATTTGAAGCTTCTACACTCTGGAATAAAAATCTGCCTACGCTCCTTTATTCAAAATTCTACTTAAAATCTGCTCTAGACCGTTTTCGATAAATAACGCTCTGACCTGACTCAAGGGTAAAAAGTTCAACCCTAAAAAATACAGCTTTATAGAACAGAGAAATAAGCAAGTGAGCAACAAAACGCACTTTATCAGGTGGCGGCCGCTTTATCCCGCTAATGACCAACCCCTCTAGAGTAATAAAAGTCGATATCAGCCTCCCTAGCACGACTAGTGGCGAAGTAATCTTGATACTATATATGATTTTGTCAAATTCAAATTCTTTATTGCGAACTAAGTGTACAGAATTTTGTAGATGATTTGTCTTTCAAATAATATGATGAAATTAACTTTTATGTAGTTGATTGGTAATGTTAAGAGGAAATGCGGTCGGCATTTAGTCTATATAAACGTATTCCTCAGTTTTCTCCTTGGAGAATGTCGCTAGAGCAAATATTTTTTACCATATGATATATATCTACCACCACTTAATAAATACCACCACTTATTAATTTATTGACAAAAACAAAACATAGGGACATCCCTATGTTTTGTTTTTGTCAATAAATTAATTATATTGAAAGAACTAGAAACGTTTAAATTTTACAAAAATCGACCGGTTTTACCACTGTTTTCAAACATCTGGCAAACAAATTTGACGAATATAAAAAATAAAAGAAAAACATACAGACAACCAAAGTCTTTCTTAAAGTATTACAGAAAAAAATCGATTTTAATGATTTTTTTCTGTAATACTTTAAGAAAGACTTTCACGGTCGGACGGTCCAAATTTGAAGAAAGAAACGGGGAAATACGAAAGTATAATTTCGCTAATATTGCACAGGAGAAATCAGTCCGAGATGCAGGTGTCTCTTTCGCGCTCAATTGAGAAGGTTTGCGGGAGGGATGGGACGGAAATAGATCGCAAAAACCGATTAATATTATGCAGCCCGCGTTCCTGCTTTGTCTTTTTTCAGATTACTCGGTTGCGCAGAGCCGTCTCCCGAGTACCGAATTAGGTTGATATTAATGCTGTTAAGGGAGCCTGACGAAATTAAACCAAAGCAGGCAGCTTTCATCGCACCTCGTCTTTATGATAATGCTATTTTTAGAATAGCTAAAAATCTTGCTACCCTGCGAATAATGGGCCACCCTTTCTCAGTCAGGACGTTTCCGAGCTCTTTTTTATAGTTACCGACGCGGTCGTCAATGCTTTAGGAAAGCTGACCCTTACCAGAAAATACTCTTGACAGGTTCGTATTTAGAGATACGTACTTAATTCGAACTAGGCGAGTCCTGTCTTTAATGTGAGAAAGGAAGTAAAATGGCAAAAGGATCAAACATGTTTATATTGGCGTACATGCCCAGCGAAGCGCGGCTGAGAATTAGCGGCGGCGGGAAAGAAAAATGATTGTGACAGTCCGGCGAACACCACTAATGGAGTCTGCGTCTGCGAAATATCCCCACTTAGACCAGTAGTGGGCACCTACCTACTCCATATACGCGAGTAAATGCTAGCTCAGCACTTTATTCACGTTTATAATTAAAACAACGGTCATATGAAGTATCAAACATTCATATTTTATAACACTTCATTCCATTATCCTTGATATTCGAAACTTCCACGGCAGTTGTTAACGCACTAATCTTTAGTTTAAAAGTGATCAATAGTTAGATAACACTGTAATAGGGTGACTATCTGATTCATGTATCTACTTAAATTCAAATCGCCGTAGAAATACACAGAGGGCAATTCGAATGTAGCAATAACGGGGCCCCACCCCTACGATACAATACAACACTCCCCTCACAAATTAAGTGTAAAACAAACCTAATGAAATTTAAATATCTTTTCGGCGACGCAATAACTGCACAAATAAAATCATGTCGCGGGGGAGAGTATAATCGCTTCCATTGTGTACACATTGTATGAAATTATTCTGTTGAGAAGTTTTACAACCTTGTCACAGTGTGATGGCAATGTCGTCCCCTCGTATTGTTGGCTTTATGCGTGGGATGCTTAGTGTGACAAGGTAACAGAAGCCCGTGACGTCGTAAGAAGGGGCGGGAATGCTCTCTAGACAGTAATAGGCTCTTGTGGTGATGATAAGCCTCTCATTGTTAACTTGTTAGTGGATAATTCGCCGTAATGTGTTTAGCGTGCGTGGAGAGGAAATCTGCGTGCGGTGTTTGTTTTTAGCTATTGTTTTGGGTAGCTTAGATACCTACTTATTATGTGTTTTATACATAATTGATTGTGACTGATAGTTCTATCATATTTAGATAACATTAGTTTGAAAAGCATTCTGGTTAAACCTGCCACGTAAATTGGTTTTAACAGAACCGAAGCTAATCAAAGTTTGTTTAGCTGTTTTGTCGAAGTAGTAGATGCGAATGTAATTGATTTTTTTTTTATATTTTGCTTCTCCACTCATCTGCTCGAGTTTCCGAAATTTAAGCGTAGAACTGAGGTTACGCCTCTCTATGTTTTTCACCTCAAGTCTATGTTATTGGATTGATTGTTGCCATGGTCCGACCAGTTAACAATAGATCTGTCCCTGTCGTTGTATTGCACAAATATGCGTATTTTAATTTAAACATAATTATCACATCTTCAGCTTATAAAATTGCTCACTGACATCGATTTTAACTACTTAATAATATATTCAATTTGAAAAAAGACAAGAATGTCTCCAAGAACGTGTACAATATTTTCACCTAATTGGACAAGAATTCAGCAGCGGAAACATTATTATTCTAGCAGATTAAGTCAAGTATCCAAATGAATCTCTTAAAACACGCGCCCGCCCCTCAAAGGGGAGGATACTAATTTTCTTTCAACTTTAAAAGAAGGTTCCTTTCAAGAAGTGTAAAAAAGTTACAATCGAAAAGGAAATTTGCGTTTTAAATCCTCTAATGAAGCTGAGAAGTTTGTAATGGAGGGGCGAAAGGCTGTGGCAAATTGAGGAAAAAACTTGCGCTCGGCACGGAACTGAACTGAGATTGTTAGATAGAAGTATTAATTAAAGTAATATAAAAGTCAATGATTAATAATAGGTAAGTAAGTACAATCTTTCTTGTATTTCAAGTAGGTTTTTAATTGATGAATGTGAAAACAAACGAACTGGCATGTAATTTGATATCACCATAATTTATAAGCTTTTTTTTCTTTGAGTACCTAACTATCTACTTAATTTAATTGTACGACATTGTTTAACGAATACCTAGTAAATAAGTACCTACTTACGCATGCTTGTACTGTTCTAAGGATATCTAGAAGGATGGGGGGTAGGAAGTTTAAAGAAGGATGGAGTGTAAAAAAAGCGTAGTTAAGCACTATTCATTTTAATTCATACAATGATCTCTTAAATATCCTGTGGGTTGTGTTAGTTAATAGGTGTAAAAAGCATACCTACTACCTAGCATAGAATAATAGCCTAAAGTGAACGTAACTATCGAAGCGTACAAACCGACTAAGAAAGCATATTTCTATAAAGATATTTTCGTACTTTTCAGCTTTGAAGCTACAAGAGAAAAACGGCTTAGGTTAACTGACGATCGGACGTCATACATTCAAAACTTACCCATTGCATTATTGTGATGACGCACTCCTAGCATGAGCATAATATACCTACCCACATAATAATATAAAGTTCAGTAAACGAGAAACCGACAACAGTTCATGCCATACGCAATCCTGATGCCATATCTGAATAGGATGCTGTGAGGATTATAAAATGTTGCTTTTAATAACAAAGAGATAACTAAAAAAGTACAGCAGGTAGGGATTGCTATAAAATACCAGCCGAAGCGCGCAAAACGTTTTAACGAAGACATATTTCTCGCTCGAAACATACCGAACGCGCTCGGGAGGTGCACCTACTTACCAATTAAAATATATGACTTAAACATAATCATCCCATTGTTTAAAGATGTTTGGATATAAGTTACAAGATACCTACCTCAATAAACTACAGGCAAATAGGTATTTATCCGTGTTATGTGTGAAAGGGCGAAGCGCACGACATCCATTTTTATGGCAATGTCAGTCTCACACTAACGTAGTGAAGTAACAACTGATAGTCCGTAGGGTTCCAGCCTACATCATAACTGGTGCACAAGGTCTTACTTTACGGTATAAACCTAGTGATTATGAGCATGACGTTTGTTGTAAAATTTGTAAGGGTATTTTTCCATTTGTGAACGCAATAGGCTAAGACAAAACTAATATCCGTCCCCTGTAGAAGTAAAAAACATTTAGGCTTTATTTAATAATTCAATTATAAGCTATTTCCTCGATGACTGTGGGACTGTGCTGTAGGAGCGAGGCGACACGGTGTGCAAATGATACTCGTCACACGTCAGCTGCATAGCAATTTGGAATAGTGCAACTAAAGTATTGACAGTTCGAATACTTACCAGTTTACCCAGACAATATTTTAATAAATATAAAACATTACTATGCGTCTCAAATAAGAATAGCACTGTCAAGACGCCATTTTGTTCCGCAATACTCGTGAACTTCATTACCAAAGTGTAAGGTGTGCAAAAAAGTAAATAAAGAAATTATATTCAGTTTAATTATTTTTGGTCACTTTTTTGGTATTTCTTATCAATTTTACGCCAAATTATACACAGTAATTATATGATACCGTTTATTCATCTATATACATATTTTATACATTTTTAAATATTTCTATAAAAAAATATAAAAAACATTTAAAAATATAAAAAATAGTAGCCCACCGGCATCGGGAACAGGGTCCAAGCTACCGGTGGTCAGGGCCTCAGAGAGAGGAACTTCCTGACAATACGTGCCGTGTCGAGAAGTACCGCTTTCTGTATCAGGCCCTTAACCCAGCTCCCCAACGAGAGCCTCGTCAGATGTTGGTCGAGGCTCTTGGCTATTAAGCCATTGGCCGTCACGACTATCGGCACAATGACTGCTGAGTCAACCTCCCACATGTCGACAACCTCGTGTGCCAAGTCTTGATACTTAATTTCTTTATCTTTCTCGGCTTTCACAAGGTTCTCGTCATGTGGGACAGTGATATCAACAATCATTGTGAGACGCTCTGATCGATCTATCACCACACAGTAATTATATTATTATTATGGCGACATATTAGGGTGACCAGTAGCATTTCGTGAAGTTAACTATATATAGGTACCTATTGGTTCATTTCTTTAATGAATACTGTTTTCAAATATTATTAAATTATGCAAAATTATCTATTTATGGAATTCAATAAATAACATTTTATAAAAATGAATGCAAATAATAATGAAATCTATGAATAAAAAAATATAACTTTTTTTTTCATAGTATTATTTTGCTGGCAGTACCAATTTGACAGCTATCGTGTGAAGTTGTAGCAAGCGCGATCCTATTCTTATTTGGCACGCATAGTATTTAAAATATTGAGCCATTCTACGAGTCACTCAACTAGCCAGCTACGCTTTTAATTGTTTTTTTTTTTTCAATAAAAACTATGTCGCATTGATTTAAATGAATTCGATATAGGCGGCTTTTTATGTAATCGACCTCATGCTACAACGTAGGTGACGAGATAAATGTCGACTACAATAGCTACGCTTTCGTACAGATAGTCAATCTGCCGTGTTCAACTAATCTGCTTGAAACTTTGCCGTGTATTATTTCGTTTGTTGTTGTTTGGTTTAAATAATAACGGTCATTTGATTTGAAAGTTGTTCCATCCGAGAATGTTGTATACCTACTGAGCTTATACTTCCCGGTCCGGTCAGATTCTTAATAAGAATCAGGCTGCCTGGAGGCCGGAATCCAATACAAAATGTCGCCTTAAACACACCCGGTTCGGCCCGGTCAGCAAGCGACCGGGCGACCTCGGCGGTTAAAGCCGGCCACTCACACACCTGCCGCAGGGGCAATCTAGGACGATGAGGTGGGGAGGTCCCTAGATTGCCTCCTTGATTGTAATGTGTATAGGCAAGTAGAGGCAATTTCCTAGATTGGCCCTGCGGCAGGGGCGCGAAACCATCCTTGGTCCCTAGATCGGCCCTGCCGCCCTGTTACGTTGCCGCGTGTGTAGCGCGATCGGGGCAATTTCTATACCGATCTTTTGATTTTTCGATAATTCTGGTGCCATTCTCAACACGTGTCTTTAGGTCAAAGTATACCCGAACACTGAACAGCAGGCATGTGTGTAGAGACAATTCCGATATTGACGCGACCGCCGTGCCCCTAGATTGTCCCTGCGGCAGGTGAGCGAGTAGCACGCTTTAGAATGCTCGACCTGGTCAGAAACAGGCGTGACCTACGTGCTAACACCGTATATCGCCGTTTAAAAGCTAGAGTACGATGAGCTGCATGCTAATAATAACATACTGCGGTTACCAATCCGTCTGCCAAACGTCACCCATCTCCATCAGTTAATAGTTTAACGGGCTGAAATGACGTAAAAAAAGCTGTTTTAACAATTAGCAAACGATCCCATCCTTTACTGGGTTTCCCTTTGACATTCACGACGCCATTATCGGCGGCTGCAAAGGGACCCACGTAACCAAAACGATACACTGGTTTCTGCTATCTTCGATAAGCCTAGTGGCAGTACCACCGACAGTGTGCATCTGGATTGAAGCCCCATTTTTTAAATCCTTGCAAAACGAAATAAAACTTATAGGCGAATTAGTAAAAAATAGTAAAACCTTAAAAGCATAGGGCCATGAATTTCTTAACCGTGAATTAAAACTGTTAGGTATGAAAACTTGGGCCCTCAATCCAGACGCGTGCATAAAGTGACATAAAGTACTTATCTCTGGGTTAATCATTTTTATTTCAGAATTTATTTAAGATATTCTTAAATATTTTAAGAAATTCCCAAATCAGTATAGAATATGACATTACAGATTTATGGCGGCATATCTAGGTCCCTCAATTCATTAACGTCTTTACTGAGGAATCTGCAAAACATGAATTTATCTGAAGAAATACATAAATACGACTTTAATATATTTTACTTAGATACCTCTGTGAATCAGTTAAAAAGAAATAATGACTCAAAAGTTAATTGTTAAAAAGTAAAAGAATGTTGAATTTTACTAAAACGTCTGAACTGAGAGCCCAATATTTTCGGCTTTATTGACTAGGCTCAACCTCTCCTCTCAACCTCTTTAAGTTTTTACTAATTCCCCTATACCTAAATCTTATTTCGTTTTGCAAGGATTTATAAAATGGGCCCTCAATCCAGATGCACACCCGCCGACATGTATGGCTACACCTAAACGATACGTAGTCAGCAATAAAATGATGATCCAAATAAAACATTTTTCTAGTTTTGTAACAAAATTTATTAATGTATATAAATATTTTAAATATTTTACATTAAAATTCAATTGCGTATCTATAGGAAATTAAGTTGTCCAACACAGTACCTACCTATACCTATATGGTTATACGACAAAGACAAAGAAATTGTATTCAGTATTTTAAAATAGGCGATTACAGTGTATGTGATATTTGTTCTAAAACAATCGATTTAATTATTATTTATTCTATAGATTCATGATTCCTATAATTCTTTTTTGGATACGATTCACAGTAAACTATGTTTGACTACATAAACTAACTCAATATTATGGAATTACCGTAAAATGGGGTGAACAGGGATGCAGAGGTGAATCGGGACGAAACTTTAAAAGGGATTTTAACATTGAAATAATATAGTTTGTAAATCGTTTAGTTTGCTAATGTGTTAATCGTTAATTATAATACAGTTAAGTGTCCTTGTTGGCAACAAACTATATTACTTCAACGTTAAAATCCATTTTAAAGTTTCGTCCCGATTCACCCCTGCATCCCTATTCACCCCGTTACATGGTATTAGATATGTGATACGGATCATGAACTAAGCTAAAACATACGGAATACGTGGAAGACGTTAATCATGAAACCTCTAGTTTTACTATTTCTTACTACATATTATATTCTATAGTATAACATGAATGAATGTATTTTCATATACTATTTATTTGCACGACAGTTATACATTAGAGTACAATGTAAATAATACTTTATTTCCTGATTTAAGGACACATTATTATTGCTCACAATCAATATAATGATTAAAGGCTGGAACACACAGAGTGCGGGTGCAGAATAAGTGCGTGACGCCAGCGGTTATATAATACTTGTAATGTATGAAACTGTTGCTATATCGCATTCAGTGCGACACCTCGCAAAAACGGTTTATAATAAACTAGCTGTGTTCTCACGGCTCCGCCCGTAGCCTATGTTACTCAGTGATAATGTAGCTTTCTAACGGCAAAAGAATCTTTGAAATCGGTCCACTAGTTTCTAAGTTTATTCGTTACATACAAAAATCCAAAAATACAAAGCTTTCCTCTTTATAATATTAGTATATAGATAACAACCGCTGCCGTCGCACATCGGTCCGCACCCGCACTCTGTGTGTGCCAGCCCTAAAGATGCTTTGCTATAATGTATAGGCAGTATCGGTAAGTGCACATGAACTAGGCGTTTAAGTAAAGAAATAAAATAATCTCATTCTATGTCTTATAATTGGAAGCTTGTGACACCATAAATATATTCGCCAAAACAGTAATGAATTGAATAAGTATTAAAATATTCCATTTAGAGTTCAAACATAACATAACATCACGCTTGTATTACCCGAAGTGCTGGGTAGAGGTGTATAGTAACATCCTCATTTCGCCGTTATGTTTAAGTCCCATGTAATAGGGGGCGAGCCTATTGCCACCAACCGGGCACAAACATCGGGCTGCTACTGAGGAATTCCACACTGAAGAACCCAATAACACTTTGCCCAACCTGGGGCTCGAACCCAGGGCCTCACGATCAGCAGTCGCGCTTGCCGCCACTAGACTAACGAGGCAGATAGAATTAAATTTAAATTAAATATATTATTTTAATATATTCATTCTTACTAAACCTGGAACCAAACCATAATTAGCATACAGAATTGTCTTCATGTAAATTTCATATCTATTATTCGCTTACTGATCCGGGGAGCCGGAAGGCTGAAGACCTGTAACACTGGTATTCCTCGTACAGGCTCCAGTCTCCACAACAAATGTTAGTAGAGTTGTAAAGAGAAATGTACCTTATATTATATGTATTATGTACTGTGATTGAAAAATATGTGGTGTTACGTGGTGGAAGAATAAACGTGTATTGTATTGTATTCAACAATAAGGCCCGGTATCCACCAAAGCGGAGAGGAGAGGAGACGAGAGGAGATGTGTTTGAATAAACCAATCCGATTTCGTTATTTCCACATCTCTTCTCCGCTTAGCTTGGGTGGAAATGGATCAAACGGAGAGGAGAGGAGATGTCTCATTTTTCTATAGAATTTTGTGCGGCGAGCGAGTAAGCGGCGCGGCAGAGCGGAGAAGTGTCTAGTCGGGCGGCCGGCCGGCGCACGCCCTCGCGCACCCCGCATCCCATCTATCTATCGATCTCTCACAGCTCACATCTCTGCTACACAAAGCTCACATCTCCTCTCCGCTACACTTCTCCTCTCCGCTTTGGTGGAAATAACCTGCCAGCTTCGCAGCACATCTCTTCTCGTCTCCTCTCCTCTCCGCTTTGGTGGATACCGGGCCTAATAGAACTGTAATATTTGTCAAAATTACTAATGGCACTTGAAAATTTTCGATACACAATTTAAAATTATACTGAAACATCTAAAAGTTAATTGGTACAAAATTAAATATACTTATTCTTTTACCAAATCTATTGTTCACAGAAATATAGATCATCATTGATAAAGGGAACCTATCAATGATTGTTTTACAATCGTACTAACTGCTGCGACTTTCTTCACAGCAGCTGACCCTAAATGAATTAAATATTAATGGGGCCTTGGACCTTACAACACCTAACACCGAATTTAAATATATGTCTATACAAGCCAAATAAAAGTATAATAATGAATGTAAATATAATTTATATGTATTGACGATGAATAAACGAAAATAATTAAAGTAAACAATATACCTAAGTGTAGGTACTTATAAAATAATTTCAACAAATCGTACAACAGTTATGGCCAAATACTCAAACACTTCTGAATTTTAAGATGTCATTAAACCTCGTGCTGTCTCTGTCACTCTTAAGGCGAAGTAACAGTGACAGCACGAAATTAACGGCAACCTAAAGTTTTGTAGCGTTTGCGTATTTGGCCATTAGTGACACAGATAGTTTATTGCTGGACCGCCGCGTTCGCGATTATTGAGGGCGAGTTGATAGTCTCTCCGAGGCTCTCCAGCAACTCCTTACGGTAGTCGTCGAAGTCGCCGTCAACCTGCACGGGAACAAAGATATTTAGTAAATCATAAAAATGATTATTCATGTTGATTACATACTTATTTGCAGAAAAAAACGTATATAATCGTATAACCTCATGGTAGTACTGTAGTATGCATGCAGTCATAAGTTTCTAAAATATTGAATTCGTAAAAAAACCGCCTCCTTGTAGCCGTCGTAATCTCGTAATAACATTTCCACCACATTGCGTGTCTATGAGTAAAAATTAGCTAGCAATTCTTTTTAGTCTCCGTCATAGTGGGTCGAATTCAAATACTTTTTATACTGAATTTTAGATGGTTGCGCTTTTATTTTAAATTCACGTAATTCCTATACGCTATCGTAAAAAATCTTTAACTTAATCATTTTCAAGTTAAACTGTTTGCTTTATTGGTTGCGCCTGCACCGCATTTGCATCAATCCCTATATTATTCCAAATAAAAAACATCAATGGTAACTTTACCTCATTGATAGTCTGATCTTCAATGACGTACAACGCGCAGTCAGTCTCCCTGATGAGTCGCTCGTCGTGAGACACGATCAACACGCCTCCCTTGTAATCGTTGATCGCGTCAGCCAACGCGTCTATACTCTCTATGTCCAAGTTATTCGTAGGTTCATCCTGGAGTGAGAATAGTGTAATATTAACGAATCATAAATTGGGAAAACACAAGGAAAGACTGTTGATAGGTATTTGATATATTTGAAAATTTTCAGTTATATTTTGAATGTGGGTTCCTATTTTTAGATTAATTTCAAATTATTCCAATCATCAATCACCTTTATAATCTGGGAGTAGTCTTTCAGGACTTCTCCTTGTTTTTATCATATGACTTGCTTACCCAAAAGTGCAGACAGACATAAACGCCTTTCAGCATTACATCCCGAACATCCTCATAAGTTATTCCGGAAAACAACCTTCACTAGCTAAACTAAAATTTAATAATATCTTACCAGAATAAGGACAGCATCGGGCGCCGTAAGGTTCAGCTCAGCCCGCGCGACCCTGGCCTTCTGCACTAAGGTCCATCATCTTGATTGTGTGCGCACGGCTCGCTAGCCTAAAGGTGCCGAGAGCCTTCCAAACAACCCCTAATAGTATTGCGTAGAAGATTTATTAGCAACTAATACTAAATGATATCTTACCAAAATAACGACATCAGGCGCCATAAGTGTCAGTTCAGCCAGCGCGACCCTGGCCTTCTGGCCTCCACTAAGGTCCATCATCTTGATAGTGTGCGCGTGACTCGCTAGGCCGAAGGTGCCAAGAGCTTTGCGCGCCTTCTCGTATTGGAGGCCGAATAACCTCTGAAGGTATTCGACGGGAGTCTCCTCGGCAGTTAGATGCTCACCGGAATGCTGGTCAAAGCGACCTATCCGCTGTTAAGTAATTGTTAGCGTTAGATTTGTGTTGTTGTGTTTGCCGTATTTCAGAGTGGAGGCGGGGGCGGGTGCTAGCGCGGGCGCGTGTAACTCCAAATGTATGTAGACGCCAGTTGCATTCACAGTGCTCCCGCGAGCCGCGCGCCTGCGTGAGGCAGGCGCGGGCGCGGGTGGCGCGGGTGTTTCTAATGGCACAGTCCGCTCGTATCGTTCACAGTAATATAGCGTCTGTTAGGTGAATGCGCGTGTGGTTCTAAACCATTTTGATACACCCGCCGAAGCGTCGTCATGGATATCAATACGGAAGAATTTATATCTTTGAATTTATTTAAAGTACGAATTTTTCATTAATAAAATCAAATCGTCATCAATGTCTTCTAACTACGCAGCAAAGTTTGAGAACGACCAAACACCCGCGCACGCTACGATAGCTCGTTCGGCACTACTGTGAACACGCAGACGCCAAGACCCAAGCGCCCGCGTCCGCCCACGCACCCGCTAGTACAGTCTGATTGATCACTTTGGGCTGGTGAGTGTATATTGACTTTACAGTTGATCTGGTTATATCTACGCAAGAGATGCAATCCTGAACGGAATCGCAAGGTTGATGTCGAAAGGTTCTTAAACAAGTATTTTACATTACATGAAATTACAGAATCACTAACCAGTCTATGATTCCTGATGAGCTCTCCTTGTATGGGACTGAGTTCACCAACCAACAGCTTTAAGAAGGTGGACTTGCCCACACCGTTAGGGCCGACGATAGCAATACGAGTGTTCAAGTCTATGCCAAAGTCTACGCCTCTGAACAGAGGCTTCTGTCCACCGTAGTTAAAGTTCACATCTGTAAAAATTAAGTTATTTAATGTCATGGTTGTATTGTACAAAATTTTAAGAAATACAACTGTTTCTAGCGGCAAGTTGATATGGTTATATTATATATATATGGTTGATAGTCGGCAACAGCTTACGACAATGTCAAAGAAGTATGAGATTGGCATAAGCTGTCAACTTCAGGTGATCCAACGATTACAGGAACGTTTTGCTTATTTGTGTCTCTATATTTTATGTGCACGCCCTTTAAAATGGAGTGGGTCTTAAAATTAAAATTATTAAATTAAAAATTGTAAAATTTAAAAATGGTTTCTCTACCATTTTTAAATTAAGGAATAGTCTATCCGTAGCTCACCATCTGGCTGTTTCACAAATTGATCGGAAAATGTACCGAAAAACAGCTTACTTATAGCAGTTTTGTAAATATGTCCTTAAGGAGTGGGTCTTCTATATATATTTTGTATACATACTATGTAGTCCGAGTATAGGCGGTTGTAGCGGCGGGGGGTCGGGGAACGAGAACTTGACGATGTACTCCTTGGGTCGCTGCAGTAAGGCGGTCGGAGCTGCACTATCTTCATCCTCACGTTGTGCCTTGCTGCGGTTCTTCTCTTGTTTACGTGTCAATGCATCCTTCTGCTTCTTTTCCTATTTACGTTAATGCGAAACCTTGTATTAATTACATAATTCCTGTAATCATCAATGTATTATGTATGATGACATCTTTAACCGCCGACATTAAAAACCGACCCAAATCCAAAATCTCTGGATTGATGTAGGTTTTTGACAGAAATTCAATGGAAGTAATGTCAAAAACATACATCAATCCAGAGATTTTGGATCGAGGTCAGTTATTAACATCGACCAAAATGTTCACTTAAGAACTTCGTCTACAGCGGTCCACTGCTTGACATAAGTCTCTCCCAAGTTGCGCAACAACTCTATTCTCTGCCTGCCGGATTAGTAGGTCGGCATTCAACTGTCTATAAAACATGAAGTTGAAACAGTATGTCGGCTTTATCTTCCTGTATACATATAGAATGATAACAACCGCAGCCACTCAGCTCAGAGACCCCCAATGAGTGTAGTGTATTATATTGAACTTTTTTTTTATTAGCTTCCAGAGTAAACCAGTTCAGCTCAATATCAGTGTTATGAAAATAACTCACGGCTTGTTTCTTCGACTGTCCATGCGCCTTCAACTCCTTTATTCTCTTCTCCTGCTTCTCATACTCCTTAATCATCTCCTTCCTCTTCTGTGCGTACATCTTCTTGAACATGGAGTAGTTGCCCTTATAGTAGTACAACTTCTGCGTGTCTAAGTGAATAATCTCGTTGCACACGTTGTCTAAAAAGGACTGGTCGTGAGATACTACTAGAAGAGTCTTTTTCCAACCTTGGAGGTAGCTGAAATGTTTGGAATTATTGTATTTTTGTTCGTAAATATTATGCAGCCATGGAGTAGTAATAGATTGAGCGCTAATGAGCTAAATTTTTCGTGAGGCTTGGGGATAAGAAGTGCATGCTTTTGCGCCTATGCATGCATTAATCTTAATACATATTATGTACTTCTGTAGGCCTCTTACAAACTCACAATATGACGCTTCGGAAAAGAAAGAGATCTTGTCCCTAACACGCGCCGCGCGGTGGTTTTGGGACTCGCATTTCTTTTTTAGAGCATTTTAACGTATGTAGAATTAATTTCATGTTCCTTAAATGCTTTCTTTTTTTCATCAATGCGTACCAGTTTGATTATAATCGTCTTCTTTAGTGCTTATTTGGAAATAATACAAATACTTACTTGTCTAACCAAATGACAGCGTTCAGATCTAAATGATTTGTAGGCTCGTCAAGCATCAGCAGTGTTGGTTCTATGTACAGGGCTCTGCAAATTACAAATATAAAATCAATGCAATAGTGTAGGCAAATTGCAAAGGTTAATCGGGCATAGACACTCACCCTGTTAAAGACGAAGGTGAGGATAATAACTGGATGTAAACTAGTTA
Source organism: Amphipyra berbera (assembly GCA_910594945.2). Classification (NCBI taxonomy): domain Eukaryota; kingdom Metazoa; phylum Arthropoda; class Insecta; order Lepidoptera; family Noctuidae; genus Amphipyra; species Amphipyra berbera. The sequence continues at coordinate 14,976,419 of OU343123.1, read as the reverse complement.
ATAAAATAACAAAAAAAAGATAAACAAGCGATGTACCTAGCAAGTGACACCCTCATGCGCCAACCTCCGGAGAAGTTCTTGGTTGCTCGGTTCTGCATCTCGCGACTGAAGCCCAAACCAGCCAGGATACGACGCGCGCGTGGCTCCGCCGAGTCCGCGCCTATCGCTTTTAACTCTGCATACACCTATGGATACTTATATTTGAAAGAGGACCTTCCTTTCAGTTTGGATGACAAATTGCAAGGCTGCAACCGTGCTGGAAGGAGCCTGTTAGGTATTTGTCACGGTATTGATATGAGTGGTGAGATGAATAAAAAGTTTCATGTATGACTATGTCTATAAGCAGAGCAGTGATAAACTAACGCTTGCCTTCCACGCAGGGGAAGTCTGAGTTCCGCACCTCTGACTTTACGAATTCATGTGCAGATCATAATTTGATTCTCACTTACGTTAACAGTGAAGGAAAACATCGTGAGGAAACCTACACACCTGAGAGGGCTCCATAAAGTTCTCAATGATGTGTGTAGTCCACTAACCCGCACCAGGCCAACATGGTGGACTAAGGCTTAAACCCTTCTCATTCTGAGAATAGGCCCGTGCCCTGTAGTAGGACAGTAATGTTCTGATTATGTTATGTATGACTATATCTACAAGAACAACTGGCTGGCCAAGTGAGAGATAACATCACTTACACAACTAAGAAAAAACTTAAAACTGTGAGGATGGCTACTAGAGATGAGTAGGAGATGACCAAGTAAAATAGGCAGGAGTATGATAGGATGATGAGGTACAGAATCATTGTTTTTTTATAAATATTATATGACAAACGAAATAGGCAAGCCTCCACCGTCTTACATCTTCCTATTATAGTATAGCTCAACAGAGAATATGAAATTATCACGCACCTCATTTAACCTATCTTGTTTGCTGAGATTTCCTTTTTCTATTATAGCTTCTAACTCTTTGCATTCGTTGAGCAGTTCTAAAAGACAAAGATAAATGAATAAATATCAGAAAAATCATTGGTTCAAGCAAAACGCATTATAACTTCTAAAAATCTCACCAGTCCTCTTAACATCAGCTTCAAGAAGCGTGTCGACAGCACTCATATCACTGGCGGTGACCTCTTGCTCACACAACAGTATATCTATATGGGGAGGGAGCGGGAACGCACGCTGTGCCAGATGCCTCAACAGCGTGGTCTTGCCGTGACCGTTGGGGCCCACCAGACCGTACCGCCGACCGTTCGCGATCAACAGGTTAGCGTTGACGAACAAATCTTTTCCTTTAGCACTTATTGAGAAGTTTTCCACTTTTATGTCTACTGCATTCTCTAGGGCTGCCATCTGACCTGATGAAGTCATTAACATTAGTTATTAAAAAAAAACGTAGCTATTATATGCTGCATTATTTTAATCATGTATTTCGTGTTTTTTTATCAGCTTAATGTTTACCTCAACATGTTATAACGTTTCAGCCTCTGAAGGAATACCTACTTTAGCTGATGAAATCTGACTGCATATGTATTTTATAAAAAAAATATGTTTACACATGCATAATTTGTACAATTTTATAGGAAGTGTAGTGTATTAACCACTTACAGCTAAGTTTGACGTCTCATGAACACAAGTTTGCTACATACCAGCAGTTTTCTGTGCCTGACTGACAGTGAAGTTGGCATCAAGATCACTGTGTCCCTGACCCCCCTTCTTGGTCAGCATTTCCATTTGCTTTTCATATTCTTGTTGTTTTTTCAACTTCTTTTTCTCCTTGTGACTCATTTTCTTCTCTGCTGGCTCGTCTTTTTCTATCGCAGGGAGTTCCGCAACCGTGTCATCAGTCTCCATTGACACTGCATCAGCAGAAACTTCTGGTTCTATGCTTTCTTCCTTCTTGTTTTTATTCTTTTTGTCCTATTTAGAGTACACACTAATATTATAAATGAAAGTCGAGTCAACGATATAGTAACTGGGACTTGTCCTCGACAGTCGGTGCAACTGTAGGCCATATTTTAGGCAATTGGCCCTCAAGTTAATGGGCACCGCGGCTGCGCTAGCGTGGCTACGGGCCGATTTGGGTGGGCCCAACCTGTCGGAAGTTCTACGTGGGGATCGTAATACGTACAGTCTACGGCCCTGTATAAGGACCCTGTGTGGGCAAACCCCCTGACAACTGGCAACGTCGCGTTTCTGCGGAGGCCGTAACGACTGACGACAGTCAGGGTTATTAAGGGATAACGTATTTCAAGGTGGCGAACCTGCTTGCCGGATCAATGCCTCACATATTTTCAACATGAGGCGCCTAGTCGGATCGAACTCTATTAGATCTAAGTGACAATGTGGGAAGAGCGACTTGCTCAACAGACAGCAGGGCACGCCACAATGGCGGCGGTAAGCCCCGTTATGGCGGAATGGCTGGAGAGGCGGCATGGCGCCCTCTCCTTCCGGCTGACACAGATAATCTTGGAACACGGCTGTTTCGGGAAGTATGTGTGTCGCATAGACCGAAAGCAAACGCTCATAACTGCGGAAGCTGCCCCGAAAACACGGCGCAGCACATGCTGACGGACTGCCCAACTCGGGCAGCGCAGCGCTGCAACTTTTTAACGGCAGTAGGCGGCATAGACCTGTCTCTTCCGGCCGTGGTTATGTCCATGGTCGGGAGTGAAATTGTTTTTTTTTTCGATCAATTTAGATGAAAAACCTTTAAAATTTTCAAACATGACTTTCTCAAAATGGTTGTCGTGTGACACAAATTGCTTATGTCCAAATGTGAAAGCTCGTGAATATGAATGATGTTTGTTACTCAATCAAGCATAACGGCCGAATAGATTTAGATGAAATTTGGCACACAGATAGATCATGTCTAGGATTAACACATACAATACTTTTTATCCAGAGACATGAAGTAGTTTCCATAGGCTGCAAGTGAAACCGCGGGCTACAGCTAGTATAACGTTGATAACTTATGTTATCAATTTAGTGCATGGTAGGCTTGTCGATAAAAATGAGACAACTGCAATGTGTACTATGGTATTGAACCTATAAATTTAGATAATGATACCTTTGACTTTGCAGGTGCTTCCTCAACTTCTGGTTCAGTCTCTTTGATTTCAAATTTCTTTAATTCCGCCTCTATATCATCCATGTTGTTCTTCTTTTTATGTTTACCTGTACAAAAGAAAATATTAACTGGTAAGTAATCTATATAAATAAAAATGAATCGCCAAATGTGTTGCTAAGCGCAAAACTTGAGAAGGGCTCGACCAATTCAGCTATTTTTTTTAAATATTCCTTAAGGCATAAGGAAGGATCTTATGGAGAGAAAAAACATAAAAATTGCATGGAAAATAGTAAAAACAACATTTTTTTTCCCACATTTTGACAGAACAAAGTCTGTCCGGGCAGCTAGTTCTGAATAAAAGTTGGCTGTAAAATTTGCCTTTTCTCAATCATCTTGGGTCTGGTTTACAATGTCCCAGAAAATCCCCATGTCCAAGAAAATAATGCAAGATAATTATTTCAGATTATACCTTTACTTTTGACTACAGGAATAGCAATTTCTTCCTCATCTTCTGATGGTTCCATTTTTAATTCTTTATCACTCTCTTCATCTGGCCAGTCCTCTTTCTTTCCTTTACCTTGAACAATTTTCCATCATAAAAAAAGGTTGTATAAAAAAGGTCTTATATCTGGAATTGCAAATACTTATATGCAATAAGCATTTGCAATTGTATTGTAAATGCTTTAATGTGTATATAAGGTCCAACCAAAATACCTGGACAAACTTTTACACAGTGTTCAGTAAGTGTAACTGAATATATCTATGCAAAAAAAACGAGATCCAAGTGTTTTTTTTTCTAACCAAATTTTTTTTTTCAACTTTCATTTTACTTTAATTTTTTTTTTTACATTTTTCACTTCGCTGTGTAGGTAAAACGCGGCACGGAATTAGCACGCACCCCAATGGCGGTCGATGCATAAGAAATGGATGAGTTTATTCTTAGAGAGTACAGGCAATTTAAAACATTATTATTTTTTTGTTAGAAAAAAACACTTGGATCTCATTTTTTTTTACATAGATGTGATTAGTTAAACGTATTGAACACTGTGTAAAAGTTTTTCCAGGTATTTTGGTTAGACCTTATATAATAACTTCTGGTGTTGTCTTATACATTACTGCACATAGCTGCAACTACATTTTATCTGGAACAGCCTTTTTAATTTACAGTCATCTCTGGGGGTTATGTGATTTACAAATTTATTTTGTGATTATATGATGGTTTTTTTGCTTGGCTAATTTTTGTTCTATGATTGAATGCCTTTACAAACTGATTTATTTTTAAAGCATACCTTTTTTATTCTTTGACTTGGCAGCGGGTTTAGCTTGATTACTTGAGACATTGCTCACTACAGATTTGGAGTCATCATGATCCTCATCCTCCGATGATTCAGCTTCTATAGTTTTCTTTTTATTTTTAGCTGTAAAGTTCACAAAAAAGTTTATACTATTACAGCAATAAGAGATAAAATATATTTAAAAAAAAACAAATAAGGAAATATTTTTTTAAAGTACACATTGTTTCCAGGTAACTTAATAAAGCTAAATATGTACACAATATTATATGTAACAAAACTATGTAGTTTCCTATCTGACTACCTCTGACAAGAAATAATCAAGGATGCTATTACTATAATTTTTGTTTTAATTAAAAAACTACTCACTCTTTTTACTAACAGGCTTTGCAATCTCTTCTTCTGAAACTTCTTTAAGTTCAACATCACTAGCTTCCGAAGACCAGTCTTCATCTTTCTTAGCTTTGCCTTAAAATAAGCAAAAAAAAAATTATGTTGAAAACAACTTAGATGTTGAAATTGACATTCAATAATATTCAAATTTGCATTTGCATTTAAATGCCAAATAACATCAACTCTGTTTGTTTGACTTTCTTTTAAATCTAGAATATTCATAGATAGTATCAAATCAAATATACATAGAAGCAGTAGGTATTTTTTTTACCTTTTTTCTTTTTATTAGACTTGGCTGTAGTTTTAGATGCAGTGTTTGTTGCATTAGTGGCTATTGATTTACTATCATCATGTTCATCATCAGATTCTTGCCCCTTCTTTTTATTTTTGGCTGAAAGAAAAAAGATATATTTCCAGCAAAATAAGTAAGGTATAAAGCTACAATCAAGATATTGTTTTAGAGATAATACTCTTATAGTAGATGAATTTCATTTTGTAATAACATTTAAACCCAATTAGAATAGCAGTTTTACTAGCATATGTGCACCTTTCTTTTGTGATTTCTTTGCTGCTGGCTTAGGTACGTCTTCATCATCGGATGCGACCACCTTCTTTTGTGCATCTCCTTCGTCACTGTCGCTCCAATCTCCAGCGTTGCTTTTACCTTTCTTCTTCCCCTTTCCTTTACTTTTAGAGGTTACCTCGTGAGTATTGTTTGTTATGGTCTTTTCTTCCTCGAAATTGTCTTCGAAATCTTGGTTCTTTTTGTTTCCCTTCTTTTTTGACATTTTAGTGACTTAGTTCAAGAAATATTTGTAGAGAAATCACCGATTTAGCCAACTCACTTATTATTTTATTATAACGAGCAGTGACCAACTCTGCTGAACTGTGAATTAAATTGAATGATAATTGTGACATCTGTCATAAGTACCAGTGTTCACAACCTGAAGCCAGGAAGCTATCGTACCAGGGCCGTAATTATCGTCCTATCAGGAAAAAGGTGTTGTTGACAGTGTTGCCAATAAAAATTTCTCGATTCCCCAAGTGACAGTTGGACGAACTTTTTTTTTTAGACGCTCCTCTCAGTCTTTCGATTTCTCCTGTTTCTTCGCTGCACGACAAGTTTACCGCTTCTTTTTAGACGCTCTCCTCAATATTTCTTTTCGATTTCTCCGTCTAAAACGAGGTCGTCTATCAGTGTACTGAAATTATCGTACTTTCTGCGTACGATAGTAGTGTACTATCGTACATCGTACGTAGCTGTTACATTATCGTACGGTTGGGAACACTGATACGTACATGTACATCGTTTTATAACTTTCTAATCTGTGGACAATCGTAGTTCTGTAGTTCTCTAGTAACTCATAACTATGCTCTAGTTATTTATCTGTGAGTGACATTAATTAATGACACAAGTGAGCTTAGAGCTAAAGGCTCATTTACACGGAGCAAGTTTCTTGAAACAAGTCTCATGCTATTTCTGTTTTTGTCGTAGAGAAAGACAAAGGCAGAACGAGTCTTGCTTCGAGAAACTATCCCCGTGTAAATCAGCCTTTAGGCTTAGATTAAATACCTCCTAAGCAAGTGAGAGTGACAAACTCGCAAACAAATATCCAAGCACGCGATCAATGCGCGTTACACTAGGACCAAGTTAGCTGTGAACTGAAGAACGTAGGCTTGGGCAAAAAATATCGATATATTAAAATATCGATATTTTTCCATACAATTATCGATATACAAGGTTATTCGGAAAGGGGGTACTAAGCCGCAAGCCACTTAATGTATCACTGATGATTATTTTAAATAAAGTGTTAAAATTTAAAAATTCGATTAATTTTTTTTCCATTAAAAATTATTTTAATTTTAGTTTTATCAAAAATTCTTCATCCCTGCTTTAGTCATGAATTCAGAAAATGCATTTTCTAATCTGTGGCCCCAAATATGACGTAAAATGTAAACAAGTCTGATCATGGCTGAGGATAGATAGAATTTAGCGTATTTTTTATGGAATCTTTGAACAGTTCTTTCTCTTGAACTATTGACTTTTTGGGAAAGTTGTAGAACAAAAGTTATCCATTATTATGGGTAATTTAACACCATTTCGGCTTAGTACCCCCTTTCCGACTAACCTTGTATATCGTCCATATTTTTAATCTCGATATATCGATATTCGATATTTATTTTAGAGTATTGAATCCGTATAAATTTCGATATATTCGCAACTCTCGTTTCGTAGTTAATGTTAAATGATAAATGATTTTTATTTCTGTAAATAAATCTGTTACAGACACTTTTACAAGTCAATGTAATGTTTTTTTTAAGACTAGATGGCGCCGGCATTTCCTATCTAACTAGCTCTGAGAAGAAAAGCCGAAACAAACTCAGAGGTCAAAGCCTCTTTTAAAGTCCAGACATTATAGTATACAAACTATGCGAGTGAAACGATGTAGGGCAACGTCTGGAATGGCCTTTTGAGGAAAGTGCTATAGCAGGTTCGAGTTGACCTGTCCTAACTGACGGCACATCTGCATCATCGCGGAGCTCAAACCTTATTTTAGGGAGCTCAACAACCCGATCGCTGCACGACGCTATCAACCAGCTGGACATTTGTGTGGATCACAAAAAAAAACTCAAGAACCGAGACTGTTACTAGATACTCCTTGCATGTTCTTCGCGTATCGTTTATTTTAAAAAATCTCGCCACAATCCTCATCTAACGGATACTATTTTAATCATGTGTATTATTTTTTACGAATTTTGAATGCTTTGGGAATTTGTATGAATAATCATGAGAAAATTGACGATATATCGATATTTTTCACTCCATACTGTTTAAAAATATCGATATATTTTTTCACTTGCCCATCCCTAGAAGAGCGTCACTCTGTTCGCTCCTGTGCTGCCATTCTATGAATAATGATACATTATATGGGATATCAAATGTAACATGAGTTGACACACAAATATATTATGTCCTATTTTCTGCCACTTGACTTGGTAGCTGTGATAGCTCTTTCCGTACACTGCACACTCAAGTCGTAACAAAATCATCTTTTTTTCCCAGATACGGGACGTTTTGACAAGACTGGCATTGATAAGGCCAACTATATACACACATTGGAGCCAAATTTTTTCCCGATTATTATAATATAATTTTCGAGCATTATTGTAAAGGCACAAATTCCCTATTAAATATTTAAAAAATGCATGGAAAAGATGTTTGTCATCCTGGCAACTGAACTAAACTGTCGAACTGTCAATGTTCAAGTTTCGTCAATTTCCCATTTCACAGAAGAGTTGGTCTTAGAAGTATTTATTAATGGCTTTGCCATTTTGTGCCTTTCGCCAAAGTTATCGTATGGTAGAAATAAGTAACGAAGAATGTTTTTTTTTTATAAAAGTAGGGAAACTGAATTATTCGTGTCAAGAAAACGGATAGGATAATTTTGGAATACTAAAACTTTCTACCAGAGAAGAAATTATGACTATTGGCGTCTCCATTTTTCGTAATCATTTTTGCAGAGCTTTAGACACCTTTGAAATTAATGTCAACAACTATATAAATAACTTCATGCTGACGCATTTTCGATGTCGCATTTTGGTTACAGCTTATTTACAGCTAAGTGCGTAACTTCCGTAACAATGAAAATATTATGCACCAAAAACTTCAAAAATATCAGTCGTCGGTTGTATGCAAGAAGCTTATATGGTTTTACCTATAAGCTTCTTGATTGTATGAATGTAACAGAGACAACATGAGGAGATAGGTTAATTGTTTTGTTTACCATATTACACTCCCTAGTTCCATGTCAGGAACCCTGATCCGACTCTCCAATTCGGTTTCCCGATCGAATGAGCCCCGCATACGGACGGTTGATTGCATACGGGTACTATGCTCCCCAGTCGTGCGTCAGAGCTCGTCACGATCATGTGAGTAGAGCGTTCGTGGAATTGACTAGTATTATTATGTATTTAGAAAACCACAGCGATCTAAATCAAAACTGTACGGGTGAACCACGAACCGAATGTGTGCGCCACTACATAGAGAATGCATAGCTAGTGTGACTTCGGGTACCCGATTCAGTCATAGACGTCGACGCAACAGGGGCGGCCTTAGCCATTGCGAGGTTCCGGGTGGGTAGATCTTTGCGAGGCCCTTGTCTTTGTGAAATTATTATGCTTGACGAGAAATCCAAATTTTATAATTCATGGCATAAGGAGCGAAATTCAAATAAACATTAATAGTATTATTACCTAATATTTTTCTACTTGGGTCGTTGCGCGAGTGCGCGAGGCCCCTGCAAGAGCGAAGCCCCGGGCGATTGCCATACTTGCCAGTCCACCCCTGTGACGCAATACCCATGCACTCTATCCGGACGTTAGGTTTTTTAACCAAACGGGTATAATTGTGTGTATGCGGCGCGGCGTAACGTTCTGTCGTATGGAATTGATGCATTCGGGTGCCCTTATTCAATAACTGCATCAAGGAACTTGACGCGAAAACATGACAATGTACGGCCAGCTTAAAAGACATCACTATCAGCACAAATTAACCTTCTAGAGCGTCTTAGAAAATAGAACGTCCTACTATGAAATTATGATCAATCAAAAATATAGTTAACTGGCAGCAAAGAGCGAAATGATTATATTATGCTTTTTGATCACTACATTTAGCTGGCAGCTTAAACAAAATTATACTTAAAAAAGAAAGAAATAATTATGACAGAAACGAAAAAAGAACAAGATTTTTCCTCTAGAAGAACTGAAGAATTAGAATATTTTGATGATGAAGACTGAATTTGTTTTTCTGCATTTTGTAGTTTCTGTTGTATTTGTATTTGGTTTTATAACTACTTGTACTGGTGAAAATGTAAAGAAAAGTGTGGACGACAATAGAGACGACAATGGGGAAACAAACGATGAGTCCAAAGATGAATCCCTGGACATCCCCGTAGAATCTGAACCCAACATTACGTGCACGAGAAGGCAAAACAGTCAAATGCATGAAATACGCACTGCCAGTCATCAACAATTTCCATTCATGACCGCTATAATGTCTCAACAAAACGAATATTTGTGTTCTGGTGTTATAGTCTCCAATGGAATGATACTAACAACAGCTCAGTGTACCCAACAACCTTTAAGTTACATACTACTGAATACTACCATGGATAAGAAAGACGAAACAGCAGTTTCGCTTCATGTAATAAAAACCGAACGATTCCCTACTTTTACTGGGACGGATTCTACAAAAGATGTAGGTATTGTTTACACAGAGAAAGCGAATAATAGCGTTGCAACAAAGGTAACCCTCAGCAATTACACAAACCCTCGTAACGTAATTGATTTGGAAGGGATAGGGTTTGGATTAAATGCTGATATCGGCCAAACGAAAGAACTGCAATATATAGGCATGGAAAACCGCTCCCCGGAGGAAATAACAGATGTTTTGAAAGTATATTTTGACTGTGTTGAAACGAAAGTAACAACATGTTTCAAAGACACGGGTGGTCCAGTTTTATTTGATAAAGAGCTTATGGGCATTATTATTAAAGGTCAAGAGGATTGCTCTAAAGAGATGACATCCACATATGCTGTAAACAAACGGATGGTAGATGTTTTACCAACATATACTTTTAAAGCATGGCTGGATGAAAAAATAAAAAAGAATGAAGAGCGAGAACCAGTTGCACTAGTAGCTTATCCTTCAAATCCAGTTTCACGTGCGGATCAGGCTGACATGACCTCAGGAGTACGGCTCATTGCAATTCCCACACATACTTTCACAGGATGTGTTTGTATCTTGGCATTTTATTGACATTTTATTGGCACTTGTCATTTATCTTTATAGTAATGTAAATTGCTTGTGAAATTTCATTAAAAAAAATTTAGGTCTATAATAATTTCTTTTAAACTGCAGAGTTGTTGATATACGTCACCCCCTTAAACTGTGACTTTCTGTTATCACATAGAAGGTCAATGAACATAATTATGAACCTAACATTACTTGATCAAAAGTGGCTCCCTCACAAATTGGGGTGCTCAACAATACAAACAGTCACTGTTATCATTGCGCATCCCATGTATTTCTATGCTTGCCTAGGTATGCATTATTTATTAAAGTTAGCGGGCTGAGTAATACTTATACAATTAGTAGGCAATTGTTTGTTACGTAAGAATTAGCTTCAGAAATACAACTTTTAATCATTAGTTCCGAACCGGAACTAATTATTAAAGTTAATGATACCTATGTACTTCTTTTGGCGCGTTATTGCGCCTGCACACCGCCACCGAAAAGGTGGTTATACGTTTAAATCTTTATTCTGATTTATATTTAAACATTGACCTCTTTTCTATTTGACACCATGAATTTAGTTGTTGACCTCAAAGGTATCTAAAGTTGTGCAAAAAAGAGTACGAAAAACGGGGGCGCTACTAGTCCTCAGATTCTATTTTACTTTGAAATTAAAACTTCTACTGCGCGTACATGTTTACACGCCCCCCATTTTTTTATTTTTTTAAGTGCTGTGTATGCAATGCTTTCTAAGAAATTATGTTATTTAATGTTACTGTAGATGCTAAAATCGATTTAAATTAAAAACAATCAAAAGTTCTACCAAAAAAGCTATTTTTAACACCCTTATTATACAACGTTGCCACGCTAGATGGCAACGCTAATTCATTGGCCAAAGAATAAGCCAGCCCTCTGGTCACGCGAAGCGTCAACCAGTGAGTAATTTCTTTGAATAGGAAGGAGACGTGCTCTCGAACCCCATGACTCGAGCATTTCGAAAACCCCCAAACGGCTCAATGTCATAGCAACCAATGAGATTACTATTTTTGCACCGTTTTTGAGTCTCCACAGGCACGGCGGCAGCGCCAGCAAAGTCTGCCCAGCTTGAAAGATGGGATGGAGCAAGGGTGTCAACACAAGCTGCGTTCCACAGGTCTGCCACCATGGGACATGTCATCGAGTCTCTTCCCATCATCACGTGCCAAACCATGTAAATGTATTACTAGTCTACCAGAGACGTCTCTACCCGGGGGTGCAAGGGGTGCGGAGCACCCGGGCGCTGAGGGCCTCGGGTACTGAGGTTTTATGAGCGAAATATTTTATTCAGCAGTCACCTCAAACTAACATAGGCCAAATGTAATGGCTGCTACACAGCGCTGACGGGGCGGGCTAAGGGGCGCCAAGAGCTAGGTCCGCACCCCGGCGCCAGGTCACCTAGAGACGGCTCTGAGTCTACGACTACTAGTAAGTAGTTACATTATATCAGTGCAGTCAGTGGGGAGCATTATAAGGTATTTGTATACGTACATCACACATTTTTAACCCCGGACGCAAAAAGAGGGGTGTTATAAATTTGACCGCTATGTGTGTCTGTCTGTCTGTCTGTGTGTGTGTGTCTGTCTGTGGCACCGTAGCTCTTAAACGGGTGAACCGATTTGAGTGCGGTTTTTTTTATTTTAATGCTGGTTTTCTAGCGAGTGATCTTAGACATGTTTTATTAAAATCGGTTCAGCCATTTCAAGGTTATCAGCTGTTTTGTTAGCTGCGGTAGGGTTCTTAGACGCATATTGTGTATTACTTTACTTTCAAACATACGTGTGAAATAAAATTTGAAACACTCATGTATGCTATATAACTATGCAAGATTATGAAATTCTTGGTCTGATGCTGCAGCCAGGATAACCAGTGCACTAGTACACTCTTGAAAAAATAATAGCACATAATTATGTTGTGTTTGGATTCGTTTTGATCAGTATTTGATTCTACATGCAATTCAATGGTGGCGACATGATGAGCTTATGCTGCAGCCAGGATATCCAGCACACTAGTACACTCTTGAAAAAATAATAGCAGATATATGTCGTGTTTGGATTCGTTTTGATCAGTATTTGATTCTACATACAATGCAATGGTGGCAATTAATACTAAGTTTAAAATAAAAATTAAATTTAAAATTTAAAAAAACCCCGACGCAAATAAAAACGAACTTTTAAAAAGTCAAAAATAATAGTATCGCAGAGCCATCAAATTCGATTGAGTAACACCTATATATTTTATAATTACAGAAATTGATGGATGGCACGATAAGGTTTGCTCGTTGAAATGGCGATATAATATCACGTCGGGGTACCGCTAACTGAATTAGCAAGCTAGTAAATTAATAGATGGTCAATTAAATGAAGGGTCTGACTTACTTTTAGCGGTACCCCGACGCGATATTATATCGCCATTTCAACGAGCAAACCTTATCGTGCCATCCATCAATTTCTGTAATTAAAATATCTAAGTGTTAGGTACTCAATCGAATTTGATGGCTCAACGATACTATTATATTTGACTTTTTAAAAGTTCGTTTTTTTGCGTCGGGGGGTTTTTTTAGATTTTTTACATTATATTTTTTTTTATCTTGAAATTTTTATTTTTAACGTGGATGTAACGTAAGTATAGATGGGCAATCCACCCACCCGGGTTTAAACCCAGGTGGGTTTAAACCGGGTGTTTTGGGTGCTTTGGGATAAACACCCGATTTCCACCCATAATAGTTTTGCGTATGTTTCAATATGCACGTTATGTTTTATTTTTAAAGTAGCTTTCAACATTGAGTAAATACTCCACATTGTAGATGATCGCCTCGTCTGTGATAAATCTCAAAAATAAGATAGCAACACCGTCTCCGAAAAACTGCTTGCGCCCTTTGTAAGTCTCCATTTATTGAAGACATGGTATGCTTTCAGATATTTCTCGCGAGACTTCTCAGGTAGGAAACTTAATTCTGCATTAATAACTTGTTGTTTTAACTCTTCCGGTGTTAAAATACTGTTCTCGTCGCTAGTTTCACTCATATTTAACCATTATTTTAATATTTTTTAACTTATTCAACTCTTTACGCCAGCCAAGAAATTTTATTCCCGCTCTTTTATTTAAATTAAGGCGTGTTCGGAAATAGCACCCATGATATTTTATTATTCAAAATATTTTACGTAACATTATAGAAACTAGAAATAAATATTTACAGGTTAAATATCAGTTTTATTTGCAATAAATACTTTTTTCGTTTAAATACAACAATAAGTTAAAAAATCAATAAATTACATTAAAAGACATAATTATCTTTTTGCAAAATTTCTTTAGTTAGTACGAAATCCCGAACGTGTTTAAATCACTTTTAAAACATATATTTTTTAACATCACTATTGTAATTTCGTCAAATCAAGTAAACACCCAATTTTCTGGGTGTTTATGGATGCTTACGAGTGTTTATCGGGTGTTTACCAAAGCACCGGGCTTAAACCCGGTGGATTGCCCATCTATAAACGTAAGCCTTTTGTAAGGATCGTTGCATGTGGCGTTCTATAGTTTCTGCCTACCTACCATGTAGAAAAAAAGGCGTGAGTTAACGTTAGGTATATATCTATGTATTTTTATCATGTATGACTAGTAGCGCAGCAGCGCCCCCAATTTTAGCTATTCATTTTTTTAAATTCCTGTTTGGCATACATGACAAAATAGGTATACTGGCGATAAACGAAAATCTGTGCACTACGCAGACAAAAAAGGTTATTGAAATTGTGTGCCTAATAACTTCTTATGCGAGCGATGACAAAGACTTCGCCAATCACGCACAACTCTGTCAAAATGTAAAGATAGTTAATTTCCTGCCAGAATCTAAGCTGGTGGCTTTGGGGCTCCGAGGCAGCACGTGATCGAGCCTTTATCAAGGCTTTTTATCTACTTGGCTCGGGGGCCCTAAGGCACTGCTCCGGCTGCGCTGATTGTAGCTATGACTCTGTTTCCAGCATATTTATACAATACAATACAATACTCTTTATTGTATGTACACAAAACAAACAAGAAACATAACTATAAAAATAGAGATGTACAATGGCAATTTATCTGTTTTGCCCAAGCCCACTGTACAATAATTATTCTCTCTATTATTGTAATACCATTTTTCTGATTTGCATAAAAGATACAGATCAAGTAAAAAAACTGATTTCAAAAATTGACAAAAATTTTCAAGTCATTTGTCAAATCAAATATCACTTGTCAATTGTCTGTCAGTGTTCACAGCCTGTCTGCTGTTTATGTTTTTTGTTTTTACCTATACCTTCATGGGCTGCTACATATATACCTCATCATCGATGATAATATCGCTAGCTTAACATCGATGTTCTATAATATTTATGTACTCAAAACATCGATGTTGGCCAATATCGATGTTTTTTGCACACATCGCTAAAAATAGATAATAATTATATTTCACATCAGATTACAGATTTATTTGTTGATACTGATCTCGCGAATTCGAAATTCCCTTTAAAAGGGTTAATTCGATTCTGTGTTCATTAATTGACATCGGTGTTTCAATATTTGACATATAG
This sequence comes from Amphipyra berbera, assembly GCA_910594945.2. Classification (NCBI taxonomy): domain Eukaryota; kingdom Metazoa; phylum Arthropoda; class Insecta; order Lepidoptera; family Noctuidae; genus Amphipyra; species Amphipyra berbera. Next base: position 14,961,276 of record OU343123.1, on the reverse strand, counting down.
CAACATCGATGTTTTATTTCATAACATCACCTAGAGATGATCATACGACGGTATCCCTAATTTTATATTCATTCATTCATTTTTATTTTGCAATGCATATTGCATATAGAGGCTAATAGCCTAAATTGCACTATTTAAATTTGTGTATTTTATGTAGCGATTAGGGAATAAAGAGTGGGGCGACAAGCGACTTTAGTTTACTAAACGATGAGAAGTTTTCTTTATTAAGCAGATACCTATAGTTGGACCATTAATTCGATGCAGTAACTTGACAGTTCAAAGCAAAATAATGATACCATACTAAAACTCATAGTTTTGGGGTAGTGAAAGATTTTACGAAAAGAACGAATACGAAATTTAGTTCTATTTAAACAAATCTCTACAAATTCTTTGTACCTCTTCACGATGCTGTTCTCTTATACGGGTCACTCACATTCGCACGAATACGCGAACCCACAAGTGAGGGACTGACATTCGCAATGACTATGCGAACATTTTCCATACAAAACGGAAAACATTCGTACAATGTACGAATGTTTGCGCGCATGTGAGTGACCCGGGTTAGACCTAAATTGACTGATAGAGAATGCCATAAGACACTAAGTCGGCATTATGTACCACAATTGTGCATTGAAGTATTAAATAAATAAATAATTAACCTTATGTTCAGTTATTTGACGCTTCAAAAACGTCATATAAGTAGTTATTAGTGGTTACGGCTATTTTTAATAGTACTGTATCGTGTTTCGATACTCAAGTTATTAAATTCAATAAAAAATATTCATATAAGTACATTATTAAGTTCATTTGATTTCATTCATTCTTTTTTTCACCTCACTACCTTTTTTTTGTCAAAAACTGGTATCCCTCTAACTGTCAAGTTACTGCATCACAGAGTACTTTTACTATTTATGTACTGCATCAAATTAATGGTCCAAATATAACATTAGATTTATGTTTTTAAGAGCTATTTGAGGCCCTGTGCTTCTGCTTTAAGGAGAAGACTGAAGAATAAATGAACAGTGATTATCCAGAGGGGGTAAGCTAATTTATTCTCGTCCAGTTTAAATAAAAGTCATCTTAAAAGAATAAAGCGTGCGTAGCGACGTAGGAAGTAGGTAAAGCTGCAATGTTTATAACAGGACAAAATAATGGCAAAATGGCCCATAACATACAGTAAATCAAATAACTATTGAATTTTCGAGAGGCTATAGGCATAGTTTTAATGTACTAAATCCACTAGCAAAATAAATTGCGCACATTGATTTCTGCAACCGATTTTCTCATTGGAGTCGTTGGGACACCACAGTTAGTCGACTTGCCGTAAGCAAGAGTAGGTTTATGAAGGTTTTAAAAAAGTTTACTTTCAATATAAACAGGTAAGCAAACACTTGCTACAATAATTTTCACAATTTACCTTGCTAGTGGATTTCATGCTAAACAGTTGTACTTAATTACACTTTCAATTAACCAATAATCTTATATTACTATTAGGTAACCCACCTTTGATATGCTACTGACCAAAACATTCTTGTACTTAATATTATAATTTTCAGAAAGGGGGGGTTATCATCAAACCGTCAGCTCGAAAGAGCATTCATAGCTACAAAGACAATCAGTTGAGAACTGAGAGTATGGCTCGGTATGGATTGAATAAGTCTAACAACCGTAATGATAGTGATAATTCATCTTATCAGAACGATCAAGGAAAAGATGTAGTGGATAATGTGATAAGGTATTTAAAACATTTATTACTGTAGGTTTAATCTATGTTCACTAAAATGATGCAGCTCTATCACATTTGAGGGTATTTTTATATTGAATCTAAATAAATGTATTGGAGGGGTGTGTCATATTAGTTTAGATTGTTTATATAATTTTGAGAATTATCCTTAAATGTTACTCCATTGTCATTAGTGTTGAGTCTGCTTATAATGTGATCAAAGGATTGCTATTTTCTCATTCTAATGAGACATTAATCATGCATCATTGTTCTTCTTCTTCTTCCTGCCCTTATCCCACACTAGGTGGGGTCGGCACAACATGTATTTCATAAATCCATGTTGTTAGAGGTTTTGGCTTATTGTTTTATGACCGGCCGCTTGCTTGACGGCAACCCTCCTTGGGAATACTCGTTGCGCCGTCGCGCGGGCGATCCAATGTGCTTGCTGATATTATGCATCATTTTTATTTGCTCAAATTCAAACATAATGTAAAGTTACAATAATATCAATTACAACAAAAAAAAACCTTTTTTCAGCAAACCCTATCGGCAAACAAGTCCACTATCCATAAGAAAAAAAAAGATACAAAGAACTAATTCTTATTCACAGGACGACGAAAATACGGATGATAACACGTGAGTCATGATATCCTTTATGTTTTAAAATGCTGCTGTTATCAATTACGGACATGCTTTGTAACCAGTCGCTGAAAGTAACTCATTTATGCATTGTTCTAAATTATTGTTGAAGAGAATATAGCTTGATACAATTGCTAGCCAATTCATAACATTACTTAGCCAAAAATAAATCAATACTTGGCATATACAGTTAGATGTGCACGCCCTTTACTACTGTATGGCCAGATTTACACCTGTAAGCTTTCCTCACATAAGTCCCTTACGTAATTAACTTACGATAAATTTTTAAATGTAATCTCTCTAGTAAATATCTTATCAACTAATTTATAAAGTAGAATTAATTGTCATAAATTACTTACATAAATTTAAAATTTTACGGAAGCAACTTACATGTGTAATGGCAGCCTATTAATTAGATATCTTGGTATTATTAATTTTAGTAAAGTTTAGGTATTTTTTATTTGAACGTGTTCTATTGATGATACATGATTCCCAGTAACCCTGTGAAGGTTTGCTGATAATTTGAAGTAATCCTGTATATTGTATATTTAATCTCACAGGCACTACATACTTAATAAAATATCCTGTGTTAGAGACATCTTGTTAATTGAAGGCGCTTTCGATTTTGGCGACAAATTGCAGAGTGACAGCAGGGTTGCAAATGCACTGTTTTTTTTCATGGTATGACTGTTTGATGTGGCTGTCGTGCTTGTGGCATTCTGCAATCTATCGGTCAGGTTGAAAGCAGCTAAAACAGAAAGAGCCAAGTTTCGATTATTTAAGGCAAAAGAAACAACTTTATTATGAATACATCTCATTGTTCATATCGTACACAGTAAGGCGCCAAATCCGTTAGTAAGTTTTCGCACGCAACTGCTAGCTTAGTTTGTCAAACTTGCAGAAGTCAACTTGCTTGGTGTTTCAGGCTTGATGTCTGCGTCGAATTTTATACTTGAAAGTCAATATTAATTTTAATACAGTTACTTATTCAGTGCATCTGCAAGGACTTTTCCGTTTGGTGGAAACTGACTCTTATGCGCCAAAACCACTAGCAAGTTAAATTGCACAAGTTCCCTTTTACAACCGACATTCACTGTGGAAACGCACATGTGTGTCGACTTCTGGAAGTTTTACTGACAAAGAAAGTATTTATGGTTTAAGAAAGAAAGCATTTGCTTCAATAGCTTTCTCAATTCAACTTACCAGTGGATTTACCGCTTAACGCTTAAGCTTAGATAATTATTATCTAGTATTATTATAGTATTATACCTAAATGCACAAATAAAGATATATAAAAAATTGCGAGGTGCACAAATGGCTTGCTTACCCTGCGGTGTTCATACAAAATAAGATTGCGATTGTAGATATGTTAACTCCCAACAAGATAAGTTAAAATCCATTCTTAGTACCTACTTATATTTATTTTTTAAATCACATTGCTGCTGCTCATAATCAATCATCATAAGCTTTTTCATCAGTCATTTTTTGCTTGTTATATTGTGTGACTAAGCATTTGTGAAAAGTCTTATATGTTTCATTGCAGCAATGTGCTTTCAAAATCTTTACCTGCAACTCTCCCGTCACATTTGTCTTACAGTGATGATTCTGATCTCGAAGAGCCCAACTGCTCCCCAAACTCTCTAAACAAGTCAAGGATTGAAGATGCAAGTCATCATAGTTTGATGACAAATAGGAGCCATTCTGGATCACCTTACCAACGAAAGTTGTCAGTTTCACCAAGAGATAAAAGCCAAACCCAATCTCACGCAACACGAAATGTTTTTTTTCTCACATTATTAATAGGTTTTATAGCCACAATTTACGTAAAGTTCCCCAATTTAATAACTTACAACAATCAAGATAAATCAACACAAACGGTGAATCATGATAAAATTATATTTGAAAACAATATGAACAATCTCCAGGAAAAATATAATATTGATGATAATTCTATTTTAAAACTTAAAACTGGTAAGTAATCTTTTAAAATCATAGTGCATGCATAAAATATTACACAGTTTATTATTATGTATTATTTATGTAGTATGTAGTCACTAGGGGCCTTGTATGTATGTGTATTATGTTTATACCTACTGTAGGTAGGTACCTATTTTGAATCATGTTTGTCATCGATCTCTGTATAAATCAGAGGGGCTCGTGGCTAATAAACAACCGCGCCGGACATCTATTTGCGAGGTTAAGTTGCGTTTGCCGCGGTCAGTCCGAGGATGAGGACCGTCTGTTACACATCGAGACCCCTCTCTATGTGAGGGAACGTTAAATCGTCAATCCCAGTTGTCGTACGAATACCTATGACAATTCTAGTTATGGGTAGTCAAAAGCCCGAGACTCGCAACTAGTCTAACCCGAAATCGACATTGCCCAGCAACTGGGTTCCGGGTATTCAGCCGCATTTGGTTAGATTGAAAGCTGACCCCAACATAGCTGGTAAAAAGCCAGGCAGAACGATTAATGTCTGTATAAGTTTTGCATGATCTTTATCTTGTTAACTATACGAGATGCTTAATCCATAAAGAACTCTTGTCGGTGACCAGTTTTCTTAGAAAGTACAAGTCTTGCAGTAAAATACACAAGTGCAGGTTTTCACGCTGCAATGGTAGCGGTTTCTTTTTTCATAGAATCATAGTCCTAACAAGAGCCTATGACAGAGACTGGCCCAGCTTTTTGTCGTGGCGGGCCAGATCAACATCTATGCTCATTTTTTTAAACAGTTTTTTGAATTCTACACTCGAGCGACCTGAAATAATTGGTGATCATAGGTCTTATATATTATATCACAAGACAAATAAAACGAACGTTCAAAGATTAACAGTTGATGAAGAAGAATAAACTGAAATATGAATCGCCGATAGGTTAGCCCCCTTGTCTCATCAACGCATTCTCGCCGGGCTCCCCCAAGGCTCTGTACCGTACCCTGTCCTTCCTCAAACATTACAAAGCTAACCTATTTATAAGCTAATAGCTGTGTCCTCACGGCTCCGCCCGTAGCCTATGTTACTCAGTGATAATGTAGCTTTCTAACGGCAAAATAATTTTTGAATTCGGTCCAGTAGTTTTTAAGTTTATTCATTACATACAAAAATACAAATCTTTCCTCATTATAATATTAGTATAGATATAGCTTTCGCCCGCAGTTTTCCTAGCATAACTTTTTTTTCATACAACTTTTAACACCCCTTCTCGCCCTCTTAGTGGCTGAATTTTGGAAAATCTTAAGATACTTAATTTAGTATTTTCTGCAAAGATCATAAGCAAAATTTGTTGTCTATCGGACCACGCTGTATAATTCTCCCCTACAAACTTTAAGCCCGTTACGCCCCTTTCTAAGGATAGCTTTTAAAATCATAAAGTCCATCTTTCATTACTTATTTACTTTAAAGAGTGTGCCAATAAGTTTATAACCTCTTGGAATAAGGATTTTTAAACAAACATTAACACCTTATTTTACCTCCGTAGGGGAGCAATTTTGAAAAATCCGTTTAGGCTATGCCTTGATAGATCAATTAGTCAGTCAGTTTCACCGTTTATACAAGAATAGTCAGAAAAGGGGTACTAAGCCGAAAGGGTGTTAAAGTACATATAATAAAGTATAACTTTTGTTCTACAACTTTCCCCAAAACTCGATAGTTTAAGAGAAATAGCTTTTCAAAGATTTCGTAAAAACTATGCTAAAATCTATCTGTCCATAGCTATGATCAGCTGTGTTTACTATTTAGGTCATATTTGGGGTCGCGGATTAGAAACTTAATTTTCTGAATTCATAACTAAAGCAGGTATGATTTTTTTTGAAAATAGTAGAATAGAAATCTTTTTGCATGCAAATAAAATTTATCGAATTTTGAATTAATAATCCTTCGGGGAATAGAGGCGTGATGTTATGTAAAAAGTCATTTCAGTAACATGCCTCTGTTTTTGTTTTAGGTATATCAACAATTTTCTCAAGAATGGACACGGGCTCCTTCATGTTTGTTTACAACAGTAAAACAAACAATTTCAACGCCGTGCGATTCGGAAAATTTACGGATGAAGTAGCGTATACTGCCGCAAGATATTTACGTAAGAATACAATTTATGTTACTGACATTGTATGTTTTACAAAATGATGTTATTTTGACTGCGTAATTAACTAACAACGTGAATAGCGACGAATAGCGTGGTTGACTGGACCGAAACACCCTTTAAAGTGCTTTTAAGTCACGAGTGAATCGGTTTCTTTTGGGCAAGCGTGCTCCATCGTAGACCGCATCATCGCTTAACATCAGGCGAGATGGCGGCCAAATGCAGGCCTAGTAACAAATAAAAGAAAAACCCAAATCTCAGTCCTCAGTCAGCTCTGCAGAACATCGCAATAATTTTATTTAATCGTATGGGGACAATTACATTTATCGAGTCCAGAGCATGAGTTAGAATAGAAATGTTTGGAAGGTGAAAGGAAAACGTTTTACCTAGTTAATTAGTGGGACACAATACAGGCAAAAAACCATGTCTAGGGCACTCTATGTGTATTACATTTATTTGTAACAAATAAGGCCGATAACTTGCCTATGGAATCTGTTTCCAAGATTTCTGTACACAGGGTTAGTCGGAAAGGAGGTACTAAGCCGAAAGGGTGTTAAAGTTCCCATAATAAGGGATAACTTTTGTTCTACAACTTTCCCCAAAACTCGATAGTTTAAGAGAAATAGCTTTTCAAATATTTCGTAAAAAATATGTTAAAATCTAACTGTCCATAGTTATGATCAACTGTTTTTACAATTTAGGTCATATTTGGGGTCACGATTAGAAAATTAATTTTCTGAATTCATAACTAAAGCAGGTATGATATTTTTTTGAAAAAACTAAAATTAAAAATCTTTTTGCATGCAAATAAAAATTGTCGAATTTTGAAATTTTAACACTTGCTATAAAATAGTCATCAGTGATACTTTATGTGGCCCGCGGCTTAGTACCCCCTTTCCGACTAACCTTGTATGTGTACATAAAACACTAGTAATAAATGTTATTTTTCTTCATTCCTAGCTAAAATTTCAATTTTATTTATTCAGGTAACGATGTCTCGTCAATACAACACACAGTTGTTGAAAGCTCAAACCTAGATATGCAAGGACATGGGGAGCTTATCACGAGGTACCGGGATGATGTCGACAGATCTGGTGTGATGCTCGTCAAAGAGATCGATGGAGTGCCTTCAGACCTTGCTATGGCCTTCCACTACTACTGCGATGAATATGAACCTCTAGTGAAAAGAAGCGCTATATTTTTCACACTGAATATGGCCAACTGTTCAAATACATCAAGTAAACAATTTGATTATTTACCCTTATTAGGCTGGACATCCACCAGAGCTGTGCGAGGAAAATGTGCGCTGCGAAAATGTGTAGCGAGGATGTGAAACGGTGTGACCATTTCCACCAGAGCTGTGGGAGGAATGGGTAATGTGTAATGCGTAATGTGTACAAATGAGCCGTGCGAGGATAGGTAGCGGACTCTTTTCGAATATGAGGGTGGTGTGGCGGGAGCGGTACACATTATTCGTAACACATTCCTCGCAACACATTCCTAGCAACACATTCCTAGCAACACATTCCTCGCAACACATTTCTCGCTTGTTTTGTATGAACAAAAACCTAGCTCCGATAAGTCCATATCCACCAGAGCTGCGCAGAGCGAAGCTAGGTAAATGAAGTGATTCTATTGGTGCTTACAAAACACATTCCTCGCTCCGCAGCTTAGCACAGCTCTGGTGGATGCTCAGCCTTAAATTTGCCAATTCCTTTGACTAACCAGAAAGCATCTCTTTAAAAGATTTTAATCGTTATCAGCAATATTATGAATTAGTGTAATACTACAGCATGGTTATTTTATTGCAAAAAATAAACCCTGAGTTTTAGTTTCTCTAGTTTATTTCTATAGCTTCGGACTTGGCCTGATATTCTATCTTAAATCGTCAGGCTGCGTTCAGACGACACGCGCCTGCCAAGCGCACGCCACACGCGTCAACACCCGCATCTAACATGCTTTGATATTTTTTGTATATAATTTGAGTCTTATGACACATCAATAGATCTCAAATTACATTTATCGAAGCATGGCATGAGGCGGGCGCTTGGCGTGTGCGGTTGGACTTCGATAAATGCAATTTGAGATTTATTGATGTGTCATAAGACTCAAATTATATACAATAAAATCAAAGCGAGTTAGACGCGCGTGGCGTACGCTTAGCGGGCGCGTGTCGTCTGAACGTAGCCTCACTCTGTATATTTTGTCGTCCGTACCGAGACGTAAAATAGATTGACATAGCTCTACATTGCATTATAATTTAAAATGTAAACCTAATTGTTGAGTTCATCGAAAACACTCTTTTCTGTTGTAAAGCTGCATAGTGTCTATAAAAGTGTTTTATACAATGGAAGTGAATAAAAAATCTTTTTTTTTTTTTTTGTTTCAGATCAAAAATCTACGCATGATTTCATTGAGAAATGTCTTGCAAAGAAATGGAAGACTGTGCCTCCAGAAAACATGAGACCGTTATTAACCAGAGTTGTGGATATTATTATTGATGTGACCAGTGTGTTTTAGTCCAGTATTAATTATTAAATAATGTATTAATTTGTTATCTTATTACGATTTTTATTTATTTATAAGTTTTAATTAAAAATATCCAGGATATAACTTTTTCTTTTTATTGTGGTGTGAGATTATAGATACCGGTTGCCAACTGATCTACTGTACTAAACAGTCTCGTGCATTGGCCCACATGAAAATTTATATCATATTCACTAAAGCATGAGGCAAAATGTAATAAGCAAACAATTACCCACTTTTCATAACTTAGGGATGGTTCACACCAAACGTATATTCAGCCGCCGGAAAGTCGGTTTCTTTAAGTTCCCACTTCTCACTGCATGGCGTACGCTGAGCAAGTAAATAGAGCTCACGGCTAACTGTGAGCGAGCGTTAAGCGCAGGCTACACCGCTAGCTAGCGAGCGGGCGAGGGAGACTATATAAAATAAGCGAAGCTTTGGCGAGCTAAACATTGGTTGAAGACCCTTCAGGTCTCGCCAATAACTGTCCAGTTACGTGGAAACGGTTCGCAAGACAATATTCAAGAAGTCGAATTGAAAAAAAAATGGCGAGTTAAATTATGTGGGTTCACACCGAAAGCTACGGACGGACGGGCGAGCGAGGGGAGCGTTCCGTCATTCTTTGTCTTTGTTACGAGCGAGCGAGCATCGTTTCACCTCTTTTCATGCTTCGGTTCACACCGCGAACTACAGGGCTAAGCTACGCTAATGAGGTAAATAAATAGCATCGCTAGCATCGTCGGATATTTCGTTCGCATCGTTTGTATCGCTGACGTAGCTTATCTGGGCTTATCTCTGTAGTTCGGGGTGTGAACTGAAGTATGAAAAGAGATGAAACGATGCTCGCCCGGCACGCTCGCTAGCCGGCGGTGTAGCCTGCGCTTTAGTTGGTGATTATTATACTCTTTGAGTTGGTGTGAGCCGTGCCATAGAGTGAGTAGTGTTTTGTTTACATTTGTCTCATGTTTTAGAGAAGATAGATAAGATGTATCATTTAATTTGAATAAAGCATAATATTATTAATCAAAGAACATTTATATAGCAAAAGTATCAATTTATTTAAGAAGAAATGTTTCCACTTTTTACAAACAAAACTCTTCAGTCAAATTAATGTGCATATATCATAGTATATCAAAAAAGATCTACCTAGTTATGTTCAATTAAAATCATGTGACGCTCTTTATTACTTAAACCAAAGTTATTTCTACTGTATAGGCCAAAGAGCACTCTGGTCTGAAGTATTAAGATCTGGCCCATCATTGAGATCGTCTAAACTATCTGGCTCCAATTCATTGTTGTTTCGAGCAGGAGAGTATGAGGCAGGTACATCCTCCTCCTCGTCTTCATCATGAGACTCCTCTGATTCATCTGATTCATCATTACCTGAGACACAATAATAATACAAAATATCAGACATTATAACATCACACCATTATTGAGACAAAGGTTTTTTACATGGAGCAACTGCCATCAGACCTCCACAACCCAGTTACTGAGCAATGGGCAATGCTGATATCCTAAGGTTAGACCGGTTGCAGACTTTCGGGCTTCTGACTACACGTAATGACTGTCAGGTATTCTTATGACACCCGAGACTGACGGTTTAACACATTCATTGCCAATTCCGCATAAAACAATAGATTTTGAATTGTTTTATGCGGCAGTGAAGTGGTTAATGTGCTCTCCAAGGCATGGAGGGGTCTCGATGTGTAACAAATGGTCACCCATCCATGGACTAACTGTGGTAAGCACAGCTTAACCTTGCAAATCATATGATCCGTGTGGTTGTTAATTAGCCACAAGCCCCTTAGCTTTTACCCTTTCAGATGAGTCAAAAATTTCCAAATTTGTTTTGCAGTGTGAGACTGAGACAGTCTTATTTTAAAAGGATCCTAATCTCTTGTTTTTATTGGTAACAAGAAGAGTAACAAAATATATTAATTTATACCTTCTTCTTCATCAGTGTCTGCTTCTTCTTCCATAGGCTCAGGATCAGCCTTGCCAAGTGGAGCGCGCTTCATGTATTGCTGGCCAATTGAGTTTAACTGTAATTATAATTTATTAACATGAAATTATGTTGCAACTAAAAATGAAACTCAAATGTAATCGTTTTGGTAGGTATTATTAATTTGGGCAGTTCTTCCTACCTATGGATGAATTTATACTGATTCACCCTCAACAATAAAATTAATAGAAGCTGATGAAGCCTACGTGGCCAGCCTTGACCACTAGGTACATGAGCTAAAGGCTGGATCCACCACTGGATATGATCATGATGTTATAAAAGTACATTATGACTGGATTCTTGTATTTCCTATAGGGTTCTGTAGAGATTTACCATTAAACAGTAACAGGGAGCTACTTAATTGCCGAATTTGAAAAGGCCACAATAGTACAAGTACCTACCTATACAAGAAAAATAGTTTACCAAAATAAATATTCTAGATAGGTACTAACCCAATGTTGATTCGCCTGTTCCAGTGCAGTTAATTCTGTTTCCTCGTCGCAAGGACTGTCGGCATTAAACCATAATGAATCCACTAAACGTGGAGTTAATACTGGAAAAGGAATATTCATCGTAAATGTAAAAGAGCAATCACGGGTAGAAAACTATTTGAATATTTTTGAGCCGCCTGACTTCCTTCAGTTCTGAGCAAAACAACACAAATCCAAACAAACTAAACGTCAAAATCAAAATGACAAGTTTTTTTTCACTAATGGGTACTGAGTGAAAACTAGTCTTTTTGTCACATAGGTAAGTTCAATGGTGTAAAAAATCGATAAAATATAATAATAAATCGATTTTGAAAGCAGTGCTTCCGATCGTAAATATATTTGATACGCTGGTCTCAAAGTTTGGCAATTCGACAATAAACATATTTTGACTATTATAAAAGTAGTAGGTAAGCTTGACATGATGGCCCGGAGGGTACGAACCCGCTTCTTGAGTAGCAGGTTGCGGGTTAGCCTGATATGTATGTGCCAATACAACTTTTTAACGTATAAGTATATACTTTTAAAGTTAATCTTAGACATCACAAGAGCACTCGCTAGCCTGTTTCTTGTTCGGGACAATCGGGACATAACTTATCTTCGGGGGATCCTTTCGACTTATTAATAACTTCCATCAATATGCGTAAGATGCTTCTACACGGTGCATATAACATACGTATGTTCAGGCACTTTATTGCATGTAAACGACCGTGTAAATAAGTGCACGTGTTATGTAACTTTCACATGTAGGTATTGACGCGAGTACTTTCTACCACCCGCGCAATTTGCGGCGCGCGTGGTTTTAATTTTTGTTCTTGGTATTACCATAAGAATAATACCTAGATCTTGCGCTCCTAACCCGCTTCTTTCCTTGCTCCAGTCTGCACCGTGTACAAGAAGCACCTTTAATAATAAATGCTACGTTTTATCTTCTCGTGGATGTCGTAAAAGATGGCAAAGGCATATCCGGTGAATGTACAACAGGATCAGTGGATATTATAGCTGTGTTCTATTATAGGTGGAGTGAAAACCTTTGTTTTGTAACGGACATGAATAGACGGACAAAGACTGATAATAATATTTACAATTACGACTCAGACTAGGGTAGTTATATCTATATTTTATAACGTCCAGGCTGAGAGACTGAAAAAGATAAATGCCGGTGTAGTTAGGGGATGTATAAAGGTTCCGCTTTTCTAAACTTAGTTCTTGACACACAACAAACATTCAACGAGATCGAATCTCCTTATCGCGATCGTAAACTATTTAACGAGCGCTTGTTCATTGTTAATTTCATAAACACTAAAAAGATAGGCAACTTCTTTTTATTAGAAAGAAGCTATTGAGCATTCAGCCGGTAAATTAAACTTGCATAGAACGCTTATGTATTGTTCCTAACAAACATGTTTCCGTATTTTCGTGATTATAGGATAATATTTTTCTCATATTGGGTACGTCATATTAAATTTTATTTAATTAACGTTTTCGTGTTATCATATTTATTCACAACTATATAATTTAATTAATCAATCTTCTTAAAATGTTTGCTGATAATAAAACAAATTGGTATGCCTTTATAATATGGCACAGAAAATACCCTAACTTTGTTGAAAGTTAATAAGTACTTAGGTTAATCTTTTTTAATCACTTATTTATTTTTACAGATTCAGACAGTATTATCGATGGCTCTACTGAATAAGAATCCCATATACGCCCTGGACAGCGACTCGGACAACGATGTAACAGAATTCATAATTGCCAAAGGGAATTTGCCAAATGAAAAAGATTTGCCAAAGACGTCGGTCCTAAAAACAGTTGGTAAGTTAAAAATGAAAGCAATTTCTGTTACTATGATATTCAACTACCATTATAACATACCAGTTATTTGCTTATGATACTTTACGTTACAGAACCTTAACAGAGTGCAAGGACAAGTGCTAAGCTGCCTACCTTTTGAAAACCACGTTTGGCATTATCTCATTAAAACAGGCGTTATTCTATGTATAAATGTGTGTACATTGTGCAATAAATAAATAATAAGAACAATTTAAACAAGTGTACAGGGTTAACAGGGTCGTACCTAGCTCGTAGCCCTGGGCCTCGGAGTAGAGAGTGATCGAGCCCTTTATCGAGATTTTTGTCATATTATTCGGGAGCGCCGGTTGTTGCTACGGCTCTATAGTGGTAGTCGCCTAACTTTTTGATCGCTGTGTAGTCAGGCGAATTGTCGGCCAGTAGCGAATTTATATTTAAATAATTATACAGGGTGTACTTATCCGAATTCGTTTAATTCCTTCAAACTTCATGGTCTACTGATGACACAGATTGACCCTGCATGGGATATTTTCACAAATAAGCGAAATTAAAAAAAAAATAACATGTTCTTAACGCAAGTCAGTTTAGCGGACCGAAAACACATGACTGCGCGGAGCGATATCGCGCAAGTCGTGTCCGTTAACTGTGTCGCCGATTTTCCATTCATTGAGTTGAAGAAGAGAAGAGATACTTTGATACTGCGCAACCACTCTACGAACTTCAGTGCCTAGTCAGCCTTGCGATCAACCTTGCTGACTGGCTAATCTTTTGACCACGGCATGAGATTTGTGACAGCAAGAGAGAAGAAGTACCTACCCTTAGTACCTACGATTTTGCAAATTTATTTACAATTGCACAATATTCACACAGTTACAGACTAATCTAAGACTAAACTTATGAGTACATGACCCCGTTAGGTGTCCCAAATAAATAATATTTAAATTGCATTTAGTCTAATTTAGTACATACTGTCATAATGTGCTACAGAATCGACACCAATAGTTTTCTTGAGCTCGCTAAACTGAATAATATTAAAAAAAAAGTCTTGCGTATTTGTAAGAGAGATAGAGTTTAGTGAGCTCACGTATACTATTGCCGTTTTCGTAATTTGCACACTCGTACGTACTAAGCCACTAAGGGTACCTAAGTACTACAAGGCACCGAGAGATATCCTTTTTATTTTAACCTAACAAATTTTCTTATTTTCAGATAACGACGTTACTTATCTTCTTTCGAAACTGTCTGACGAGGAGCTCATAAAGCTCCTTGGCGACCAACCTAATAAGAATGAATATAATTTAAAGGACATCGTAAAAATTGCTTCGGAGTCAAAGTTTGGTCAAAACTATAGACCCATAGTCGACTTACCAAGCAAACCCCTTCCAGCAATTAATGATATCTTCGAAAATCATAAAAAAAACAACAAATTTCAAACAATTTATGAAAAAGCTAAACCTCACAGTGCTTTTTTTCGGTTAGAAAATAAAGAAGTAGATCCCTATCCTCCTAACAGGGGCGAAGATCGACAGCACGTTGCTGTACAAAAACTACACAATTTATTATATAGCCGGCCTTCAGAATTTGATGTAGATAGTAAGAGCGACGACGAAGATGAAAAGAAAGAATTGCTATTTGACGTTCTCGTTGCCCAATTAAAAACGCTTTGTTGTAAAAGAAATAAGCCAACGAAAAAGAAGGACAAAGCAAACATTAAACTAAAGGCTTTATTAAATGATATCATGTCGGACGAAAATGTTAATAAACCTTACGTGCCAGAACATAAATACTCGCAAACCACAACACCTAAAGAACATATGTTTTTGATTATAAATGACGAAATAAAGAGTAATGGAAGTGACGATGGGCTGATATCAGTCGATCCAGAGAGCCTTGGGGCAAATAGCACCGTCATGTTACTAGGTCCAATAGCAACACCACTGTCAGAAGCTCAACTAAAAATAGTGGTATGTATCTGTATCCGTATTATCCAACTAGTATTATCACTCATGATAAAATTAACTTTTTAATACATTGTATTAACTTTTCAGATGATACGTATTTCAAATGAACTTTCGAAACCAGAGTATCTACCCCTCTTGCAGCAAATATCGAAAGGCACACTTAGTGATGAAAATATAAGGCTAGCGAGTAGCCTGGTTTCCGGACCGCAAACACGAAGATATATTAAACCTCACAGATGCAACCACCAGTCCAAGCTAGCGCGAATTTATGGCGGGCCTAAGTGGTTAATCTGTACAGGATATTTAAATATAAATACACCTAGCTTGTATGATTAAAATTAGGTTTTCGTTAATTCAGCTGTTAGTTTTTCTAAAGGCACACTTGAACTATTCAGCTTCAATGGGGTAAAGATTGTTTCAGTTAATGTTGCCTGAATTGGGGGGCTAAAAACGCCGCGTTTGGTGAAACATTAATTTCGTTTCATATTCTTAACTGCAAGCGGACTGCAAATCCAGTCGGAACCATGAAGTTATTATCTTCATGGTCGGAACCGTAAACTATGCAACTGCCATATGCAGCTTCAAGGAAATTATGATGTAGTCACTAGTCAGTGCAACTGCGTAACAACTGCCGATTGGATGTGCAGACAAAATATATTTCACTAAGCGCCTCGTTATTCGCCCCCGCAACTTTTCTAGCTGATACAAAAAAAACGTAAAATTCATGAGTTGTATTAAATCTATTCTATGCAAATCTGAAGGCAAAGCAAACATAAAGTTAGGTATGTAGGTAGTTAACCTATTGCTTAGATTAAATAAGCAGTGCCGGATCTACAAGAGGTCTTGACATAATGAGTCTGATTTCCATGTTGGAAAAAATAACTTCAGGTACGTACTAGGTATTTATAATTTTTTGATTTATACAAGGTTAGTCGGAAAGGGGGTACTAAGCCGAAAGGGTGTCAAAGTACCCATAGCTATGATCAGCTGTTTTTAGAATTTAGGTAATATTTGGGGTCACGGATTAGAAAATAAATTTTCTGAATTCATAACTAAAGCAAGTATGATTTTTTTTTTAAAACTCGAATAAAAATCATTTTGCATGCAAATAAAAATTATCGAATTTTGAAATTTTAACACTTGCTTTAAAATAGTCATCAGTGATACTTTAGGTAGCCCGCGGCTTAGTACCCCCTTTCCAACTAACCTTGTAATATGGAGTTGGAACTGCAGGGCCGCCGCGCAGTAAGCGGGCGTGCAACGCGTGCACCACACGCGGGTGGCACACCCAGGGGGCGGCAAATCGAGCGACTCATCTAATTGAGACCAATTTCAATTTTTTTCGGTTTTGTGTCACTCAAGATACAGGAGTAATCGAAAGAGTGAGGGGAGCGTCTAAAAAAAGGTCGTCCAAGTATCGCTTGGGAATTAATGAAAAAGAAGCGGGGAATCGAGAATTCGGTATTGCACGCGGGCGGCCAAACAGCTCACAGATTAATGATATATGGTGTCTGAGTTGTCGTCACGAACTGCGTGATCTGTGTCATGTGTCGCGTCTATAATTATTAATCGTATAGTTATCATATAGAACCCTCTACTACTGCGGCGTGATATTTTACGATAAAAACTACGAAAGTGATTCATTATTATCTATAAATTATTGTGAATAACTTTCGAAGAGAATAGCACAAAACAATAAAATTATTAAAATCTAAAAATTTACTATTTTTTTTAACCTTACGTCAAGTTTCATCTACTGTTTTCTGTGAAGGCAGAAACACATTATGGGGGAATCTTAGAATGTATTCCTATATTCTAAACATGCATAATCATAAATCCACTTTACTCAAAAATGTTGTTGTCAAAATAATGACCAAATTAGACTTTTAGGTCATATTTTGACAACTTTCTTTAAACAAAGTCGACCTTCCCACGCTACTTGAATAGGCGCCAGTAAAGTTGTATGGAATTTCATTGCTGGTGAGTTTTAGCCACCAGCAATTTCCTTTTCATCCCATCTATTCGAAAAGGACGACTTCGTTCGCCTTTAAGTGCACCCAAAGGTGGTGTTTTCTAAGAAACCTTTAGCGGGCAGTAATGAGTTTTTAATCCTCTTTATAAGTGCGCCGCAATTATCTTTGCCGCGCACTTTTTGAATTTGGAACATCTTAGTGTTCAGCGCCAAAGAAATCGAACGCAAATGTTGTTTGAATAAAGACTGGCTGGTACGACGTGACGGCCCATAGTCGCGAAAATGTCTCAAATGTAAATATAAGTTTTTAGTTGTTTTATTATTATATACTATTTAATTTCAATTTAGTTGTTACTCTATGTTTTATTAAATAATAATATTACAATAAAATATGAGGCGCCTTTTATTTCCTCATAGTGGGTGATGAAAAGTAGAGTGTATCACTCGGGCGCAAAATATACTTTTGGCTCGGGCGACTTACTATGAATCCCTCGTTACGTTCAGGATTCTACTAAAGAATCCCTCACTTCGCTCTGGATTCAAAAAAGCGCTCTCGCTGTAAAAATATTATTTTGCTCCCTTATGATACAACTATTAAAAATTCATTATTGTTTCAAAAATAGTCAGGTGCAAAAAGATTTTATTCAGAATTTGGCTGTATAGGTACACAGGCAGCACAACCATCATAGCCTTATTATTACACGCTTTATATTAGCTTCACTTGTAACTAACAAACTAACTAACAATGTAAAAAATCTTGGAAGTCAATTTTAACCTACTTCCAATTGTCGTATCGAAATGAAACTTTGTATGTATATGTAGTTCGGATGACAATACTATAATTTGGTATCTTGGAGCTGATCTGATGATGGAGCCAGGAGGTGGATAGCGGAACTCTTCACTCTCAGTGGCTACTAGTAAACCCCTCGAGTTTCGGGTCATATGATTTTTTTGATGAGTCCAATAAATTACACTTGGTGTTAAGGGTCTGATGATGGAGACAAGAGGTGGATAGTGGAACTCTCCAGTGGCTACTAGTGAACCCTCGAGTTTGGGCTCATATGATTCGTCTCAATGAGTCCAATAGATTGGGCTTGGTAACGAGGGTCTGATGATGGAGATATTAGGTGGATAGTGGAACTCTTCAGTGGCTACTAGTGAACCCTCGAGTTTGGGCTCATATGATTCGTCTTAATGAGTCCAATAGATTGGGCTTGGTAATGAGGGTCTGATGATGGAGATATTAGGTGGATAGTGGAACTCTTCAGTGGCTACTAGTGAACCCTCGAGTTTGGGCTCATATGATTCGTCTCAATGAGTCCAATAGATTGGGCTTGGTAACGAGGGTCTGATGATGAAGCTAGGAGGTGGATAGTGGAACTCTTCAGTCGCTACTAGTGAACCCTCGAGTTTGAGCTCATATGATTTGCCTCAATGAGTCCAATAGATTGAGCTTGGTAACGAGGGTCTGACGATGGAGCCAGGAGGTGGATAGTGGAACTCTTCAGTGGCTACTAGTGAACCCCTCAAGTTCCGGGTGATATGATTCGTCTTGACGAGTCCAATAGATTGGGCTTGTTAACGAGGGTCTGATGATGGAGCCAGGAGGTGGATAGCGGAACTCTTCAGTGGCTACTAGTAAACCCCTCGAGTTTCGGGTCATATAATTTTTTTGATGAGTCCAATAGATTGCACTTGGTGTTGAAGGTCTGATAATGGAGACAAGAGGTGGATAGTGGAACTCTCCAGTAGCTACAGTGAACCCTCGAGTTTGGGCTATATGATTCGTCTTAATGAGTCCAATAGATTGGGCTTGGTAACGAGGGTCTGATGATGGAGCCAGGAGGAGGATAGTCGAACTCTTCAGTAGCTACTAGTGAACCCTCGAGTTTCAGGTCATATGATTCGTCTCAATAAGTCCAATAGATTGGGCTTGGTAACGAGTGTCTGATGATGGAGCCAAGAGGTGGATAGTGAAACTCTTTAGTGGCTACTAGTGAAGCCCTCGAGTTTCGGGTCATATGATTTTTTTGATGAGTCCAATAGATTGCACTTGGTGTTGAAGGTCTGATAATGGAGACAAGAGGTGGATAGTGGAACTCTCCAGTAGCTACAGTGAACCCTCGAGTTTGGGCTATATGATTCGTCTTAATGAGTCCAATAGATTGGGCTTGGTAACGAGGGTCTGATGATGGAGCCAGGAGGAGGATAGTCGAACTCTTCAGTGACTACTAGTGAACCCCTCGAGTTTCGGGTGATATGATTCGTCTTGACGAGTCCAATAGATTGGGCTTGTTAACGAGGGTCTGATGATGGAGCCAGAAGGTGGATAGCGGAACTCTTCAGTGGCTACTAGTAAACCCCTCGAGTTTCGGGTCATATGATTTTTCTGATGAGTCCAATAAATAGCACTTGGTGTTAAGGGTCTGATGATGGAGATAAGAGGTGGATAGTGGAACTCTCCAGTGGCTACTAGTGAATCCTCGAGTTTGGGCTCATATGTTCGTCTCAATGAGTCCAATAGATTGGGCTTGGTAACGAGGGTCTGATGATGGAGATATTGGGTGGATAGTGGAACTCTTCAGTGGCTACTAGTGAACTCTCGAGTTTGGGCTCATATGATTCGTCTCAATGAGTCCAATAGATAGGGCTTGGTAACGAGGGTCTGATGATGAAGCCAGGAAGTGGATAGTGGAACTCTTCAGTGACTACTAGTGAACTCCTCGAGTTTCGGGTGATATGATTCGTCTTGACGAGTCCAATAGATTGGGCTTGTTAACGAGGGTCTGATGATGGAGCCAGGAGGTGGATAGTGGAACTCTTCAGTGGCTACTGGTAAACCCCTCGAATTTCAGATCATATGATTTTTTTGATGAGTCCAATAGATTGCACTTGGTGTTCAGGGTCTGAGGATGGAGACCTCTCTCCACTAGTGAACCCCCCCAGTTTCAGGTCATATGATTTTTTTGATGAGTCCAATAGGTTGCACTTGGTGTTGAGGGTCTGACGATGGAGCCAGGAGGTGGATAGTGGAACTCTTCAGTGACTACTAGTGAACTCCTCGAGTTTCGGGTGATATGATTCGTCTTGACGAGTCCAATAGATTGGGCTTGTTAACGAGGGTCTGACGATGGAGCCAGGAGGTGGATAGTGGAACTCTTCAGTGGCTACTAGTGAACCTGCGAGTTTCGGGTCATATGATTCGTCTTGACGAGTCCAATAGTTTGGGCTTGTTAACGAGGGTCTGATGATGGAGCCAGGAGGTGGATGGTGGAACTCTTCAGTGGCTACTAGTAAACCCGTCGAGTTTCGCATCATATGATTCGTCTTGACGAGTCCAATAGATTTGACTTGATAACGAGGATCTGATGATGGATCCAGGAGGTAGATAGTGGAACTCTTCAGTGGCTACTAGTAATCCCCTCGAAAATATTATAACTTAATTAATATAACTTTATAGAAATGCTAACTAAGCCAACTTTAATTGTATTGTGTACCAGTAATAAAATGTTAAAAGTTATTTTAATACTAAAAAGTAAAAAATAAAAATCTGTCGTTTAAAAAACTATAAACACGCTTTAATCACGCACTAAAAATTATAAAATAGTTATTTTATATCCAATGGTTAATACAATAAGCGTGGAGCGCTTTGTTTAAATTAATTAAAAGTACACACAACAAAAAAGCGCTCCACGCTTTTTGTATTAACCATTGGATATAAAATAATTATTTTATAATTTTTAGTGCATGATTAAAGCGTGTTTATAGTTTTTTAAACTACATAGTTTTATTAAAAAATAAAACAAGGCCCTGGAAAGGCTAGGAACTGTGCTTTTAAAAAAAATTGCCTATGTACTTTAAATAAATTCATACTATTCTAAGCTGGTTTTATTTCAATTACTCGCATTGTTTGAGTAAAGCACTATACAAGCCTTGGTCCGCAATGACTGCGTTGCTGGCCACACTATGGTAGCCTCGAGCTTAGCTTAGCTACGCTCTCGGCTTTCAAGCTTGGTCATCATTGCAGCCCTTGCTATCCGCGCTATAAAGGCCGGGACCGGACAGACAAACAGACGACGTATTTTTGAACATAGAAGTATTAAAATTAAAAGTGGGAACTGATTCATAAATTCACCGCTCATAGTTCTGGGTGGCGTCACTGTCTATGATGATAAATTTGAGGTATCTATACCACGAGTAGAACAAGCATCGAGTTATATGTCTATGAGAACAAGTCACATAATGTTAAAGTCTACCTAAGTGGACCACGGCAATTTTTTGGCCATGGTTTACACAAGTGGACTATGTGGACCATGGGCAACGTCCCAAAGATTATTATTTCCCTTTATCCCATCGATAAGAGAAAAAATTAACGGGTAAATGGTACCTACCTAAATAAATCGAGAACTAAGCAGTAATCTAAGCCCAGAAGACCTCGAATAATAGTGCTTTTTTGTAATATTTTTAATCTGTGGTGTAAAGGATTTGGGTCTTTAGTTAGGTTATAAGTGCGGTCATCGTAGACGTTTATATCACAATTGGCTGGAGATCCTTCAATAATTGCCCGGTTACGTAGAAACGGTCCGCGAGGCACACATAAAAGGAGTTCAATAGAAAAAAAACAATTATATCATTAATCTGTGGTGCGAGTTGTAGATTTCCAATAAAACTTATTAAAACCTGCCGCATGTCGAACTTCTCTACAGTACAATAGTAGTCTATGGTCGAACTGTCGATGCCCTTGACTTGACAGATAGGGGAACCAATATGACGGCATAGGAACTATTTGATGAAACACTCTGTATGTACTAGGTACCTACTTACAATAATATTTTACAAACTTAACTAAGTACCTATATAAATAACACCAAAGTAAAACTAAAGACGTATCAGTGACGCAAAAATTACTGTAGAACTGAGCTGTTAATGCGTTCAATTAATATACATACTTATAGTCTTTTTACTTTTACCGAAAGATGACAGAAAACAAAGTTGTCCGATGTGGATGGTTAACAGAAGACCCACTTTACATAAAATATCATGATGAAGAATGGGGTAGACCACAATATGACAACTATACCTTGTTTGAAATGTTGTGTTTAGAAGGACAACAAGCCGGCCTATCGTGGTTAACAATATTGAAAAAAAGAGAAAACTATCAGAAGATTTTCCATACCTTTAACCCACATGAAATATCAAAATTAACGGAAGGTGATGTGAAGAAATATTTAAATGAATCTGGCATTGTAAGGCATAAGGGAAAAATAGAATCAATAATAAATAATTCTAAGTGTTACGTTCGAATGGAAAAGGAAGGCGAAGATTTCACGAATTTCATTTGGAGCTTCGTGAACCATGAACCCATAATAAATAGTTGGAAACATCCTAAAGAAGTCCCATCTCAGACTCTAACATCTATAGCTCTATCGAAAGCTTTGAAAAAGAGGGGTTATAAGTATGTAGGACCTACAATTTGTTATGCTTTCATGCAAGCTTGTGGCCTAGTGAACGATCACACCATAGAATGTCTCTGTTATAATAAAAAATAAATAAACTTTAGTACAGTTTGTTTTAAATGTTCCTCCACCCTCTACCTGTACTTTTTTGGTTTCAATAACAGGAAAACAGGGTGTCTTCCGTACGTCAGATAGAAATAAGAAATTTAGGACGGAGTTTATTTTAACGTCGTTGGTACGGAACCTCTTTCTGCGCTAGCCCAGCTTGCACCATGACCTCAGCTTATTTTTTTATAATAATTATAAATAATAATGAAATCTATGAATAAAAATATATATAATTTTTTTTTTCATAGTATTTTTTTGCTGGCAGTACCAATTTGACAGCTATCGTGTGAAGTTGTAGCAAGCGCGATCCTATTCTTATTTGGCACGCACAGTAAATAATACTGACACACTCGGACAATCGGATTACGTCCGAGGACTGACGGACATGTCGAGCTGTAGCTGTAC
Source organism: Amphipyra berbera (assembly GCA_910594945.2). NCBI lineage: Eukaryota > Metazoa > Arthropoda > Insecta > Lepidoptera > Noctuidae > Amphipyra > Amphipyra berbera. The sequence goes on along the minus strand of OU343123.1, from coordinate 14,938,098 downwards.
CATGAAGGTATAGGTAAATATGTAGACCACACTACGAACACCTACTGAAAATCAAAACATTTGACCTTGAATATTTACTTTGGAATTTTGTCTCTTTCTAAATATTCAAGCCCAAATATTTTAACTTTCAGTCAGTAGATGTTGGTAATGTGCACAGAACATATATACCCTGACGGGGTAATGTGCTCTCTGAGTGTGCTCTCACCTATACCTTCACGAGTTGTACCAATACAGGTTCACAGGTTATCGGTAAGACTTTCGAGAATATGTTGATATGTTCTTGCCAACAATCAAAACAAACGACCAGAGCCCCTAGCACGGGTATGTCAGTATGCACACACGCGATTAGGCTATACACTTCCCAATGCATTACTATACTCTACACTTTTAGGCGAGTGCTAGATTTAATATTCATAATTTACTTATTTAATAATAATTAATTTTAATCTGAAATACCAGATAACATGCTTAAATTCTGTAATAAACAATAACAGATACATTTATTATGATAAATTGTTATAATGTAGCACTTTTTTTTTAAATGTGGCAATTATTTTAAACACCCTGATCGCGTGTGAGTTTATACATCACTATACAATTATATATAAGGAATCTGTGGGTGAATTTGTGACGTGCTGCTGTAATATCCCCCTTTTTCCGATTTCGTATGATTGCCACTTTGCTCTACCTTTTAATCCATCTCAGACGCGCCGGTTACACTTTTATAAAAGTAATAATGGCGGAACAACGCGAAAGAACTTTCATCATGATTAAGCCCGACGGTGTCCAACGTGGTCTGGTTGGCACCATTATCGAGCGTTTTGAGAAGAAAGGTTTCAAGTTGGTCGGCCTTAAATTCGTCTGGCCCTCAGAAGAATTACTGCAGAAACACTACAGTGACTTATCGTCCAGGCCCTTTTTCCCTGGTCTAGTGAAATACATGAGCTCCGGGCCAGTAGTACCTATGGTATGGGAAGGCCTTAACGCAGTGAAGACCGGCCGTCAAATGCTTGGTGCCACAAACCCAGCTGACTCTCTACCCGGCACAATTCGTGGTGACCTCTGCATCCAGGTTGGCCGCAACATAATCCACGGCTCTGACAGCGTGGAGTCTGCCAATAAGGAAATCGCGCTTTGGTTCAGTGAAAAAGAGGTCGTCGGATGGACACCAGCTGCCGTTGACTGGGTTTACGAGTAATTTACAGTCACTGTTAATTCCGTTATAACCTTTCACCACGTGTAATAGGTTAAGTAATGCTTTTTTAAGTTATTCCGTGATATATCAATAAATGTCTTAATTAATACATGTGTTTTTAATTTCTATATAGGTAAGTATATAATTTACCTATCCATGTGGAGAAAAGCAGTTTATTTACTACGTCATAATATCACAGTTCGTACCTACTATTGTAATAGGTAGGTATCTATATTATCCACATAACAAGATACATTGTTACTTTGTAAAATGGATAAAAATTTCATAGATACCTATCTAAGTAACAACGTTGCAACATCTAGTTAGATTGTTGCTGCGGCATTCTTAGAATATAGTTGAGTTAATAAAATCACAGAAATTTTACTGCAAAAAGAAACGGAACTGCTTGGGTACAGTCACGTATAATAATATGTATACACATTGCTAACTTAAAAAGCGAATTTGTTTTAGAGAATAAAGTGTAATTAAGAAATATTCGAAACAGTAATTCGTATGTAATTGTAAAAATTATGTGTTAAATATTTTATAATTCTAATAGATATTTTAAAAGACAATCGCTTTTTAATTTCGCTATGTGTATACATATTATTACTCGTGACTGTACCTAAGATTAATTTAATGGTCTCTGCTGCATTCCAACATCACAGCGGAGATCAATCCACAGAGTTCTTTATTATACTACCTACTCAATCATTAATCTTAATTGCTTACATACCTACTGCATCTTTATAAGATAAGCATACTTATTATCTAAACTAATATTGTATAGTGGAAAGATTTCATTTTTTGTTTGCATTGAATAGGCTCTGAAACTACTGCACCTGTTTGAAAAATTCTTTCACCATTAGAATCCTACATTATCCCTGATGAACACAGGCGATAGAATATGTTCAAAAAATAATTTATATGAAAAAAATACTTCTTACGCGGGCAGAGCCGCCGCGAGGGCACAGCTAGTTATTATATAGCTACAGCCACCATCGATCTAGATTAAGTATATTTACTTTTGCTAATTTATTGAGCTTGAGGACGACTGGTATCTACCTAAAAGCTGTATTATGCCAACAACCGAAAATGTGACCCGTACCGTATATATAATAAACTCTATGTATGTGGCTAATCCTAACACGTGGCGCTACTTTCTGTTTAGAATTATTGTTCAACCGATGTTATTTTGGTTTTCTGTATTCGGGCTAATCATTGTTAAAGAAAATCAGGAGGCTTGCCTATTTATAGCTGCTAACATTATGTCTATGATTGAATGCAGTACCTACTCATTCAACGCATGGGTTTAGTGTTCGTAAGTGCGGCTGCTGATCAAGAAGTATCGAGTTTGATTCCTACCCCAGTTAAGACTTTCGTCAGTAGCAGACCGGAAGAATGTCTTCATCTGCCTACCCAGTATCGGGAAAAGGCGGGTGTATAATGATGATGAGGTAATGAACGGACAAATTATAGAAATGGACAATCCATGTCTTATTGGTTGCGGTCGGTTTTCTTATTTGAACTACATAACCAACTTCGCAAGGAAATTCTAACTGGTCAGAAAACCGATGTTGCATCTAAAACTTTTTGATAAATGTTCCAATTAAGCGATACCTAGATGTAATTTGAAGAATGTAATGTTTAGATATCAGAATCTATCCTCACATTCATCACGTAGGTAATTATCATGTGCATTAACTTTTAAGATTCATTTATATTATAGATAGACAAAACAAGCCGCTTACCCTTCCACGAGTAGGCACTTGATAAGGAGATTATAACCAAAAGATATTTTATATTATAAAATATCATTGGGTACAAGAGACGTTCAGCATATAGTGCGACCAATTTTTTGCTCTTTATGACCCGGAAGCTATGGAAACATTATTGTATTTTTCCTAATGATTATCAAAGATTATTAACTGATCGACGTAAAATAGCAACAATTAAAGCAGGTAACTATTACGACTCTAAAAATATTGTAATCAGACACTGAAAGCGCTATCCCACCAAAAACATTCTGTAAAAAACTACCCAAGTCTCTATGGAGCTGCTTGTTTATCTCTAAAAAGTAATGAAATCTAGACAAAGTCGTGCCCAGTCTAAGGTTCCTCACTGCGATTTCTTTATTATTATAGTTAATGTTGTGTGACTTGGCCGTTGAAGGGTACACAAGGGTACAAAACCAGGTGCTCCATGACACCATTGCACCAATCTGTCGCCAGAACCGCTACCCATTGACGATGGAAAATTGCCACTCGGAAAACGTTGATTCAATAACCAGTCAATTGTAGGCTTGATAAAGCTGCGTATTTCAACAATACTTATGTATAGGCTAGCCTAAAACAAACAGTATAAAAAAAAACCAGTACAGACGGACTTCTAATCATTGATAGAAGTCCGTCTGTACCTGTCCCGTTGACTTGTACCCACTAACGTATAAAGAATGTTCAACGGCCAAGTCACACAACATTAACTATAATAATAAAGAAATCGCAGTAAGGAACCTTAGACTGGGCACGACTTTGTCTAGATTTCATTACTTTTTAGAGATAAACAAGCAGCTCCATAGAGACTTGGCTAGTTTTTTACAGAATGTTTTTGGTGGGATTTCACTTCTTTTTGTAGAAACGTGGGGCATATTGTATTTTTTTTTTTGACGTCAAATGAAGCGGCCTACCAAGTTGAATATTTTTTGTAAAGGCGGTATGTCGATCTCTAATAGTTAGGTTGGGCTCTTGTGTTTTCTAATCAGGGTCACCAGGTACTCCAGATCCTCGATTATCCTAGTTTTTATAGTTTTCCCTTTATGTGGCCATTAAACCCTAACTCTGTACCAAATTTCAGCTCTCTGAGTTTATGGGAAGTACTAGTTCTATTCTGATGATCATGAGTGAGCGAGTGTCATAAATGCGAAACTTTGCTTTCCCTTAACTTCAGAACTAAATGACCTACAGACTTGAAATTTTGTATTTTAAGTATGTGATTATAGCTTACTGGATGACGAAAATTTCTGCGTTCTGGTCTTATCCAGAGGTTCTCAAATAGGGGCCTGAAAATGCGGCGAAATGGTTCCAGTAAAGGATGGTACGGCAGTGTTTGCTTCGCGCTCGACTTGGCGGGGGCACTGCCGTGCCCCCCGACATACAAGGTTAGTCGGAAAGGGGGTACTAAGCCGAAAGGGTGTTAAAGTTCCCATAATAAGGGATAACTTTTGTTCTACAACTTTCCCCAAAACTCGATAGTTTAAGAGAAACAGCTTTTCAAAGATTTCGTAAAAACTATGCTAAAATCTATCTGTCCATAGCTATGATCAGCTGTGGTTACTATTTAGGTCATATTTAGGGTCACGGATTAGAAACTTAATTTTCTGAATTAATAACTAAAGCAGGTATGATTTTTTTTGAAAAAACTAAAATAAAAATCTTTTGGCATGCAAATAAAAATTATCAAATTTTGAAATTTTAACACTTGCTTTAAAATAGTCGTCAGTGATACTTTAAGTGGCCCGCGACTTAGTACCCCCTTTCCGACTAACCTTGTATATATTATCTTCTCGGGTAATTTCGTTTAATATCACCATAAAATATAAATAGTACTCGTGAAAAGTTTAACCTTTTCAATCTGCACATCATTATTTTATGCAATAGACATTCATAAGAAAAGTTAGAAAAACAAAAGAGACTATAACGTAGTATTTTCTACTTACGCTGACTGAAAAAATAGAAATAAATAGTGTAAAAATAAATGCAGTATTGGCCATTCGGTCCAACCCCTTAAATAATAAAACAGCCATTATAGACAAAATTTTTACTATATATTCCATAATTAAAAATTCCAGTTTTAACTTACAAAACGCATCACTGTGATGCGGGTGCTTCGGGATGAGCTGCACTTACTACAATTTCATTAGATAACTAACGTCTATAAAAAATAAAGAGTAGATTGTTTAGTAGCTACACTGCTATTGTATCGTAGAGAACCATTTACCTATAACAAAGTATTGCTTCTATTACTAGTAAGTTCACCCCATCCACTATCTACGATAACAAATTTTCAGTGGCGTCTCATTGGATATGCTAAAATACTAAATCACATAGGCTTCGTGACGCACTTAAATTCATTTATTTACAAATGTCTGAAAAATAACATAGGATATACGGAGCTTTTTTAAAAATTATAGAATATTGATGTTGCGTTCCACAGCCAGTAAATTTAAAAGGCTAAATCATAATCATTGTTTAGATAAAACGATAACTCAGTGAATCAAATTCCAAGTAAAGCGAATCCCCCTTTTCACATGTATATCACATTAATAACCCGCGTTCTACAGGAACACATAAACACGTAAGTAATTTATGCCGCTGCATCTACAATAAAAAGTAAACGTTTCATTTTCAAAAAAAAAATTGTGAGAGATAATAATACATTTTATCGCCGCTGAATGCAAAGCAAGACTTGGCATCCAAATGATTTTATTAAGGTTGGGCATCCTATATCACAATATGTCTCCAGTCATCAGATATTTACAGTCCTTTGAGCTCCGACTCGATTCTTTGCCGAGGTTATTAAAATTATGTAACAGGGTGGGATTATCTTGAAACACAAAAGAGCCGCTAGGCTCAAAGTGTTTGTTCTGCGTGGTGTTCCACTTCAACGGCGGACTGTGTGCTTTGTTGCTCACTATTCTGTTGTGTTTGTTGTTGCTCTTGTTGGTTTTGTTGTATTCTTGAGGGCAAAGGCGCAGTTTGTCCTGTCAAAAGATTTTAAGTAGTAAATATGATTTTTGTAGTATTGTAGTAAAAATATGGGTTCATATCCTTATTCTTACTGTAATATAATCATGAAACTAACAACCAGTTTTTTTAACACATAGTTTTTAAATTCTTATCTTCTTTAGATAGATATAGTATGAATTCGTAGTTAGTTCGTACCATATTTGTCGTGAATCCCCCGGTGCCTCTTGAGCGCGAACCTGTCTGCGAAGGCGGCCGTGCAAATGTCGCACTTGAATGGTTTCTCTCCGGAATGCACTTTAGCGTGGTTCTTGAGATGGGCCGCCTGACTGAAGGCCGATCCACACGTCCCACACCTGTATTACACATGAAATACATATTTCAAAACGATATAATTTGCGTTTTACATATAATGTTTTATATTTGAATTATAAATAGATTCCTATAAATAGCCAGTGAGTTCGTTCTGCCTAGCCTTTTCCCAACTATGTTAGGGTCAGCTTCCAGGCTAACCACATGCCGCTGAATACCAGTATTTTACACGGAGCGACTGCCATCAGACCTGCACAACCCAGTTATTCGGCAATGCCGATGTCTTAAAGGGCTTCCGAGACGGTCAAGCGGCTTGACGGCAAGCAGGTAGATTTTTGCTTGAGCCAAGCATGTTGACCGTTTACAATGTTTGCTTGATGCTCGAGTCAAGTATTTACGTGCTTAATGCGGTTTTATATTTTTTGCTTGACGCGATGTTTTGACAATATTCGCAACAGGCTTGATCAAGCATAGCTCAATCGCGTGTCAGATAGCAAACATGGCGGACGACGCTCATTCAGACGACAGTGAAAATAATAACGAACAACGGATGGAAAAAGGGTTTCTGTTATTATTAAAATCGTTGTACCGAAACGCGACAGAGCATTGGAAAGTAAAATTACCTCTTTATTATAACAAAAATAAAAAAGCAATGACTTTATCGCGAATTAAAAAAATGCTCTAAAAGTATTGAAACCAAATTTCAAAAATCGGAATATTTCACTGTGACCACCTATACGGATGATCGGGTTCGAAATGAGAAAAATGGCTCTTGCTGGCTCAAGCTGCTTGACGGGCGCATCAAGCTCCTTGAGCAAGCAAAACAAAATGACGTGCTTGCCGTTAAGCCGCTTGACCGTCTCGGAACCCCTTAAGGTTAGACCGGTTGTCAGACTTTCGGGCTTCTTACTACCCGTAACGACTGTCATAAGGTATTCGTATGACACCCGGGACCGACGGTTTAACGTGCTCTCCGAGGCACGGACGGGGGGTCTCGGTGTGTAAAGAACGGTCAAACATCCACGGACTGACCGCGGCAAGCGCAGCTTAACCTTACATATCGTATGATTCGCGCGGTTATTAATTAGCCACGAGCCCCTTTAAATAGCTACTAACAAGATTTATGAAAACAAAAGTACACATTTCATTCATCATTGAAAGCTTGCATTCGACCTCTCTTTGCTTATGCTTAGAGCCGTGTCCAACAGCAAATTTTGCTGGGCGTAAGTTGCGTGCAAGTAGCAGACCATTGCTTTCTTAGTTCATAAAATTTACAGCAGTCGACAAGCAGCAGGTGTGTCCACAGGTTGAAAGTGAACAAAGCAAGCAATGGACTGATAACGAAATGAGGCAGTTTCGCAAATATCCGAGTGAAAAATGCACATGCACAATGGACAATTTTATTCCACAGTGAAGCCTTCCGTTTACATTTGATACTTAATACTGTTAAACAAAAAAACAATGTACTTACTTGTATGGCTTCTCGCCCGTGTGTATACGCCGATGATTCCATAAGGTGGCGTGCCGCGCAAATCCCTTGTCACAGACCTGAATAAATATAATGTAGTTTCATTGAAAATATTAAACAGTTTTCAAAGATTTTAATATTAATAGACGTTGAATGGAATCCATAGACTTGTAGTTCTATTTGCGAAAATATAGTTAGCATTAATTAGGGCGATAGATTTAAGACTTTGCAGAGCTTATTGTCTTTTATATCACTTAGCTGCAATTTTAAATTGTGGCTCGGAGTTAGGTAAGTAGAATATCCCATCAAAAACATAAATGTGAAAATGGGAGCCAAGTTCAATAATAAGAATATGCGTAGTTGTCGACTTCGCCGACAAAAGAATTGAGATCTAAATGGGTGCCAAGTTCTGTAGATAATCCTGAAATTTATTTATTCAAGTTTGTCTTGGCTAGTTTTTACCAGCAAACCAAATTTTTAGAAGAGTAAGATAATTATGTTGTCCTTAGACATATAAAAACAGTAACTTGCGTATAACATAAAGAAGACAACGCCGTCCCCGGAGAATATAATGGCATTCGCAAAAATACAACTTTTCAGAACAAAATAAAAACCGAAAAGTTGAAAAGTTGTTTTTGCGAATGCCATTATATTCTCCGGGGACGGCGACAAGTTGATTAGCCAAATATAAGATAACTTGTATGTGAAAACTAGCCAAGTCAAATCATGAATAAATAAATTTCAGGAATTATCTGCAGAACTTTGCACCCATTTAGATCTCAATTCTTTTGTCTACTACTACGCATATTCTTATTATTGAACTTGGCTCCCATTTTCACATTTATGTTTTTGATGGAATATCATTACTTTTTGTAAATAAATTATTGTTATTATTCATTCAAAAGTGATCTGTAAAACGTTTACGCTGTATAGTTTTCTTTTATGTGTTAATTTTTTACATTTTCTTGAACGTTAGAAATATATGGAAAGTCCTCCCTATAACTTTTTTATCATTTGCCTGTTAGTTACATTTTTATTTCCCACTTGAATCAAATAATCTGGTATACAAAACGATAAAAGTGATCTTTCATCATAGAATCTTGGAACCTATTCTACTGCGAAAGAAAAAGATTTTGCTATTATAATTTCGAAAGGTGCTAGGTAATAAAAATCGATTGCTTGAAAAATATTGCAAATCGTAAAAATTCACTGTTTTCTGACTTTTTCCTTTGTATACACACAATTACCCAGACCAAATTTCAACTTTATAGGTCACCTGGAAGTGGTTTATGTTTTTGATCTATATGTCAGTCAGTCAGTGATAAAATGCCGATTTTCAGAACTTAATATCTCAATAACCGTTTGAGCTGTATTTATGAAATTTGGAGGTCTTATTAATCTAAGGGGTTTTAATAAATAGACAAAATTTCATGTTTATGTTAAATAGATTTTGAGTTATTAAGGGGTAAAAAGTGGTTTCAAATGGTTCGTGTAATATGACACACGGCTGCGCCGCCAGTTACCTTTTAGCTTATATCTAGACACGCTGCCGCGTGTCTAGATATACGCTTATAAGCACCATACTTAATAATCTTTAGCGAAAATGCGAAAGAAAAGTCCAAGAGTTTCATTGGACGTGTCATACGGTGTATTTTAATTTTACAGTATCGCAGCGATATAATAAGTAGACCTTTACGGCAATACTATTGACACCATTGCAAAGTCTCATTACCAGGGACCGTCCGGGTAGTCGTTGAAAGGGTTTTTGAAGGGGTTTTTTTAAGCGCTTAAATAAAAAACCCTATGGTACGTGTTACACCCTTGAACGGGTGCAATGTTACCGCTTCTGAATTGGTAACCCTTTCAAAACCCTGTAACACGGTAACAGGGTAACCCATTCCGACCCAAAACATTGTAATATAAACTCTTAGTAATCGACATTAGTTTGAAAATTGCATATCCACGACCGCACATGACATGCTCCTTCTCGGCGGTGCCATTGTTGCATGTACCGAGCGACTTGTAAACGTGGAATAATAATTGTTATTTTTATGTATGTACAGTTCAATTTTAATTTTCGCACATACTAAACATTGAAATATTTCTTTTTTTCGTGTCAAAACTTGTTTATTCTCATCATTCGTCATATAAGTCGAAACACGGAAGTGATAAAAGTATTTCAGAGGTGTTTTAAAAAGTGTTTATGTTGTAGTACCTACCTATTATATAGCAAATATTTTAGTTATTCTTTCCATCTGTGAAAATGCCACAGCCGAGGCGAGATGCTGTACACCGTTATTATGTACTAGCTTTTGCCCGCAGCTTCGCTTGCGTGAAGTTTGAAATCCTCGTTAAGCCCATTTTAAAGTGACATTTTAAAATCCAAAACGTCCATCTTTTATCACCCCCAGCGGTTTAGGCTGTGCGTTGCTAGATTAGTCAGCCAGTCGGTCAGTTTCTCCCCATGCTTCTTACTTCAAAAGTAATAGATTTCTCATACAATCTTTCAACACTTATTTCACCCCCTTAGAGGTTGAATTTCCAAATATGTGTACATTTATTCCTAACCAGAAACCTTAATATTTAATTTCATCTTTCTTACTTCAAAAACGACGGACTTACATACAAACTTCAACCCCCCATTTCACCCTCTTAGGGGTGGAATCTCCAAAAACCCTCAAACACTTATACGTTTATTTCTTACCAAAAGCCTAAATATTTAATTCCATGTTTCTCACTTCAAAAATACCAGATTTCTCATACAAACTTTCAACACTTATTTCACCCCTTTAAGGGTTGAATTTCCAAAAATGCTCAAACAGGTGTACGTTTATTTCTAACCAAAAACCTTAATATTTAATTTCAAGCTTCTTACTTCAAAAATGACGGACTTACATACAAACTTAAAAACCCTATTTCACCCCCTTAGGGGTTGAATTTAGAGAAATCCCTTCTTAGTGGATGTTTACGTCACAAAATGAACCTACTGTAAAAATTTCAAGTTTTTAACCCCAGCCGTTAGGCTGTGCGTTGATAGATCAGTCAGTCAGTCAGTCAGCTTCTCCTTTTATACCTGGTCTTGCCATAAATATTGTCATGAAGAAAAAAAAATTTTTTTATTGCAATTAATATTTATTACTTTTACAGTGTATTAGTTTAATACATAAATATAAAACAATTTAAAATATAAAAAGCTTATTCGAAGTGGTCTCCATTGGCTGCAATACAGTCCTTTAAACGTTGAGGCCAGTTATCAATAGAAGCACGCACTCTTTCCATGGGAAAATTCTTCACTGCCAATCGTATGGATTGTTTTAGGGACTCCAAATTATCATGGCGTTTAGAGCAAGCCGTACTCTCTAAAACTGACCATAAATCATAATCCAGCGGATTAAGATCGGGACTAGACGACGGCCAGTCTTCAGCTTGATGAAGTCCGAAACGTTCACTTCCAACCAAGACTGCGTGGACCGAGCTTTATGACCCGGCGCCGAGTCTTGTTGGAAGGACCATACTTGGTTATTGAACATGGTGTTGTTAAGGGGCTTAACTACCTTCTCAAGAATGGTATCTTGATACACTTGTGCCGATGTTTTGATACCTTTTTCACAAAAATATGGCTCAGTCACTCCTTCATAGCTAACACCCCACCAAACCATCACTGAAGTCGGATAATGCCCACGTTGCACTCTGTCGACTAATTGGGTAGCTTCTTTAGAGCTTTGAGCATAAATACGGTCATTTTGTTTGTTAAAATGTTGCTCAATTGTAAAGATTTTCTCATCCGTAAACAAAAAATTTCTGTGACCTCCCTTTGCGTACCGCTTCAGTAGTTGTTTCGATTTTACCACCCTATTCTTTTTTAAATTATCAGTTAAAAAATGACCAGTGCGTCTCTTATAGGCTGCAAGTCCTAAGTCATCTTTTAAAATACGCGACATGGTTCTGGGTGCTATCTTCATCTCCCGAGATAAAATCTTTTGCTTTCGGACAGGATTTCTTCGAATTCTTTCCCTTACTGCTTTGACCACCTTTTTCGTACGAACACTACGTGGACGGCCAGATCTTTTTCTGTCACAAACAGAGGTCTCATTGTACCTATTAATAGCCCGGTACACAAACATTTGACTAATACCAAGCGTATGGAGAGTTTTAAAAATTGCATTTGGCTCCATACCAACTTTGTGTAATGCAATCACAGCGATTCGGTTCTCTTTATCACCCCACTCCATTTTAATATCGCAAAATATTGTACAATGTATTGGCGCTAAAATTAGAAAACTCAATGAACAATCGTATAAAAATGATAGATTCCAAATTCAAATGTAATATCTTTCTTATTTTTAATTGTAACAGTATTTATGGCCAGACTGGGTATATAGGTATATGGATTATTATGATGCATCAAGTAATACAAGCAAATGTAGTTTACACACATCAAAAAAAGTTTGCGATCACTTTGAAAAACCGACTTTTTTTGTTACGGTAGATTATATTATGGTTTCTTCTTCTTTTTAGATTCTTTATTTAAAAAATAGATTTAGAATATGAAACAATAAAACAGTTCAATTGTTTTTCGATATAAAAAGGCTTTCAGTCCTAGCTTACGCTCATTCAGAAATCTGATTTAGTCAATTTTACCGGATTTAAAATAGATTTCGCGGAAAGTTGTAATTGAAAAATGCCAAGAGGATTATCAGAAGTTTTACGAGCAAGAATAGTAACTTTGAGGGAAGTAGGATACACCACGAGAGAAATAGCACGCAGAGTTGCTATATCCCAATCCTGTGTCGTGACCACGTTGCAGAGGTACCACGGGATGGGTAATTTAGCTGACCGACCCCGCAGTGGTCGCCCAACTGTTTTGACTGCTGCCCAAAAGCGCTATATTAGATTGCTGGCAGCCCGTGACCCAACAATCAACGCCACTAAATAAAGTTCGGGCCGCCTCTGGGCTTGAAGTTAGCACTCAGACCATTCGGAATTGCTTGCACCAGGCTGGATTACGAGCACGGAGGTCTTGGCGAGCTCCTCTGAATTCCCGGCAACGTCAACGACGGAGATTAAAGTGGGCTAGGCTTCGGCAAAATGAAGAAGAAAACATTTGGCAAAACTGTCTCTTCGTTGACGAATCGCGAATCAGTACTCATCCAGATAACCGACGTGTCCGTGTCTAGAGAAGACCGTGAAAGGCAAAGAACTGCCACTGGAACAGTTCAGCAAGGCGGGAAATCGGTGTCCTTTTGGGGTGGTATTATGATTGGAGCTAGAACGCCTTTGATCCCGTATCGAGGCTTCATGACTGCAGATGCAGATTCATTCATTCAGACAGACAGCATGTACAGAGCAGTGGCTATTGATGAAATTGTCAGACCATTCCGAGTAAACCATGGGCACCAATTTGTACTGGTCGATGATAATGCGCCCGCCCATCGAGCTCAACGAGTCAATGCTGCTCTTCGAGAATAGACATCACAAGGTTAGACTGGCCTGCTGGCTCGCCTGACTTAAAGCCAATAGAGCACGTGTGGGATGCTCTTAAGCGAGCTGTTTGGAACCGTCAGCCACGTCCCCAGACAGTGCCAGAGCTCAGGGAAGCCGCTATTCAAGAATGGGACAGGTTACCCCAAGAAATGCTGGATAACTTGATTCTCAGCATGTCCAGGAGGATTTTCGCATGTGTTCGTGCCAGGGGAGGAGTTATATTATATTGAATATAAACCTTTTATTAATAAATTGTTGTTTAAGTTTGGTTAAACAGTCTTTTTCTTTCTATCAAATTTCTGTTACAATTACATTATGATTAATTACTCAATTTTTTTTTATAAAAAATAAGGTATAGTTTTATTTTCTAATTTCAAACTGGGTATTTCTATTTAAAGAAAACACACAACAAAGATTTATTTTTCTTGATAAATTTCAATTTAAAAAATTATATCAGCTTATGCTAGTGATCGCAAACTTTTTTTTTTTGATTGAGATTATTGAGTGAGATTTTTATTACGGATATTTTGATGTAGGTAATTATTGCTTAATTTGACAATTTATTACCTAAAATTTAATTTCGAAAAGATACCAAATACTTACCTACGTTATAGTAGTAGCAGGCTTTGTTAAAAATCCGATATCTTTATCTATTTATCTTTTATCTATACTCATAAAAGGAGAAGCTGACTGACTGACTGACTGACTGACTGATCTATCAACGCACAGCCTGAACGCCTGGGGTTAGAAACTTGAAATTTTGACAGTAGGTTCATTTTGTGACGTAAACATCCACTAAGAAGGGATTTCTCGAAATTCAATCCCTAAGGGGGTGAAAATAAAAACACGTAAGCGAAGCTGCGGGCAAAAGCTAGTACATAATATAAAAAGAGAAGCTGACTGAACAACCGATTGACTGATCTATTAACGCACAGCCTAAACCGCTAGGGTTAGAAATTAGAAATTAAGAAAGAAAAAAAAAAGAAATAAATGTATACGTGTTTGAGCGTTTTTGGAAATTCAACCCCTAAGGGGGTGAAACCAGCGTTGAAAGTTTCTATGAGAAATCTGGTACTTTTAAAGTAAGAAACATGGAATTAAATATTTAGACTTTTGGTGAAAAATAAACAAACATGTATTTGAGGGTTTTTTGAAATTCTCTCCTAGCTCGCTAATCTGTCGTCAACTCTTTACTCGTTGCCGTATTTGTAATAACTAAGTAAAAATAATAAGAATGAGGCGCGGCTCGGGTGAAACTGCAAGTTTCAAGGTTCCCCCCACTCACATGCAGCTCAAGTTTATTGGGTAATTTTGGGTAACCCGAATAAAAGCTTTTCATAAAGATAACCCCTTCAAAGGCTTAAGTCATTGAACGGGTTAACCCCTTCAAGGGGTTATCACAATGAAGGTGTTAACCGTTTTGCTGGGTTCCGAGGATGGAACTCGAATAAAATGTAACACCGCGATATAAGTTACCGCATATACGGGTTACCCTGTCGAAAGGCTTAACTCTTAACCGGGGTTGTACGGTCCCTGCTCATTACTGTCAAACTGCTGGAGTCAAATGTGCAGATTTCTTCAAGATATTTTCCTTCACTGTTAACGCAAGTGATAATCATATTCTGATCGGTACATGAATCAGAAAAGTCAAGAGGTGCGGGCCGGGATCGAACTCAGACCCTTCTGAATAGATAGCACGCGTTCAACCGCTAGGCTATCACTGCTATTAGACTGCGTATACCAAGCGGTAAAGCGCTTATTACACTATTCAATTTGTAGTAAATCTAATTAGGAACACTCTAACTAGGAAGTTCGAAGCTAGTAATCACACTAGACTAAATTGAGTTCTAAATCGGACCGACGACTAGAGTTGCCACCTATTTTTTGAACAAATATAGTATTTTTCCCAAAAATAATGCAGAAATATAGTACTTTTGAGAAATTCAGGGAAAAAATGTACACATTTATTTTTTATCATTATGTACTTTTCCATATATACTTGTTATTGCTCTTCGCTTCATTCTTAACTTTATGATATATTGTATGTATACTGTATGATGTACTGTGTTTTTATACCAAAATACTGTAAGTGTATACTCGAACCACTGTAAATTTACAAATCCGATCTGGCAACACTGCTCTAAATCGTAGCGATGCGATTACACTCACCTAAATCGTAAGATACTGACATAAGTCGAACTTAGTCGTAACAATAACTTATGTACTACTTATAAAACCATATTCAACCGTATTAAAAAAAAGCAATTGAGGAGTGGGCCCAAAACTTCTCATTCACCTATAGTATAGGTACTCCTATACTTTTTAAATAAACAAGATGAAAAATATCAACAAAGTCTTCAATGACTACACAGCAGTTTCAGGATAAAACTTCTGTTACAATAAAAGAGTAGAGTAGAAGTTGGTAACTAGCTATCAATTTGAATACTTTTTTAAAAGTAAGCCACTCACAACTAGAATTTACATTCTAGATGCAGGTTTTTTGTGGGATCAAAAAATGTAGTACAGCCAATCAAAGAGATATGTATACAGGTAACTAATAACATTGGTATTTTAACAGAGTTATGGGTGTGCTGAGAGGCTGTCTTTACCATTGCTTGTCTTGCGAATAAAAAGTAATTACGCACACAATTACTATGACAGTTGTCTCCATAGTGCATTGATATCCATTGCTTGTCTGTATATCTAACTCTTTTGTTGACTGTACAACATTGTTAAACATCCACTTACTTCACAAACATATGGTTTCTCTCCCGAATGTGTTCTTTCATGGTTTTTCAAGTGAGGTGATTGAGAAAACTGCATACCACAAGTATTACATCTGTAAAATAAAATAATGTTTATTTTTCATTCTCCATTATGTTGTAGAAAATAATTTTGTATAGGGAGTTAACACATTGCATTTGAGCAGTCCAGGGTCAAACTTCATAAATGTCGCTGAGCCATCGACAATTCCACGTTGCATAGCAATCGCAATTTATGAAGTTATCAAGATATATAAATACTGCCTTGTTGGTTTAGCGGTCGCAAGCGAGACTGCTGAGCATGGGGTCCTGGGTTTGTACCCCGGTCAGGCAGTGTTATTGGGTTTTTCCGTTAGGAATTTCTCAGTAGCACCCTGGAGTTCGGATTTGTGTCCGGTTAATGGCAATAGGCTCGCCCCCTAATACATGGGACTAAAACATAACTGGTGAAATGAGGGTGTTTTAAAACACCTCTGCCGAACCCTTCAGGGAATGTAAGGCGTGATGTTATGTTTTATAAGTTTAACAAACACATCTTTGTCATTGGAGTTACAGACAGCCCACTGTGCAGAGCATGCATGGAGGAGGACGAGACGGCAGCCCACGTGCTACTAAACTGCCCTGAGGTCGCCACATACAGGGCCAAGTACTTCGGAAACCCAGGCACTCTCCGAGAGATCGTCAGTAACATCAAGGGTGTGCTGGCCTTTTTCGAGGAGTTGGGGTGGATCGAGTGACTACACTTACCACCCGTGACGCACAATACGCGCTCAGACGCGGAGTTGTGGACACCAGCCCGTTATACCTTATATGTTTTATAAATAGTTGTTAGAAAACTACATACCTGTATGGTTTTTCGCCAGTATGTATTCTTGAATGATTTTTAAGATAAACAGCCTTAGCAAACGCGATCCCACAGATGCCGCATTTAAAGTTCTTCTCACCAGAATGCAACTTTTTATGTGACCACAATGAGGAATATCTTGCAAAGGAGCCCCCGCAGATATTACAGTGGAATGGTTTATCCAAATTAGATTGATTTAACTTATTTTTATTTCCGCCTACGAAAATAATGCCTGAACCATTGCAGTTCTGACATTTTGTTACCGAAGCTAAGTTTCTCCTCTTCACAGGATGGTGGCCGGGTACTGAAATAAATACACGGGCACTGTAAAATTTGCCATCACAGGAGTCAGAAGGCACATAGCACACACACATCTTTTGATAGGAATATGTATATCATGACTATGAAGCAGATAACTATGGTGTAGTAGAGGTTCCTATATTTAATGTCTATGTCTCTCCAGAGTAATAAAGCATTATGTTTAGGCTTACGCTTCATCGACGCCAACGTTGGACAAACCGTAAAACGATATGTCCCTAAATGTCAAACAGGACGCACATATTCTAAGTTTACACAAATGTACTCACAAGGTTTCTGTTGCTGTTGTGCTTGCTGATTGGTCTGCGCGGTCGATAGCGGGTCCGAGGCAGGCTGTACCGCACTCACCCCGCTCACTTCAAACTTAACGTTTTCTTCCGCCGCAACGAATATTTGCGTTGCATTCACTGACAAACGTAAATTACTTATGTCAAGACAGATAACATTATTACACCAATTAGATATACAGTAATACCCCGCTTTACGCGATTTATTCAGGACTTGAAATTTTTGAAAATTCGGACAGTGATATTAATCGCATTATAAGTGTTCGGCAAGCAATACAAAACAGTGTTGTTTGCTAATGAAAGACTTTTGCAAACACGCAAACAAAATGCTACTCAAAAAACATTAGATAACCGTTTCTCATGTGTTTGTTAAGGATTAAATAAGTAAAAACTTTTCTGTAATAATTAAAAGGATGATTCTCTTTCATTTTAGCAATAAAAGCACTTTAACTATTTATTTGGCTTGTTATTTCATCATACCCCGTTATACGCGAAGTTCGCTTTACGTGACTTTATATGGAACGCATCCTTTGCGTAAAGCGGGGTATTACTGTATATCGAATTATACAGAAGCATATTTTTAAAATCCACCAGGAATGCCAGATGCGCTAACTCTTTAATTTTTCATAATAAAGAGATGAATATATACTCACTTTGATTATTTCTTTGATCTACAGAATCTTGTGCTATGCAATTCTCACAGCGTATCAGCTTGGGACCCTTTCTTTTGGGATTATTGGGAATAGGGCCACCACATGTAATACATTTCTGGATTTTTTCTATTATAACTGGTTTTGCTGAAACAGATACGAGAACTTTTATTGAAGCTGTCTATCACATTACTTTAATAGGGTTTAATGTGCAAAATAAACAACATGCAAAATCAAAACTTGCACACAAAATTAAGAATATGGTTAAATTACTTTCTATCAGATTGTTGGACACATGGCTCTACTATAGGTTACATAATCCACATTGAAAGGAGGCAGGATGTTTTATCAGTAATGAACTCGTCAATAATAGTCATTAAATTTAAGACAAATTTTTGTTAGCAAGATACTGACTGATACTGTGCTATAGATATAATGTACCATTTTGATTTTATGTTCTTCTAAATAATTTATGACATTAAGTAAGTCGTAACATATAGGGTACTTGAGGCCAGCCTACAAAGTAAAAGTGTAAAAACTTAAATGTAATTTTCAAAATTTTGTTCGACAACACAAACGAGGTCTGGAAGTCAATATATGAGGAAACCTTTACCCAGCAGTGGAAAAAGTAAAGGAAGAAAAAAAAACTGTGCATACTAACTGTCTTGAATTTGTACATGGTGTTGCTGCTGGTCATTAGGGTCAGAGGAGAGGATCTGAATGTGTGGAGGCATGGCAACATCATTTCCAGTACTTACACCAGTTGCTACCACTGTTATATTGCTATCTGTAACAAATTAATAGCAGTTAGTGTAAGGTAACATGATTACTATGGTACTTTTGAAGGGTAAGATTTTGTTGCTTTTCTAGGTTTTTATTTTTATTTTGTACATTGTATGTAAAATTGTAATGTTTTTAAATATGGACTTGGTCTGAAACAAACTTTATTATTATTATTTTCTAAAAACATTTCAATAGTAATCAGCTATAAATAAATGTATGTTTTGCTCCAATGGAAGTAATGATCAGTAAAAAAAATATGTAATAAATTACTCAAGTTGGCTATAAATCTGCTTCCTCAGAACAAGCTAAATAAAAGCATTTAATATTTGAGAATGAGCTGGCTATAACAATTGTTAACAGTGTACATATGAAAATCTCTAAATCACAGAGACATGTATATTTGTGGTTACATTGCTTAGCTGTATATGATCCATTGGAGGCTTTTGCCTCAAGCATGTGTTTTACTCGGAATTATACAAAATATTCAATTTAATTGATATCAAACCAGATAAATAATGGAATCAGGCATTACTTTGTGGAAATCCATGATATACAAATGTGCAATAACAATATTTGATAACAGACTAAACAATTTACCTGTATCTTGAGCATGTATCCTTTTATGAGCATTAAGAAGAGTAAGGTGTCCAAACATCAGACCACACACATCGCATTTAAAACTGATATTTGATATTGTGTTCTGAATTCCATTTGGAGCAATCTGCATTTGATTCACCAATGCATAGTTGTAGGAAAATGGCTGAGCTATATAACAAGTTTTGTCATCGCTTGTAGTAAGTTGTGTTATATTTACACCGCTGGTAACATTGCCAGCTCCACTTGTGGCCCCTGTTCCAAGTTTGCCAATCATATTCACATTGGTAGTATAACAAAATGTGGGAAACTCCTGTAATTAAATACATTAATTAAAAACTGGTAATCAATAAAATTAAGTATAAGACAAAAGCTGCTCCTTTTCAAATAAAAGAGTATATTAATGTGTTCTAAAATTATGTAGGTGTTGCGAGTATATTCATAACCATAACATACATAAAAAAATACAGTTAAAATGAGAAAATCTCATTTTTGAAGTTGGGAGTGTCAACAGAAGTCTACTGTAAACAATAACATGCACAAGAGAATGAGTCTTTGGTGTTACCGCAAGCATTATTTAATCTAATCATTTTCTTTCATTGAAATTGATTTAGCATGGCTAACATATTTTTTTACAGACATAATATGTACGACATTTCCTTCATCCCTTTTACACTACTAAGATATGTATAGTAGGAACAGACATAATGAGGTTCTGAGGTAGGGTAGCTTCTTTGTTTGACTGTTTTGTTTCATTTGTACAGTTTGCGTTTTGAGATATTGTATTGCCACATATCAGTTTGCCAGTTGGGTTTTCTACTCTATATTATAGTTTGTTTTTATAAAATGGGATACATTCTTCAGACACTTGGTAAGTAGCATTTGTTTTATTTTAAGAATTTATTTCATGCAATTAGTAACTCAGCAAGTATATAATCAGGTGCTCATGATATTATTATGCTACTAAGACATGTGTATGGCTATAAAATTACAGTTGAACATAATTAAGTATACCTTTTCTTCTTGGGAAGAAATTATGACTTACTTCAAGACTAAAGATTGTTTACATGGTTTTAACCTATTGGGTGTTTGCCTTATCCAGACTTGAAGAAACTCCTAAAGTTATATCACACAATACATTAAGATAAAACTTGATCTCAGTTTTTGATGACTGTTAAACCGTTGTACACGAAAACTAATGAGTGAGTGTATGTATTTAATGTTTTTACTTTGTAAGTACCTATATCCATAGGATATAAATGTAGGTACCTATATTTTATAATATTATTACCTCACAGAGTACATTATTTATATGTATTACCTGTTGTTGTTGTTGAGTCTGCTGGGCATTCTTTTGTTGAACGTTCTCTATGTTTTTGCCTTGAGACTTCTGAGTTGGATGCTCTTGATACTGCAGCGTCGGCACAGTGCCGGCTTGAACGGTATTTGTAGTGAACATATCGACACATCAAATTATTATTTCATCACACAATTTCAATCAGCTGCACATTGTATATATCTGTTGTAACATAAAATACACACTTTAGATATGTATAGAAACATTTTAAGCGTTCAACAAAAGCGCGGCTAATTGTATGTGAAAGAGAAACCCAAACACAAAGTGCGAAGGTAACGGGGAATATTTCTTATCAGTCTACTCTACTCGTAAAAAGATCATTCGCTAGAAAGGCAGTGTCTCCTGAATAGTCGATATATGCAAGAAAAGGATGACGGAATATCCATACGCGCTACGAGTAAACGGACGCCATTGTACTCGAACAAGAGGCGAGACGCGGTCACGATTAAAATTAAAAAAACTTGAACAGGAAACGAAATATAGTAATTCACTACTGCTAACCTGATTTCAATTTTCATAGATAACTCTTAAATACTTAGAATAGATTTCTAATTTCAAAAGGATTCAGAATATTTTATTTCTGTCTCACTTTCTTGTCCAATTCTCCATCTCACGAAAGAAATGAAATGGCGATACAATACAAATAAAATGGCGGCTTTGGGCTTTGAGATTGAGAAGGGCGGGCGGGTGCAAACATTGCCAGCGCAAAAAAGAGACAATTTTATTGATATTGTGAATGGTCATCCGAAAAATCATTTTATTTATTTTGATAAAAGAAAGGTGCGTGTACCTCAGTATAATATTATGCTGAGGCGTGTACTCATGTACGCGTGGTAGAAGTACAGTTGTATAAAAGCACTCTGTGTTCGACATTCTACCAAATTATAAATTTTATAATGTATGACTAGTGGCGTCCCCAATTTGGTACTCAACCTCTGAGGATTATGTCATGTCAACAACTAGGTAACTTCACGGTGTCATAGAACATAGATTTTGTATTTGGATTTTGTGTAAATATTAATTGTTGACTATTCAAATAAATTTTACCTTGAATTATAAAGAAAAAATATAATATAAATTAGAATCTTATTTCAAGGCAACTTTACACGCTTGCCACTTGCCGCAAGCCCCAGGAGTCTGCAACGCTGAATCATGCACAAACATGTGGATGCATCGCAAGCGCTTGCCCCAAACATTATTTTATTTCAGAACAAAAACCAATGCTGAATCGGATCGGCAACATATCGCACCCCCGGTGCAACACTGTCACTTTTGCAATATTTGAAAAAATGAGTTAAGTATGTATTATGTGACCTTAAGTACCTCTGAACATGGTGCGACAATGTCACTAGTATGGTAAGTATAGTTTCCGCATGAGGACGTAAATGTCGTTGTGGTTTCGGCGCGAATCAAAGGGACACTGGGAGAAACATCGTTTGATTGGTCAGTTGCGCGCGGCCCCCCGCATTTGCTGATTTTATTTTATCGATTCTGGAGCAATAATGACCTAAAATACAGTTGTGTCCTTGTTTCTCTAACATAAAATTAATTTAATAGTTTAGTTTTGTAACGACAACAACCTTAATGTACATAATGACTTTGCTTCTCCAATTCTTGTGATTTTGTTGTAAAAAATTTTAAGTAGTACAAAATATAAAGACAGTAATGTATTTATTTTATTAATTAATATTTTATTATACAATCGTTATGTTACAAAACCCCTTTTTTATCGTTGGAAAATCCTCATGGATGTCCCTCGCCTGGGGAAGGCGACCCGTCTGCCGGACTCTTACCGGCTATAAACCAACGGTGTCTCTCCTTCTGACCTAAGGCCGGGGTCACGGGATTCGCAATTGCATGCACCGCAACCCCGACAGGTTTCGGTCCACCAGCTTCTTCTGGTGAACCTCTCCAGTGGTGGTTTCTCCCCTGCCCCACTTCCTTCTGAGAGGCGCGCGCGGAACACGGGCGCGCCATCCTCCCGGACCTGTCACTGGTCGGGCGACGGGTCCCCTTTTTTTTTTTTTTTTTTTTTCGTTGGAAAATCCTCATGGATGTCCCTCGCCCGGTGAAGGCGAGGGGGTCTGCCGGACTCTACCGGCTAAAAACCAACGGTGCTCCTTCTCCTGACCATTCGGCCAGGGTCGCGGGATTCGCAAAGCATGCACCGCAACCCCGGCAGGTCCCGGTCCGCCAACCCTCGGCGGACCTCTCTTCCTGAGAAGCGCGCACGGAACACAGCGCGCCGCCTTCTCGGGCCTGTTACTGGTCGGGCGGCGGGTCCCATAACCCGCCGCCCACAGGCCACTCACTATGGTGGCTGGAGATCGTCAAGCGCCCTCCGGCGCCCGGTGCGTCTAGCGCGAGAAGGGAGGGAGGAAGACGCCTCCCTCTCCCTCTCCGCTACCTTCTTGGTGACCATTACCTCCTTGCAAAAGAAAGCGACGGCCTCCCACGCACTCTCGCTCCCCACCATGGACAGAACCACAGCCGGAAGCGAGAGGTCACCACCCACTGCAACAGGTCACGGCGCTGCGCTGTCCACGCAGCGCACACTTGCAGCGTGTGCTGCGCCGTGTCTTCCTGGCAGGTCACACGGTGGAGACATCCGGGCGTCTGCTCCCGGCCTATACGACACAGGTACTTCCCGAAACAGTCATGTCCCGAGAGTACCTGCGTCAGCCGGAAGCTGAGGGCGCCGTGACGCCTCTCCAGCCATTCCTCCATCACAGGTCTTACCGCCACTATTGCAGCGTGCCCCGCGCTGGGTTGCGCGTGCCCCGCGCTCCCTCCACTCCTCCGCTCGCTCCGCTCTGACGCCTCCTCACGCTCACGATATCTCAGCGCGAGGGCTCTCGCCTCCAGATCCCAGGGCACCGATCCAGCCAAAAGTCTCGCTGCCTCGAAGGAGATTGTACGGTACCCCCTTATCACCCTGACGGCCATCGCCCGCTGCGGTCTTCGCAGGATAGCGACGTTGCGAGCCGTCAGGGTGTCCGCTCAAATAGGCGACCCATAAAAGGCCATGGACCGTACGATCCCCGCGTAGTCTCCGGCAAAAGGCATTGGGCCCCCCCAAGATTGAGTAACAGCCGCGAAAGCGCAGCCGCTGCGCCCATTAATTTGGGGGTCAACTGCCAAAAAGGCGGCCCAAAGTCCCACCGGCTGTCGACGACGAGTCCCAGATACTCCATCGTCGACTCGACACCGATACCTAAGTTTAATATTTTGTAGCAGATTATACCATTTTTTGTTAAACAAATACCAATTCCAACAAATTGAGTTCAAATAAAAAAGTTCTTGTTTTGTTTTTTAATTTTTATTTATCACTTACTGTGTCATAATTACACTTATTATTTTAGTTTAGTGCCACAATGTCACAATTGAGGGGGTTACATTATTTAAAACAATAATATAGTATTTTTATTATAATATTTAGGGTCATTTTTTTCTTCAATATGAAGGTAAAAGTAGAAGTAAGGGTATAACCTGTTTATCTTGCCTAAATCAGAAAGTCTCATCATTTTATACGATACTAAAGTCTTTAAATGCTTCTCCTGAAAAAATGAATATTTGCAAAAGTGACAGTGTTTTACCGGAGGTGCGATATACCTATAAGCTTACGCAAGCCAAGCCAAATACTGTATCCACACGTCTGTACTTGTGGGGGCGCTTGCCGTTGTTTGGCAAGCGTATAAAGTCGCCTTTATACATACCGGTCTGATCGGATTCTTCGTTGCTGTCCATCGCTTGCTTAAGGTGGACACGCACCGTACGGGCCTCAGTTATCACTTTTGCTGACGGTGCTCTGGCGAGCGCGACTGGAATGGGTGTACGAGATTGCATAGAATTTAATACAAAGAATTCAAACTGGGGCGTGTACCGTGTGGAAAGGTGCGCGTCCTCCCAACGAATCTTGCTAAAGTCGACTCGTTGCGGGTGTGCCCACAGGTTGAAAGTGAACTAAAGCGGAACCCATTAATTTTCTTTCGATTTATAATGTCCCACCTGCTACTAAACTTAATGCGGGTATCTAACTTAGGCTTTCAGCTCATACGGGGTTTTTGATTTTTTAACTTAACATAACATCACGCTTGTATTCCCCGAAGGGTTGAGCAGAGGTGTATAGTAACATCCTCATTTCGCCGTTATGTTAAGTCCCATCTAATAGGGGCGAGCCTATTGCCACCAACCGGGCACAAATCCAAACTCCGGGCGGTTACTTAACTTACTTAATTTTTTAAATTATTTATTTCCTTATAAGCGTCTGCTGCTTCTTCTTACGTGCGCGCGCACAACTCCCAATTTTACTCTCAACTCTTATGATCAACCTACTTTCAAAAAACGCACCTGACGCTGGCAGAAGAGTTTACAACATCGACTCAATAGCCAAAGGAAGAGATTTTTTTTTTCTCTTCCTTTGGCCATTGAGCCGAGGCGTGTTTCTTTTTCTGAAAAAAAAAACGCGCCAAAAGAAGTGAACTACAAAATATTTGCAATATTTATACATAATTTAGTAAGTTACATAATTAAAATAGTTTGCTTTTCACTGGCAGTTAGATAGCACGTAGTTCCTCGCATAACGGCAAATGTCGAAGTCGTTCACAAGCCACAAAATTCGATGAAAAAATATGTAGTTTTTGTAGGTTCTATGAAGATTGATCGATCTGAAATTATTCAAATGATGTTTATGTTGTCTTGGCTGGTTCACAGATTAGTAAATTAGTAGGCCTAGTTCTCCATAGGAGACCGTTCTTAATAAATCAGGAACCTTCTGCGCTTTGCACATCTACCCCAGCCAAGTCTTCCGAATACTGTACGAGCACAGTCTGCTTAGTATATTTCTTGGATGTTCACGGCAGCGCTTCTTGCCTAGACAACAGGTGTTTTTGCCCACCCAAGCACGACCACCGTACCTGATAGGTGTCAGTATACTTACATTTCAGGGCTAAATATTCAGGGCTTACCTCTCTACACTGATTATTAATAGATAATATAATCTATCAAACCGCGACATTTTATGTCCGACGACCGCGATATTTTATTTCATTTTATTCGACGACTATGAAACATTTAATTCCGAATTACACGCTTAAGTAGCGGGTTTATTATACCGATTAGGCGAGTTAAGTAGAAAACCTCATTAGGACGTATATAGGGTTATATATTTCAAAATAACTAGTTATTCAAATAAAAAAAATACCAACCTAAAATTTATTTAATTTTATTACAAGATCCTATCATGTGCACGCTATTCCCTACTGTAATAATACTTTTGTTACTACACTTCTGAGTGTCATCTATAACTATACTAATATTATAAAGAGGAAAGATTTTTATTTTTGTGTGTAACGAATAAACTTAAAAACTACTGGACCGATTTCAAAAATGTTTTTACTGTTAGAAAGCTACATTATCACTGAGTAACATAGGCTATATTTATTAGGTACTGGTATAAAATTTCTTACGCGGGCGGAGCCGCGAGGACACAGCTAGTCACAAATATTTAAACAATAGTTTTATTTCCATACATGATTTATATAGAAAATACAAAAGATATAAATTTTCTTTCTCCTAGTCGTTCTAGGCAACAAATCAAGACGAAAATATGTCTAAAATATAATTATAATGTTATCCTGAAGGCTGTTTATAGAATACATTTTTCAATATCGCTTAAAATCTTCTTAAATCTTTAAAAATGCCTTAAAGTTAGAGCGAGACGGCAGTGAAACGGGAACGGCTTCTTAAGTACTGACGAGATTGGTGACTGGCTGGACTGTAGATTTAAAAATGCCAACTGTCAGGCAATACCTCAAACGCATTTCCAAGCGTTATTTCGGTAATGCCCCAAAGCACCGGAACCCTCTAGTGAACGCCGCGGCCGATTATAAACCCTCCCAAATCAGTATAGTACGCCGTCCCAGGCATGCGCTACTAGAGGCCGAAGACGATATTACCAGGAGGCGAATAAATCGACCAGGACAATACACAAAGCCCGCCGCCGCCCGGCATATCATCCTCGCCGACGAGGTCCATCGCGACGTCCCACCGCCACTGTCCCTGATCCACCGAGCTCACCCGCCGCAGCCGCGGAGCCGGTCGTCTTTTCTGACTCCGCAGTCACACCGCTAATTCGGCCCTCATCAAGCTGTCTCCCTCCCAGTCCTCTCGCAAGCAACGCCCTAAGCCAAAGTTCGTGTCCCCCCTAGGGGACGCCCTTAGTGGTGTTGTTGCTATCTAGTCATGATGTTAGACGTAGTAATAATAGTTAGCTTAGGTTAAGTATTTTACTCTCGTCGGCATTGGTTGGAGACCCTTCCGGTCTCACCAATAACTGCCCGGTTACGTAGAAACGGTCCGCAAGACCATCTACAAGCAGTCGAATAGAAAAAAAAAACCGGTCTAAAACAGCCTTCTAATATGAAATATTATTGTTTAATTTACATGTCGAAGTACTATTGAAGGAATGTAAATTAATTATTAAATTGTTGATGTAGGTAATTTATGAAATTCAAATGTAATTTATTTTAGTGTATATACTGTAATTGTGTAATTTTGTCTGTAAAGGACATGGACAAAAAAGTACATTCTATATACTTATACATAGTAAATAATATTGTAAAAAAGAAATAGAAAAATGAATTAATACGTAGTTTTTAGCCTCTCTGAACTTGTCAGTTTTTATTACAAAATAATAAGCAATGCAAGATGAATTCAAAGTTCCGTTTGTCAACGTCCGCCATAATAGATCACAGAGAAAGATAAAAAAAAAATAATGGACGTTCCAAACCACGCTTACTACTTGTAAACATGTGTGATATGGATGACAAATGCTCTTATTAGGAACATTTTACTCATACGAAACTATCTTCATTGGTAATTGTTGCATTTAATAAAATTATCTTATCATAATTTATGTTGATGCGTAAGATAGTTTCTTTTTAATATTTCAGACAAAAAAAAAACTTAAAACGGAGCGCGTTTACTTGTTTGACAGTGTGTTTTTGTCTATGTCAAATGTCAATGTTATATCATATGTCATTTCATTGCGGATTCTTCGTTGCGTTACTGTTTGAATTTATGCGATTATTTTCTCAATTTAACCCCCGCTTATCTACTGACCGATACCTTCTACCACTCAATTACCTTGCTATTAACACTGGACTCTGATTTGCATAGCGTTTCGGATTTGTTTTGTGAATCATTATGAAGTGCATGCATCAACTGCGGAATAGCCATACAAAGGTTGCAGTGGCATCGCATATCCTCGCTTTCTGCACACCATCAAACAGCACTTTCGCGTTGGATTACCAATGCTCAACCCCAGATATGAAGTTGGAGTAGACAAAACTGAATCTGATTTATGATGAGCCTAATCGTCTTGGACAGTTTATTAATGATTATAATATGAACAGAAGACTAACTCTGCATCGCTGTAATGTATATTGAGTTATCTAGGTAATTAAAAGCTAACAAAATACTTTTATTTGTTTTCTCTAATAAATAAATAATTATTTATACCTACTCTGTGTTTTATTTTGTGTTTTCCTTGTTAATTGGTAATTAAACTATAAAAATATAGATAAGGATAACCTGTAAAAATGTATTACATGTTATATTATAATTCTATACACTTATTGCCAGCGATCTGATTTAAGGTTTAGTGAAACTATTTACGTCTAGTCTGTAGTAATGACAAGTTCTATGAGTTTTTTATTTATAGCAATTTAATGTGCCAATATTCACGAATATAAAACACAAAAATTATTGGTGTACAATAAATTCGATAACTATGCCGACGCCCATACAGAAATTGGCCATGTCCTTTAGATACGAGTTACTTGTTTATGAATAAATGACTAACTATGAACTTGCGACCTATCCTTCAACTAGGATTTATTTAGGAGAGGGGTGTTATTGCTTTGGTCCTGAAAACGATACAAAATATTTTCGTAATCACTTTATTATAATTTATCTTACACACAAGGGTGATTCTTCGAACATTTTTAACATTATTTTAACAAATCATTCTTCTCCCGGGTTGTTAACGTTATAGTATTTTCAGATTGTTTTTATTCTTGTCTTATTGCTTGACGGCAGCGGTATAGTTTCAGTTTTCATTATCATAATTATAGTATTAAACATCTGCATTCTTAACTTTGGGATGATGCTAATGACGTTCTCAATTTTTGTTAATATTTTTCGAAAATGCAAAGAGGACCTAACAAGTCTAGGTCAATATTTACAGTTAAATTCTATCAACTAATATCATACGAGTTCTCCCGTTCACGTTATGCTACAAGAAGAGGCCTATTCTGTGTTCCGCGATGAAAAGTAGACGCGCCATAAATAATTACACTTAGAAGTTGTATGAATGGACACTCTCTGGTGGTGTAACAGCTGTGTTGGATCCGTTGAACTCCTTGCAATTTTTGGAACTGAGACCCATTAATCATGATAGCTCGTTAATCGAATAGCGTAATGGGTATGATCCAAAAAAAAAACTAAAAATGTAGGTTACATCTATTATTTTCATAGTTTACATTATTCATTCTAGTTTAGTCATTTTAACCTTATAGAAAAATATCAAGAAAAATAAGGTTTTCTGTACGGTGCCAGGAGCCCTCAAGAACCGTAATTTTTTTGTCAGTCTTGCCACCTCCTATGTCCAAAATCGCAATATAACTCTGGTGTACTTTGAAGAGAATAACTATTGCGTTGCGAGGAGATTAAGTAAGGTACCTACCCAACGCGGTCTTGCACATAGGATGATATACGTAAGGAGTGGAGTTACGCGCATAAATTCAAACTTACAGAAACTTTATTTTTTGTAAAGTATTTCAGTACAATATGCGGATTGGTTAGTTTATTTCGTTCTATGTCATTGATTATACTAGATATTCGATTACTCCAATTTTTACAGGTTTCACTTTTAATTTTCTCAAGGAGATTGTGATCGGAACACCAAAAATTGTTTATTGTCCCACTTGCTAAGCAATCCCTTAATTTTTTTAACATGCGAAGCACTAAATCTGACAAAGAACTTTTTTTCCAAAATTCGACTTCTTTTTCTACAATTTCCCATAAAAATAAAGTTTTTATAAAATAGCTAGCTAGTTTGTTAAATCCTTGAATATCTCGAAATAATTTTAAAAGTTTTAAAGCACTTTTTAAGTTATTTTTATTAGCCGTATAATATCGTTCCTGATAAGGAAAAGCTAATCTCCAACTAAGATCATTATCACTTGGTTTTGGCACTGCAAAATAACATTGTATTTCTGTCCTTTTTGCTTTTTCAAAATCAACTTTCGAATGATTAGGTATTTTTGGTAACTCAAATGCTAATGTCGGAACCAAATCAACGTCAATAACGTAATCGTTTTCCATACATATTGTTATGGTATTAGCAGGACCCGACGTCGTGTATACAATTTTATAATATTTATTTTTTACTTTTAAAACTCGTTTACCGTCTTCTATTGGTAATTTATTTAACGCAGCATCTACTACGCTTTGCATCCAGGATCGAAACCTTGTAACCGATAGACGGTAAGATCTGTTACACCAAAATTCAGTCTTTATGAATCCTTTCGTAGCAGTGGCCCGAGTTTTCGACAGCCTTCGGAATTCTTCTGGCATTATTATACTTGTATAACCATTTCGATTTTCATTAGCATCTAACGCGATTTTCTTATAGTTAATATGAATGGTCAGAATAACATTAATGTCGTATTCATTTGGTTGTCCTACACGGAGACCATCAAAGTAGCTACCCAAATATTCTAGTTTCGGGTTCATGCTGTCGAATAAGCTGTCACATTTACGCATTATCTTCAACAGTTCTTGCAGCACTTTGTAAAGAGTAGAATTATTGTCCTTTCTGTCTTTTCTTTTAATTCGCACATGTCTTCTATTCACCTCTTGAAAAATTTCTTCCAATGTTTTCACTTTACCTCGACGAGAACGGGCGGAATTTGTCATCTTGCTAAAACAAAAAAAAACAATCCTATTATCTTCTGTAAGAAGTAGGTACCAAAACATATACCTATTATAATTATATTTTTAGGGCCCCGTGCCTTGAAATCCAAAATGGAACCAACCCTTCAGGATCACTTTGTTGTCAGTTTGTCTGTCCATCTGTTCATCAAGACCCTTTTTTCAGGAACGGCTAGAGTCATCGATTTGAAATTAATACCAAATACATAAAATACAAAATCTTAAGTTTACAGCTGCACAGTCTGTCCATAACTCAATGCAATAAAGATACGACCTTAAAAAGTTTATTTCCATACTAATATACTAAAGCACCGGCTGACTGACAAATAAGACCTAATCTATAGGGTACTTTCCATTATCCTACAATCTTGAATATGGCACGAAGGAAGGTTTCAGTAAAGGAAAAAAAAAACAAAAAATCATTAATTTCTAATTATCTGTGGAAATATTAATTGACAAACTTAATTTTGGGGTATTTTTTATAACGAAAAATACCGCAGAATTACGTTTGTCACGTAAAGCTGGATACAGATTATTTGCGACGCAACATGCAATGCAACACGACGGCCTCCGCGCACGCTGCGCGCTTTTACTACGAACGTCTGTTACAGTCTTGGGCGCGCACCCAAATTTAAATTTTCCATCAAATGGGTCCGTACGTTTATATGTTAGTTCGTGGCGCGCAGAACCGTCGCGAATGACCGTCCACTCAAAAAAACCAACGAGCGCGCTACGAAAGCACGCATCGTGCGCGCATTGCGCTCGCGAACTCATTAAAATGTGTGTTTACTTACTTGTTGTGTTGCATTAATCTGTACCCAGCTAAAGTTCCATTTTGTTGTTATAAAACGGTAAAGAACCATAAAGGTGCTACTCTTAATTTAAATAGGTAATAAGGATTCAATTAGTTCGGAGGCCGCCGGCCGCAGCCGCGCGTTTGTCACTCCACTCATCTCACGTAACGCGTAACACAAGCTACTTTACGCCGGTATTCTATGAAAGCGTCGTATTTCTCTGATGAACTTCGATTGTCGATCGATCCACCCCAATTGCGACAGGTCAATTCTACTAGGTAACAAAATTGTTTAAAATTATAAATCGAACGAACCACGGCCGCGGCGTTCGACCCATGCTATGGCAACTTATGCGGGTCACTCACATTCGCACGAATACGCGAACCCACAAGTGTGGGACGACATTCGCGAATAATTATGCAAAGTTTTCACTGCATTCGTGCTTTTCCAAACTGTCAAAGCGTACGAACCTCGAACATTCGCGTAGTCTCCCACACATTCGTGCGACCATTTGCGCACACGATCGCAAAGGTAACGGTGGCAACTACGAATGTTGAAAATTGTTTTTTTATTGACAACAGCGTCATCTAACCCGTAGAGAACGGGACTGAAATTGCTGTATTGCTACATAAAATCAAATGGTAATTGCGAATGCTAAATAAAAATAGAAACAAATAAAATATTGACACAAGTTCTTGGTAAATTAGATACCCACTCAACCGCCACCGGGTACTACAGTACCCAAAGTCAAAAAGCAGTAAACCGCCATGGGTACTACAGTACCCAAAACGAAACAGTTTAAAAAATCCTTATAAAATCGACTACCGTGTTTTGTATACGAAAAAACCTTTAGTAGAGTCGTTCTCTATGAAATTATACAACGAAATAATCACACTTGTCAGCACTACTTCAAACAAAAAGTCAAACAAAAAAATTGTCAAACTTTGTAAACATCTGTTATCGCTCAAGTGGGTGCGGCGCGGCGGGGCGCCGGCGGGTGGTCGTAAATATGTCATAGCTAATCTGACATCATTGTTTATTTTTAACACTATTATACATACAAAGGATCGTAAAGAATAGTGCTACAATATTTTATTACACGTAGGTAGTTTTAGAATCTCAAGTTGCAATATTTCGGTTTTGTAAATGTTATTGTTCGCGATGAGAACAATGGCTGCCGGTTGATAAGGTAAACACAAAGAAATGTGTTTATTTTGACCAAAAATGTGTGAAAACGGAAAAATAGTTCATTATTAGTAAAATACAGGTAGTAGTAATTAAATAAATACAGGTAGTTTCGTAAAGATTCTATCTTGACTCGATATACATAGTATATACAGTATACGGGCGCGCGAGGCCGCGTCAAAACCAGCAAGGAGTTTCTAACTTCTTATAAGATTTTCTTCTTATTGGAATAAAATAAGTTTATACATTCTGGTATTGTTAGAAAGGAAATATAATCTAGTTTATTTTAATATTGTTAAAATGGATATAAAGTTAAGAGTTATCCATCAAAAATTTCCAATTTTCAAATTTTTCCAATTTTCCATCACTGTTTTTCAAGTTAATCTTTTTTTTTTGAGTTTCAAATTATAATTATATCTCTTGGTTTATAGATAAGTATGTTCCTTAATTATTCAGCTTTATATCTGTATTTTTTATTTTGATATAGCACTTGTAGTTTGCGTACGTCAGGTGTTTTTATCGCTAAGGTCAGAAGGGGTCAAATTACATAAACAAGACCGCGCGGTCCGTGGCGGTTGGCTGAAATTCGGAGGCGGGGGCCGGGCGGTTGAGTGGATACCTATGGAAAAATAAAAGAATGGATAAAATTAATTCTAATAAAGGTTTTAGTATCTGTGCAACGAAAAAAATAATATTTCGTATTTAAAACGTGCAGAATTTCATTTTTTATGTGCACACTTTAATTGCAAATGGCTATGGCGCTGCGTTTATGATTCACGAAATGACAAGCAAGAGACATATTCGCAATGACTATGCGAACATTTTCCATACGAACGGAAAACATTCGCACTATGTACGAATGTTTGCGCGAATGTGAGTGACTGGGGTAGGAGAACGCGCAAATGGGTTCGCATATCAATATGCGAACCTATTTGCATATTTGCTGAGTTTGCGAATGTATGTCTGACGGCCCTTCACATTCGCACATTGTACGAATGTTCGCACGCATGTGAGTGACCCGGGTTAGAACAATCAGAAAATTTGCTTATTTTTCTTTAAATAGCGCCATCTATCTCGTAGTTAGTAGAACCAAAAAGTATGATGTTGCTATATTGAAATATATTAAACCAATGATGGAAATTTTCTCCCCATAAAGTATAAGTACCTGGATGACCGAGCTTAGCTCGGTTTTTTTACTGGTAAATCTTGTTTTTTGGTTAGAAAAAAAAAGGAATTAAATGGTCTAAAAAGAAGAAAATAAACTTTAAATTAAATCGATCCCATCAATTTATTACATTATACAACTAATTTAACTAATTTGTGCTGCTAACCATTGAAGAGTTCCCTAGTCAGGACCAAACACTGAGTGCAGCAACCATGTCACGGTAAAACTTAAAACCGGCTATCATAATACAATGCGTACACAACATTTCGTGTCTGTGCTGTTGAGCGTTGAAGAGTTCCTTTATCTGGAGCTAATCCTGGATGTCGATTCAGGTCATGCTTACCAAAAAAATGTATTGTCATCGGAAATGAACCAACATTTTTAAATTCAACTCCATAGGATAAGAGGAAGTGATTCAAAATTCAGTTGCAAGATTTCAACCGAACATACATACATACAAACATTGCAAGTTAAATAAAAGCGTATAAAAAGAAAAATAAATTATAAAAGCTTGTAAAAAAAAAGAAGGAACTTAAAAAAAATAATCAGCAGGACTCGAACCAGGGTTTTCAGGTTTTCGTGACCGCCCGATTTCCCACCTGAGCTATTATAACATTGTAAACGGTGGCGAAATTTACCGTAAAACCTGGCAACTTTGCCCTTGAGGTATGACTTTGCCCAGTTGTGTATTTTTTTTTAAATTTGATGCATAGCAAATTTGTCTATAGTTAGGAGTATTCTTTTGCCTGTGGTAGAAAATTGATTATTTTTCTGACAATACCAAGTGACGTAATGTCACCTATGTTACTTCAGTTGGCTGTCAGGAACCTTTAAAAGTTGGTATTGTTTTTAGCGGGCAAAAACCAGTCAAAAAACTTTATCAAAAAGTGATAGTTGCAGATACAGTAGGTAATTAATTTTTTTGCCACCGTTAATATGTATGAAACGAATAATATAGACTGGTATTTCACACAAAACATCTCATAAAATTGTAAAATATATTGATGGGCAAAGTCACATGCATGTTTTTTGAGCATGGTTGACGACATTGCCCACCAATTATTTTTCCGTAGGGTTGTCACCTGTAATTTTTAAATTTATTATAATTTTTAGAGGTACCTATGCACAAACTAATAGAACGCTAAAAGAGAAAATCTTGTAAATGTTTTGGTGGCTTCTGATGAATAAGATTGTCCAATGACCAAGTTGGACTAGAAAACGCTAGTTTTTAGCAAATTGGAAGAAAAGAAACCTGATGTTACATATTTAATGAAACAATTCCCAGCAATACATGTGTAGAACTATTGATAAATAGGCATTCATCGAATTTGTTAGTTCGAACAGTATCTGCAACTGGTGACTATCTTCCGACATATTGTGTAGATGTTTAGTCACATATTTTGTCTTTTGGCTACCTTAAAGTTAGTAATATATCGTAGCAATATAACTTAACTGGCAATATACCGTATATCTTCATTTTGTATCCATTATATACTTATTGAATTTATGATTATCTCAATAGAAATATTCCACATCAAAAACTTTATCATTAAGTATTTAAATGTAGCATTTATTCAATGATGACAGCCCTTAGACATTGACCATTATGGTAAGAAAAATGTACTAGGAGGCTTTTTGACTTTGCCCACTCAATTTTGAAGGACAACGAATATGTTCATTCATCTCATAATTTGATACTATACTTTATGGCCCTGTATTTATATTCAGCCATTTTTAAAATAATGATACGGTTTATAGTATCTGAAATATTACAAGTTGGCAAAGTTGCCAAAAACCTGTGATTCTTTGCCCAACAATTATAATTGTGGTTTTTACACACACAAATTCATTTTTCTGGATATTTTCAATAATACATATCGAGATATGAACATATAGTATTGTGTGGTACAAAAATAATATGAAATTCATTGACGTTTTCGGAAATAACTCAACTAATGCAAAAATACTCTGATTTTTTGGGCAAAGTTGCCAGGTTTTACGGTACCATCGTATTCTAATGATATTGTAGCAACTTTTCATTGCCTAAAAACACGGATAAAACGACATTTTTTTTAAATGAAACCTAGCTAGATCTATTTATCGCCCCCGAAACCCCCTGCATACTAAATTTCATGAAAATCGTTGGAGCCGTTACCGAGATTCAGATTATATATATACAGGGTGTTTGGTGCATCGTGTGCCAAATTGAAATGGTCGACTGGGGGGGTCATCTGCTATCCTTTCAGACCCCTAAACACTATTTATGCCCTGTCGATTTTTTTCATCGACTTTTTATTATTTTATTAAAAAAATACCCAAATTTTACATTCAAATACAAATTTTAAAAAAAGTATAAGTCGTAGACTCTGAATTTTAATTTTGTTTAGATGTGTATTGTATGACAGTATTTTTGATATCAAAATTAGTGACATTAGCCATTTAGTTTTTTTTTAATTTACTCGCAAAGTTTCGGACTTCAATTAAAGATGTCCATGTTAGAGCTATTTACATGGCTATAAAAAAAAAACCAAAAGCGACCGGGATCTTCGAACTCCCTCAAAAATTCTCTAGTCTATCCTCTTGCTAGTGATGTGCCACATGCCATAAAAATCTTTTTACAACTTTGTGAATTCGCTAGAATCGTGAATCGAGTCACAAAATACTAAATTCCAAATTCTAAAGAAAAAAAGTCTTTTTGCGTAATTGTTAACACATGTAAAATTTGTTTTCTCACTCTCGCAAAGTAAAATCTATCTTTTATCTCTTTCTTGCATAGCGTAAACTAGTTTGAACAAACGACGAACTGCCGCCGACACCGTTAATCCGTCATAATTTTAGTCGAGACATCACTGTCTCTGCTACCTGACGTGTGTGCTTAGTTCACCGTACTCCGCGTTTTTTTCATTTTGTTACTTTGTTTTGTTGGTTTTTGTTACGTTTTAACTTTTGGTGTTATTGTTAAACTTTGTTGACTTTTTGTTGCTGCAATGGCGACGTTTTCTAACGAAGAATATGCTGACATCATGATGGCTTATGGAGCCGCCCATGGTGTCGCTCGTGCAGCGCAACGACTTTACCAGGAACGCTTTCCTGGTAGACGATTACCTGGCCGCAGAGTCTTCCAAGACACATACCGACGCATACGCGAGACTGGCAGTGTCACTTTTCATGAACCAAGGGACCATATTGTGCAACATAATGTTGAAGTGGACGAGAGAATACTGGCACTTTTTGAGGAAGACCCTACAAGAAGTATTAGAAATGTGGCAGCACATCTTGATATTTCAATATGGAAAGTGTGGAAAGTTCTTCAGCAAAACGAAAAGCATCCATTCCATTACACTCCGGTGCAAGGTACGTAATTTTAAACTAACTTTAAACCCGTACACGCTTTGTTTGACGATGCCTTTGTTTAGCAGGTAATGGGTATAGTATGACGTCACTTCCAGGTAGTGAATCATTTAGCCCATACAGGCGGTCCTTAAAAATCTTATTGTGCAATTATTTACTGCTCAACAGAAATTTAAGAGTTTTTTGTTTGTAGGTCTTGAGGGTGGCGACTTTGAGAGACGAGTGGAATTCTGTCGCTTTATGTTACACACGGATGTGGATGATCCTAATTTTTTAAAAAGAATATTGTGGACGGATGAATCCAAATTTACCAAAGAAGGAATTCTCAATCTTCACAATCTGCACCACTGGACAAACAAAACGGAAAACCCACGTGTTAAAAGACAGAAATCATTTCAAAGGAGGTTTAGTGTAAACGTTTGGGCAGGAGTGATTGGGAATCAGGTAGTTGGACCGCATTACCTGCCCGATAACCTCAATGGCGATAACTATTTGGAGTTCCTTCAAAATGACCTGCCCGAATTAGTGTCTGAGGTGCCCGTATTTAATGAAAATGTGCCCTAAGTATTCCAGCACGACGGCTGTCCCGCGCATTGGAGTTTGACTGTGAGGGAATATCTCGACGATGTGTTCCCCAATGCGTGGATTGGTCGCGATGGCCCTATTGCATGGCCGGCACGTTCCCCAGACCTAACTCCGCTAGACTTTTATGTCTGGGGACATGCCAAAGAGCTGGTATACGCCACGGAGGTTCCGACTAGAGAGTTACTACTTCAACGCATTGAAACGGCGTTCAATAAAATTAAGGAGGAAATGCGACTTCGTACAACAACTGTGGAAATACGAAATAGATGTCGGGCCTGCATTCGCAATAGAGGCCAACAATTTGAGCAGAATATGTGAAAAATAAATAAATATTAACAATGCTTTTTTTTATTTCTATTAACCCCCCATCCCCCCTCCCCCCCCAAGAGTGATACGAGACAGATTTTAACCTTATAAGAGTGAGATAACAGATTTAATAAGTATTTCAGGTATCATTTAAGCAAGAATATTTTTTTAAATCATAATTTGGAATTGTAGTATTTTGTGACTCGATTCACAATTCTAGCGAATTCACAAAGTTGTAAAAAGATTTTTATGGCATGTGGCACATCACTAGCAAGAGGATAGACTAGAGAATTTTTGAGGCAGTTCGAAGATCCCGGTCGCTTTTAATTTTTTTTTTATAGCCATGTAAATAGCTGTAACATGGACAGCTTTAATTGAAGTCTGAAACTTTGCGAGTAAATTTAAAAAAAAACTAGATGGCTAATTTCACTAATTTTGAATTTAAAAGTACTTTAATACAATACACATCTAAATGAAATTAAAATTCAGAGTCTACGACTTACACTTTTTTTAAAATTTGTATTTGAATGTAAAATTTGGGTATTTTTTTTAATAAAATAATAAAAAGTCGATGAAAAAAAACCATAGGGCATGAGAAGTGTTTAGGGGTCTAAAATGATAGCAAATGACCCCCCAGTCGACCATTTCAATTTGGCACACGATGCACCAAACACCCTGTATATACAAGAATTGCTCGTTTAAAGGTATAAGATTAATAAATTATTTATGCTTGGTATGCCAAAAACGAATACAGAATAAATTGTTAGGCACTTAGAAATAAGAAACCAAAGTGGAATACATAAAAGAAAAATGTTTTATATTTTTCTTTAAATAGCATATTATGGAGATCGCATTTGCATCATAGCAACACTTTCATCAATTCTCTTTGACTTTCATTGCAAATGTCTGCGCGTGAGTTACTGCGCGTACGTAATTTTTTGCAATAAAGTTTTGATTATTTCGAATGTGCAGCTGGTATCCACGTCGAGTTGAGCATCTGTTTCTCCGTTTCGTCGTATCGTAAACTTCCTCATCAAGAACTTTGTGAAGTTACTGTGAACCATTACGCATAGGCGCTCTCTCTGCAGAGCTTAGACCCATAATTGCAAATAGTGATCAGTGCAGTCATGCCACAATTTTTTTAACATATCCTGTGCATAAAGATATCTTAGGAAAATATTTAATAAATAAATGTACAATGTTTTTTATAAATAACTGGTGCTAAGACGTCAAGAGTCACTAGCAAAACAACCTTTTGGGATGTTAACGACCCTATGAAAGAAAAAGCAAATAGGCACTTCTCCAAATATAAGGGCAGGAAGAGGAAGAACAAAGCGAATAACTGTCCTTCATTCCGTGGACTAAGTAAAAGGAGTAAATAAACTAAATAAGAATCGTAGCAGATTGTGGCATTCTGTAGTTTCTGCTTACCCCCATGGGAATAAGGCGTGAGTTTATGTAATACATTTTATATACTGTTATAATGTACCTACCTAATGTATAAATGTATTATTATAATAAATCATATGAAGAACTTTGAGCATTATTAATTATTTCCAAAAACTAGATTTATGCAGCTAAAACAAGCAAATGTACTATAATGGCGTATCTTTTATAGATTTTTATTAATACCTGTGAACAGTATTAATAAAAAAAAAAAAAAAATCCGCCAAAATAGTATTTTCTTGTTTTAGCTCAAGTAGAGTAAAAGTATAAGTAAAGCAGCTATATACCTATAGCTAGCTAGGTGTATAGTTTCGGGTAACTATGAGCTAGATGGCGCTATATCTGACAATTCACGAAGCATTCATAAAAAGCCGAGTTGCCTATCTATGTACAGTATACTATTGTAATCTTTGGTTCGACCGTTTTCTCTACTATAAGAAAAAGTCATCTTGCCATGGTTCAGCTGCGGTTCGATTGCGATTTTAAACGATTTTGTTTTAGAATTGGCCTCCCAGTTTAGCAAACAACATAGGCTATAGTCAAACTCTCACACAACCATAGATATAGTTTTCTTTTTACCACCGCACACCACTATTAACAATATTATCAATATTACTAGCATGTGTCGCGTTTTTATTTAGATAAGCTAAGTAGAAGACCGGGTCCGGATGTTTCAGTCGCGTCGTTACAGTATTGCGTAAAAAAACAATAGATAAGTACCTTTTTTTTCTCGAATCCAAGAAGAGGGTAATATTATTTTCGGATCTATGTAAGTTTTCTAGTTAGGGCTCAACAGTGGGCCAATTCTTAAAAAAACACATTAAATTCACGTTCGACAAAAAGTATTTCATTCACTGTCATTTAATAAAATCATGACCAAATAATGTCGAATAGGTAACTTTTATAATAAACTTTATACCTACACAAAATTGATAAAATAAGCTGTTTGTGTAATTACTTGTGGAGCTATGTTAGATACGTGGACGAACAAAACCCCTTGCAAACAACTTACCTATATCAAGAAAAAAAAACTGTTGTAGATTCAACTTTCACACACGAGGTATTCTCAGTAAATATGGAACAATAATAAAACTCTTAGCACGATTGCTATGAATAAAGCGATTACGTTAGCCAGTAAACAGAGACCACGTCACTGCGCTGCACGGTTAATAGTATACTATACTAACAGCAGCACGCATATTAATACGACCGACGATATGCGTCATCGTCCAATTGACGCGGTTTATCCCCGTATTAGTATGGATACCTAACCAAGTATTCCCATAACAATAATTCTCCTTTTTTTGTGCCACCAAACTAAATTATTCATCACCAAATCTTTACTTTTCACCAAACTTCACCTTTAGGTACTGAATAAATCTTGTATCTGTTTCACAGGGAAATAATGATAACAGGGATTTTATGAAACCCATATACCTATAGTAAAATATTAATGTTATCCACGGATCCAATAGTAAAACTAAGTTATACTTGATTTAAAAATGTATAAGCGAACTTTAGTTACCTATTCTGAAAGTTTTAAGTCCTACCTACTGACCCAGCCCTGTGAATGAATAATAAAGCACTTCACGAAAGAAGACTCTTTCTATAATATTATTCCGATTCGGGGAAGTAACAAGTAATGTGGCCAGTCTTCGTCAATATGATTTTGAAAATCCCCGAAATTCACGCTGTGTTGCAATCTTTTCACGTACAAAACTATCTCAAATATTTATTTTCGCTAAAATTAAATACTGTAAACCCGTATAACTTGGCATTTCAAAGCTGGCTGCTTGCGAAGACAAAACGCGATAATACGTCAAATTCAATAAATTTTCATTTAGTTCCCTACATCTCCGGGTGCCAAGTTATACTGGGCGGAGTATATGTTTAATTCTAAACACCTCTGCCGAAAAAGGATAACTTTAAAAAAAATCGTTTTGCGTCCGTTGGTCCAAGTCCATTATTTTATTTTTACTCGTATTTTTTTATTAATGAAATGTTGGTGTAACACATTTCATTGCTTCTTGGAGTTTCTGACAATAAACCTATCCAGTTATTACATACAGGGAGGCACTGTGAGGTCGCCTAATCCACTATAAAATTCTCAATGGCACTCCCTGTGTAAGCAATTATTTCTCACAATTTTATTTAATAAACACCGGTTCACCGAACTTCACTGGATGATTTTCCGCCAAAATCCATCCAAGTGTAACTTTTTCGACACTGTTGCCAGCGCACGCATACGTAAGATACGACTGTCGTCTTTCAGGTAACGATACAAGAACCGATTCTTGGGCCGACTGTATATTCCGCGAGACAGGGAACTCCCGAAAGGACGGTCTCGTAAAGTCTCGTTTCCAATATTCACGTTTTCGGTTTTCGTGAAATTATACCAAATAATATACTTACTGGACGCAATCAATCAGGTTAGTTGGCATAATATAGTTTTAACGGTGATAACGATGTGATTAATTTATCATAGTGAATTATCAAAATTATGAGCGAAAAAATGAGTTGCTAACTTGCTAGCTCCAGCCAGTGTTGATTAAACGGAGAAAACGTTTGGTTTTTTTGTATTGGCCAGTAACTAAACTAACTACTGCTTACTTGAATATTAATGAATAAAAGTTTGCTGTTAATTAAAAGAAGCAATAGGTTATAGCGAAATGTATCTATCAGTGTGAAAGAACAATAGGTAATTTAGTCTTGATTAGTTTTAATAAGTAGATCTTACTTTTCAGTTACTACAAATTACGACCTACCTATTATAACGT
Source organism: Amphipyra berbera (assembly GCA_910594945.2). NCBI lineage: Eukaryota > Metazoa > Arthropoda > Insecta > Lepidoptera > Noctuidae > Amphipyra > Amphipyra berbera. Next base: position 14,895,697 of record OU343123.1, on the reverse strand, counting down.
TTATTTTATTCGGTTTTAGGCATGGTCTTATGACTGTAGGGGTTAAAAAAATTTGTTTAGTAGTAACTACATAATTATTTTGTTTCCTAAGTCACCACGCAATGACTAGGTTGGTACTGTCACTGTAAAAGATGTTAACTTAAGCTTACTTTCAGCAAACTTGTTGTTGTTACTTACCTTATGGATCTACTACTTCAGTGACTAACTCAGTTTCATAATGAGACTTAAATTTATCGATGGCTTCTTGTAATGTCTTAAAATTTACTGGTTCTATATTGTCATCAGATTCTTGTTTTGTATTTTGGAGGTCATGCCCTGTAAATTAAGGCTATTTATAAATTGCTATATGTAATGGCTGTGATAGCCTAGTGGTTGAATACTTTCCTTCAATATTGGAGGGCATGAGTTTCATCCTGGCCCGCACCTCTGACTTTTCAGATATATGTGCAGATCAGAATTTAAATATCACTTACTTTAACGGTGAAGAAAAACATCATTAAAAAACATGCAAAAAGGGGAGGGAATAAAAAAATTGTTTGTGGTGGTGAGTGTAATCCACTGACCCGCACCCACTTGAGTGGTAGACTAAAACCTAAACCCTTCTTATTCTGTGAAGACGCCCATGCCCAGCAGTGGAAAAGTAATGGGCTGATTATGTTATATTGTTATGTATATACAGGCATCCAGGCCAGGACTGGCCATATGGGCAAATTAGGCAAATGCCCAATGGGCCGGTCACACAGTTGGAGAAATCGAAAGAGTGAGGGGAATGTACAAAAAAAAGGTCGTCCAACTATCACCTATAGCATGGCAGCACTGGCCGACTGTCTCTCAAATGCCCGGGCCGATTTCAGGTCCCAGTCCGGCCCTGCAGGCATCCCAGGGTTATCTCGATTAAACACTTCAGGTACTAGTACATATTATATAGGAGGGATGTTGACATGAGGATAAAAAGATGTTACAGATATTGAATCAATGATGTTACCTTCTTTAGGAGTAATATATGCATGTTCCATATTTAATAACTTTCTGGTTTTGCAGATGTACTTTAAATTCTTTTCAGGTAATTTGTCAAATAATGGATCTTCCGATTTTTGTTCAGGATCTTCTTCAAAAAACATGTATGTTCCCAGAGCATTTTCATATTTTCCTATTAATTGTACAAGTATAAAGTTAATATAATTTTATCCGATTTCCTTTGTTACACTTATTGTATATAAATATAAAACAAGACAACCTGTGAAAAATGTATCATCCATTTGAATAATTGGATTTTGTTCATCGACACCCAGTACGTGAACAGCTCGATACTTTTCAATATTTACAGTGTCTTCAAACTCTGCGTACACTAATAATTCTTCTTCTGAATCTGTTATCTCTTCATTCATATTTCTTGTTTCTTTGCAATACAATATAGGCTTACTCAGGTTACTTTTATCAGTGTTATCATCAACAAACAAACTGTCAACATAACCTAATATATCCATAAATAGTTTGTGCTGTCAACACAATACAGAACATACAATACAGCCATGCCGCAGTTGTTTTTTGTATGGTAACTCCATCCTAGTCATAGACTACTATTGTACTGATCCTAGTGACTCACTCATATCGATATATTAATTATTATAAAAATTATATTCCTATACTCCGCAGCTGTTGTGACATGTCGTGGAGCTCACGTCAAGTTTGATAATAATTATAGAGCTACACGACCAAAACCCGCCACGCCAGCCTGTTAGGGCAGAATTGATCGTCGTATTGACGGGGCTAGAGCACTCATTGGCAAAGGCAAACTAATCTGCTCGCCTTAGAGTGAGATCAAGATGTAAAATGACCATCTACTGAATAATAATGTCATGAATACATTCTGGCGCAATATCTGATCGATGCCCGTTACTCACACTGAAGGCGACTGGATGCAGGAAGTCCAGCATGTGAAATGATTGAAGAAACGGGTGACGTAACTATTGGCCCCCCAAGACGTAACCAGTGCAGTCCGTCCAATGTAATGGGGCAATCCTAATGGATAATTCCAGGATCGGTAAATTCAAGGGAGAGGAGAACCAATCAGGATTGAGCGAGGTATATTCCAGGGCGATAGTCTGAGCCCACTGTTGTTTTGTTTACTCTTGAACGCTCTAATGTCCGGCCACACTACCTTACCGTCCACCGCCCGTTTACGGCAATAATTATGGCATTAAATTATGGCCTAAATTACCGCGATAAGTGGTGTGGTTACACTAATGTTTACCTAGATATGACAATGAACTAGGCGGTAAAAAACACATATTTTCAAGATGGAGGTTGAAGCTGCGGCGTTGTTGTACTTTATGACTTATGAGTGTGAATTACTATTATATGAATCTTTTACATTTTAAAACTTAGACTTTTGACTTGGTTCCGATTGGAATGCTTCCAATAACTCGAGTACCTTTTCATTCTACCACTCTATGTCTGTCGGCAACTCGGCGCGCGGCGCGTGCGTTTCCGTTGAGCTCATGTCGCACACTGAACAAACTGTAGTGTGGCCACTCACGCAAAAATTACCGCGGTAAAAGTCTTTGATATGCGAAAAAAGACCGCCAACGGAGCTATTGCCTACCGTCATATGCCATATTGATTGACATTGTGAAATTATGGTCATAAATCGTGGCTACACCTAGTTGTTGTTTCAATTATGGCCATAATTATTGCCATATCACGGTAGTGTAGCCGCAGCATAAGCACATAACGTGGTTTCAGGATTGGGCTGTCGGTTGAGAAGAGGTGGTCAGGTAATATCCCACCTCCTTTACATGGACGATTTGAAATTCTTTGCCCCCAACAATTTGCAACTGTTGGGAGTTACTGAACATAACTGAAACTTTCAGTAATTCCATCAAGATAGAATTTGGTGTGGACAAATGTCCAGTCATGCATGTAAGGCGAATAATCCTTCCAACTCTCGGATTTCATACACCTTATATCCCTCTCCTCAACCGAAATCTACAAATACTTGGACATGTCGGAGGCATCAAGCATCAATGAGGCTGACATGAAGCAATCGTTACAGGTGCGCTTCTATGGCTGCCTGAAAAAGTACTTAAATGTCTTTTGTCAAGCGGAAATAGGTGCGCGCTTTTAACGGTTGGGTCATGCCGGTCTTGATCTACTCCTTCGGCATACTCAAGTGGACTCACTATGAACTTGACACCCTGGATAGGACGGTCCGTATGCTGCTGTCTGCATAACGAATAGTGGACAAAGGATTCACCCCGCTCTCCTTGGTTAAAAAGAACTGGCGCAAGCCTGTACTACAGAATAATAATGGCCGTAGGGAGGTATGGAAGAGCAAGGAGCTCCACGGACGCTTTCACCGCGCCCTTCACAGGCCCAATGTATTATTTCCTAGCGTCCGTAACCTGGCTACGTTTCGGTGACCTCTTCGGGGAAGGTTTTGTCTGTGCGATTATGGATAAAGTTATGATGACGAACAACTACCGGAAATATATTGTGAAGGACGGCACTGTCCCGGTAAATCCACTCGACGTATTATTTCTGGTTGTTCTCGTCTTCCTAACGTCGAGTATTTGCACGGACAACCTAGTGGCTAGGATTATCCACCAGCAACTTACTCTGAAATACAATTTTGTGGACGCAGAAGTACTATACTACAAGTATGTGTTCGACCCAGTTCTCGAGAATGGCCATGTATCCAGACTTGACACACGAGGCTGTCGACATGTGGGAGGTTGACTCAGCAGTTGTTGTACCGAAAGTCGTTACGGCAAATGGCTTAATAACCAAGAGCCTTGACCTACATCTGATGGGGCTCTCGTTGGGCGGCTGGACAAAAGGGCCTGATACAGAAAGCAGTACTTCTGGGCACGGCGCGGATATTGTTATGAGGTTCCTCTCTCTGAGGCCCTAACCACCGGTAGCTTGGATCCTATTCCCGATGCCGCCGGTGGCTTAGTATTTTTTTATATTTTTAAATCTTTTTATAGAAATATTTGAAAGTGTAAATAGTATTATAGTTAATGAATAAACGAAAGAATAATTAATTTATTGAATATACTACAGAATTCGCCAAATCGATATGTTAATTAGAAACCAGCAATGTCCGGACATCCTTATTAAAAAAACGAACTACTCTAATAATATGGTTGCCAACTTGGCAATTTCGTTCCCAAATTTTGGGGAGAGGTTAGTAAATGAGGATTTTTTAGGGACTAATTCTTATTGTTAGGGACATAATTGGGCAAATTAAATATTTGATTTGAACACTTACTTTATAAACAAAATTGTTTCTAAAACACGTTTCAATCAAAATAATGTCATTATTTTTCTTAATGAATATTATCTCCTATCTATTTCAATGGCAGAATACTGTTCATACAGTGGCTAATTATCAACCGCGCGGATCATACGATTTACGAGGTTAAGCTGCGCTTGCCGTGGTGAGTCTGTGGATGGGTGACTGTTCGTAACACATCAAGGCTCCTCCGTGCCTCGGAGAGCACGTTAAACAGTCGGTCCCGGGTTTCATACGAATATCTATGACAGTCGTTACGGGAAGTCAGAAGACCGAAAGTTTGACAACCGATCTAACCTTAGGATATCGGTATTGCCCTGTAACTGGGTTGCGGAGGTCTGATGGCAGTCGCTCCGTGTAAAATACTGGTATTCACCCGCATCTGGTTACACTGGAAGCTGACACCAACATAGTTAGGAAAATGCTAGGCAGAAGGAATACTGTTCATAAATGACTTCATGCTCTTATTCCATGAAATTAAATAATACTCCTACTACATTGTTATAGAATACTTTTGAATATAAGTATTTATAGAGGGATTTAAAATAAGAATAGGACCGATGTCAACGTCAGAAAACTTTAATCAAGGAATAAATAAATCAGTCAAAACATGAAATTTATTCCGATGTTTAGGTTATCTAAAATGAAATCGGTCCCAAGAGGTTTTTGGATAATTATTAGGTTATGTTTTAGGGGTATTTTTTTTAGGATTTGGTAACACTTTGTAAGCAAAGCCATAGACTGTAGACTATTATTGAGCAAAGCAAATCGTAGACATATATGATTAATCTGTGAAGCAAAGCACAGCACAGCAAGGCACGCACGACGGCAAGAAGTACAAGCACATAAATTTTCGTATACATATTCAGTTAATTGTGAAACCAGTATCTATCAACTGCGCAAAAATGTCCGACTGGGATACAGTCACGATTCTCCGTAAAAAGCCACCTAAAGCATCTGCTCTAAAGACTGAACAAGCAGTAAATGCGGCACGCCGTCAAGGTTTACCAGTTGACACTCAACAAAAATATGGAGCTGGAACCAATAAACAACACGTTACCACCAAAAACACGGCTAAGCTCGACAGAGAGACCGAAGAATTGCGTCATGAAAAAGTAACCCTTGACCTGGGAAAGCTTATTATGCAGGGCAGACAATCTAAAGGCATGAGTCAAAAGGATTTGGCAACTAAGATATGCGAGAAACCTCAAATTGTCAATGATTACGAGGCCGGTCGTGGCATTCCAAACAACATTGTTCTTGGTAAAATAGAAAGGGCAATTGGAATAAAACTTCGAGGAAAAGAACGTGGCCAGCCACTACAGCCTCCTGGAGGAAAGAAATAACGGATTCCCTGGGAGGCGAAGACTTAACTCCGATTTGTTTATTGCATAATTATAATTCTATCTCATTTTTGCTGTTGAATGTGTTCTTTTTAATGTATACTTACAAAAACTAACAAAGTAAAATGATGTAAGCATTTATTTTCCTCTGGAATGTTCCATCTGCTGTGACTGTGATGTGCAATGTGTTACCACCAAGGAAAAAATGTTCAGTTCACATTGAATTTGGAGATAGTGGTAGAGTGGTGATGTGATATGCAATAAAATAGCTATTTATGATTGTTTTATCTTTTATTATATTTATATACAAAGTAATTGTGATTATAGGTTAGTCGTCAGTGTCTCAATAATTCACACAATTCCCGACTGTCACCGTGTCAGTCAGGTGTTTCGAATAGTGTAAAAATTTAATTACTATTATAGTCCAGCTTGTGGTGATTCTTTATCAGAAACTAGGTAGTTAATAGTTACTACCTACCTGGGTACCGAATACAAAGTATTCTATCACGTGTGCAATACAGACAAAATCGTTATTATTTTGATTGTACCACTGTTAACGACTACATATTTGACGACCTTTTATTACCAAATGAAAATTCAGTTTTTTTAGTACTTAAGTACAATACATTCCAATGTCGTACAATACTTGCCTACAATTTTTTTATTATATACATTTTTTTAGGTTAGGTTAGCAAGTGCGAAAGAAGAAACATTAAATTCAATACTATATCAACATTGCACCTTTGACTCTCATAGCAGTAACTATCAGTCAAAGTACTCTGTGCTATCAGTTTGACTATTTTTCCCATGTTCTAAGTATAGTTTTTCTATTGATATCATAGTACCTATAGTATAAATAAAGAGCGAAAGACATTAAGTACCTATAAACAGAGCGAGCAAAGGCCAGTTGGCCTCTCTGTCTGCTACAAGAACACGAATTTTGTTCATTGTGTTTTCCTATAAGTCGCAACTTAAGGCGCGATTCCATTAGGCAAGTCTTGCATGCAAGTATGACGTCACCATTTGCGTACATTTGCTTGCATTGGAAACATGTTTTCGAGAGTATGCTGGTTTTACTTGCATACAAGTGGGTTCCGGGTGGAAGACGTGCTGCTGTGGTCAGTGCTGAATTTTTTTCTTGCTCCCACCTAACAGATATTATGTTTCAATAATTTGTACAGTGAGAGATACCATGCGCGTACGGGAATCCCTTTCTTGGCATAACATTTTAAGGCATAATATTGTTTGGCATAACGTTTTCGCATAACTTTTATTAGCATAAGAATACTTTGGCATAATGCAAAGGTTAGTATAAATATCATTTGGTCTAATTTGTTTTGGCATAATTTGGAGTTGCATAAATATTTAAGGCATAATATTTATTCGTCATAATCATGAGCCATAAATACAGGCTGTCCGGTGGCAATTTTCACATTTGAAAAAATTATTACTTTTGAACGCGGGCAGCTAGAAGGGCGCGGGGTGAGGCGTTAGCAGCGCCAAGATCGTGAGTTTTTTAGTCGCAATGGTGCGTTGGTCGGGAGAGCATCGCGCTTTCGCTATCGAGGCGTTCCTAACGACTAGTTTTTCGCTTGCGGCGCAGCGTAAATTCTGTAACTGGTTCAATATTCCACGAATAAGAGATGCGCCGACAAAAAGTTTAATCCGATATTGGGTAGCAAAATTTAGAGCTTCAGGCTCAGCTGCGCGTCGCCAAGGCCCAGTTCTGACTGTATCAACTGAAGAAAATGTTTCTAAGTCGCGTCTCCGTAAAAAAGTCGCTAACATCCTTTCGGCATAAGTTACTCTTGTTTGATAGTCACTTTCGTTCGATTTCTGGATTATTTGAATTTTATAAGGATGGAACTTAAGTTATTTCTTAATTATATTGGTGTAATGTTGATCTGGCGATGTCTAAAGCCGACGAACGCGCTCTTAGTGACATCCGTGGATTTTGCATAATTAAATCACTCACACGTTGGATGTTTTCTTCAGTTTATACAGTCGGAACTGGGCCTTGGTAACGTGCAGCTGAGCCTGAAGCTCTTAATTTTGCTACCCAATATCGGTTTAAACTTTTTGTCGGCGCATCTCTTATTCGTGGAATATTGAACCAGTTACAGAATTTACGCTGCGCCGCAATAAGCTAAAAACTAGTCGTTAAGAACGCCTCGATAGCGAAAGTGCGCTGCTCTCCCGACCAGCGCACCATTGCGACTAAAAAACTCACGATCTTGGCGCTGCTAACGCCCCACCCCGTGCCCTTCTATCTGCCCGCGTTCAAAAGTAATAATTTTTTCAAATGTGAAAATTGCCACCAGACGCCCTGTATAAAAAAGTCATAATTGGGTATATGTAGCCAATAATTTTATAATAATAATAATTTATTCAAATAAAAACGTTCATAAAAAGTGTACATTTAGCCAACAGTAAAAGATTTTCCATACAATTATAATGCCTAAAAATAAACTAAAACTAAGATATTATTATAGGTGGAAGTAATGGTGGTTCGGAATTGCAACGTTAGATAGCGACCAGCTCGATCTAGGTTAATTTAAACCTGTGTTTCAGGCCATCACTTTATACTGCAATTACTTTGGGACAGTAAAATTTAAAGTTAAACTATAACTACGAGAAAAAGCTTAATGGTACAATAATACCTAAAACTAAGCCTATGTAATTATACAAAAGTAAACAATTACGAGGGGATTAAATATCATCATGCCAAAATTTCTAGAAGTTGTTCTGTGTCTGTGTAATCGAGTATCGCTAAATATTCTGATAACATTTTGCTACATTTTTTAAACCTTACACTATAGAAGCTTAGTACCTTGTTGAGCCTATTATATAGAAAAGGTCCTAAGAACACATGAAAACGTTTAGCAAACGCATGTCTAGTTTGAGGCGTTATGCAAACCAAGTCTTTCCTTCTGTTGTCAGGAGGTACCGGGTCAAAAGGAAGCGCAGTGTGCTGGTGTAGTACTATGTTTAAAATAAATAATTGCCGTACTGTAAGCACATTACATGCTAGGTAGAGCTGATGCGTAGGAAATCTAAAAGGGCGAAAGGTAGCAACCTTTAGAATTGCTCTTTAAGCACGCTCTAACGGGAGTAAAATTGTTTTTGGAGCACCACCCCAGGAAGTTATGCAATATGTAAGAATGGATTGACACAAAGCTAAATAGACCTGTTTAATTAATTTATAGTCGGCTATGTTCCGTAAATTCTTAAAAACATATTAATTTGCGCACTCTCCTACACAGTAAATCGATATGTTTACGGAAATTTAGATTTGAGTCAATGGTGACACCTAGATATTTTACATGGTCAGCTTTAACTAAAGTGGGGCAAGAACATGCAGTGTCAGCATACGTGCAACAATTATGTGCGTGAATGTTTAGATTAGTTTGCGGTATGTTAGTATTTCTCATTCTAAATAAAATATAATTTGTTTTATCTGCATTTAATGTTAGGAGATTATTACGGAGCCAATTAGACACAATGTTAAAACCATTTTGAGCATATTCATAGACCTCAGTTCTTGATTTGGCTGAAAACAATAGGGCGGTGTCATCCGTATATGACATTATAACACCATTTTGGAGTGACAGCCTGCATAGTTCATTTATATAGATTAAAAATAAAGTAGGGCCCAAAATGCTACCTTGTGGAATACCAAAACAACTATTTTTAAGTTCAGAGCTTGTATACTGACCAATTTTTACACATTGATGACGTTCGCTGAGATAATCAGAAAAAAGTAGAAGTTGTTCTCCTCTTATTCCAAGTGTTTCAAGCTTGTGCAAAAGTAAAGTACAAGAAATAGTGTCAAAGGCCTTGGCAAGATCTAGAAAGATCCCAATTGTGTGCATACCATTATCAAGGTTGGTAGTTGTATAGTTAGTCAATTCGTGGACTGCATGGCTAGTTCATCTTTTGGCCCTAAAACCAAATTGACTATCTGATAATATTCTGTTATCCTCTAGATATTTTATCAATCTACTGTTAATGATTTTTTCTAAAATTTTTGAGAGGCCTGTTAAAATTTGTTATTATTATATTATATTTTATTCTAAGGGATTGTCGCATGGTATTGGTGGAACCGTTACTACATTTATTTAATGTATGTATTACTGCTGAGAAGTTTCCGGATCGTTGGAAACTTACACGAGTAGTGCCGGTGCCAAAGGGACAGGGAGGAGAGGAAGCCAGCGATTACAGACCAGTGGCAGTTCTTTGCGCACCAGCAAAGGTCTTCGAAGCAGCCATTCACAGCTGCTTATATGCTCAGGTGAGTGCCCATTTGTTAGACGATCAACACGGCTTCCGTCCTGGAAGAGGGATATCGGGGAACTTACTGCATCTGATGACGAGACTGGTACCAGCTGTTGATGCCGGGCTGCAAGTGGATGTGGCATATTTGGATTTTAGGAAGGCATTTGACACAGTCGACAATGATGTCCTTGTCTTGAAACTGGCTGCCATGGGTTTCACATCGCATACGCTGAATTTCTTTGCCAGCTACTTGTGGGACAGGCGTCAATTTGTGGACTGTGGCGGGGTTGCCTTTCTGAGCCTTATTACACAAGATCGGGTGTCAGTCAAGGAAGTAATTTAGGACCTTTTCTTTTTATCCTAATGATAAATGATTTACCTAAGGTAGTCACCGAGTCAACTTGCCTTCTTTTTGCTGATGATCTTAAGCTGTCTGTTGTAGTGAGAGATATTGTGGATCATGACTTGCTGCAGCGAGATATAGATAATGTAATTCAGTGGAGCAAGGAGAATAAATTATATTTTAATGTCACCAAATGCTCGGTGCTATCATTCACTCGTACATGCACACCGAGACATTACGATATCTCATGGAGGGGAAACCGCTGCAGCGCGTCACAGAGGTAAGGGACCTAGGTATTTGCTTCACCGTTGACTTGACGTTTCGGAAACGCATTAGAAATGTCTGTAAAAAGGCATATCGTAATCTGGGGTTTGTTCTACGTCAGGCAAATGAATTTACCAACATATGCGCTTTAAGGGCCTTATATGAGGCTCTAGTAAAAAGTCATCTAGAATTTAATGCGGTTATTTGGAGCCCAAATGAAGCTAAGTATAAAGCAATGTTGGAACGAATTCAGAACAAATTTATAAGATTCCTGTACCTAAAGTTATATAGGGTGTATCCAGGATATCCCTCGATTTATCCAACATTGTTTGTACTTGGCATGGTAGGATACTACAAATTGGAAATAAGGAGAGAAGTAGCACTGGCAACATATTTGTTTAAAGTACTTCGGGGAAAAACAAATAACCCAGCCATTCTGCAGGAACTTTGGCTATGCGTGCCGGACGATTACGCGGGGCGACGGCGGCGGCTGCAGTTGCTGGTTGCTGGTGGTGCCGAGTGGGCGAACCAACTTGTTGCAGCGGGCGCCGCTGACGCGTGCCTTGCGCACGCTCGTCGCGGTAGCTGAACAGACTGATATATTTTCGTGTACATTGAGCGAATTCACAAGGGCTACCTATTGGTTATTATGTACGAAATAATTATTTGAAATAAAAAACTATTTAGGCTTGTAAATTAACTGCTCTAACGCATTAGGTCGGTACCTGTAATGATAGATGTAAGTTTGTTATGTAATAAATAAATAAATAAATGTTTAATGTTAGGTACTAGGTAATGAAATACAGTTGTTATGTACTTACATTATTTATTATAATTTGGGAATTACTCTATCAGGATAGGTTTAGGTGCAGCGGGGGTGGCCCAAGGCCATCCCCGAGCCGCGAACATGTTTGTTTTTATATGAGTCACATCAACGCAAACAGTAAAAATGAAAAACTTGCTTAGGCGCTCTACCCACTGCACCGCACCCCGTCGCGTAGCGCGGGATGGCAGATTTTACCATTGTATGCAAGTATCTCAATTTATATAGAAATCACGCCTAGCACAACACACTGCCGACGCGGAAATGCGCGGGAAGGCGCCCCGCGCGCAGTTTGCCATCCCGCGCTACGCGACGGGGCGCGGTGCAGTGGGTGGAGCGCCTTATTCTCCAGAAGCATTAGGTTCTTGGCTGTGATTTGGTATTTGTTTTTACGCATTACATTGAAGCAATAATCAATCATGCGAAAGAGTGTTTACAACCGTTAGGAGGTATTTATTCGGGTTTATTATATTTATTCCAAAGAACATCATGTGTAAATATTATTAGGCTTTATAAAATTAATTTATAATTATGCCAATAGAATTTATGGCAATAAACATTATGGCAAAATATTTATGCCTAATAATATTACGCGTAATTTATTAGAAGATGAAAAAAGATTTTTCAATGCGGTCACTGTGGATGACGTCATAAACACCGTCAGAAATACCGGTCTCTGACACAGATTTGCCGATCCAGTGCACGCAGTACCATATAAATCAATACAAAGCAACAAATTCGTACGCTCCGATTTCGACCCAGTGGACGCGAAACTTTAACGGGGTATACTACGTAATACCAGGTTCACACGATTCGATTCTAGTTGATCAACTGCCAAATTGCATACGATTTGAACCGTGTGAACAGACTTGCAATCAAATTGAATCAATTTGAAGGAACAAACCGTTTCAACTTTTGTTGATCAACTAAAATCGAACCGTGTGAACCAGCGGGTTATAGCGATAAGCGACAAACGCGATGCTGTTCGACGTGATGCTACCAATGACCAAAGAATAGTAGTACAAAGGGCTGAATCTCTTAGGGTCTAAACACAAAACTGCGAATCGATGCGATGTGAATTTGCGACGCAGACAACTGCGACGGAGAGGCGGCATGGCGCCCTCAGCTTCCAGCTGATGCAAATTCTCTAGGGACACGGTTGTTTCGGGAAGTACCTGTGTCGTATAGGCCGGGAACAGACGCCCGGTTGTCACCACTGCGACTGCCCCGAGGACACGGCGCTGCATACGCTGCAGGCGTGTCCAGCTTGGGGGTCGCAGCGGTCGGCGGTGACCTCTCGCTTCCGGCCGTGGTTCTGTCCATGGTCGGGAGCGAGGGTGCGTGGGAAGCCATCGCCTCCTTTTGTGAGGAGGTGATGGCAACCAAAGAGGGAGCGGAGAGGGAGAGGGAGCTGCCTGCGACCTGCGATCCCGCGACCCCGGCCGAACGGTCAGGAGAAGGAACACCGTTAGTTTTTAGCCGGTAAGAGTCCGGCAGACCCCCCTCGCCTGCCCCGGGCGAGGGACAGCCATGAGGATTTTCAAACGAAAAAAACAATGGGTTTGTAGGAATTACATGATTTCGTTTATACTCTGTAGGTATATTCAGCTGATTGAATAGTGACGCAAGCAAGTAATTGAAGAAGTTTCAAAAACCAGTGTATTCAGGCAGCTTGCGGCAAGTCAGTAAAATTTCCAGAAAGCGACTTGTTGTGGGTGTGTTTACAGTGAAAATCGGTCGCGAAAGTCAATTTGCATAGTTTAACTTGCTGCTTGATTCAGCACTTTATGGACGCGACTATTTGTTCAGCTTTGCATAAAAGAGTATTTTTTTCTATATTATGTTTTTTATTTTCCTCTGGTATCATAGATTTGCTACCTATATTAAAACCCAAAACTAGAGTTCGCGCCAGTTAACTCTGCGCGCGGCCAAAATCGGAACTAATCATGTTCCGCCATAGTGTTGCCGTTTTATTAACTTTGTCACTAGATCTGCCTGATTTTAGATATAAAAGAAAATATAATAATAAAAATTATAGTAGACCTCATCAGACGATAATAATCAGAATGCATTATTTTTCACTCACGGCACATTTATAAGCTTAGTTCTTTTATTTTGCAAATTACGTAAAAATACTAATTAATTTAATTGACAGGTAGTAAATTTAAACGTACATAACTTAGCTCAATTAAAATACAATAAACCGCAAGAGGGCTGCCCAATTTTAATGCTCACGAATATATTACTTTTCCTTAAAAAGTAGGACTTTGTATTTTTGCGATCATGGCAACATTTAGCACGCCGTCCGTCGCGCGCAGACTTATCTTGCGCGCACTCTAAAATTACCTTTATGGAATTGGAGACACGAAAGGTAAGCGCGCGCGCACACTGCGGTGCAGTGATTTGCGGTGCGTTTTTTTCACCCCAACGAATAAAACAAATACTAGTAAATCAGTATGCGGTGAATATGGCCCCTCGCCCCCGGCGACTTTTTGTAGCGATGCTGTCGCGCGTTCGCATCGATACAGTCGCGATGCGGTCGCTAGCTGTTTGCCCTCGTCCACACCACGATTCTCAGTCGCGACGCAAACGCGATACTGTCGGGTTTCTGTCGCGATGCAAACGCCATTCAGTAACGGCACAAAAATGCCACAGTTGCAAGATGGACTCCGTTGAGGCAACATTAGTCACGTTGTCTTTGGTGCTGTAGCGCGTTAGTAGCGCGTTGGCATCGCTTCTGTAGCGCGTTGCTAATGCGACTAACGCGCATTAGTAGCGATTCTGTCGCGCGTTTACGAAACGTGCGATAGCATCGCTACAAAAAGTCACCGTGGGCGAGGGGCCTAAAAGGCGGTGAATAATTCGTAGTGTGCGCTCATAAAGGACACTCCATACTTCACAGATTATTGGTTATAAAAATGCAAGGCAGTGCGCGCTAGCCCTAATAGTCAAGAGAAAGACAAAATTATCAATAAAAAAAAAGTCAATTGTCTACAATGTAAACAATGTTGCCAGTTGTCATTGACAGGGTATATAATTATGTTCTGTGGTCATTGTTGTCAATGCCGTCAATGTCAATGCTTACCGCTTTTGCTTTCCACTGCAAACTACACTAGTTCACACGTTTCACACTATATTATTGGATGCATTGCATAGTTAGTAGAGTAATTGGATGTTTAGTGCCTAGTGGATTAATGTTTACTTGCTAGACTTGCAACAACGAAAATAATAACTTCACACTATTTGTTAATTGTTTATACTTAAGATTTTTAGTAGCTTCTTGTTTTACCAATTTTGCAGTAGATCTAGAGAGAATATGACAAGCCACGGAATGCAATAAGTTCCCAGCCATCGTAAGTCCAATAATTGAAAAATAACAGAATGGCTTTTTCATTTGGAACTCCCAGTACTCAAAGTTCAACCTTCGGTGCTGCCGCCAAACGTAAGTTAATTATTAAACTTTATAGAAGTAGTGGCTTATAATAACTTTATGGGTAACTGGAACGTATAATATTAACAAAAAATAAATTATAGCCATTTGAAAGCATACTCTGTCACTCCCACATAAGAGTGGTAAACTGTCCTATATTTTACAGGCCGTCCCGTTTTGTATCCATTATTTCGGCCCTAGTCGCATCTGAAAGTAAGCACAGACGAGGTCTAAGATGAGTACACAAATCCCAATAACAAGATTTAGAGGAATTCCTCTATACCTCTCTAGCTCTCATATAAACATGACGGAACACAGTAAAATGGTTATCACCATACCTTAATGTGAGGGTTGTAGCTAGCCAAGTGCACCATATAGATCCTACCATCAAGCATATTTTGACAACAAGAATAATGGGGAGTATTTCTCCCTGCCCATTATTATCATATATTCTCTTTTCGTGAAATAATTAACAAAGTACTGCATGCATGTAATGCGCTATTAATAATGTGTCAAGTCAGTGATTGTTAGGTCTTTGTATTACTCATAGTAAGAATGAATAAGCTCTGAAGGCTGAGAATCTCAACAATTTGTTTTTTCTTAAAGATTTTATCTATATTTTACTAGCTTTCACCAGCAACTTCGTCTGGGTAGATTTCTGATATAAACTTTGTTTGATTTAAAGAGTATTTATACCAATTTTTAAGTCGATAAACATGGGGAATCTGATTTTCTTTTACAAACTTCAATACCCCATTGCACCTTGTTTAGGGTTAGATTTTGGAAATCCATAAATACATATTTCATTATTTACTTTGAAGAGTGTTTTATAATTTGTTTATATTGTGTATTGTGTGGTTGTCCATTATTTCCTTTCTTATTTCCTCTTTCTTCTTTCCTTCCCACTGGCTTAAAACTGGGTTTCTCATAGTGCTTCCACAAGAAATCTAGTTTTTAGGGTTTCATACCCAAAAGGTGCCAAACGGGACCCTACTACTAAAGTCATGATGTTCGTCCGTCTGTCAGTCTGTATCTTTTTGACCATAATAGGTAGCCAGTTGAAATTTTCACAGAGTATGTGTTGCTATAGCCGCTATATTGGCAAAAAATAAAAATAACAAAAGTCAACCCAAAGACGGTCCCCATACAAAAAACCTCGAGAAAAATGTATTTTTTCAAAAATATTAGTCTCTGCTCTATCTTAAAAACAATAGTATACAAGTGTGAAACTTGTTATGATTGTAGTGCATACTCTATAGTTAAACAACAAATATTAAAAAGAAGGAAAACTAGTGGTGGTATGGAACCCTTAGTGTGCGAGTCCGACTCGCACTTGGTCAGTTTTTTTAATGCTTACAACAATAATCTGAAACAACTTCTATGGGTAGGCAGGGCCAGAGGAACTATTATGTTACAACTGATAATATGATGACGAACTAAAATATAATTTTAATAATGCCTTGTACTATATTAATATTTCAGCTACCTTTTCCTTTGGAGGTGGAGCAACAACTACAACTAACTCAGGATTTGGTGGTTTTGGAGCTCCAGCCACTTCAACAGGTTTTGGTGCATTTGGTGCACCAGCTACTAGTGCAGGTAATACAAAATACATATACTAAATGTTATTTCATAGAATCACTGTGTTCCCTGAAGGGGTAGCCAGTGGTGGCATTAGAGCCTTATACAATCGTTATTGGCCAGCGATAATGTAACATCTCTGGTCTGAAAGAATTTCTTTACTGAAAATTAAATAACACTACCTAATCGGGAATCTAACTGAGGATCTCACTTTGCAGCCGCGAAATATTCTTGTTATAAATTATGATGTTATTTTCCACAGCGACACCCTTTGGGGGGTTAGGAAGTGCACCTGCTGCTACAGCACCTTCTTTGTTTGGTGGGACTAGCTTTGGAGCTACTCCTGCTAAACCTGCAACAGGTATTAAATTTAATTAAAGCATCCTTCAATTTACCACAATCATCAATCTGTGAGCCAAGAGTGGTGTTTACGGTTCCTGGTAGATTCATTATAGATTTCTAGCAGTTTGTTAAGGTGCCCTTAATCACTGTCACCATTCACATCTGTAGCAGCTGTGAATATCGGATCTGCCGTCCGATTTCTAAAAGAAAGTTAAGTGATTAAACCTCATTTTGAGTAATGAGCAAAAAGCTCTCCTTAGAAATTCTGAAGACATACAGGTGTTTTTGTTATACCTAATTATTGGGCTACTTTTAAGCTTACATAGTATCATTTTTAAGAGTTACGAGACTAATTATTTAAATATTGTTTTCAAAATTTTAGTTTTTGTGTCAGTTAACCATATTTCAGTATTATACAATCTTAAAAATAATTTAGTTAGCTGTGCACTTACACAGCTAACTAAATTATTTACTACTTATATACTATAGACTATAGACTACTTAGTCTCTGGATAATTGACAAGGGATAGAAAAACACAAAATGTCAATGACCTTTTAGAAAGCAAACGGCAGATGTGTGATGGGTGGTGTGGATGTGGGCTGATATTACAATAATTATGTCCAATCACTAATCAAACTAGATATACATATAATTAATTGAAAAGGCGGTACTAATCCCAAATAGTATTAAAGTACCCAAAGTAATGAATAATTTTTGTTCTACAATTTTCTCAAGTCGAAAAATTTTCTAGAAATTGTTTTTTTTATTTTATTTATTCTTGACTTGGTCACGTTTGACCCTAGTCTCACTGATGGTAAGTGCAGATAGGCGCTAAAATGGATCACACGAATCCAAGGAACAGAGATATAGAGGAGTTCTTCTATACCCCTCTGTCTCTTCTCACATACACACAACGGAACACAGTAAACTGCTCGACTTTAATGTGAGCGTGGTAGCCTGCCAAGCAGTCTGTATAGATCCTTCCACCAAGCGTGCTGGGTTTTGTTGAATCTTACAATCTTCTATTCCCAGCATGCAATGAGGAACTAAATGCTTTTTTGAAATTATAACACATGCTCTAAAACAGTCATAAGTGATATTTTAAATTGCCCTTGGCTTAGTACTCCCCCTTCCAACAAACCTTGTTTAAAACGCTTCTGGGATACTGACACAATACACATTTTTAGGCGGGTATGAAGATGTACAAGAATAAAATGCGTCTTATTATAATACTAGCAACCCGCCCCGGCTCCGCACGGGTGCAATGTAGATACTAATGTGGGGGATATAAACCTTCCTCTTGAATCACTCTATCTATTAAAAAACTGCATCAAAATCACACAAGCATACACAAGCATAAGCAAGCACATAAGCATACACAGGGACAGACAGACAGCGGGAGCGACTTTGTTTTTTACTATGTAAAGATTCAAATGGCCAGACTATACACATTATTACAAAGTTGCAAAGTCACCATGTCCTGTAACTCAGCGGCACCCTTTCAAACTGGAAACTCAACAATACTGCTTAACTGCAGTAATAGTGGTGGTAGTACTTTCCCCGACCGACAAAAGATATAGACAAAAGATAAAGATAAAAGATAAAGACAAAAGATACAAAATAAAGATAAAGATAAAGAGAAAAGATAATTTAAATATAAAGGACTAGCTTTTACCCGCGGCTTCGCTCACGTGGAATTAACATGATGTTTTTCCAGGACCAAAAGTAGCCTCACGGTCCAGAGTCTCGAGCAGCGTCTCGTAGGCCGCACTTTTGGCCCGCGAGATAGCCCTCTGGAGGGCGGTCTTCGCCTCCCTGTACCCCTCGTACAGTTCCGTCTCCGCGGCCGCCGCACTGGGGGCGCGGCGGCGCCTCCTACGTAGCCTGGCGTACAGGCGTCGCGCCACAACACACGCGCGGCGCAGGAGCCCAATGTCCTGCGACCACCAGTACACCTGGCGCTTAGCAGGTACGGCTTGGACCCGGGGCATTGCCACGTCGCAAATGTGCGACATGGCCTCCCGGAGCCACTCCGCCTCCACGTCGATATCGACAGGCCTTTCCGGTGCTGACACCCAGGCCTGCACGATCGAGGACTCCAGGAGTGCATCCCTGTCCAACCGTTTTAGCGCCCAACGTGGACCGGTCCCGCCCGGGACCGTACGGGCCGAGGCGTCAGAGGTCTGGGCGGCGACGCCGAATCGGATGTACCTGTGATCCGACAGCGTCTCCACCCCCTCCATGACGCGCCAGCCCTGGACACGGCGCGCAAGCGCGGGCCTAGCGAACGAAATGTCCACGATCGAACCACCCCGCTGTCGCACGCACGTGTCCACGGAACCGCGGTTGCGGATCTGTAGGCCCAATCCCAGGGCCCACTCCTCCAGCACCTCACCCCGCGCATCCATGGCCGGGGAACCCCAAGCCGTAGACTTGGCGTTGAAATCCCCAGCAACGAGCACGGGGTGAGGATGGCCGCGTCCGACGACGACGCCCAACTCCCCCAAAAAGTCCTCAAAGTCGGCGAGCGATTTATTGGGGGAGAAATAAACACCCACTGCAAGGATGTCCTCCAGCAGGGCCGCCACGAATCCCCGTCCGCGAGTGATATTCTCGATGGACGGAGAGTCAGTGGCGGCCTGTGACACTATCAGGGCCACCAAGCCGTCCATGTCCCCCACCCAGTCATCCCGGGGTGGAACGAAATATCTCGGCGACCACCGCCACGTTGATCATCCATTGCGCCATGCTCTGGAGCAGAAGGTCCTGAGCTCTGGCGCAATGGTTGATGTTTGCTTGGAGGAGGCGGATGTATGGAGCCATTACTGACAGTCCATATTCGCCCTCTCCCCTCCTTGCAGTGCCTATTTAGCAGCCGGTTGCTGAACCGGCTATGAAGCAGCTGCGGCCGCGGCTTTCTTGCCACGGCCTCTTCCTCCTCGGCCTCTTCTTTTTTGCTGCCAGTGTCGGCGCAGGCTCCGCCACCCACCCGGTGCTCCGCCGGCTTGCACGCCGCCGCACACACAAGACAGTGCGGCGTGGCTTTGCAAGCGCCGGCCTTGTGAATAAACGGTTTTTCTTTCTTCTTTCTTTCTTTCTTTCTTGTGACCGGGCTGGCCGCAGGCATAGCAGCCATCGCCGTAGCAGGCCTCCGGGGTGCACCGCACAACGACGTGTCCATCGACACGACAACGAGGTGCTAAGGTGCTGCTGAGGTGCTACACCTCAGTGGCCTCTGCTTCAGCAGTTGCACCTGCGCCGACACCCACCCAACCATAAGCCTCTGGCCTCCAGCCAACTTTTGGGCCGCCCCGACGGGACAGGCCACTACGACCGTCCCCAAACCGGTGAAGCCCGGGGTAATCGCACCAGGCTTCACCTGGTTCGAGGGGCAGCCCGTTACTTTGGCTATGGCGGCTACGACCTCCTCAGTGGTGACAGAATCATCCAAGCCCGTGATGCGCAAGTCTGCGCACTTGACGGGTCTGGAGATCTTTACTTGTTCGGCGGGGAACGTCGCCCTCAACTTTTCAGCGAGGGCGTCCGCCTTTTCGCCACTGGAGGCACCTGGGAGCTCCAGCAAGCGGGCACCCGTTGCCGTTGACTTGCAACGGACACCCTCAATGCCGAGCTCGTCGAGGCTTATTTTCGCCTTGGCCTCGGCCAAGACCCCCGCATAACTCATGCCCCTCTCCTCCGCTCCAGGCTGTAGCGTAATTACTACAGCCGCGGAATGAGGGCCACGGAGCCTCGCCGCCTGCTGTTTGGCCGCCTTTTTCGCCTTATCCGCCTTTTTCTTGGCGGATCTCCTGGCCATTTCACCCTAGTGAGTGGCCTGCGGGCGGCGGGTTCGGGGACCCGTCGCCCGACCAGTAACGGGCCCAGGGAAGATGGCGCGCCGTGTTCCGCGCGCGCCTCTCGGAAGGAAGTGGGCAGGGGAACAATTGCCCCACCACAGGAGAGGTCCACCAGAAGAAGCTGGTGGACCGAGACCTGCCGGGGTCGCGGTGCATGCAATAGCGAATCCCGCGACCCCGGCCTTAGGTCAGAAGGAGGGACACCGTGGTGGTTTTAGCCGGTAAATTTTAGGACCAAAAGTAGCCTATGTTACTCTCCATCCTTTCAACTAACTCTATGCCGAAAATCAAGTCGATTGGTTGCTTAGTTAGGGCGTGAAGGAAGGACAAACAAACAAACACACTTTCGCATTTATAATATTTAGTATGGATAAAGATAAAAGATAAAGATAAAATATAAAGATAAAAGATACAGATAAATATAAAGGATAAAGACAAAAGATAAAAAATAAAGACAAATGATAAAGGTAAAAGATAAAGATATTTATTTAGCAAATATGGGTGGTACAAACAAATGTGGTGAAATAAAAGAGGATACATGATCAGCCATATTTAACCATAGCGGCCCGTCCCGGCTCCGCACGGGTAGACATTTTTCCCGTTTTTGCAACATTTTTCATTTATGCTCCGCTCCTATTGATCGTAGCGTGATGTTATATAGCCTATAGCCTTCCTCGATAAATGGACAATCCAACACAAAAATAATTTTTCAATTCCAACCAATAGTTCCTGAGAGTAGCGCGTTCAAACAAACAAACAAACTATCAAATAAATAATCAAACAAACAATCAAACAAACAAACTCTTCAGCTTTATATATTAGTATAGATTAGTATAGATGTTCAATTTGAAAGACTTAATTTTGTCTCTGTCTTCAGGTTTTGGAAATACATCTTTTGGCCCTAACACATTTGGCACTGGCACATCATTTGGGGCACCCACATTCGGCAGTGCTGCACCAACATTTGGTACCAACACCCTTGGCGCCAATACGTTTGGCACAACATCATTTGGGACCGGTGGCACTTTTGCTTCATCATTTGGGACTAAACCAGCCACTGGATTTGGTGGTTTTGGCAATGTTCTGGGACAAGCACCACAATTTGGACAACAACAGGTATTTTAAATTATTAAAAAAAAAAAAATGTATTGTGACTGACAAAGGCCCATTGGTTTATTGGCTAACTGGTTATAACTAGGAACCATGGCTATTCATAGGGATAAAATCTCATACAATTCATAAAAAGCAGGCAGAGCCATGGACAGAGCAAATTAGAAATTGTATGTACTGTTCGGTGTTCCCACTGTGGTTCTCAGTAAAGAGTAGCAATGGTGATCAAGGGTGTATGAAGAGGATGGGAACAGACTCCTCGAGTTTTCTCACCATTTTAAATCTGTCTGCCATGCGTGATGCTTCAGCGATGTCCGTTCATTGTAACTGTCATTGGGAAGTATACAGGAATGGACATTTTCAGTCTGACATGACTAAAAACTGAATTGTTAACAGCAACAGCAGCAGCCACAACAGCCGCAGGGTCCGTCTTCAGCGCACGAGGCGCTGGTCGCCGCCGTGTTCAACTGTTGCGTGTTCGGCGACGAGCGGGACCAGGTGCTGGCAAAGTGGAACCTCATACAGGCACAGTGGGGCACCGGTAAGTTTTTTCTTGTACAGTCTTGTATCCTGGAGGTTACAAACCCGCTTCTTGAGCATCAGGTTGCGAGTTCAAAACCTGGAATGCACTATTGTGACCTTTTGAAAGTCATGTGAACTTTATCTATGAGGGGCTCATGGCTAATTGCCAATCGCGTGGATCATATGATTTGCGAGGTTAAGCTTTGCTTGCCGCGGTCAGTCTGGGGATGGGTGACCGTTCGTTACACATCGAGACCCCTCCGTGCCTCGGAGAGCACGTTAAATAATCGGTCCCTGGTGTCATACGAATACCTATGACAGTCGTTACGGGAAGTCAGAAGCCCGAAAGACTGACGGCCGGTCTAACCTTAGGATATCGGCGTCTTCCCAGTAACTGGATTGCAGAGGTCTGATGGCAGTCGCTCCGTGTAAAATACTGGTATTCAGCCGCATCTGGTTAGATTGGAAGCTGACCCTAATATAGTTGGGAAAAGGCTAGGCAGAACATGTGAACTATATCTAATCTGATACCTTTAAACGAGCAATTCTTGTATATAATATGTATATATATATAATCTGAATCTCGGAAACGGCTCCAACGATTTTCATGAAATTTAATATGCAGGGGGTTTCGGGGGCGATAAATCGATCTAGCTAGGTTTCATTTTTAGAAAACGTCGATTTACCGAAAAAAAACCAGGTCATCCAGGTGCTCTATGTTAATCTTAGACACCACTGACATACGTTGGAGGAAAACTTTGTGAGAAAACCTGGACTTAATGATCTGAAATCGCCACACGCAGTGAGCAAGCGTGGTAATTAATGGTCGTTCTTTCTCTGTATGAGAAGAGCCCTTTTACAGCACTTTGCAACTCAATACCTTTTTCTCACTGTGATTTAAAAGGAGCTGCCATAATAACTATTGTAGTACATTAAAAAAACTTTCTAATAACCTATGTGTGGTCGTTATTGGTCTTGAAGAGCACTTTTCCGCCTAAATGCCTGGTCAGACAGAGAGCGAGGCTGGGTGTGATATTCACGTCGCGTGTTGATCGCGGGCTCTTGGAGTGCGAATTACTATGACAATGTATGGAAGACGCCACACAGACACTGCCACGAAGCGCGTGTATATCACACCCAGCCACGCTCTCTGTTTGACCAGGCCTTAATCAATCGCAACAGGAATGTAACGCTGCAAGACAATAACTTTTTTCTCACTGCGATTTGAAATGAGCCGCCATAGTAACTATTATACAAGGTTACTCGGAAAGGGGGTACTAAGCCGCGGGCCACGTAAAGTATCACTGATGACTATTTTAAAGCAAGTGTTAAAATTTCAAAATTCGATAATTTTTATTTGCATGCAAAAAGATTCTTATTTTAGTTTTTTCAAAAAAACATTTTAGTTATGAATTCAGAAAATTAATTTTCTAATCCGTGACCGCAAATATGACCTAAATTGTAAAAACAGTTGATCATAACTATGGACAGTTAGATTTTAGCATATTTATTACGAAATCTTTGAAAAGCTATTTCTCTTAAACTATCGAGTTTTGGGGAAAGTTGTAGAACAAATGTTATCCCTTATTATGGGTACTTTAACACCCTTTCGGCTTAGTACTCCCTTTCCGACTAACCTTGTATAGCATTGAAATAGCTTTCTAATGCTATAAATATGTGTTTTCGTTATTGAT
The DNA here is from genome assembly GCA_910594945.2 of Amphipyra berbera. Taxonomy (NCBI): domain Eukaryota; kingdom Metazoa; phylum Arthropoda; class Insecta; order Lepidoptera; family Noctuidae; genus Amphipyra; species Amphipyra berbera. Next base: position 14,871,815 of record OU343123.1, on the reverse strand, counting down.
CCTAAAGACCACTTTTTCCGGTTCTGCTTTTACATAATAATTATCATTTATTGCAGGGCAAGCTTATTACAGTCGCAACGCTCCTCCGTTAGAGCTGAACGAACAGAATCCACTATGCAGATTCAAAGCAGTGGGATACTCACGTCTCAGTGGACGCGAAGACAAGGAGGGACATGTTGCTATGATGTTCAACAAGTCAGAACAAGATATCAAGTATTATGTTCATGGATATTATTTTAATATTAATCGTGTAGCTTGAGCCGTCTAATTTCTAACAGTATCTAAGACATAACTTTGAGATTAGGTCAGGGCCCAATTTAATAAAACGATAAATGATAATAAAGTAATAAATTGTCAGTTCCTAAGTTCCTGATTTACTGTCATCCACATATTGACCTTCGGTCGATTAAAAATACTGGATCAGTCTTGGTGTTGCATGTTTGACCTTCTTTCTACACTACTGACAATAAAATAGTTCGTTTATTATGGTATGTCACTAGGGCAATAAAAATGCTTTAAATTAATACTAAATGTTTGAGCATAACATTATCATTATTTTACAGGAATAATCAACAAGCTCTAACGACGTCTCTGCATAGTTTGTTGGGAAATAAGCCCAACCTAGTTGTCAACATGGAATGTATTAAAGCTGTCTCTGGAAACAAGAGTCAGGTGAGTTCATTTTGTAAACTCTATTTAAAAAAAAATCCTTTTGTGTTTTAACATAACAATTGATCATTGGTCGAACAAAAGCATGCAAAATATTGACTTTGATACTAATATGAACATGATTTACTCATCTGTATCCTATTTACCGTCAGAGGGGACCAAGGCTCATTGCGCCCATCTGAAAAAAATCGCTACTGCGCAGGTTTACGCCTCAAGTTTAGGAAGTCCAAAAATATAGCATTCAAAATGAATAATTTTGCTTGTACTATTAGGTGGTGATATTCGTAGTGGATAAGGGTGCGGGAACAACGCACGTGTCGGCCGCAGAGCTGGGCGCGTTCCTGAACGCGGGCGCGGCTCGCAACGCGCTGGCCGGCGCCGGCTGCGTGTCCGTGTCGCCCGTGACCGCGCCCTCGCCGCAGATGTTAGCGCAGTACCTGCAGACCGCGCCGCCTGGTACTCATACTAGACAATACACATCACCCTTTCGACCAAAATTCATACTATGTATAGTGCGGGTCACTCACATTCGCACGAATACGCGTGTTTTACTGACATTCGCAATGACTATGCGACATTTTCCATACAAAACTGAAAACTTTCGTTCAATGTACGAATGTTTGCGCATGTGAGTGACCGGGGTAGGAGGCAAGTCGATTGAGATCCGCGCTTCAATTGACTAAAAGTTTTCCACAACATTGGCGCGATTTAATTGATCTGGATGCGTAGATATCCCACCAATGAACCTTTTTTTTTTTTTTTTTTTTTTACGTGGGGAAATCCTCATGGACTGTCCCCCGTCTGGGGAAGACGGGGGGGGTGTGCCGGACTTTTACCGGCTAAAACCCCACGGTGTCCCTCTTTCTGACCTAAGGCCGGGGTCACGGGATTCGCTGTTGCATGCACCGCGACCCCGGCAGGTCTCGGTCCACCAGCTTCTTCTGGTGGACCTCTCCTGTGGTGGGGCAGTTGTTCCCCTGCCCCACATCCTTCCGAGAGGCGCGCGCGGAACACAGCGCGCCATCCTCCCTGGGCCCGTTACTGGTCGGGCGACGGACTCGCAAACCGCCGCCCGCAGGCCACTCACTAGGGTGGCCGGATATCGCCGCGCGCCCTCCGGCGTCCGGTGCATCTAGCGCGAGAAGGGAGAGAAGAAGCGGCCTCCCTCTCCCTCTCCGCTACCTCCTTGGTCGCCATCACTCCCTCGCAAAAGGAGGCGATGGCTTCCCACGCAGTCTCGCTCCCGACCATAGACAGAACCACGGCCGGAAGCGAGAGGTCACCGCCGATCGCCGCGACTAGTTCGCGGCGCTGCGACCCCCATGCTGGACACGCCTGCAAAGTGTGCAGCGCCGTGTCCTCGGGGCAGTCGCAGTGGTGACAACCGGGCGTCTGCTCCCGGCCTATACGACACAGGTACTTCCCGAAACAGCCATGTCCCGAGAGTACCTGCGTCAGCCGGAAGCTGAGGGCGCCGTGACGCCTCTCCAGCCACTCCTCCATCACGGTCTTACCGCCGCTGTCGCGGCGTGCCCCGCGCTGGGTTGCGCAAGTCGCTCCCTCCACTCGGCCGCCAGGATCTGGCGGAGCTCGCTCCGCTCAGGCGCCTCCTCGCGCTGATGATATCTCAGCGCGAGGGCTCTCGCCTCCAGATCCCAGGGCACTGATCCGGCCAAAAGACTCGCCGCCTCGAAGGAGATCGTACGGTACCCCCTTATCACCCTGACGGCCATCGCCCGCTGCGGTCTCCGCAGGATAGCGATGTTGCGGGCCGTCAGGGTGTCCGCCCAAATCGGCGACCCGTAGAGGGCCATGGATCGTACGATCCCCGAGTAGAGTCTCTGGCAGGAGGCATTGGGCCCCCCCAAATTGGGCAGCAGCCGCGAAAGCGCGGCCGCTGCTCCCATTAGTTTGGGGGTCAACTGCCGAAAATGCGGCCCAAAGTCCCATCGGCTGTCGAGGACGAGTCCCAGATACTTCATCGTCGACTCGACACCGATGCGGACGCCTCCCACGACAATGTAACACAAAGCTTCGGACTTCCGCAGGGCCACCTCGAGTCCCAATCGTCGGATCATCCCACCAATTAACCTAGGTCAGGGGTCGGCAATCTTTAGAGACGGAAGAGCCAAAAGTTACAATTTACGAAAAACCGTTTTAAAGAGCCACTAAAAATTTATTTTTAATATCATATTATTTGCTTATACAAGGTGTCCTGTAATTAATGGATAACCTTGAAATGGCTTTTAGCAGGAGTAATTAATTTCCAAAAAATATATTTAGATATAGTTCTTAAATCTATCTCTCAGTCATAGTCAGTATTATTATGTCAGTCATACTATACCTATTATAGTACTCAATTATAGATCAATTGCACGATTTTAAGGGTTTTGATAATAAAATATTATTTTTTTGCGTATGGAACTGGAGAGCCGCAACTTTAAATCGAAAGAGCCGCAGGATGCCGACCCCTGACCGAGGTGGATCATTCCAGACGAACAAGTACAGCTCAATAGGTGCTGAGGGGTGCAACTGTATCAGTAACCAACATGGTTTCTATCAGCACGGTACTGCACTTATTGTGACAAGTGGGCTAACTGCGGTTTTGCTTTAGTTTCACAAAGCCCATTTTGCCGACATACCTCTTGCTAAAAGCAGGAGGAACTCTGCTACGAAATAGTTGAGCGCGACTTTTAGGTCGGACAACCTGAAATTTTAACTTTACTTCAGAAAGGTTCGCTTCGCTGGTTAAATATTTCAAAGCATCCTGGATACACAAGGTTAGTCGGTAAGGGGGTACTAAGCCGAAAGGGTGTTATAGTACCCATAATAATAGATAACTTTTGTTCTGCAACTTTCCCCAAAAGTCAATAGTTTAAGAGGAATAGCTGTTCAAAGATTTCATAAAAAATACGCTAAATTCTATCTATCTTCAGCTATGATCAGCTGTGTTTACATTTTAGGTCATATTTGGGGTCACGGATTAGAAGCTCCATTTTCTGAATTCATAAATAAAGCAGAGCTGAAGAATTAAAAAAAACTAAAATATAATTTTGCATTGATTTTTTTTTGTCGAATTTTGAAATTTTAACACTTTCTTTTAAACAATCATCAGTGATATATTAAGTGGCCCGCGGCTTAGTACCCCCTTTCCGACTAACCTTGTATATTGGTTTAGTCCACAGCTGTTACACTGTTCTGGTTAACGTGTCGTCGGGGCTAGTCTCTGTCGAAAGTTTGATCATATCCAGTAGGCTTGTTTGTTCAACACTCTCACGGGAGTCATGGGCATTTGGTAACCAATGACGAATGATTAGTACAGGTTCATTAAAGTTGGAAGTGTTGTGCCTCATTACACGGACGTCGTCTAAGACATTAAGTTGCTCAGTCACGAGTCGTTGTTATAACGTCAGCAGCTTGATTAAGGCTAGGCTTATCTGCAGGCCCGCCGCTAGCTGTTTCGCCGCCCGCGTGCGAGCTTTTTTTTTTAGACGCTCCCCCTCACTCTTTCGATTACTCATTACTCCTGTATCTTGAGTGACACAAAACCGAAAAATTAAAATTGGTCTCAATTAGATGAGTCGCTCGATTTGCCGCCCCCTGGGTGTGCCGCTCGCGTGCAGTGCACGCGTTGCACGCCCGCTTACGGCGGCCCTGCTTATCTGGTGCAAAGCGTGAATAAACTAATTCGAGTCGTACTGTGAGGCGGGAGTTCAACAGGAACTAAACATCGTTGGTAAAAGGCTGGACAGCGAGACGTGTCTGTTTCCAAGCTCATATCGTATTGTTTGTATTAGACAGTGCGGTTTTTTAGTATTCCATATTAATAGTAAACATTTTTTTAGGTATGGACATGCGACTTTGGAAGCAAGCGCAGGCTGACAACCCCGATTCTGAAAACTACATTCCCGTGCCAATCATTGGATTTTCAGAGGTAAGCGTATAGTTTTTATTTATTCCGTTTAGACAACTTTTGCACTGGATTACGCTGTAACACAGAGCAGACACTGATGACTGCTCTACCGCAATGATTTTGCCAACATACACATAGCCTGTGGCGCATAAGTGCCCCATGCACATAGGCTAAGCCAAAGTGCGGCCCCTTGTGCACCACCAAGCACGTTTATAAAGTCCTTAACCAATCAGATGCTCAGAGGTGGTACTTGGAACGATTTTCGAAGAACCAGATATTATAGAGTTGGAGTTAGCTTTAGCCGTCATTACCAAGTTTAAGCCTTACTTCGGTTGATTAAGGCAGTGTTACACTTTATGACTTATCGACAGCAATGGGGCTTCAGAACAAGTACATATTTGGACATATTTTGTTTAGATACAATTCCGCAGCCGTTGTCAGTCAGAGCAGGCAAAGCTGCAGGCGCAGTGGCTGCAGCGTGCGGCGGGTGAGCTGGCCGAGCTGCGCACGCGCCGCGCCGCCGCCAGCGCGCGCTTGGCGCAGCTGGCCGCGCGCCTGCACGCTCGCCGCCACACATTGCTGCAGGTGCGTACTTATCTGCTAATACTATACCTATACTTCATTTTAAAATTACAAGAATAAAGCACGAAACTACATATTTACGAAAGACTTTACTGGGATCAGCGCGCATGACGCTCATTTTCCAGCAATTCTCCGCAACTTAAAATGTTTCTTGCAAGTTGAAGACTCCATGAAAGGAGTTTTTAGTTAACTGTACTGTTTTAGTTGACGCACATTTTCGACAGACTGTATGCCCCAAGCAAATCATATTAGCCAGTATAATAGGTCTTCTGCTGAATGTGGACCTCCCAATGCCCACTAGAATGAACGGGAACCACACGCAACCAAGTGCCAACCAAGTTTTCGAAGAAAGCCGAATAGAAAACAAATCTTTGATGAAAACTGATAAAAAACACACCGACCAAGTAAATTAATGGTACACGTTGAAGTCAGGGCGGGTCGCTAGTAGTTAAATAATTCTAATAAATCAAACGGATGCTTTTGAAACACGTGAAGTTGTTGTTCATTGAGTAGCAACAATTTATTTATGACGTCCGTTGCACTGAATAAAGACATCGACCAGTGCAGTGAATTATGTAATTTTCAGTAATCTTAGCAGATAACATGAAGATAATAATATAAAAATAGACATGTCACGTGTTTACCAAAAATCATGATATTCTGACTAGTTTGCGCATTTCCGTTTTGGGTAACCACTGCAAAAACGAACGCAGTCTCGAAGCTCACGTATGATACGACAATATTATATGTGATAAACATTTATCGTACACTGTTAATGTACTCGTAACAGCACTGCATCTTGCTGGTAATCTTTCTAGCGACTATAGCCCAGTTGTTCGGATTGGGTTAGAAATTATATTCCACTAAGATTTCTTAATAAAATATATTTTTGTTCAGAATACAACAATTTTAAGTGGACCAAGTGACGAGCCGTGTGCTCTATAGATATATTATATCAAATTTTACAGACACAGAACTTAGCATTCAGCCTATACAATTTATTTCTCAACACCAGTAATATTTACGGCGATACTGTTATAGTAAATTTCAGCTAGGTTGCATCAATTGTATTGCCTAGCGATTGAATTCATATACGTGAAATGGTGAAATGGTCGACAGCGAGCCTGTGCTTGTTTCTGCTTGTTTATCTCCTAATGCATCATTACAATAAATAATTCGATTTAAGTTAACATTATCAATGAACTGGGCTGTAGCACAGTAAATATACAGGGTTACTGGTAACTCAACGTATTCCTTGTAGGACATTATAGTAGGGTTGAAATGCAACAAATTAAGCCACCAAATGTTCTACCGAAATTCAGTAGTTTTTGAGATATGAATTATTTTAGATTTTTATTGAAAAATCCCAGTTTCAACCATATTTGCAAAAGTGTTTGGTATTTTTGTACTTTTAATTATTAACAGAGATCTGCTATGGCATCAGCTATGATAAAAACTTAAACAATACATTTGCACCGTACTTTCTTTTGAATTAGGCTTCAAATGGTTGAATCTGGGACTTTTAACAAAAATAAAAAAATTCAAAAACTACTAATTTTCGGTAGAATATTTGGTGGCTTAATTTGTTGCATTTCAACTCTTGTATAATGTCATGCAAGGAATACGTCGAGTTACCAGTAACCCTGTATAAGCTAAAGTAGTATGGAAACTACCGCTGCTTTGGGTCTCGTCGATGCGCGCGTCTGTTTGAATGTGCCGTTTCGAAATTTGTACGTAGTTACCATCCTGCTTTAGCTTATATATTTACTATGGCTGTAGCGATGACTATGGTACCTTATTTCATACTCTAATTTCCAAGCAATAATATTAAAACACAATATGTACCTTATAAGTGCATTTTTTATACTACCTATCTTAATTTTAGGAAAAGTCAAAGCGGATTAATGTCACTTGCAATCAGTCGGCTATGCAACAGGTGCATACGGCTAGATAAAATATATTGCGTAATATCGCCAAGCTACATTGCAAGATTACAATAGTGTTGTACAGTGAATGTGATGCGCGATTTGGTTGGCAACTTGTCGGCTACACAATTTCAGCTATACATTGCCTAAAAGTTAACCCGTTTACGGGACCTTTTATGATACCTGTTCCAAAAAGGAGGTATAGCTCTTTGTCACTTCACCACTTTAGCCAAGCGAGTTAATTTACCGCAAAGCTAACCTACTCGTCCCGATGACGGCGCTGCCTGTCAGCGGCCTGTGGTATGGAGGGTAGCAAGTTAATTGATTCTGCATTGTGTTAGCAGGGTGCATGTGAAGATAAGTTTAATGTTTGGGGAGGTTGGATGCAGCACGTGTACCCTTTATGACACTGCAGCTAAAATTCATTACATCATAAGAGAGCTAATTTAGTTACTATGTTTTTCGGCAAATAATAGTCTCTTCGTGGGTAGCGTGAGTGGCGAGTAAGATGTTACATCAGTATTTCTGAGTTCAGTTGCTTCGCGTAAAATCAGTCTTATTTAATAAAAAAAGCTAATTTAGTAAATATTATAAGCGCTGATTCTCTACAAAACAAGTCGGTATCCTAGGCAGATGTTATTCTACGAGGTATATTTTAACGCACACGTTCAAACAGACGGGGCTGGGCTGAGAGGTGTCATCGCATTTTGTACCTTTTCCAAATCATGTAAGGCTCAGTATCCCATCGAACCAAATGCGGCTAATCTATATAAATAAAAATGAATCTCCAAATGCGTTGCTAAGCGCAAAACTTGAGAATGGCTCGACCAATTCGGCTATATTTTTTTTATATATTTCTTAAGGCACAAGGAAGGTTCTTATGGAGAGAAAAAACAAAAACTGCATGGAAAATAGTAAAAACAACACTTTTCTTTTCCAACTACAGGCCAAAAACTTTTGACAGAATGAAGTCTGTCCGGGCAGCTAGTTATGAATAGTTATTTGTCCATGATAAAGTTTAAAAAAATCTGTTTGTATCGCAGGTGGTGGCTCGGCGAGAAGTTATGGGTCGTGTGGGAGCGGCGCTGGTACCCGAAGAGGAGGCGGCACGGGCACGGCTACACGAGCTGACGTCACAACTCGCCGCACCGCCGCTTTATAATGTAAGTACATATCTACGTTATGAAGGGTTATGGTGTGTAAATATACAGACTAATTTTTAAAGTTGCGGTTTAAAAGATGATGTAGTGACAAAAATTGAAAGGAGTATGCTTAGGTGGTTTGGTCATGTTGAGAGAATGAGTGAACGGCGATTAACAAAAGAAATTTATAAGGCGGATGTTAATGGAAACGCCGGTAGAGGACGTCCTAGAAGGACATACATCAATGTTATTGATGATGTTCTTCACAAAGGTCAGGTGCGTAGTACTCTCAACCGGCGTGCGTGTATGACAAGATGTATGAATGTGGATAAAGCGAAAGGGGTATGTAAGGGTCGTAGCATGTGGCGTTCTATAATTTCTGCCTACCCCCATGGGAAAAAGGCGTGAGTTTATGTATGTATGTTTATGTGTGTATATTCAGGGTGTAATCGAAATCATGTAATTTCTTCAAACCTCGTGATGCTGCTGACATAGATTAACCCTGCAAGGACACATGTGGTTTTTTTTTTAAAATATTAAACATGTGTTCTTAACTTAACGTGAGGCATTTTAGCGCTCAGAGTTAAATGACCGCGCGGCGAGCGATAGCTGCGCAATTCGCTCGGGGTGCTAAAATGCCTCACGTTAAGTACAAAAAAGCTATCCATAAGTGTCCTTGCAGGGTTAATCTATGTCAGCAGTAAATCACGAGGTTTGAATAAATTACATGATTTCGTTTAAATCCTGTATGTCTGATCTTGGGTCTTCAATAATTCCTACATTGCGCCTCATTGATAACTAGGCATTGGTGCTACTCAAAGAATAAAAGGCAAGCACAACACCTACATAACCACGGTACAAAACATTGTTTGGCATGTGTTTATTAGTTTTCCATCCACGCGCACGGTAACTACTTAGCTGCTTAGCTGGCATGTGTTGGATATCACATGGGATCAGACTACGAGCTTATCAGTAGTTAATTTTGGTAGACGACGACCTTGTCTGCCCAACAGTCTCGGAACACTCGCCCTCCGCGTGCTCGCTTATCAGATACTATCGCCTTATCTCCAGACAGCAGACAGTGTTCTAACAAGATTAGATATATCGGCGTTACGCTGTTGTTGATAAACTAATGATTAACACCAGCAAAGAACAACAACGGGGATTGGGTCTATGTCCATACATACATACCCACCATACATTTTGTTACCGTACTGAATTTTTAAGTCAAAGTGCTTGTTGGTTTCTTATAGACTATTAAAAAAAAAACAATTGCTATCACAACAATAAAAAAATGTTATTGTACTGCAAAAAATGTGCGCTATAAAATGACAATTATTTCTCTTATCTTTGCATCATTTAATATATCTTTAAAAGTCTTATTGATACCAGATAATACCAGTTTAGTATTTTACTTTGGATAAAAAATAAATGCTTTGATTATCATGCAGTAAACGAGTGTAACCAAGATATGGTATCTTTAAGTATCTCTGATGTCGAATGTATTTATATTCATAAGATTAGGCATACATGATTTTTTCTGCTTGGTCACATAATCGTGGCCATTACGCAGCGCGATAGGGGGTTTAGGACGCTCCAAATTAAAACGAATCATGATTATTATTAGATTTTCGGATACAGAATATGATTTTTATTTCTGGAAGTCAAATGTGCAATAACAATAGTCAAGAGGCCCGACTCCGTGTATGCATCCAGGTCCCTCCTCATAGAATCCCCCGTGTGTTTAACAAGGATCTGTATTATCCAAAAGAACCGGGTAATAATGCTCCTAATCCGGATTTTAAATCTAGCGGATATACTGATTGCATACCCTTGTTAATACCACATCACTATCACGCACTGCGAAGCTTTTATATTGAAATAAAGCATGCGTGATACCGAGTGTGGACGAGACAGATACAAGTGATACTGGCGATCCGTCAGTCACTTACGCGCTTAGTAGTAATTTTTTATGACAGATCTGTTCAAGATTAATGATTTTGTTAGACATTGTCTTTTGATATCAACAAACGGAATTATTGAATTTTAGAATGAATGGGACGAGCATGATTAATATCTTCATCTATAATAATTTTGTCTAATACTAGATTAATTCAAAAAATAAAGTTATAATAGACTTACCTTTCCAACTCACTTGGAAACCACGTTATAACATTGTGGTGTTATCGGTTTACAGGGTCCTTTGCAATTCTTTAGTCTCCGTAAGAGCCTGGATAATCTGTTTATACGCAGGGTAAAGAGACATGTTAAATCGTTTAAATACATATAATATCATTATTCAAAACATAGTACCATGTGGTTCCGGGTAACGAATATACTACCCGTTCTCCACCCTTGGGTGTTGTAAATCGCGATACGCGACTAAGGGATAGTGTTAATATAAGAATGGGCAGCAGCTGATGCCTGTCTGCTTCTTCTTCTCCCGTGCTAATACGAGCTTTAAGGCTCATTTACACGGTGCAAGTTTCTTGAAGCAAGTCTCGTGCTAACTTTGTCTTTCTCTCCGACAAAAACAGAGATGGCATGAGACTTGCTTCAAGAAACTTGCACCGTGTAAATGAGCCTTTATGAGAATAATTCATTTCGTGGTGTAAAAATTAGACAGTCAGCAAGATTGGATGCGGGGCTGATTTCCCAGGCTACCCCGGACGTACTTAAGCATCGTCACTCGTGGAGATTATTTTCAAGCCTCCTGTCTTCATAACAACTTACTGCGACTACCAATGCGTCTGCCAAGCGTGTTTGAAATGGCAGTATATTTTATGACTGCTCAATACAGCTGTCATTGTGAAGCCCATGTTCACGATGATGATGCTTCAAGATCTTGTTGGGTCTGGGGTAAAAAGGATAAATAGTATACCGCACACTGCCCGATAGTCCCCGGTAACAATCAAAAGCGGTGCTAATAACGAAGAACATGATAATCGATGAATTTAGCCACCTCACCATGAGAGAGCATATACTTTTTAATTTTGTTTAGCGGGATTTATCTATTATTAAGTTTACAGCCACCGATTATGATGTACTTGTCTTGCAGCATTGTATTGCACAACTTTATTATTCGTTGTGTAAGAGTTTAATTTTTTTTTGGTAACTAATAAATAATGGAGTAGCACACTGGGGAACTAATGGCGCCACCATCGACTGTACCAACGCAATTTTATTGGTTAAAGCTTGTTTGACATTACTGCTAATGTTAATTCAACCCGTTCTGATTGGTTGTAATTAGTACAAACAGAGCTGCTGCCATCTGCTTTTGTTTTGCGTGTGGCTCCCCATTGACGGCGCGGCGTCCGCGGCCTTCTAGTGAGGCGTCCCTATAATGTAGATAGAGTTCAAAATGTATTAAATGTAAAGTTCGAGCTTTGTTTAGAGTTATAAGCGTTTAGATTAAATTTATATGGGATCTAAAGGCAACTTTTTGTGATAATAACAACATAATTATTGGGATCACCTGTTTACAGGAGTGATGGCTGTTGTAAATTATCTGTTGGCTAGTGCTGGCCTAAAGCTGGTCTATGCTTAGTCACACAAGCAGTACACGAGTAATCTTTTAAACGCTAGTTATCCTTTAAACGCTATTAATCCTTTACACGCTAGTAATTTCTATAAATGAAAAAATGATTTTTATTTCTGTAAATAAATCTGTTACAGACATTTTTACAAGTCAATGTAATGGTTTTTTTTTAAGACTAGATAGCGCCGGCATTTCCTATCTGACTAGCTGTGAGAAGAAAAGCCGAAATGAACTCTGAGATCAAGGTCTCTTTTAAAGTCCAGACATTGTGGTATAAAAACTATGCGAGGTTAACAATGTAGGGCAACGTCTGAAATGGCCTTTTGATGAAAGTGCCATAGCAGGTTTGAGTTGACCTGTCCTAAATGATGGCACGCATGCATCGGCCATCTTGTAGCTCAAACCTTATTGTAATCTAGTCGCATATATCAGTTTACGGACCAGTCTGCGGGACGATACGGTACGATCAGTTTGGTCGTTACATCTAGTGCAGGATGGAAAACTTATGTGTAAAATCGTATGCATTTTGGTTGCCCTAATATTATTGCGAATGTTGAACAAGTGAGCTTCTCTTGTTGAGCTTTTGTTTGATGGTCACATGGTTGTAACACGTACAGTTCGGGCGACGAGTCGTGGCCACTCTGAACATAGGCGAACTTTCACGCATGTACACTCGTGAAGAAAACAGTTACTGCAAACATTATTAAATAAACTTTACTTAACTAATAGCCAATCATAAGATCGTAGTAATTAAATGATAACAAAAAGCTATTTTGTTGTTAAAAAAATCTATTCTGTAACCACCTGCATGATGTTCAGAGCGGCCACGACTCGTCGCCCGAACTGTATCTGCTGTTCATAAAGCAACATGAACTCATATTCACGACTTTGCCATGTGAGGCAAAAACCCGATAAATACATTCGAGTACCTACAAAAACATTCTACTACCGTGTTATTGTTAACAGTTAGCCTAAAGATTAATTTTAACTGCGATAATAAGTAAATATCTATAATTAATTAACCTTTTCGTTTAGGGTCGTCTGAACGAGCTATTGTGTGCGGTGCGACTGCAGCGCAGCGCAAGCGCAGGGACGTCGCATGAACGTTATCACCTTGATCCTGGTAAGATCATATTTTTGTTTATCCTTTCTTTCCAGCTGTTTATTGGTCTGCATATTTAGCCAGGGACTGTTTTTAGAAAAGATATTGACTATATGCTAAATTCTCTGATATTCCCGATATCCGAGATATGACAGATATCCGTACCGTGTGGGGACGGGTTAGAATATAAAACTTCCTCACCGCACGCTGGGAATAGACGCGTGTTATAAGATTCCACAAAACCCAGCACGCTTGGTGGTAGGACCGTATGGTCCGCCTGGCTAGCTACCTTCACATGAAAGTCTTACTTTTAGTTTACTGTGTTACATCGTGTGTATGTGAGAGCCAGAGGGGTATAGGGGAATCCCTCTATATCACTGTTCCTTTGATTCGTGTGCTCCATCTTAGTCCCTGTCTGCGTTTACCATCAGGTGAGACTAGGGACAAACGCGACCAAGAAAAGAATTAAAAAAATAGTTTCTGTTTCGCATCAGTGGCTGCCCTCTGACTTCCGATGAAAGATGAGTTATATGATCAGTGTACAGTTGGACTTTGCCCTTCAATGTAACTTAATCCCGTTACTTCTTATAACGACCGCCGCGACGGTAGAGATAAGGTGGTATATTTTTTAAAAGTTATTAATTGATTTTAACAGTACTCCCATTCTCGGCGGCGTTAAATAATCGGTCCATTATCAGCTTATAGAATAATCTATACCGTACTTTGAGCCGCGAATTGCAAGGGTATTTCTATTTCCTGCCGATTATTGGTTTGTTCTTTAAGTTTGTATTTTTTAGGTTTATGAATATACTGCCAAATTGGTCTAGTGGTGGCAAGCGCGACTGCTGATCGTAAGGTCCTGGGTCCGATCCCCAGGTCGGGCAAAGTGTTATTGGGGTGTTTCCGTGTGGAATTCCTCAGTAGCAGCCCGTAGTTTGGATCTGTGCCCGATTGATGGCATCAGGCTCGCCCCTTATTACATGGGACTTAAAGATAACGGCGAAATGAGTGTGTTAATATACACCTCTGCCCATCCCTTCGGGGAATACAGGCTTGATGTTATGTATGTATATAAAAAACTGGTACTATCTAAACTTTATTTGTGTATAGGTGCACAAGAAGACGTGAAGCAGTTCCTGTCTCTGCAGCAGAAGGGTATGGCTCACTTGTTGGACACCGCTCGTAAGGATCTCTCGGCTCTCGGGACTATTGCGGAGGGCATGTCGCGGCTTGTCCGGGCTTAGGTGGACATACTAAGACATTTTGATACTTTTTAATCCTTATACAAACAAGGTTAGTCGGAAAGGGGGTACTAAGCCGAAAGGGTGTCAAAGTACCCATAATAAGGGATAACACTTTTGTACTACAACTTTCCCCAAAACTCGATAGTTTAAGAGAAATATCTTTTCAAAGATTTCGTAAAATATATGCTAAAATCTATCTGTCCATAGCTATGATCAGCTGTTTTTACGATTTAGGTCATATTTGGGGTCACGGATTAGAAAATTAATTTTCTAATCCGTGACTAAAGCAGGTATGTTTATTTTTTTGAGAAAACTAAAATAAAAATCTTTTTGCATGCAAATAAAAATTATCGAATATTGAAATTTTAACACTTGCTTTAAAATAGTCATCAGTGATACTTTAGGTGGCCCTCGGCTTAGTACCCCCTTTCCGGCTAACCTTGTAGATAGGATTCCATTTTTCATGTAATTATAATAAGTTCAACATCAGTTAATAAGACAGTTATGCCGTTAATTAAAATGCAATTTTGACTTCTCAGTAATAATAAAATGTATTTTTCTAAAATGTTCTACCCACTTATTTTGATTGCATCAATTGTTTATGCGAATGTGTTGAATAAAGTTGATTGAAGTTATTTTGGTCTATAATTAGTATGTCACCTAAATCGAACTTATCTCTATCAATTCAAAGTCACCAGATTATTCCGGTTGACAAAAATATTCCATAGATGATTCGTTCTATTGTGCTGATAGATATTTATGTATAGGTTTATTTTATTTTGAATGCATGAGTTTTATTTTGTCATCTGATAAGGAAGTACATTATTCGCCTGTATGTCTCGTCACGTACAGTGTTTGCACAGTGATAAAGATGTGCTGAATATGATGAACAATACCAAACATATGCAAATATTTATTATACCCTCTGTACCTATGAAGAAAAGAAAATTGTCTATGGAAATTAATGAATACTAAAAAGTTGTTACGAATAAGTTTATTAATAAATAAATTTTAACTCTTAGTACTTAAATCTAACGGTAAGTCTGTGCGTCTGATTAGTTCTTCTATTGGTTTGTATTCACGTCGCCTTGCGCATATGAGGTTCAAAGGCATCTCCTCGTCCATTGAACCGTATATTTGTGGGCTCTCGTTCACTTTTTTTAGTGAAACTTCTTCCAGTCTAGGTTGATCCTCGTATGTGAACACTTTGTCACTAATACTTGAGCCCAATGTTGGGTAGCTGAGGGTACTAGAATAATAGTTTCTGTACGCATGCTCATACATTTGCGTATACTCCATGTAAGACATTTCATTTGTCGGAATTCTTACTGGGTAGATAGGTTCTAGCGGCCTTATGTAGGTAACTTGATCAACCATAGGCGAGTAGGACATTGTTGTTGGGACGGAGGTTTCTGATAACATGGGTGCGTATGTCGGTAAGGTTGGTGACAGAGAGCTGACGGACGGGTTGTAAGCTCTGCTGGCGTGTATCGGTGATGTGGGCTCTATCACTGTGTACGAAGAGCTATTTTCCTTTGAAGGTGAATACGTATCTGGGCTATGTACTTCGTCTGATGATTCTCGCCTTGCGATTTGCTCCGTTGTGTAATGTTTGTATGTTTTGACGTGCTTCCTCAAACTGGACGGATCTGTGTAGCGTTTGTTGCAGCCGGGGACTTTGCAGCAGTAGGGTTTCTCCACCGCGTGTGTGCGCGTGTGTTTGAATCTGTCGCTTGAATTTGAATAAGCTTTACCGCAACCCTGGCGAAGAAAAAAACAAACACTATTAAATATTGTTAAGATATTAAATTGGAATTTCTTTTTGTTTTGTTAAATTATTTTCGTTTTCATAACATTTGAATTAAACGAAATATTTACCTCGTATGGACAAACGTAGGGCTTCTCTCCAGAATGTGATCTAAGGTGAATTTTCAGGTTTTCAGCTCTGGAGAAACTCTTGTTGCACTGGTTGCAGGTGTGTGGACGTTCATTTGTGTGTGTTCGTACGTGCACCAACATTTTGTAACTGTTGTAAACAAAAGATAAATAAAAATAAGAACAAGGCCTCAGAAAATGTTGCAGTCTATAATATTTTTTTGTTTTCTTTTGTGTAAAATGCATAAATTGGAGACTTACCGTGCATTGAAGCCTCTTTGTGGTCTCGTACATCCCTTCCATCCGCAATAAAAGAGTCCATCTCTATGCGCGAGCGCATGCGTGCGCGCGACGTGCGCGGAGAGACGCGCAACGCTTGGGAAGTGCGAGCCGCATCCCCGCCACATGCAAACACCCTCGGCGTTCTCAACTGTGTCGCTTGAATTTCGCTCAGGGGACGATCCACCGGATGAATCTTCATCTTCCAACTGTAAAAAAATATATTATAAAACAAATGATTTCTACTGACGAATCGGTTTCTATTGTTGTCAAAACATTTTTGTTTTTTTCTGTCAATAATTTCCGTTGAATATTTGCAATAAAAAATAGCGAACCTGAGGTGGATGTGGCGGCAAAGCTACAGGTCTCGCGAAATAAGGTGCGAACCTCTCGGCAGGCATCCAACGTGGCACCCTGCACCCATCCCGGGGTAAATCCGACCTCCATGCCGGAAACACTAACATCGTTACACTTGTTCACTAAGAATATAATTACAAAATAAAACTGGTTGTGGTCACCGCGCGGTCGCTACGGACAATGATGGCGGGCGCTCGCGTCGCCTACTTATAAAACGTCTACGAGTGACACCGCGCTGATAAGAGGACGAGTCCCCCGCGAACATGATACCTCCATACATTTTTCGTAATTTTCCTTTCAGACTAAGCAGTAGATAATTTCAATTTATTCTTTCTAATCTGGGATATTTTGAAACTTTTTTGTTTTGGATGAGTTTTTGTCAATAAGGGTTAGTTTCGCGTGACTGGGTTGTATCATCGAACTCACGTAGCGTCGTATGTATGTAGGAGCGTTATCAGGAGCCGCCTGCCGCGGCTGCTGTCCAGTTATTACCGGTCCGATAGGCCGCGGTTCAATAGGTGACTGATATCGCGTGTCGGTGTGAAGCGACCTCTTACTGGTTCTTATTGACGAACTAATTACTAATCGCCTTCAGGACAGTAGTTTCAAGAACAAAGCGTTAGTGTGTCGTGGTGGCTATCACGTAATCATAGGCGGAAGTTAGATCTCGGAAAGAGAAGTATTTAGGGAGGATTTAGTCCATTAAGATAATGTTTCGCTCTTTTGCGATTATACATTTTCTCAACTGAATAGAATGCTATTTTATGCTTCCAACAAATGATCTAATATGCTCTTTCGAGAAATACGGTCTAAAGTGGACAGTGGTGTCGATTCTGTTGCACATTTTGACAGCACTTAACTAGACTAAGTGCAACTGTCACTTTCTTTTTCTATTGAAACAGAAAGAGACAAACACCCTTAGTTTAGTTTAGTCCTGTCAATGTGCGGAACAGAATCGACACCAATCTCAAGTACCTGTGTAATGTAGTTGTTACCATTCACGTTATTTACGTAATAGGGCCCAATCTCATTCAACAGTTTTAGTATACATTTTTATATTTTTTGACGAAGCGAACAGACCTACTGATTGATCGGCCGTGACGCTTGCGTGTTCTACACGAGTGAGAGTCACGTACCTATTTGGTTGTAGGATAAAACCTAATAATCTCATTCATCTCATTTCGATGGTGTATTTGTGGCAGGCGGGCAACGCGAGCGTCAGGTTCTGGGTTAGATTCCCAATTTGAACAAAGTTTTTAGTGTGAAAGTCCTTCGGGGATTCTTAGTACAGGCATGTGGGTAGCGTTAGTATCCCTTCAAAGTCTGTATTATATGGGTCATGTACCTGGGCCATTCTTCGAAAAATATTAACAAAAATTGAGAACGTCAATAGCATCATCCCAAAGTTAAGAATGCACATGTTTAATACTATAATTATGATAATGAAAACTCAAACTATACCGCTGCCGTCAAGCAATAAGACAAGAATAAAAACAATCTGACAATACTATAACGTTAACAACCCGGGAGAAGAATAATTTGTTAAAATAATGTTAAAAAATTTCGAATATTCACCCACTTATATCAAGAACGTTTTCAGACACACGTCGGTATTCGAAGTGTCAAAATTATTGATGTTGCACCAGATATCTATTAACTGCGTCGTACGTACCTACTTAATTTAGATCAAAGTTCGCTGAACATTGTACTTTGATACCTGGGCCACCGAATAATCTTTAAGTACATAGGTACCTACCTATTGGAGATTACGATATATTTTTACCGAATCATTTTCAAATGTGTGATTCACAATTTCTAAGTAAAATAAATTAATGTATATCCTACTTATACAGGCTGTAAACGAAATCGTGTAATTCCTTCAAACCTCGTGATGTTTGGATTCAATAAAAAAAAAAAAAAAAACATGTGTTCTTAACGTGAGACATTTTAGCGCCCATAGCGAACTGTGCGGCTACCGCTCGCCGCGCGGTCATTTAACTCGGGGCGCTAAAGTGCCTTTAAACGGTAAGAACACATGTTTACTTACATATATACCGTAAAACCTGGCAACTTTGCCCTTGAGGTATGACTTTGCCCAGCTGTGCATTTTTTTAAAAATTTGATGCATAACAAATTTGTCTATAGTTAGGAGTATTCTTTTGCCTGTGGTAGAAAATTGATTATTTTTCTGACAATACCAAGTGACGTAATGTCACCTATGTTACTTACGTTGGCTGTCAGGAACCTTTAAAAGTTGGTATTGTTTTTAGCGGGCAAAAACCAGTCAAAAAACTTTATCAAAAAGTGATAGTTGCAGATACAGTAGGTAATTATTTTTTTTGCCACCGTTAATATGTATGAAATGAATAATATAGACTGGTATTTCACACAAAACATCTCATAAAATTGTAAAATATATTGATGGGCAAAGTCACATGCATGTTTTTTGAGCATGGTTGACGACATTGCCCACCAATTTTTTTTCCGTAGGGTTGTCACCTGTAATTTTTATATTTATTATAATTTTAAGAGGTACCTATGCACAAACTAATAGAACGCTAAAAGAGAAAAACTTGTAAATGTTTTGGTGGCTTCTGATGAATAAGGTTGTCCAATGACCAAGTTGGACTAGAAAACGCTAGTTTTTAGCAAATTGGAAGAAAAGAAACCTGATGTTACATATTTAATGAAACAATTCCCAGCAATACATGTGTAGAACTATTTATAAATAGGCATTCATAGAATTTGTTAGTTCGAACAGTATCTGCAACTGGTGACTGTCTTCCGACATATTGTGTAGATGTTTAGTCACATATTTTGTCTTTTGGCTACCTTAAAGTTAGTAATATATCGTAGCAATATAACTTAACTGGCAATATACCGTATATCTTCATTTTGTATCCATTACATACTTATTGAATTTATGATTATCTCAATAGAAATATTCCACATCAAAAACTTTATCATTAAGTATTTAAATGTAGCATTTATTCAATGATGACAGCCCTTAGACATTGACCATTATGGTAAGAAAAATGTACTAGGAGGCTTTTTGACTTTGTCCACTCAATTTTGAAGGACAACGAATATGTTCATTCATCTCATAATTTGATACTATACTTTATGGCCCTGTATTTATATTCAGCCATTTTTAAAATAATGATACGGTTTATAGTATCTGAAATATTACAAGTTGGCAAAGTTGCCAAAAACCTGTGATTCTTTGCCCAACAATTATAATTGTGTTTTTTACACACACAAATTCATTTTTCTGGATATTTTCAATAATAAATATCGAGATATGAACATATAGTATTGTGTGGTACAAAAATAATATGAAATACATTAACGTTTTCGGAAATAACTCAACTAATGCAAAAATACTCTGATTTTTTGGGCAAAGTTGCCAGGTTTTACGGTACATAAACTCACGCCTTTTTCCCATGGGGGTAGGCAGAAACTATAATAATAAATCATTTATTTATACAATGGGCACATTTACAATAAATACCTTAACAATTAAAATACAGCACGGTTGCTTACTATAGAACGCCACATGCTACGACCCTTACATACCCCTTTCGCTTCATCCACATTCATACATCTTGTCATACACGCACGCCGGTTGAGAGTAGGTACTACGCACCTGACCTTTGTGAAGAATATCACCAATAACATCGATGTATGTCCTTCTAGGACGTCCTCTACCGGCGTTCCCATTGACATCCGCCTTATAAATTTCTTTTGTTAATCGCCGTTCACTCATTCTCTCAACATGACCAAACCACCTAAGCATACTCCTTTCAATTTTTGTCACTACATCATCATGTTTACTTATTGTAAATATTTGTTTATTGAATCCAAAAGTATCCTGTGCAGGGTTAATCTATGTCAGCAGTACATCACGAGGTTTGAAGGAATTACATGATTTCGTTTACAGCCTGTATGGCATTATGATGACATTAGGAAATATAATAACGTTCATGAACGGATAACATTGGGTGGATTTACCATAGCCGCAGGTAATGGCGTTGCTACAGAAATCTAAGTTCAACGATGCAATCGAAAGCAAAATTTTGTAAGCAGAAAAATTGGGAACAATTTTGTTATGTTATTTGGAAAACATACATAATAATAATGTAAGTAAGTAGTTAATTATTATATAAGTAATATTATACATATGTATAAGTTAAATAAAAAAAATAGAGTTGAGTCTCTATTGCTTCAAGAAACAAGTTCATGAATGACGTGTATTGCGACTGAAAGTATTTCAGACAATACCGTAATGTCTGATTGAAGTCCGCCAGACAGATCTATCTAATTTCTGATAAGGATACAATATCTGCTAGGCCATCGGAAAATTTGATGTAAGTATGTACCACGGTGTTTCATGCCGGCTGCCCGTGATGCCGGCTGCACCGGCCGGCCTTATCTTATCACGTGAGTCTACCGGACTTGCGAACCTGATCACCGATTACATAGGTAACTACCTGACATCGGTTTGTTGAGGATAATTCTTATCAGAGTAATTTTTTTATTCATCAGTGATCATACAAGGAGGCTTTAAAAGGTTGTAATTTTGTCATAGTGTAAATTGGTCGTCAATTTTTTTTATATTTGGTCACAGTTAAATTATTAATTCTAGCCAGTTTCATACCGAAATACTTTTGGCGAAATTACACTATGATGAAATTACCCTAACCCTTTCTGCCTAGCCTTTTCCCAACTAAGTATGTTAGGGTCAGCTTCCAGTCTAACCAGATGCGGATGGCTGATTACCATTGATTAGTATTTTACACGGAGCGACTGCCACCAGACCTCCGCAACCCAGTTACAGGGAAATGCCGATATTCTAAGGTTAGACCGGTTGTCAGACAAAATTGCCGCATTGTCACCGCGTGCAGCAGCGGCACAATGTCCAGTTCGGAGGCAAATTGCTGAATATGCACTACATATTTAGACAGTTTATTTTATTAAAATTAGAACATGAAAGCGGGGTTTAAAGGCGGTGCGGTGTCGGTGCACGCACGAAAACTTTCGTGTCGTTTATCCACGGCCTAAGAGTACCTCTAGGAGATGTGTGTTATGTTTAAGGTGTTATTTTTGCTTACGTATTTTTTTAAATATGCCAGATAATTTTGGATATGCTATTAGTGGGTTAATCAAGATATAACAACATCAGTACTAGTACAGGAGTCGTTGAACAGGTTAGACAAAACACTTGCTTTAGGTACCGGTAGGTAGATATGATACAATGTTACTTGATTTTCCGATTCAAAATAAATCATTATAATTTGACTTAATGATAAATGGCATTAGATTCGCCCTTCATTGCAAAATTAAACCCTTGTGCGTGTACGAAAATTTTACGTCAGCCTACCTTTTTGGGAATCCCCCGGGTACAAAAATGTGCCAAATAAAAGCTAGAGGCTCGCATTTAATTATGACCTCATACCGTCATGGGCGAACTGTGGGTGTTCAATAGTACCTATCTAGGTACCTACACCTCTTCCAACCCTTTCGGCACAAAAGCCGAACGGCGCGGCGTGATGATAAAAAAACAAAATTTTCGTTTTCCTGGCATACCTATCCTCGTAGTGCCTAATAGTTATTTTGTGTAGTTTTGTTATCCGAGGGTTGAGATTACCTTCTAACAATAAGCAACGTGACAAAGCACCTTATTCTCCCTTAACATCGTGAGCAAATACACTGCAAAACTGTGCGTCATTGAATACTTGTTCAAACGAGTGATAATGTTATCAGTGGTAGCGTGTGCTAGTGTGCGTGTGCTCAATAAGTGTTCACACGTCCATGCTAGGCGCGTGTGAGCGCGCGGCCCCCTGCGGCTGGCGCGCGGCGCGTGCACCGGTTTCAGCCGGTTCGCTTATCACCGCTGTCGTCTTCAATGCTAGGTACTCAGACTGAGTTACTAAAGTAGGTACTGAGTTTATGAAGGACTTAATAAAAAAAACTGTGCCACGACACCGTAGCGTGATGTGCTCACGTGAAGGTATGTTAAATCGTTTTTATGGACAATTCTCGTAAAAATGAGGAATTTATTGAAGACAGATTGTTATTGTTATGTTATTATCAGCATAAATACATATATTTAAGGCTGACCAAGTCTACTGTTAATTTTATTTGTTATTTAAAGATGACACAATAATTAATCATTCGAGGTCGTTTTATTTGGAATATTATATAACGGATGTTTCAGACTGTTGAAAAATTGTAGCTTATCCTTGAAGGGGCAAATGTTGCGTACATCCATAATTTCCTACGGCCATACTATTGCATAACTGTTAAATTGTATTCTATTTTTGACATTATCTTTAACATAAACGTACCTAATTATTTCTTAAGCGGAAGTTGATAGGTAAGTAGTTACTCATTTATTCTCATCAATGTCACCATCTCTTTAAAAATTAATAATTTAATTAACGTAAAATTTTAAAGAGTTTCAGCCTGCCTTCAATTCAAGATGCGCCGTAACCCGCAAGACTTGGTCCTCGGCGTGCCGCATCCTTTATATCCCTGCCGCCTTCTTCATGTCGTCGTAGTGCTCTCTGGTAGCGAGTGGTCTACGCTAGACATTCTATATTTTTGGTCTCCACTTATGGACTATCGGATCCTCGCTAGGTACACATTGGTTAACCCGTTGCCATTTCAGCGTTTTGACTTTGCGAGCTATGTCGGTCTTCTTTTCTCATGTCGGCACGAGCTATACGAGAAAGCTCATGCAGTGGTGAAAAGATTAGTCAGTCAGCAATGTTGGTAGCGAGGCTGACTGCCCAGGGTGCGCCAGATGTATTTAAGTCTCGTCACTCATAGAAGCTCTTTTAATGCACCCCAAACTATTGACTAGGTATTTACTTCCACGAAGACACGTTTGGTGCAGTGTCTGAGCGATTGGTTTCTGCGCTACGGGTCGTGGGTTCGATTCCCACATGGATCAAATATTTTTATGACCTACAAATAGTTGTTCCGGGTCTGGGCGTTTGTGCATGTGAAGATTTGTGTCTGTAAACGCACCCACGATATAGGAGAAATCCTAGGGTGGGAGCAACTTAATAAAGATAAAAATAATTGTAGAACCTTTCTCACCGCTGCTCAAGTTTCGATTGCGAAAGTTGAGCAGGTGCTCTGAAGGGGTGTGTTTTCGCTGGTGGTGTAACGAGATGCTGAACTGAGTTTGATTTCCCCTCGAAATCATGAATCCCACTGACATCGAAATCAAATTGTAGATCTATGTAGTAGTAGCCAGTGACGGAAAATTGTGAATGCCTATAGAAATCTCTCCAGCACCATACGTATTATGGGTAAATAGCAGTGATCGATTTGATCGATCGATTATGTCCTATTAGCTTTGTAGCAAGTATATAGCAGTATTTTGTTCACGTGTCGTCAAACTAGACGTGTTTACTTGGTCGTATCGCAAAGTCCGCCGGGGGCAGGCGGACGGGCCGCCACCGCCGGTTTGCGCCGGTTACTCGTTATCACACTCGGCCACAAACATTCAGCTTAATGTATTTCATCATCATTCCAATGTTATAGACGGCTAATAGTTCAATGAAACGATTCGAAATCAATGGTTTTTTCAAGTGGTGGAAAAGCCAGAGAAAATTATAGAACTGATTTGCAATAATAAGGGGCCTCGTTCAGAGTTTGTATGACTTCCCTATAGGTACATGAAAATCCAAATACATTTGTATTTATACGATTTTTTTATTGGCGGAACTTGCTCGTTCATCTATGTGTACGTATTGCGTACCTAAACAATATTATAAATCGGTATAAAACTAAATTATTGTATCATTTTAATGCTGCTTGTGTTACCTTTACCAGTGGCGAAAATATAATTACCTATCAATAATGAAAAATCTAAAAATAGAATTGTTTGATTCCATGCTGCAGTAGGTATTGTACCTTATTAGAGTAAAAGTATTTTTTAAGTATTTTATTTAGGTAGGTACGGACGTAAAGAGAGAATAGTTGCTTCGCTATGGCCAGTCACGATCACTAGATTGATAGGTGGGTACAATCTCGCATATTACCTAAACCCGACATTGGACAAAGATTGGAAAAACCTCGGACATTTGGTCGAAGTCATGATGTTTCCCCGGACGCCCTTGAAAATATTAAAAAATGTTTTTCTGTAGGTATTAAAATAGCTTAAATATAAATGTTCACACTCGAGTCACATGGTACGTGTGTGTGCTGCATGGAACCAAGGCCGTAGCCGGTGGTTTGGGGTTCAACCCCCCCCCCCCCCACCCCCTAAAACATCATACAATTAAATTACCTACTTTTAAAATGAATACACTCGTTATTGTAATTGATTTTCTTGTTCAGTGTTTAAACCCCCCTGAAGAAAATTCCTGGCTACAGCTTTGCGTGGAACTAGTTACTGGAATAGGAAGCGAACTAAACCGCTAACACGCCGGGCGGCGTCTGGGTTTCACTCGGACACTTTTTGTGAAACCCCTCTGGACGCCCCCGAACGCCCTCCTAAACTAGGTCAAATCCGGGGAATCCCGGACGGATGGCAGCCCTATCCCATGCCTATGAAAGCACTTGAAGTTCTGTTGTAACACCTTTAATAATTATTGTTAACTTTGTGGTTTTTCTAGCACGCATGCAACAGCTGGACAGCACGAGATACATCAAATCAATTAAGTCAATTAAAGACTTATTATCCAATTAAGGAATAATCTACAAGTCATCATGAAATAGCGCCCACTGACTGATATGAGATAAATAAAAATACCCAAAGTCAGAAAATTTGCAATTAATTATCTAATTACTAAAGAAAAACGATGTGCACATTGTTATATATCATTAACTGGTCATTCCCGCAACTCCGCCTACCTATGTCAAAATTTTATAATTTTCCAGGATGAATCCTAGTCCCAATTAATTTTTCACGGAATTCATGTTCTTTTTCACTTCAAAATCGGTTTGGGTTAGGATGAACCAAACAGACAGACACAATCACTTTCTCATAATGTTATACAGGGTGTAAACGAAATCATGTAATTCCTTCAAACCTCGTGATGTACTGCTGACATATACTAATCCTGCACGGGATACTTTTAGATTCAAAAAAAAAAAAAAAAAGAAGTAAACATTGTATTTATTTTAGCGCCCCGAATTAAATGACCGCGCGGCGAGCGAATTGCGCGGCTATCGCCGTCAGTACATCACGAGGTTTGAAGGAATTACATGATTTCGTTTACACCCTGTACAAATATAACTATTATATATGTAATATTTCTATTCCGTAGTCCCTAGACTACGGAATAGAAATATGGGACCTAATACAATATTAAGTTTTTTTTTTCGAACTCTGCCTTTGGTACTTCGATATTTGTCGGTACCTACCTAGATAATACCTATACACATATTAAACATAGGTAGGCAGTGTCTCTAAAGAATTGTGTACCTACTTGACAGAGATATTTAATTTTAGTTCCTTATTAATAAACAGCTCTCATTTGAGAGGTCTTACAACAGCAGTAGAATTCCATAGGTACATTTAACAACATTGTTTTTATATACCTACCTCTCATTTGATGTTAAAACTACATTTAAGAGAGATCTCTGAAATGAGAGCTGTTTATTAATACGGGCCTTAAATCATACCTATTAATCACCTACAGAGATTCTCCAAGGTTTGTTTTCCGTCTAGTCTAGGCACCTATAAGTGGGTACTTATAGGTGCCTAGACTAGACGGGACTAGTCGGTAGGGTTACCGACTCATATTTCGGAGAAAAGATAAGGACTAAGTATTGTGTATGTACCGAGTTGGATGAAATTAATATATATAATATCTGACTAAATAATATTGTGCAATTATTCCACTGCCACGGAAAATGCGTTGTGAATCACGTCATACTTAAATATAAATAAATATTACTTTGATTCAAAAGCTCGTGAGACCGTCTGCGTTTGCCGCGGTCAGTCCGTGAATGGGTGATCAATTCGTTACACATCGAGACCCTTCCGTGCCTCGGAGAGCACGTTAAACTGTCGGTCCCGTGTGTCATACGAATTCCTATGACAGTCGTTACGGGTAGTCGGAAGCCTGAAAGTCCGACAACCTTAGGATATCGGTATAACCCAGTAACCGGGTTGCGGAGGTGTGATGGCAGTCGCTTCATGTAAAATGCTGGTATTCAGCCGCATCTGGTTAGACTGGAAGCTGAAGCTGACCCCAAACATAATTGGGAAAAGGCTAGGAGGATGACTTTAATTCAAAAGCTAGACAGGTAATTAGGTATTATAGTGGATTTAGAGAAATTGTCTATTTACATTATGTTTTGCTGGTAGATCATAGTACAATTAGAGAAAATTTAATTTGTTAATGTGTGTATCCGCTTTTCTTGATTACTATGAACACAAAACGGGAAGAACATAAATTATTACAAAATATGGTTTAAACCAAGACGAAGGTAAACTCAGATTTAAAATATACCCATCATTTTCCAACGTCATGACGTAACAAAAAGAGACGGGGCTATTTTAAAACCTGGGTTTATGTAAATAATCTCATTTTTTGTAATAAGAGGGCAAAAGTTATCAAATAAATTACCTATAGCTAAATTACCTATAGCTAAATTACCTATAGCTAAATTCAAATTAATTCGTTCTTTGGGATTATTACGCAGTTTATGTTGAACATAATCCAAGGTTTCGAGTAAAATCTTTATTGTGCCTGTAGTAAGTACTTAAATAGGTAGGTACTATCTGATTAATTATCTAATACGATGCGGCGCATAGAATATAATTTATAATGTAGTTAGAAAATTAGAATGGCGGTTTTGTGTCAGAAAATAGTTTGGAAGCAAACATTATCCATACCTTGTGGTATGGTTAATGGAAAACATAATTTGATGGATAAGTTGAACGATAATGTTATTGGTGATGTTCTTCACAAAGGTCAGGTGCGTAGTACCTACCTACTCTTAACCGGTGTGCGTGTATGACAAGATGTATGAATGTGGATGAAGCGAAAGGGGTATGTAAGGGTCGTAGCATGTGGCGTTCTATAGTTTCTGCCTACCCCCATGGGAAAAAGGCGTGAGATTATGTATACAAGGTTAGTCGGAAAGGGGGTACTAACCCGAAAGCCACTTATAGTATCACTGCTGATGACTGTTTTATTGCAGGTGTTAAAATTTAAAAATTCGATAATTTTTATTTGCACGGAAAAAAAAAATAGTTTTTTTTTTTAAATAATACCTGCTTTAGTTATGAATTCAGAAAATTAAGTTTCTAATCCGTGACACCAAAAATGACCTAAATAGTAAACACAGCTGATCATAGCTATGGACAGATAGATTTTAGCATATTTTTTACGAAATCTTTGAAAAGCTATTTCTCTTAAACTATCGAGTTCCGGGGAAAGTTATAGAACAAAAGTTATCCATTATTATGGATACTTTAACACCCATTCGGCTTAGCATTACCCTTTCCGATTAACCTTGTATATGTAAGTTGAACGATCATCTCTACTCTTTTAAATTCGATTGTAAAAGTTTTTAAAGCAGTGTCTTTGTAGCTTTTTTTTACCAATGATTTTTACAATTAACTGTTGGTTAATTTGGCGCCTATTTTTAAACGAACGCCCAGTATAAACGAAACAGTTAGGTAATTAACATCTTAGATGCATGTGCATTAGGAAACAATAATTCAAATATGCTCAAAGTGCCTTGAGCTTTGATTAAATTATGTTCAGAGTTATTAATACACGAAATTTCTATTATCCGACCTGTTCGTGTAATTCAGACATGAATTATCCGGTATATTATTAATGCAAATAAGAAAAGTGATTTGCGATTTTATACAAGGAAAACGAGAAACGTGTACAGCACTTATGCTGCATAGGTAACTTATTATGGGCCTCGGCTATCTTCGTATTTCCGAATTTGTGCGAATTATGCGACGCGGTCAATCTTTCTTTGTGTTTATTTATAATAAACTCCGGCTTCGTCCTTTTTGGATCAATACAATTCCAGATACGAGTAGATCACTTTATAAAATTCGTGTTCTAATTCGGAAACATAAAGAATGCCGAGGCGCATAACTTATGTCGTAGTACTGTTAGTGATTAGATATTGAGCGCAGGCGCAGCTTTTTTATAGACGTTTGATTGTTCTTTGATGGCAGGTGGATTATTCCTTGTGTCGTCGGCATGAGCCAGACACCAATCTCGGTAGTGCTTGACGGCGGGCGATTACAATGATAAGAGATAAGATAATGTCTAATCCGTAGTCTGTGCCGTCATCATCATTTTGCAATACAATCACGCTGTCAATGAGTGAGAAATTTTATTTTAGCACATGTTTATCATAATCTGGTATGTAGGTACTTACGAGTAGATATTATAAAATACCTGTTTCAGTACATAAAGGCCTATTCACGATGCCTAATTATTTTCAGCGAGAATTTTGATGCACGTTTATATTTTTATAATTGCACGTTACATTAGAATAATGTTTATATAGGTACTTTTGGACGATGCCTTATTGGTGTAACTGCCTCATTCATCCAATAGTTACAAACGCAACGCGGCGGCCGAGCGAGAAATCCTAGCTGAGTTCGATTCTCAGTGCAGGCAAAATTTCAGTTCGGTTTTTCTGATAAGAAGTTCCCATTACTAGACCTCGGGGACTCTCTTCGAGAAATATAGACAAGAGGTGGTGTTTATTAATCTACCTGCCTAGTCTTTTCCCAATTATTTGAGATCGGATTTCAGTCTAAACAGGAACTTTGAGCTTTCTTTCCCGACAGTACGTGATAGGTAAAACACTACTCGTCACATGTTCGTATGGCGGTATTTATCTAATTAATAATTCGTGATTTCTGATTGCTATCAATAAGAATTTCGGTGAAATAATAACGATAACAAAATATAATGCTCTAACTATGAAGAAACTATACCGTAAAACCTGGCAACTTTGCCCAAAAAATCAGAGTATTTTTGCATTAGTTGAGTTATTTCCGAAAACGTTAATGTATTTCATATTATTTTTGTACCACACAATACTATATGTTCATATCTCGATATTTATTATTGAAAATATCCAGAAAAATGAATTTGTGTGTGTAAAAAACACAATTATAATTGTTGGGCAAAGAATCACAGGTTTTTGGCAACTTTGCCAACTTGTAATATTTCAGATACTATAAACCGTATCATTATTTTAAAAATGGCTGAATATAAATACAGGGCCATAAAGTATAGTATCAAATTATGAGATGAATGAACATATTCGTTGTCCTTCAAAATTGAGTGGGCAAAGTCAAAAAGCCTCCTAGTACATTTTTCTTACCATAATGGTCAATGTCTAAGGGCTGTCATCATTGAATAAATGCTACATTTAAATACTTAATGACAAAGTTTTTGATGTGGAATATTTCTATTGAGATAATCATAAATTCAATAAGTATGTAATGGATACAAAATGAAGATATACGGTATATTGCCAGTTAAGTTATATTGCTACGATATATTACTAACTTTAAGGTAGCCAAAAGACAAAATATGTGACTAAACATCTACACAATATGTCGGAAGACAGTCACCAGTTGCAGATACTGTTCGAACTAACAAATTCGATGAATGCCTCTTTATAAATAGTTCTACACATGTATTGCTGGGAATTGTTTCATTAAATATGTAACATCAGGTTTCTTTTCTTCCAATTTGCTAAAAACTAGCGTTTTCTAGTCCAACTTGGTCATTGGACAACCTTATTCATCAGAAGCCACCAAAACATTTACAAGTTTTTCTCTTTTAGCGTTCTATTAGTTTGTGCATAGGTACCTCTTAAAATTATAATAAATTTAAAAATTACAAGTGACAACCCTACGGAAAAAAAATTGGTGGGCAATGTCGTCAACCATGCTCAAAAAACATGCATGTGACTTTGCCCATCAATATATTTTACAATTTTATGAAATGTTTTGTGTGAAATACCAGTCTATATTATTCATTTCATACATATTAACGGTGGCAAAAAAATTAATTACCTACTGTATCTGCAACTATCACTTTTTGATAAAGTTTTTTGACTGGTTTTTGCCCGCTAAAAACAATACCAACTTTTAAAGGTTCCTGACAGCCAACGGAAGTAACATAGGTGACATTACGTCACTTGGTATTGTCAGAAAAATAATCAATTTTCTACCACAGGCAAAAGAATACTCCTAACTATAGACAAATTTGCTATGCATCAAATTTTTAAAAAAATGCACAGCTGGGCAAAGTCATACCTCAAGGGCAATGTTGCCAGGTTTTACGGTACTTAATGAAGTGCAAGGTTGCAAGGTTTCGGCATGTAGGTATCATAATATATTTTTTTTCAGGCACGTAATATTAATGTGGTTAAGCAAAAGTTCAAAGAGAAAGCTAGAGAAATTTTATGGTGCAGTGTTAATTTTTAATCTACAGTAACATTAAAAATGTATACATGAGATAAACTTACCATGATCGCTATTCAGCGCGACTTCCAATACCTTGTATAATTCGGACTTTTGTTGTCACCTAGCGGCTGCACCGCCGGCCACCGTCAACCACTATGACTTTTCCCGCCAAAAGATCATGGCGACTCCGACCACACGCGAACAACGCCAAAATAAAAACTCGAAAATAGCCGCCTCGATTATGCCGCGGCGAAATTAAAATAGTCATCATACGTATGTGACGTACGACCGTAACGTTTGTGTTTTCCCCCCCAACAGAGTTTTCTTTGGAGTATGAATTTCTATTTATCTTAAGTTAAGAAAAATTATAATAATTTCGCCTGCCATAAATAGTTAAAAATAAAAATTAATAATGCTATAAGTACCTGGATCTATTAGGTACTTTTGGTTTAGTATTGACGATTTAAAAAATAAAAATAATTGTTTCGACCATTTCGTAAATTAATGTATTAGGCCAACGTATTAGGCTAAAAGAGAATGTTTATCTCATTGAGGGCTGCTTTCATTGTTATATAATTGCAACGGTTACTCCAGTAGCAAAGTCCTGATTTATTCTGATCGAAACAAAAATATATCTCGACCTCCCGGGACTTTGTACTCTCTATATTCACCTGATTTGTTGGACTGCGAAAGTTTCTGATGACTTCAATTGAAAGTATATTTAATTTTTAAACAGGAATCTTACTTAACCTTTGACGTTCCACGGGGGCTTACTTCTCAGTGACCCGTTATTCACGTTAGCGGCACTCGATTTGACACGTTCTTATCGCTCTAAACATTCACAAATGTTTACACACACCTAGGACATGATATAGAGTTCGAGCTGCCCCTATTCTAATATAAGCTTTGCGCCCCATTCGTCTTCTCTTCATTTGACGTAGAGAGTTGTGCAAATAATGGGCTAGAAAACCATAATAGCGTGGGTAACATGAGCGCGACCGCAATTTTTTTTTGGTCCTCGCCCGTAAACAGGACGTAATTTTACCTTCATTTTTAAGAGTTTTAGGCTTTGTCTCTTAACCTTTGACGCTCCGGGGGGCCTCAGTGACGCGTTGTTGTGTTACGCTAGCCGGGCACTTGAGATAACGAGCGGCGCGCGCGGCCACCCGCCACTCGACACGTTTTTATCGCTAAACATTCACAAAATGTTTATACCCAAGTAGTTTTTGCTTAAGCCAGGTCTCCTGCGACAAAAATCTAAGAAAATATGTTAACTGCCCAACTAGCAAAGAGATCGTATAAGCAATTACTCTCACGACTATGGATCGGAAAACACTCGTAAGTATGAAAGATCCTATTATTTCAAAAAGCCGTTTAAAAGCAGCTGTCTAGATATTTTAGCCTTCAACGCTTTTTGACTCTATAAACATATCTAGTAAACGTGTACTCGACGAATTTATATCGCATTTACTCGATAATTATATAAAGATATCTCTCGATCACCTTCATGCAACCGTAAGTCCTATGACAGCTCTTTGAAAGCAACTGAATTTCTGATTTATCGTAAAACTAGCTTTTATAACACTATCTTTCGACATGTATTTGTTACAGCATAATTATAGAGTAAACGCTGTTTATTCGACAAAATAGCATCTCAGTTACTATAATAATAATAAATGATTTTTATTTCGGACAACAATACAGATCCATATTTTGTTAGTAGTGACTTATGAACAAATGTTAGTAAACAAAATAGGTGAGTAGGTACTATAAGGTAGGCAATCTGTCTGTGCAGAACGCAACAAAGCACCCTTACTTTATTACCCTCTGCACAAACTTGCCTACAATTGGCGAGCTGTAGTTATCAGCAACCGTTCTCAAGATGCTGTTGTCACTGTCCCTCACTCTCCTTAAGATGGATGCGGTTTCTTTGCGGTTGATGGCATGGAAATCGTCCGTGCGAGCCGTCGCAAACATCTAATCTACTATACCGGCACTTAATGTCATATAATAGCTTTTTACAAGGCTTTCATTCCGGTTTATTTTTGAAGTTGAGAAAACGCTTTAAAATGATCTATTACAGCCCCAAAGGTGCTCTAAACATCATTTGAAAGCCGTCTTACAGCATAATTGTGGTTTGAAAGTTGAATAAAATCTTTTACAGCACTGAAAACGCCATTTTGTTACAACAACAACCGTATTGCTTTTATTTTGTAAAAATGGATTATAATCGGTGGAAAAAAATTAAAAGAAGCGGAGGGTTCCGACGGAAAGTAAACAATCAACATCTACATTGGCAGTAACCACAGATGAAGAGCGATCAAATAATACAAGTGCGGGTACTGTAGGAAATATTTACACTTCTACTGATTATGAAATTTGTGAACCGTCAGCTAGTGAAGTGTGTTCTAATTTCGTGTGTTCTATTTACGGTAGACTTTAATTTTGTAGGTATTTTATCATTTGATTTTCTGCATGTTTCATCGACTCGTCGTCTAGGTACTAGTTTAACTAATGGTGGTAAACCATTTAAATTGCCACTAAAATATTTTGAAAAAGTCACCCATATAATAAAAATCACTAAAATATTTTGTTTATGTTTAATTTTCTTTTAAATTCTTCTGGAGTATTAATAACAGTATTTTGATCTAATATTAAGGATTTAACATTTGCGCTAAGGAACCCCAAACTAATTGCAATGGCGGTCCGTCCTAGAAGTCGTAAAGTTGACCTCATTTCTATTTCTCAGCTAAAAACCGAGTGAATGCTCTGTGATGATAAGTGAATTGCCATTAATGGCGAATTAGATAAACTATTAAATTAATATTATTTGTAATTCATTATTTACTAAGAAATCTTACGGCCCATGAAAATATTAACTAAAATGTAAGGAATATAGACGAAAAATTTAACCCCGCATATGAAAGTAACACCTTTGAGCTAACTTTAGGTCACGAATTGTCATATGACTGTAAAATTGTATGGCACAAATATATGGCAAAATTTAATACATTAAATTTATATTTCTTTTCACAAACAGCTCGTACCGGTAATTGAAGATAAATAAAATGGTCTATGAATGCTGCTTGGTTGCATTCACACGATCAAAGAGTCGAGTGATTGCAACCGCACTGCTATATTACAATAAATTTGTCGAATGAAAGAGCTTCTACCGACTTGGGAAAAGCTAAATGTGTTGAAAATGGCATACTGATGATTAATATAATACTAGTAACTTTCGAGTTGCGATTACTCTATATTCTTTCGACTATTTGGCTATTCAGACGATAATCTTACGATATTTACATCACTTAAAGTAGAGGGAAGTGCGCCCAAATCGCGTTGAGAGAATGTGCACAGATCATTTGCTCGACATTTTGAATATCCGTCTGACCACCAGTAGCTGAAATAAAAACGTGCTGCTGGCATTTTTTTGCTAGTTGGGTGAACACTCTGACCAATTACAACACAGTAAACAGTTAAGCCCCGCCCCAATTTTCAATTTTGAAAAAAAATTGGTTTGTGGCGATTTTTTAACAAAACATGGTCGCACGTAGTTTTACCATATGCCACGTATTTGCCGCATTTGACAGGCATTTTAAGGTTTAGACAGGCATGCGGCCGGCATTACTTACTCTGAGACAGGCATAAGGGTGCATTAAAAAAACCTCTATGAGTGACGATACTTAAGTAGGTGCGTACGGAGCACACTGTGTAGTCAGCTCCACTACCAACCTTTCTAACTGCTTATTCTTTTCACAATACAGCATATATGCTATTCTCTTGCCGACACGAGAGAGAGATCTACAGGCATTTTTCTGTAAAATCAGGCATATAAGGCACTCTAGACAGGCATACCTCCATTTCGAAATGGTAACCCTAGTTGCAGGAGGCTTTATATTTCTTATAACAGGATTAGATGGCATAAACAAGGTTTATGAATGAACTGTACAGTTGTTTCTTTCTAATAATTATTTTCAAATGTATCGTCAACGAATTTAAAAAAACTATCATTAACTATCAAATAACACTCTCATTGTACAGAATTTCCGTACAATGAGTGGTCAGCTTGCAGATACCTACTTAAACTATTCAATATAATATCAAAAAGTTAAAGCGACAAAAAACATTTTTTACAAAAAATTTAAACCGACTTCAAAAAAGAATAAAATAATTACCATATAAAATTAACAGTTTCAGAAGTCGGTGCTGATTCACGCTGAACCAAATAGAAGGCACCGACTTCTGAAACTGTTAATTTTATATGGTAATTATTTTACTCTTTTTTGAACTCGGTTTAAATTTTTTGTAAAAAATGTTTTTATTTTTTTCATTTTAGTGGCCTTAATTAAAACTTGGTTGGACCTATTAAAGACGCTGCTCGTAACATAATCACATCATCACAATATGCGTACTGTTCGTCATTGAGGAGTCCCATTGTCTATCTCCGAAGTTCTTCATCAGATCTTCACCAAATTTAAATGGGACCAACTTCGAAGTATACCCTATTTATTAAAAAAAAAGAATCATCAAAATCGGTTCACAATTGGCGAATATATCGATGATCATACACAAAAAAAAAAATACATACAGACGAACATAGTAACCTCCTCCTTTTTGGAACTCGGTTAATAAAATGTAAAACTATGTCGAAGTAGGTACCTACATAAAATAGGCCAAAAGAACAAAAAATCCTAAAAAAGCAAAAAAAAACAAAAATGATAGCCCTATTGGCAACCTTGTGTGCCTGAGACCAATATGGCTGAAAACAAGATTGTGACGTGGGTTTTTAGTCCTAGTGGGTCCTGGTACCTAATTATAGAAAAGTTTTACGTGGATTTGACTAAAAACCTACCTAGTAGGTTCTGTTAAATTACCCAAAAAGCAGGGTTTAAAAAAAAACAAAAGGATCCAAAAGCTAGACATCCCGTTTTTCTTAATTTTTTACCCTGATGAAAGACGGTGGTTAGTTAATTCACAATTGCCATCAAATATGTACCCTAGGCTGGTGACGACAGTGACGTGCAGGTAGCTCCAATGCTGGGAGAGGGCTCATTCTGCGGTTCCCTACGTGCTTGCTCAGTGTGGTGTCTTCTCTATTTGGGACAGGCATGTGTCCACCAGTAGAATGGAAACCGCGAACAGTTTACTAAGGTGTTGGCAGATCACCCACTAGAGCTCACTAGATGGACAAACGACACTGTCAAAACAGCTAGGAAAAGATAGGGAAGGAAAGAAGACAATAGGCACGAAAGCCTACATCCAGCAGCTATGTATCAGCAGCCAGGCTGATGAAAATTAGATAATTATGTCCGCCGACAGTAGATTGTGATTTCCGTTGATGAATGATGATATTGGGTATGGATAAATCGAAAGGTTATTGCAGTCTCTGAAAAAGGCACAAACTAGTCATTCTTATTTATTAAATTATTTGGGAAGTACACCTGTGCGGTCGAATCGCCGGCATCGCCCTAGTTATGGCACTGCATGTGCACAATGCACAATATACACATGCATCAATACAGAGTACGAAAATACGACAGTCGTCTGAGGTGAACTCACGCTGTAAACTTGATAATAGAATTAACTTGGCAAGGAACTCATGACATGGCAGTAACATAACATCACGCCTTGTATTCCCAGAAGGGTTCGGCAGAGGTGGTGTTTTAGTACACCCTCGTTTCGCCAGTTATGTTTTATTAAGTCCCATGTAATAGGAGGCGAGCCTATTGCCATTAACCGGGCACAAATCCAGACTCCGGGCTGCTACTGAGAAATTACGAATGGAAAAATCCAATAACACTTTGCCCGACCTGGGGCTCGAACCCATGACCCCATGCTCAGCAGTCGCACTTACGACCACTAGACCAAGAAGGCAGTGACATGGCTGTATATAAAATAAATTAGTTAAATACATAGCTATCCCTTATATTGCAAATTACGTGTTTGGTCCTAATAAATATGCCACAGATAGCGCCATCTGTATGTCAGTCAAGACAACAGCCAACTCATCGAGTGCTTTAACTTGCAAAATCCCGGGGGTTTTTTGCATACCGTCTTTTTACACGACACGTAATAATTTTAGAATTTTAGATGTACCCATAACGAAATGTGGATTGCGACCCCAAGGTGTTTTGCGAAACAGGGGGGCATGACAGGAGAGTTGTTTCATGTATTTGTGCCTACTTTTACTAATTCCAAAGGTTAAAAGACTGGGAAAATCCACGTTATAGGTCATTGTAAGAACTACTACGGGAGTGCTACGAAACTATGAAAAAATAAATTGTATGAAGTTGCAGAGCTGCACTTTAACACGCAGGAATTGTGTTAAATTTTGTTTGGAATATTGGTAGGGCTTATTGTTAACCAAAAAGGTATCACAAATTGTTTATTACAACGAGTAACCTATGTTTTCATTTTTTTTTCTTTTTATATTACTTGCTACAGCGTCGTAGCACCGTAGCACTGTAGGCTTGTTTTTAATTTTTCTCTGCGACCTCCAGGACAGTTTAGGAGAGAAATGGGCTTTTCATTTCTCAGCGAGACCTTGTCACCATTTTCTGAATTGCTTTGTTGGCAGATGAAATTCTCTTTATAGGATTTTAAAATGAATTCACATGTCACATAATATTTGGTGATTTTCGAAACTATTGCAAAATTTTGGTTCTGCGGTATCCAACCCACTTGCCTCTAGTTGACTGCGATGAAACATGAATGCCAACCTGGAGTTAACTTAGGCCAAGGGCATGAGTAGAGGGAGAGGGAGGCCGCTTCTTCTCTCCCTTCTCGAGCTAGACGCACCGGGCGCCCGAGGGCGCGTGACGATCTCCGGCCACCCTAGTGAGTGGCCTGCGGGCGGCGGGTTAGGGGATTCGTCGCCTGACCAGTAACAAGCCCAGGGAGGATGGCGCGCCGTGTTCCGCGCGCGCCTCTCGGAAGGAAGTGGGGCAGGGGAGCAATTGCCCCACCAAAGGAGAGGTCCACCAGAAGAAGCTGGTGGACCGAGACATGCCGGGGTCGCGGTGCATACAATAGCGAATCCCGTGACCCCGGCCTTGGGTCAGAATGAGGGACACCGTTGGTTTTTAACCGGTAAGAGTCGGCAGACACCCTCGCCTTCCCCTGGCGAGCGACATCCACGAGGATTTTCCAACGTGAAAAAAAAGGGTATGTGTAGAAGAGTTTCAGAAAATTACGATAGCATGACAATGACTAGACCTCCAGGTTAATAAGAAATCTGTCAATAATGGAAATGAAGTAAACATTTATCTTAATCAGCATATTTAATTTCACTATCTTTTAAATGTATTTCATGTCAACCGTCATTCCGACAGGAACATTGCATAAACAGAGGTAATGTACGGTTTTACAAAATTCGTCGACACAACAATCTCTTTTATATTTTATGTCAATCAAGTTATTAATATTGTCAAATTAATATTTTCCTACCTACTTACATTCGTATTGTTTATAGTTAACAGATTGCCTAATTAATGTGTTATCATTGTATCGTAGGTATTTGCATGTGCTGTAAGGTGCTTTAGAGTAATCATGAACATGGGAATATTGCAAAAATTACGAATTACTACTACACCGGGCAATATTTTTTGTTCTGGCAACATTACATTTCATTGCGTTACACATTCTGGCATTATTACGTTGCCAGAGCAAAAAAATGCCTGGTTTAGTAGAAATTCGTAATTTTCGGAATATTCCCACGTTACCCTAAAGCATGATATATTACAATTATTTTTGTACCTATATGTTACTCTTAATTACACAAGTCGAGAATACCAACGCAAAATCTGCATAAGCTTCTATTAATCTAATTATTTTATTGGGACACACAAACTATAATGACATTAATAATACCTTCTCAAAATACATTCATTTAAGTCTCGTTTAAGTATCAACGTAACTGGTTCTTTAAGTACTGATCGTCATCTGGTAAAACTAATCACAAATTATTATTCAATTAATTCTTCATAATTTCGATGTTCGAACACAATATTATCGTATACTTAAGTACAGATATAAAATTGAGCTACAAGGTTATCACACGATTTACTTAATAAAATGCAATAAGTAGTCGTGAAAATGGACAGTGTATAATAAATAGAAAAAAAAAACCTATACTTGATACTTAATTATAAAATGCTATAGCAAGAACACGATTACGAAGAGGATATAAGAATGTAAAGCAGAATACTTTATAGTATTTGACTTCACGTCGCTAATTGCTAAGAATATTTATAAAATAAGCTAGTAAAATCTGGCGAAAAGCTTAAAATGAAATATATTCTCTAGTATAATGAAATGACACATTAATGCTAAAATGCAAATTTTCGGGAATGAATAAAATAATAAGTCTTTAGTAAATGAATCTGAGGCCCATATTCTCAAGCGATGCTCAGTTATGAATCTCGATTTAAGCTAAGATTTGAGTAGAGATTTGTATGGAAATCTTATCTTAAATCGAGATTCATAACTGAACATCGTTTTAGAATACAGGCTTCAGTCTTGAAAATATATAGATACGTAACCAATATGAATAATAAACAGGTGCTACGCACGTAGCACGTCCATAGCACCTGTTCATTATTCACGACATTATATTTTATTTTGTTAAATTTTGTCCTAAGACATGTTCGTCTAACGCCTTCAATTGGCATTGTTCATGTGATGTTAGAACATTCATAATTATCAGCGTTATAAAGGAAGGTTTTGAAATCAAATAGGTAATATAATCTGAGATTTCATCAAGCATTGTCAGTGTAAATAAATGCGAGTAGGTACTTATATTATGTTGAAACTGAAAAATTATTTCGTATGGAATAGACAGGATGATAATACTTATGATACTGAAAAAATGTATGATAATGTGATAGAATTACATTTTATTTTCATTTGAATAGATTCAAGATAGAATTATGTATATATCTTTGCTCAAATGCAAATAATAAGTACGATGCTAGGAGAAGAGTGCGCATCGAGTGCATTGTTCTATTGTCCTTTTTATAACGTTCCATCTGTTTCAACATAATTAAGTGAGTAGTTCAAGTGCATCGCGAACTAAGAGCAATACAGTCTTAATATTACGTACTACTTGTTATTCTCTTTTGATTTTTTTGCGAAATGTAAGACAACGAACGCATGTAAAAATATTAAATACAGTACCTAACATATTAAACTTAACGCCAATTCAAGTCTTAAATATACTATCGTTTCACCACAGTTTGTTTTGTGTACCGAAAAAGTTGCTAATCAGGCGTTTGACCGCAAAGTAAATCGCGGAAATTCTCGATTTGTAGCGATTCCCCATGCGGCGGAAGTGCATTGTGCGTAATATCAAAGATCTTATCGTCTAACAGCCGTTTTCAATAACCTATCTCTAGGCGGTTTACCATACTAGAGAGACATAAGCTCCATAGAAGTAATGTCCAATTTTTATCTCTAGTAGGGCAAACCGTTTTCAATACATGTATTGGTTTTTAATAGCGGCCTTAAGACAATATTGCCCCTAACCGCTTCAAGAAATCAAGGTGCGGTATGACGGCG
Source organism: Amphipyra berbera (assembly GCA_910594945.2). Classification (NCBI taxonomy): domain Eukaryota; kingdom Metazoa; phylum Arthropoda; class Insecta; order Lepidoptera; family Noctuidae; genus Amphipyra; species Amphipyra berbera. The sequence goes on along the minus strand of OU343123.1, from coordinate 14,831,203 downwards.
CGCGAGCTGCATTTTGTAGACAGTTTGCTTGTCGTCACCGCTGTGCGCTAGTCACGCGTAGGTTTCTCTGAACCGTTTCTGGAGGTGATGTGCGGCGTTGACGAGGCGGTTGTGCAGGGTGAGGTGCGTGTGCGGGGTGAACACGGGCGGCAGCGGCGCGGCCACGGCGCGCAGCGGCAGTGGCGGCAGCACGGCGTCGTGGTCGGGGTGGCAGAAGAATGCCACGCAGTGCCGGCCGCGGGCGCGCGCGTACTCACCCGTAGGTACCACCACGCGGTGTACCTGTGGAAAGTGATATATTGTAAGATACAATAATGATTTGTAACACCAGCACCAGTGTTATTGTGTCTTTCTCTCTGTGACATGATGTTCTTTGTTGAAATTATAAACATCAACTACAACATATAAGTCTTTCCTAAAAATTCTGGATGAGATGTTGCACGTTCTGTAATCAAAACAGATTGATATGGATTTGCAGTATTATGTAACTAATCAGTAGAATCAGTAGAAATGGATGCTTTTGCGCATGTTAAAGCAGGTATGATTTCATCACCTATTTCGTCGCCTACGGTATTCACGGTTGATAAAGTTTTGATTACTAGTGAAATTGTTAAATACTAACAAGTGCTGGAAGAACATTAGCTGTCCAAGCGGCAAGGAATTCTCCAGACTGAACGAGGATCGCCCCTGGGAGGTGTCCCACTTTCTGCCACTTGTCGCAATCGTTCAATTTCACCTGAAACCAAATAAACAAGAACTTAGAGTATGTCAATAGTACCTAAATCTAATTTTATGTTCTACATTATGGTTTCAAAACCTGTTTACATTATTGCATGTTGTAATGACGATAAATGACTCGTTAGCACTAAATTATTGTGTTGACAAAACTAATGACAGTATTTTTTGTACTATGAATCTTATAACGTGGTTAAACCCATACATTCAATAGCTAACCCGCTCTCCGATAGTAATAAACTTCTAGATACTTTAATTCAATAGAGCTGGATGTAATTCTGGGTAACGTGTATAGCACACCACATCCAGGTTTCCGTCAATCTCGCCTGAACGGACCTGCACATTAAATGTCGCTGACTATTCAACTAGTTAGCCTTAACACCACAGGCTTTTCTTGGTCCAAGACGTCGGGCATCTGCAGGCATTGTCACACTTCCTATGCAAAGCTAATATCAGCAGACATTGATAGGTTGTAGTTGCTAGTTAGCAGTATTAGTTCTCACCTCGAGTCCTCCCTCCGAATCCTGCGCCAAGAGTGTGAAGGTGCCGTAGTCTGCGTGCGCGCCACAGCGCGTGTAGTGCACGGCGTCGGTCTGGCAGCACGGACCTTCGTCCTCGGGCGGCACGGGCGGGTAGTACAGCAGCCGCATCGTGGACGGGTTGCGACCTTCCGTCTGCAGCATACCCGAGTGACTCGCCAGCAGTGTTGTCGGTGGCACGCCTGGAATAACACAGATGATGATATTCAACATTATGAAAAGTAAGTATGTTGTTTCTCCTTGAGAGCATGGTTTATCGTCGAGCAAATAACTCTTCAAGCGGATTAATTTTATGACGTAGGTAAGTCAAGATTTCAGGTCAAGATTCACACAGTCAGGTTTAATTTCAGGTCAAGATTCACACAGTCAGGTTTAATTTCAGGTCAAGATTCACACAGTCAGGTTTAATTTTTGTAATTTGTTTTTTATTCTTGGTCTGACGAGATGCAAAGTTTACGAAAAAACATCAAACGACTGAATCGTGAGTTTGATGATGACTCTTTGCGTAATGACACACATCTGTTGCATTTGTTTTTCATCAACATTAAGATTATGATGATAATTAACCTAGAAATTAGATCGTTAGCGGATATTTACATACTTACACTACATAATCAGTACTCATTGACCTTTGCTACATGTACATAATTAAATAAAATGAAGGTTCAATATTAAAAATTCTTAAAATTTTAAAGCATACTTCTGGCACACATTAAAATATAATTAAAGCAGTTGTTGTGTAGAATTTAAATTCAATAATTCCAATATTATGACGATTATATTTTTGTTGGATATTTTAAACTTCAAAGTTCATTATTAAAACTTACCCATGGCATAAGCGAGGGCCTGCAGCACGACTCGTGAGAGATTGGTAAGATCCTGCGCAAGCGGCACGGCATGCTTGGTGAATTCGGGCACCTCCTCTTGCGCCGGCATCGATGACGCGGACAACGTGGTGATGTTGAACGAATGTCGTAGCTCCTGGTGAAGAGGACAATGAGTTTGTAATCGATGCGAAGGATCCTTCAACCCTAAGTACTACTCGAGTAAGTTGCACTCTTGTACGGTAGAATGGAGGATAAAAAGATAAATAATTCAAGACAGGTGGAGAAAGTCAAGACAACTGCCTCGTTGGTCTATTGGTGGCAAGCGTGACTGCTGATCGTGTGGTCCTGGGTTCGATCCCCAGGTCGGGCAAAGTGTTATTGGGTTTTTCCGTGTGGAATTCTTCAGTAGCAGCCTGGACTTTGGATTTATGCCCGGTTACATGGGCCTATTACATGGGACTTAAACATAACGCCGAAATGAGGGTGTTACTGTACACCTCTGCTCAACCCTTCGGAAAATACAGACGTGACGTTATGTTACAGGTGGGGAATTGGGATTTTGTTAGTTCCCCTATAACCGATAACAAGTAAATATCATAAAGACAATATGAGGATTCGTGTATGGAGTAGAACCAAATTTCTATGTCGATGCCCCCATTCAACAAGTCGGTAATCGTAAAATCCAAATTTTACAGGAGAAATGTTGTACTGTTTTTGTTAAATATCTTTCCAACGAGTCGGAGTACTGCGGTCATTGATATATCAAATGAAAGCATTTTTTTTTGAAATGTAATTGTCATATCAACATGGAATTATGTATGCGCCAAACCCAGCAATTTAAGAAAATATATATTACAGGAAATGTGATAAGTAAATTATTTTACTAATACAATATATCTTCGTTAATATCACTTGGAAAAATCTGAAAAAAAATCTTAGATGTATTCCAACCCATAGGTGCCGAATTTGACATAACAGCATTAAGTCCATAATGACACATTACCGACTTATTGCTTGGGGGCATCGATGTAGCCTTTTTTATTTCTTTTACAATAATTTCTCAAGTGACATTACATCCTCCCCACGGTTTAGCGTTTTACTTCCGATAGCCTACTAGAGGCTTGTGACGTGTGTACTGCTCCATTTGTCTTGTGAGCTGTGAGAGTTTCAGTCATTAGTTAAATTGTGTATTGTGCTAAGTAATGACAATGAGTGCGGAGAAAGTCTGTCTAGGTTTTTGGGTTATGCTAATTTATTATATACCCGCTAGATGGCATCACGCGTAAGTAGGTAAGTCGTACTCGATTGTAGGAAACATTATGCAATACTTTAGATTCTAAAGTTAAGATAGTATTAACATGTAATTACCAACAAAATTACCGGGAAACAACGTAATGCCAACAGTTAAAAGAATATTCGTGATGAATATGCATCACTTTGGTACATACATACATTAAATTGTATAGTGAAATAAGATTTTTTGAGACAAGAGCAGTGTCGGTGGTTGATATTTAGGAGCTTACTTTTAAGTAATTTTAAACTAAGGAAAAGTTCGCCAAAAATGAAGAATTACCTTTTTAGTGGTGTCAAACTGTTCCATCCCTGGTTTCACGTAGCCATGGTTGCTCACGGGGTTACGAAGATACTGCTCCTGGCAACCCTCCGGCAGCGCGCAGAAGTTGTCCAGATCAGCATACACCGACTTCAGCTGGAAAACAAACACTTTTATTTTAAGAACTAGTACTAATAGCTGAAGTATTTTAGTGACAGTTCGATGACGTTGCACTTAGAATTAGGGACAAGATCGAAGTCAACGATATAAAAATAACTTTTCGTAAAGATATACTCGTAATTCTGTGACAGGTCCTATAAGCTGTGGCTGGAATGGAACGGAAGGATGCCCCAAAAATATTAAGATGATTAATAACAAATTTTGTAAGGTTTTTGAGTTAATAACTCAAAGGCACATAATATAATTATTATTACTTCCACAAAAGTCAAAAGTTTTAAGGATGTTGGTTCAATTATTGAAACGTTGTGCATTAAGGATCTTTAAAGACAACATTTGAAAATGGCGTCGCATCTTTGTTTTCAATAATATGACCTTAGAATGTAAGCATAATATGCTTGTCAACAACATGTTTGCTTGTTTTGTTTTTCAATGTTAATTTTAATGCAAAAGGCCTCTTCTCAGAGCAGCCTTGATCAAATCTGTATGTCAACTTGTCATGATTAAACGATAAGATACGTCCTTGTCTATATTCCAAAGTAAACATAAATAAGCCTAAAGATTTTCTCGTAACGTCCTGCAGGTTTGCCTTGACTAATTGCATTTTTTAAACTGTCAGTTGTTTGTTTCTGTGTATGGGTCAATCAGGGTCAATTTATATACTCATTTTAAGTGAAGTAACTTTTTTACAATGACAGTATAGGTGGTTGGATAACGCTTCCAGCTGACATAGCCTTTAAATCATCATCCAAAAAACATTTGGGACACAAACATGTCCCAGGGCCAGAGCCAAGTATAGGAGAAGTGGTCACACTGGCACATAGAGCAACGCGGCCACCGGTGAACCCGGTCGACCGCGAAACTAAGCACTGGCACTTCTTTTTTCGTGTCGATACGACCTATACGAGAATAGCTTATACCGTGGCGAGAAAATTAGCTAGTTGGCGAGGTTGGCAGCGAAGCTGACTGCCCAGGTTGCGCCGGACGTACATACGTATCGTCGCTCGTGGAGGTTCTTTTAATGTTCCCCAGCACTAGCATTTAACTTATCTAATAACTTAATAGGTTAATAAAAAAGTTATGGGAAGGAATTACCTTATTAGTTCATAAGGTTACAATTTTGAAACACAGGAACATTAGTGGCTAGTATTGGTCAAATTTTGATCTGTTACAACTTTGAGTTTTGCTCGCTCATTGAGGAAAAAGACCGTACCGATGCGTACGTAGATACAAATGATTTCTTCCTTCCTTCTATATTTCCTACTGTATAACATTTTATGCTGAATATGGCGATGCCTAAAAGAAGCGATGTTTTAAGCAGTCTGTACAATATGTATGTGTCATCAAAGAGTTCTTAAATGATTGCTAAAGAAAATTGGTGTTCCTCGTTGGCATCGGTAGATGCTCCTACCCAAATACCGCATTGAGAGGTGGTTGATTCGTAGCCGAGACCATGACATGCATCTTAACTTATTCATCTAAATTATTGGACCTATTAAGTAATTAGGTACAACCATAAATAAGCTGATCAAGTCGTTCCACATTTGTGTTTCGTTTCAATGCTCACCTTCTCGTCAGCTATGCCGTGGTTGACGAGCACTGCCAGCCCTTTGTTGCTGAGCGCAGTGAACAGTTGCTGTCCAATGCGTCTTAGCACTGACTTCATAGGGCACACATCTGTACCTGAAATGACAGAAACAAACTCTTTAATAAAGGTATGATTATCAACGATATTATTATCCTTATCCAGGCTTATTTCCAACTACGTTCCAACTTCCGACCAGATCTGGCTGAATATCATAATTTTACACAGATCGGTTAACGTCTGGCGTTGGCGAGGCAATCAAAGTAGGGTACAAAAATCCTGAGACCAGTAGTCAGGCTTTTTGGTTTCTGACAGTGACGATTAATCATAGGTTAATGACCGATGGGTATCATAAAGAACAGCCACTCATTCAACAATTCTATTGATTGTAGCAACGTTTCTTAACCTCGCAGATACGACCGATTAGTTCAGTAGCTATGAACTCCTCGATATGATGTTGATCGAAGCCCTCGATATAGTCAACGATAAATTATAGTGATAATTAAAATGGCACCAATTTAAGGAAGCTATAATAACGAAAGTGTATGTATCGTGTTAAACGATCGTGATTGTTACAATAATTATTGTATCCGTCTGTTGTTTGAAAATGTAAGGGATTTTTGTATCTACTGCAGTAGCTGTTTGCAAATGTATTGCAGGATTTCATAATATTTTTCTCTTTGTATGCAATAACTACAGTTATTAATAACTGAGCCAATAATAACCATTTATTTTTTTAAACTAACCAATACAACTTCATGTGTCATTCGGAAATACTTGAGTAAAAAAAAGAAATGTTTTTTTTTTGTGGATACGCGGAATTACATTTTAAGTATACGTTGACCTGAAAGATGTTGTATGTAAAATGGCGGTTCACCTCGTCTTGTGCAATATGAATAAAATATACGGCTGTCTGTACATACATTCTGAGTTAGCTGAAGGTCTGACCGTGACACCGTTCTGTTGATGGCATATACACTGGCACATTTGTGCCGACTTAAAAATGCGGGTGTTGCATTGCTTTTAAGTAAACAATAACAATCTTTGGCTAATGGAGATAGAGAAGAGAAGAGTGATAACGAGATAATACGTATTGAAGGTGTTTTCCAGGTCATCAAACATTTGAATTCAGCTTTTATATTTTTATAATCTTATGACGCTCTTGTCATAGTTTGTCGAATAATAAACGATTAACTGCATCGTGGGTCAAGTGGTGGCAAGCGGGACTGCTGATCGTGAGGTTCTGAGTTCGATCCCTAGGTCAGGCAAAGTGTTATAAGGTTTTTTCATGTGGAACTCCTCAGCCCGGAGTTGGGATTTATGCCCGGCTGATGACAATGGACTCGCCCCCTATTACATGGGACTTAAGCATAACGGCGAAATCAGGGTGCTGCTTTACACCTCTCCGCAATCCTTCGGGGAATACAGGCCTGTTGTTGTGTTGTTTATGTTATGTTAAACTATTAAATTACAGTCATAAATAACTACGACATTACACGCGTATATTATTTTGTTCGCTCTTTCAGATATGACAACATCGATGCGATTTCACAATAACGATTGTGACAGTGATACACAGCCGTCAACCACAGGTTTGATAAAATCCGACTGTTAACGGCGACGGTCATTTGTTAGTGTCGTCACAACGCCCACAGGCTGTTAGCGTTACAGTTTAATTTTGCATCTTAAATAAATATAGCGTTAAAGTTTAATTTTGCATCATAATATCATGTATTGTACAGAAGCCATCGTTGAAGTTTATGGAGACTAAACGTCACTCTAACTACCTAATTCAATACAGTTATCATTGTTTATGGTGGCAGTCACTGTTACATACTCATACTTATTTTCTTCTGCATTGACTTTTCATCGTAAAGTTATGTAGTTACAATGTGATTCATGGGCTGTTGGCAAAACGTACACATATTGCACCATGGTACTCACGACATATGAGTAAACATTTTCATTGTATTTACATAATGGAGTAATGATAGCTACATATTCACACTTCTCACATTTTCTTATAAGTACCTACTTAAGGGTATAAGTAGCATATTTCCTGATCAATAATAACAATAATCATAAACTACTTATACCTGGAAACTAGCGCTCTTATCAAACATGATATTACCTACATAATTTATTCTAATTTAATAATAGGAATGTGTTGAGCACATTTGATATAAGACTACAAACTGGCGTCGCCAGTAAAACAAAAACAGAAAACCAATGCTACACGGGTATTTGACTTTTGTTCTTATCAAGCTAGCGGTCAAACAGCCGTGGGTGAGCTGCGGTTCGCGATTTTAAACAATTTTGTAAGTAAAATTTACCTCCTGTGGTAATAACATGAATGGATTGGCGTCTTGTTTGGCGTGGATATACTTTGAAATCGGGACTTATAGAAATATAGATAGGTATTTTTTAATACACAATATTTATCAAACGAGACTGCGAATGCGTGATTGTAAGTAGACATTTGCTAAGAGAATCTGACATTGATAAGTTTCTGAAGCGCGTTTATCATAATGTTATCAAGTATGCATAAATTCGTAACTTTGATGCTCACGTTGTCGTCTTATCATAACGTATCGGTCAGGGGTCAAGGTAATCCAATAGCTACCGTCATTCCGTTTTGTTAAAAAAATAATCTACCAATCGGCGACAGGGCAAGCACCAACAAGCGAGTTTCAGTCAACCGGTTATCTTATTATGTGCATACGTTGATGCCTTTGAATATTTTAATTGTGATCTTTGAGAATATTTTGTACGATTCACGTCATCATGTATTACGATGTTCGTTACCCTCTCACGATCATGTTTTTATACCTAGAATTGTACGTGGTTGCCACCAGTCTAAATTGAGCTATGAAGGCTGTTACTGAGCCGTCTTAACATATTCTAGATGCTGCGTTTGCATGTGCAACGAATAGTGAATAATCTGAATAGTTTATAGGCTTTGCAACATTTTGCCTCCGTTCTCGTAACAACATCTTCTCAAGAATATCAAGTTGCAAGTAGCTCTACAATGATTTCCTACACGGCTGTATCCTTGTTGAGTTGCGTGTATGAAGTAACATCTGTATCGATAACTTTAGTATCGATTTCAAGTACTTACATTGACACGGTTTACAGGGAGGTCTTAAACTGTCCTTCATAATAATACGCCTTTGTCGATCAGCTATACATAAATGTTTAATAATGTTCAAGTACATGTACCTACTTTATGCACGGTCATAGAGTTAAATAAGTAATAATAACTAAAAAATTCTGACTAAATGAATTGTATATACTTTGTTTAAACAAATGCGTGTAGTTTATTATTTTATGTTGGTGTATAGGTATGTATTTATGTACCGTACCGATGTTATTATAAATATGAAGTATGACATACAGACAATACTACTTACTACGTGCTCACGTGCGTACGACTGTCTAAGAAACAATATATCACATTAATGCTTAGATATTACTTTTTACCTTATCGGTACTGATATTAATGAGGGGAAAGGTAATGATTACTAAAAAGATGGTTAATATTAAATAAAAACACCGCCGAAAATTACTATAAATGATCTTGCATCGAAATTTGCAGAAGGTGCTCATAATAATGTTAGCTCTATAATGATGATAGATGAGTAATTTAGTATCAACAAAAGTCAGATTAATAATAAAATGTATTATGTTATTCTGTTGGTTAGTTACCTACATATCTATCTTTTATATGATGTATGTTGATGTTATATGGGTTATAAAATATCACGTAACATGTGTTTTTGGTACAAAATATTAGTGTGCAAACAAATAAGCATGGCTAACAAAAGTAATTCATAACTGGAAATAAACTTTGGACTAAGTATACCTATCTGATAGTAGCGAATGATGCATAACAATTAATTGATAGTCAGGAGAATACAAATGGTATAAAATTACCTAACAGCGATGAACATAGTGCAAATAATGTACTCCACAATATATTACGTAACCTGAACTATGATTACGACAACAAAAGATTTGCTACTAACATTATGACGTGTATGAAGCGTTTTAAACAAAGACTTGCGGAAGTTTAAGTGTGTTAGTCCAAACTAATACAGCTACGTATTATTGCTTTACAGCTGCGAGATACACCAGAACGTGACGAAATTAAAAAGGTCATAATGTTTTATCCATTACAGTTACAGACGTTGGTAATGTTGGAATACTCGTTCCAATTGCAATATCTTTATAATTATTACATATATTTGTATTTACTTTTATTATCTCAGCTGCGTGTATTCCATAGGAATATTTTGTTGTCCTTGATTCGTTGATGATGTAGTGTTCATATCATCATCATCGATTCGAATCATATCTTTGTTATCTATTAAACTCTCTAGGTACCATGTCACTTGCAGAGAGTTCACGCACAACTACATTTGCAGTTCTACTTATCCAAACATTTACGACAATTTCTTTTACACTGTGACTAATCAAGTAATACTACAAAGCTTAGGATTACATTTTTAACTCCACCTAGATTATCATGAGTAAGTACCTATCTGTTGGAGTTATAAAAACGAAAAATATGAATAAAGGATAGTTACCTACGCATATGAAATTGTTTGTTTACTTAAAGTTCGCATTTGGTTTTTTGATTAATATTTTGAGCATTCATATCAATTATTCATCATAGGTTTTATGACTGCATAGGTTTATTTTACAATCTTATCTAATAAAACATGTATCTTAGTATGAATATTTTTATTACCGTATTCATGGAACAGTCATAATAATTGCATTTTTTAAGTAGTAACAGTAAAACAAGAAGTTTGGTAAGCTTTAATATATCCTTGTCTATTTAGTAGTAGGTATACGTTATGCTTAATATTCGTAGGATTGTCAACAGTACAATTTATGAATCTAACCAGCATGCTATGACTAATATAATTTTAGTAAGGCGGTATCCGCAATGAGTCTCGTGTCGAAATCGCTCGCCCGTCTTAGTGAGTATTGTAGGTTAGGTTAGTAGGTCTGTGCTAGTTATTGTGTTTGGTGCGAAGTTATCTTTTTCCAGTTTTATTTTTTAAATAAACAAAAGTTTACGAACGTGAGTCGTCAGCATATGTTTACGTTTTAGCTACCATTATATTGCTGAAGTTGTAATGGCTCCAAAAGCAACTGCAACGAAAACATTTTATTATCAGTAATATATAATTTATTGTTTTGCTTTTATGAGAATGTGTTATTATTTCATCGCACCTGTTTTGTCACAATCGGTACACCTACTACTACTGATTCAACACTGACAACATGGCAGTGAATCCCACTTCGATCACGCGGGCTCATGCGTGCCACAATGTAATCAAGAACCATTGACACGATGTCAAAGACATGGGAAAAAATACGCAAAATAAGTAAATAAAACTAGAATGAAGCCTTCCAATGTTCACATTTAGTTTTCGTAATTAGTTCTATAGGTCAGTGAGGTATTGACGTCGGCCCATAAAAGAGTAATAACTTGTCGAGAATGAAATATATTCGTTGCAATGAGGTGAATAATTCACCAGTTGCAGCAGTGGCGCCCACGCCTATACGCGGACCACTTCTCTCAATTGACTTATAATTTGCTCGTGAAAGTACCGTGGGTTCCACAGAGGCATTGAGTGAAGTCAAATGACACATCGATAACAAACCTATCTTTATGGTTATGATAAAACAAGAGATCCTTTAGTGAGAAGGCTATAGGCGCAGAGGCTTAATTATGCCGGTAATAAACACATAGCAGAATCAGCCTATTACTGTTCCCTAGGCATGAGCCTCTACTCAGAATGAGAAGGGCCGTTTCTAAATAAACACATATTTTCTGAACTGCCTCGTTGGTCTAGTGGTGGCAAGCGCGACTGCTGATCGTGAGCTATTCGGTTCAATCCCCAGGTTGGGCCAAGTGTTATTGGGGTTTTGCCGTGTGGAATTCCTCACTAGCAGCCCGATGTTTGGTTTTATGCCCGGTTTCTGACAATAGGCTCGCCTCCTATTAAATGGGACATAACGAAGAAATAAGGATGTCACTATACACCTCTGCCCAACCCTTCGCGAAATAAGGGCGTGATGTTGTTTCTCAAAATATCTTTAACGTTCTATAATTACAAATGGCTATGTGTAACGATCTTACCTAAAATACTGTCGAAAGACAGAAGAATTTCGTTTTGCTACAGTGGAATGTCGCAAGGTACGATATTAGGTCATCTCGTAAAAAGACCTGTATTAACACATTAACTATTTTATTCAGTTTTTATATAACCATCATTATTATTAGAATCACCGAAACGTTATTGTAAAACGTAATCGATTTTATCGATTTGAATAGGTCAATTGAACAAAGGTAGCGTCAAACAAACACAACTATTGTAATAACTTGAATAGGGTGTGGGCTGTCTAATATTAGGCGGGCTTCGTTGAAAGCATATCGATAAAAATAAAACGCTTCTATTCAAGTGCCAGCGTTTGTGTGCTAATCCTAGTAATTGACCGATAAGGATCTGTGCTAGTTTCAATGGTGGGAATAGTGCTATTGGGGCCACTAACGACTCACTCTGTGTAAAATATTAAATGACACGCTAAATAAACGAAATGGATATTTCGACCGCTATTTTGCGATATTACTTTCTAAAGACAAGCCGTTTCTAATTCGTCAAGAGTTTCTTGACAAGCTTGACGTGTCAAATATGAACAAAAAGACGTTGTATTTTCAGACTTTATGGGACAAAAAGAAAATCTGCAGTTTATTTAGCATATTTTAAATGTAAACAACATTTTTATAATAAAAAATATGTTTAAGTAGCTAACTACTTAAAATTGAATATCATTATAAGGTGAATATCACAATAATATTTATACATAGCTTTGTAAACAGCGGGGCATCAACATTTACCTGTTAAAACTTTTTATATAGGTAGATATCATGAAGGTATAGGTAAAAATGCAGACCACACAACGAACATCTATTGAAAGGCGAAACATTTGGCCTTTAATATAGGGTGTAAAAAAAATCAAGTAATTCCTTCAAACGTCGTGATGTCCTGCTGACATAGATTAACTCTGCACGGGATAGCAAATTGCGTGGCTTTTGCTCGCCGCACGGTCATTTAACTCGGGGCGTTAAAATGCCTCACGTTAAGAACACATGTTTACTTCTTGTATTTTTTTTATTGAATTCAAAAGTTTCCCGTCCAGGGTTAATCTATGTCAGCAGTCATTACGAGGTTTCTGCCGGGGTTCCGGTGCATGCTTTTGCGAATTCCGCGACCCCGGCCGAACGGTCAAGAGAAGGAACACCGTTGGTTTTTAGCCGGTAAAAGTCCGGCAGGCCCCCTCGCTTTCCCCGGGCATCCACGAGGATTTTCCAACCATAAAAATAAATAAAAAAAGTACATCACGAGGTTTGAAGGAATTACATGATTTCGTTCACACCCTGTATATATATATATTTATCGTTTTACTCGTACCTAGCAACCAATAATTATTCTTATGGTCTCGTAATGACAGAGTCGTATGTTTACCTTCAACAACCGATGGCTGTATACCAAATTTCTTGGAAACGTTAAAGTAGGTACTCTAAACAGAAGGCGATAAGATCACAGACAGCACCTGAGATTACCTGGCGTGTTACATACATATATTATAAACAGGTAGGTATAACTAAATATAGAAATAGGATATGACTGTTTTTCAATTACGTTTAATTCTTTAATTTAGTTAACAATTGTGACTAATGAATTACGAATAATTTTATTCCATTTCCTGAGTATCTACTACCGAATTCGTGCACAATTGTGTTTATTGGCAAAAATATTTAGGAGAACTTCACGCTCAGACGAGATTAAATATTTTTTCGAGAAATCCCCCTCTTATTTTAAAGATTTGTTCAAATAATGGATTATTTTGTTATACATTTAACTGTGGTGGGAACTTATAGTTACTTACGTCTGGTGCAGGGGGATTTTTTATACCGTAAACAAGTTTTTCCCATGAATCAGGGAACGTCACAATCGCGCACCGCCCTTTTTAACCCCAGCTCAGCCCGACTTGGTCAAGTGTTATTATTTTGAAAATTCATTGAACTACGTGTATGTAGACATTGCCAGTGTTTATAAGGAATGTTTACAGAGCAATCGCTTTACCGCGTTGGACACGTGCGCCGATCAACGTGAATGCTAATTCTTATCAGTCCACACTTCAATGTGGAAAAAAAACGTGTTTTTGTAATGGCAACAATGAAGCCGTTGAGATTTGAATTTTAGTGTTTCAAGATTAGGCAGTTTGGTAATGATTGATGAGGTACAAGATTATGGGTTGTCAAAAATTGATTAATCTAGATACTTACCTAAGTACTTATTTTATTTGGATGTTATTGAGTGAAATGATTCAGAATTTTGAAACTTATTTTATAGATGAAATTCATTTTGTAAAAGATAAACAACAGAATCTTGTAGGGGTGAATTATAGACTCTCCACCACTGAGAGTAGGTACTTATACACATTTGAGTTAGTGGTTAGTTACAGAACCTAGTTCACAAAATAATAATTTATACAAGACCAGAAAATAAGGACAAGCTAATCAGATATAAACGGTCATTTTCAGGTTTAGGCGTCTATTTACTCAAAAAGATTTTTATATTTGCACCTACTTATTTTATAATTAGATATCTACTTATTAAGCATGTCATAATTTCTCGGTTTTACGCGAAGCGGAGCTGACAAGGCATTGCTTTTGAAGGCTGAAGGATGTCTAGAAAGATGTGAGAGTTCTTTTACGAATCAATCAACGCTGTACAACAAATAAATCTAGCAAAATCAATTCAATAAGGAATTTAATACACAATAAAGGCATGAAAAGTAAATTTCCAATTTAATCACACACAATCTCATTTAACGATTTTTATCAATCTTGTTATTTTTTACTACGTACCTACTTCAAAAGTATTTGTTATTGCTTCAGTTCTGTAACAAAAACATGTCCTATGTCTCTGAAAAATGTTTTTGTTTTTATAGTTATAACAGATACCGTGGGAAATCTCTACTTCGTTACACTGTAGGCTTTGTTAAAAAAATAATACATCTTCATAGAAGATGTGAGCAGGAAGTAAGTGTGCGAACAAAATAAATATAAGTATCCACCATTGTTTTAGATAAGACCTACGTCAAACATGGAGTCATGATGATGATAGAAAAAAATCTAACATTTGAATCGTGCTCATTCAAGCATTGAGTAAGATATTTTAATAGGAACATGTATAAGAAATACACGATTATTGCAATTGCGAGGCATAAAAAATGTTTTGTGTTTATGTAACACCGCTATTGGTTATTTCCACGAAAAACTCGATAGTTACCTACTCCATGCTTGTTTTTTATTTAGCTGGAAATACTTAGCCAATACCTATTGATTTTATTAATTACGTACCTACCTATCATGGTGGTTAGTTTTTTCTTTACGCTTAATTACTCTACCTTAACAACTTCAATGAATACCGATTTGAAGTAACTAGGTACAACATTAAAATGCATTTTTTACCAGTTTTATAATTTTATTTGTATTTTAGATATAATAAAATAATAATATAAAATTATCTACTATGTATGGGCTTGGGCACAGTGTAACTAACTTATGGAATGGCTAAACTGTGGTATGGGCTTGTGTTCATATTACGTTGCCAATAGTTTTTTGTCAAAGATAACTAACGTTGATATAGTTTTCGTAATCATAACCATAAATATAAAATATAACACATTATTTTTGATTAGATAGTGTTTGAAGTACGTGTGAACTTGTAATAATAGCCTCCATGAAAGACGTTTATATGTCGAGCCTCGCTCCGTGGGAGATATGATAATTATGTATGACAGGCAGCTTTGTGTTATTAACTTATTTTTTTCTCTATTCCTACCAACAATGCGGAATTCAGAACATAATGGTCTAGAGCTCATTTTAAACTATATATTATAATTCTAGAGTTATTTATACGTTTTATTATCCTGAAGAAACAGAAAATAAAATAAGAATTAATTTCTTCTATCCAGTAAATGTAGGTAAATAGCTAAGTTCAACGTTATTTTCTATTTCATCTGATTGGTCGGTTGGTTATTTTACTGCATTGCAGAAAATTACTGTTTTCAATACTCCCAACGAATTTTAATTGAATGTCTAGGAACAAAAACTTGACTTGGTAATGTAGAAAAATATAGCAGTATCATACCATAGCAAATTAAAAATATACTTGTTGAACAATAGGGTAGGTACAATGAATAGGGGTGACTGATTTGGCGTAACAGCTGGTGTCCTTCTAGCCTTGAAAGAACATTGACAGAGGTCAGGTCCACTGCGGAACAAAAGACCTTGGCCCCTAAAAGGGCTTATTAGGTAGCATTAATTCAGCTTTGTAACCCAAAACATTATAAGTTATAAATCAAGTGCCAGTTTACTTGAGACTTTAATACAATAAAGATAAGAGGGGTACCTATAAACGTAAATCCCCTCTGATAATTTAATCTTTGATTTTCCTTAACACTTTTCCTTAGCTTGGCCCCACAGAGTTTCGTTAAGCGCTTGCGCAAGTGAACAGGGAAAACATATTTCTTTAGTTACCTAAACGGAACAAACAGTCTATTTTGTGGTTGCTTAATTTAAATAAATAAAAAATAAGTCCTAATCGTGAGGATTACGAATCTCATAATGTGGGTTTTTACGTAACACGGTAAAACGGAAAAAACCTGTTAAATATAAGTATACCTACCTACATTAGCAACTGCCAGAGTTAAATATTATAAACCCAGGCATAGATTACATATTATATCTAATGACCAAGGCAATAACATAATACTTATAACATCAATAAAGCATGAAACTGGAAGGTATAATCATTAAATTTTTTCCATTCGCACTCTAATGTCATACTGTTTGTAGAGCCCACGATATTATTCCGTGGTAGAGCCATATGTTATGGCCATACACAATAAGATAAAACTATATTTAAGCACTGCTAAGTATGAGTAGTGAAATTAAGTAAGGTCAATGTGGGCAAATCCGTCTGCGGGGCAATTCCGTACACATGCATTTATATTCATTCTAGAATAGTAAGTTAGTGAATAGTTTAGTTTAGTTAATAACTAAAAAGTGATCCTGTTTGTTCGACCGATTAGACAACAGCGTAACTATTCTGGAATGAATACAAATTCATGTGTACGGAATTGCCCCGCAGACGGATTTGCCCACATTGACCTTAATAGGTAACTAATTTTGTCGCCTATTTTACGCAAGTATTTTAGGAATAAAAAAATACATTGGTGTCGATTCTCTTACACATTTTGACAGTAGGTACTAAACTAGAGTAAGCGCAACTGTCACTTTCTTTTTCTATTGAAACAGAAAGAGACAAACATACTTTAGTTTAGTACTGTCAAAGTGCGCAACATAATCGACACCAATGTCTCTTAATGTATAGTTCTTAATTTTCCTTTTTATTATTACGGATTACTTCATACTTGGAATTCTCGGCGTTTTGGATTGTAGTTAGATACAGTGCGTTAGTGTTCACTTGGGGGATCCCAAATGTACACTAATGCATTCATAAGTAAGGCACATAACAATATACTTAGTCACAGTTTAACTGTATACATGTGAGGCAGGCAGGCAATATTTTGCCTTGACATGCGAATGAGGATTCACTAGGCACCTTCACTTCGTGCCAACTTGTACGAGGCGGCCATTTTACAACAATTTCAATGTTTTAGAAAGGACCGGGTTGCTAACGGAAAAAAAGACTAACATAATAATCCTTCGGCACATACTAATTATTACCTACTTATTCTTAGCGCCAAATGCACTAAGTTTTACTGCGCAAGTTGAATTCTACAACCCACTTTCAAAATGTGGAAACATCCGCAGCAAATCGATTTCTGCAAGTTTTACGAATTAAGGGAGCACTTGCTTGCAGTAACTTGCGTGCAGTAACTTGCGTGCAGTAACTTGCGCAATAAAACTTGTTATAGTGTGCGCGCAAGTGCTAGTCACCGCCTGAGGTATAAGAGCGGCA
Source organism: Amphipyra berbera (assembly GCA_910594945.2). Taxonomy (NCBI): domain Eukaryota; kingdom Metazoa; phylum Arthropoda; class Insecta; order Lepidoptera; family Noctuidae; genus Amphipyra; species Amphipyra berbera. The sequence continues at coordinate 14,813,714 of OU343123.1, read as the reverse complement.
GGACCGGGGTGCAGAAATATAGACGCGCTCTGTCAGTTTGCTTTTTCTTGTCAACCGCGCGCACCATCCTCGTGCCGCTCCCATACCCCAGGAGGTGACTATAGTACTTGCACGCGGACTAAAGTGGATTTTTCGCTTTAGATAACTGGGGGGTAAAATCATGAATAAATATTTGAATATTTATAGGGAAAATCATGACACCATTGCATTTTGACGGAAAACTATACTTAAAGTATTTACTCATCGTATTTTATATTGACGTATCGGAATTTTAGATAATTTAGTTATAGGTATCAAGCGAAATGCCTTTGTTACTTTAGTAACGATTAGATAATGACATTAATGACCTACGTAACGCGTATCATCACAATACATGATTGTCTAGGTTATATTACATATTACTAGGTTACATATTGTGTATGAAATATTTGGATCAGTGCCATGACATCATTCGGTATTCGAAATAAGAAAATATTTCTAAAATTTTATAATAACCAGTATAATATTGGTGCCGATTCTGTTCCGCACTTTGACAGGACTAAACTAAACTAAGGGCGTTTGTCTCTTTCTGTTTCGATAGAAAAAAAAAGTGATAGTTGCGTTTAGTCTAGTTTAGTACTGGCAAAATGTGCTACAGAATCGACACTATTGTCACACTACTCCGCTAACTATAATTCCGAAATTGGTGTCGATTCTGTAGCGCACTTTGACAGGACTAAACTAAACTAAGGGTGGTTGTCTCTTTCTGTTTCAATAGAAAAAGAAAGTGACAGTTGCGTTTAGTCTAGTTTAGTACTGGCAAAATGTGCAACAGAATCTACATTATTGTCACACTACTCCGCTAACTATAATTCCTAAATTGGTGTCGATTCTGTAGCGCACTTTGACAGGACTAAACTAAACTAAGGGTGGTTGTCTCTTTCTGTTTTAATAAAAAAAGAAAGTGATAGTTGCGTTTAGTCTAGTTTAGTACTGTCAAAACGTATAATAGAATCGACACCATTGTCTGTTTCACGGAGCGACTGCCATGCCTCCACAACTCAGGTAGGTACTGGGTCTTTGTCCGTAACGACTGTCATAGATATTGGTATGACAACCGGGACCAACGGTTTAACATGCTGTCAGTGCTTCTGAGAACATGATAAACCGAAGCCATCTTGTAATAAAAGATGTTTGAAACTAAAATTAAAGTTAACCCAGATTTAAAATATAACTATTGCTTTCTTACGTCATATAACAAAAAGAGATGGGGCTATTTTAAAACCTGAGTTTCCTGACCTATTTTTTGTAATAGGTATAAGAGGGATTGGATTTTCGTGTGTAATGGCGGGTTCACGCTAGACTTGCATGTCGTGTCGCATCATTAGGTGCACCTGCTATCGGATTCATAATATATATTTTGTATGAAGGCGTGTCTAGTGTGAATCCGGCGTAAAGCACGATCTGGACTACTAACTAACATTTAGTGACGAACGCGACGAATTAAAGCTCAATTTTGTTGCAGTACACTCAGTATTATTTATAGCCAATATAGATGCTTATTTCATTCATAAAGCGTTGCCAAGACGTACTCGACGTGTGTTTACGTTCAGTAGAGTATCGTAGTAGTATTTACTACTATTTACGTGAATCACGTAGTACTAAATATATTTTAGATAAGTAGGTACCTACTGTGATGTTCATTGCAACCCCTTAGGTAAATGTTTGTATTGTGCTTCACGTGCTCTTACCTGAAACAAAGAATGATATAGGTTTGAGTAACTTTAAAATACACTTGCATTCGCTAATTTAATTAGGATTCGGGTAGTGATGTTAAAAATATACAAAGTACGTTTAAGTTTACAGGTTACAGGGCAACACGAAAATCCGACACAGTACCGGTTATCGATAATAATGAGTTGAATTTTTGTACCCTAACGAAAAAAAATACAACGCTAAAAACAATTTATATTGGTGTCGATTCTGTTGCGCACTTTGACAGGCCTAAACTAAACTAAGCGTGTTTGTCTCTTTCTGTTTCAATAGAAAAAGAAAGTGACAGTTGCATTTAGTCTAGTTTACTGTCAAAATGTGCTACAGAATCGACACCATTGACTCGTTTTATTTTAGAATTTTACTACATATTGGTAGAGTTCGTAGGTAAATCCTAATAAATGAGGTAATTAAATACGGGTTATATATATATAAGAGTCATTTTGTGTTCGCCTATGTTATTTTTATTTTTTGAAAAATAAAACGTTACCCCACACTAGGTTTTCTCCTGTATCGTGGGTGCGTTTACAGACATAAATCTTCACATGCACAAACGCCTTGGCCTAGAATAACTATTTGTAGGCCATACAAATATTTGTTCCGTGCGGGAATCGAACCCACGACCCGTAGCGCAGGAGCCAACCGCTCAGTCACTGCACCAAACGTGTTGACAACACATACATATACATTGTACTCCTAGAACTCTATTAAATTATTCTATTTACTCTGGTTCTACGTAGAAGACTTCGTAGTCATTGTTTCTTGGAAATATAAGGACCCTGCCACAAATGTAAAGGAAAATATTGTCAATAGGTATTAGATATCTAATCACCGTATCACCATCACAATATATATTTTAGTTTTTGTTATTACATTACAGATAGTTTATCTGTCAGTGTTTGTTCGTATTATCGGTCGCAAATCCCTCTTATCAACATACCAATGAAGATAATAAGAGCTTTTCTTTTAGCTGATTTACAAATCAGAGAAAACTTGGACATATTCCAGATAGTTATGTTACGTAAGTCTAATAATCGACGTATAGTCCAATGTGATGGTTGGACGACAAATATGTTACTAACTACTTAATATTATGTCCCTCATAATCTTCGAAGATAATAAAGATGAGCTTGCAGTACAACAGACTGATTCATTGAAATATCACGCGCTCATATTTTGAATAACATGCTGAATCATTAAAGTTTAACATGTCTACTAAATACGGATGAGTAAAACTTAATTTACATTCACGGCATCGTCACGTTGAGGTAAAAATTATAAACTGGGACATTTTCGGACAACAATATCTTTTTCAATGGATGCTACGTACGAGTTCGGTTTTTGGCAAGCATCCGTGTGTACGAGACGTATAAAGGGTGTACGCACAATAGAATACACGCGTTGTAATTCAATGGTAATTGAAATCGATTTCATTTAACGTTAAATGATAATGAAACTGATTTCCAAGTACCATGACTAACTGGCTGGTCCTTACAGACTATACAACTATTCTTACTATACAATTATACCTATAGGAGTATATACATACTATATTATATCGATTCTCGATATAATATAGGCTCTATACTATACTTTAACCTGGGACAATTTCTTTTTTGTAAATCTTGGTGGGACGTTGGGACTTTGGGAAATTGAGAATCAGGAAAATAACAAACTTTTCAGTGTTTTGTGTTTCTTGAATATTTGATATCAGTCGTATGGTAATATAAGACATCCTTTGTGAAACAGAGAGATGTGAGTGCATGCATCCATGTTTATTTCACCTATCTGGTTGATGTATTTAACATTATTTTTGCATAGGTACCCAGCACCAATTCGTATACATTCATTATACTGTTTGACATTTCAACATCAGGTTCTAAACGTTTGCAAATACTATGCTAATAATAGTGACGGTTGGTCGTCCTGCCAGTTTGGCTACTTTTACCAAACATTATCATTTTCGGGTTCAAACTCGTTTCTCTGCTAAGAATTGTTTAAAATTCAAGACACATCCACATCTTCAATAATTAAGTATAATTATTTAGACTTGTAGAACATTGATATGGCTAGGCTAGTACCAATTATGATTTTACGAATGAAAAAGTGAATTTCCAAAGATTTCAATTTGAATCATCTTGTTTATTTTGCTGATTGTAGAGGCAGTCGTCATAAAAAGACATGTAATTATTTGTTTCGAGTAGAATGATTACTTTGTAACAGAATCTTTGTGCTCCGTTCAATACACTTGACTGATAATGAGCCATGTAATTAAAGGTAACGGTGGGAGTTTAAAATAAAAACTATTCCGAGACTCTTTTGTTATTCATGCCGAGAAAAATTAGTATCTATAATAAGTACATGTTTTGAATTAAACTTATTTAAAAAATAAAATACCGTTCATATTTTCTACGAGGAAGTTAAAATGATTAATCATGGTGATAGTTAAATAAATTGATCCTAAGTAACTAACAGGTGAATTCAAGAGCTTTAGAATATTTTGAATTTGCGTGTCTCTGGAGTTCCTGTTGCTTTGTAAATATTTGTCACTCTAATAACTTCCTGGACAAGAAATTAAAGGCAGACCTTTGCCTTCTCAAAACCCTTAAAGTGATTTTAGAAATGAATGAACTGTTAAACACTTATTGCCACTATAAAAACACCAGCAACCAAGGTGACAAGACAAGGATAGAAAGTGAAATCTATTTATGAAGTGCCGTTCACCGGTTGCATTTCTGACTGCCCGTTGTATTTATTTTAAGGCATTAACTATTTGCGGAGACCTATTGTTTGTTTAATAAAAATACGAGCCGTTCAACTAAGATTAAAACTATCGAGGGTTTTTATGATAGCGTGTTTTTAGAATTTGTTGTAAATAGATTCTATTCGATAGCTAATACCTTGACAGTATGAGTACCTATACATATTATCTATCTATTATCTAGCTTAGGCACGCTTAGGTTCGGTATCAGATGATAAGAGTATCTAAAGTGGATTTTTGCCAAGCGCCTTTTGCCAAGATAAACTGGTATATAACTACTTAGTAGATTTCTTTCCTACTAAATTAATAAGGTGTACAAACACTTATTGAGATTGTGCAGTGTGTGGAAGTCTAACTTCGCGTTTTAAATAAGCAAACCAATCGCAAAAAGTGGCCTTGTATACTAAACTATGTAATGACGTTATAAAATAAATTTAAACATATCCAATATAGGATTCAATCAAACTAGATTTTTATCGGCTCTGTCTGAAATATCTAGACCTAATAGGACAAAAAGGAATAAATAAGTTTAACCGTTGTAGCTGATTGTTGGTAACTGTGAACCTAATACTCTACTATAAAAAGGTACCTATCGTAGGTATAAAATGCAACTGATCTGTCATTGCATTCTTGGAACTCTGTCTGGCTGCCAGTCCATTGTATCGTATGCCAACCTGACTGGGTGGAGCGACGACTTATGCCCGATTTCTATGACTTACCCGGCTACCGACCGTAAGAGCGCTTGTGCACTGCTCCGAATCCGCGGAAATACGAACCGAGGAAACTCGGCTGCAAGTCTATGAAATTCGGATCGGATGCAGTGCACGACTGTTCATACGAACAGTAGTTCCTGCAGCTAGTTCGGATCGTATTTTGTCGGATTCGAACCGGACGCAATGCACAACCGTTTTTATTAGTTAAAACTATAACTCTCTCGTATTTTTGTGTATTTCGGAACGTAGATAGTCCTCAAAGATTAACATAGGAGACCTTTTCATACTTTAACAGATTTTATTGGAAAATAAAATTGCATACATACAAAATCTTCTCTTCTTTTCAGGCATTACCAGATGCTACTATTGGTAAGTAAAATGATGCCATTCGAACATATTAACCGGGCATTAGCACCTACATTTCCTATTGTAAATGAATAATTCATAGATTGGACCATTGCAGTATTTGCAGTAAATAGGATTTTGGCACAGCTAAACGATAAGCGGTTTCTCTAACGGGGAGACCAGCCTTGTTTAGCCCCATTCGCACAAATCACGCAGTGAAAAAGACAATTTGCGAGAAATATCATTTGCTTTCTAAACATTTGGCTTATTTTAATGGCTTCCCCTTTCGTTTATTTTACAACTGCCGCCTTTAATAAGTATAAGGACAAAGCCACAATAGTATATTAACAGATACAAACAGGCTATATATATATAACAGGCTATTAATCACTATAAAAATCAATCACACAATAAAAACACGCTGTTCCAAAGAAATGCACTTTATTTTTCATTGTTGTGCTGTATTTTGATATTCTCCTCCTATTTCAAGCGTAGTTACAACTTCGTTCCTCAAAGTTATGCAACGTTGCTTTGTGAATACAACAAGAAATGCATGCAATGCCCTCAGAATTCTCCGCAGCTATGCAGTGCATAGAAACAGCGCCTGTTACAGCTTGATTTATGTCGACTTGGAAAATATATGTGGGCAACTGGTTGTTCACGAGGACGCATTCATGATACACGTGCCGACTCAATAAACTACTCATAAATCAAATTGAACCAATACAAGGCACATGGTAAGTGCATCGTTGCATACGCACTTGACATGCATCGAATCGGCGAATCTAATGTATGATAAGAATGATTGATGTGTGACCTTAATTTCCAAAACTTGCATTGAGCAGTGTGCCTCTTATGATGATGAGGTTGGTAGTTGGTACATGAATTACTTTTAGCTTTTTCTAGTGCCGTATTCATCAAATATTACAGAGACTAGAATGAAAACTGACCGACGAGACAGTTGTGGTTTGTTTTCGTTTTGGCAAAAAAAAAAACTAGAATTGACCTCTTCTAGACTCTCTCATATCACAGAGAATAATAGAACAGTAAAATGTCGATCGATAAGCGAAATCATAGATTTACTCAACACTTCATTCATCACCCACTGACTAATAGAACCTGAGAAACTCAATTTTGTGCTGCAAAGTTTCCCGTATTGCTAACTCCTTAGGTACAAGCATTTTCTATTGCTTTGTGTCCTACTATTAAGATAACGGTAATATACATTAACGATATGCAAAACATTGTATATCAAAGTTTCGCTATGAATAACAAAATAAAAACGTTTCCAGCTCTGTTAGTGACGTCCTCGCCGATTGACAACCGCGTGTTAGTATACACATGCAAATATTCGCAGCAAGTTTGGTGTACACAGATGGTGCGGTAACAATAGTAGCCGTACGTCATAAGGATGTACAGCATTTTAGTCGAGGACAATGGCTGTGGTCCGACTCGAGGTGACATGGCTAATTCGAATTCTTCAAACAACCAAGTGTCCATCAGACACCGAATGCCTTACTCAGGTGTTAGCAAAAAAACCGCATTTTATATGGTTTGACGCAAGATCGGTTGCGTCGCTTTGCGTCGGCTTCGTCGTCGACTAGGACCGTGGGCCTACGTTTTGTATATCAACACGTACGTTGGATAATTTGTAAGTTTATGCCTGCCGAGATGTGACTCCCTCGAATGTAGAGAGGCTCAGAGAGCTATGTCAGCAGACAATCGATAATTGAATTGATTATTTTTCTTTAATCGTAGCGCGACCACCGCCGGTTGGAGATATAAATCTATTTATAAATTAGATTAGTGTCCATAAATATTTTTTTCATAAGATATTTTGTAAGTTGAATAGGTATTTTTATACTTCCATTTGGTTATTTAGTGTCTAAAATTCAGTGATACGCGAATATTTGAATATTTTGTAGCTACTTATTGCAGAAAATAAGTAGGTAACTACTTAATATTCACTACTCACATTGCATCAAACGTGATATCTCAGTTTTGACCCTGGTACAAATGATCGCATATTTTATAGTCATTAAAGTTTTCCGAAAGGTAGAGTGCACTTACAAACAATATATTTTCAGTTTAGTTAACAAAAATATTGTTAATAGGAATTTTGCCAAAGTTATAATGATTTAACATTACAAGTAAAGTGTCATTTCAAATTTGTGTAAAAAGCGTGAAGGTGAAATATAATAAATGGTTCAAAAACCTATGCAAAAATGTACCTACTTATTTATATTTACAGCAACTATCAAGCTGAAACTAACAGGTACACCTTCGTGGTTAAATATTGACAGTACCTATTCATTAAGTAACTAAATTGAAATATCTTTCTCTTTCGGTTTCGACGTTATTAGTAAATAAAATCTGGATAAGAAATTTTGTATTTTATAAATATTTGAAACCAATTTATTTAGTGGAGCACTTTGTTATTGTAATTTATAACCTAGTAATGTTCTCGCTTTCTCGGATAGGTGTAGGTGTACGTTTGTTGTATAGGTAACCAACTTGTTTGGCTAGCTCTGTAGGTAGAAAGAGCTAGCTCTACTTTTGTATAGGTACCTACTTGTATAGATAGGAGACAGTCAAAGCAATCTAGCGATATCTATGTCTATCTTTAGCCTTATTTGTCGATAGAAAATAGCTGCACGGATAGGTAAGTAGGTAGGTATAAGAAGAAATTGTCTTGGTAGCTACGTAAGTAGTAAATAATGAAAATCTAAAATAGTTTAGACCTTCGTACACGTCTTTAGGAAAAATCTTCTCTATCTTCAAATTCAGGGGGGCTAATAACGTCACATTTGGTGAATCATATTTCGTTCATATCAGAAATAGATTTGTAAGAACCCAGACAGATGGCCTGCATCCCGACCGCAACTGCAAATGCCAAATGCAGTCTGAAGGCAGTTAAGATGCAGTCAGTGCAACTGGGTGACAACCGCTGACTGGTGCACTTGCAGTTACGATACAGTATCAGTGAACAAAATATGATTCACCAAATTAATGTGATATTATTAGTCCCCCTGTTCCTGACATCTATACAAAGGAGAAACTGTTAGCGATAGAAAGTTTATAAATAAATTGATTTAGATTCATTCTATTAGAAACATGATAAACTTTTCGCTACAGTTTATTCCGCTTCCTCGTGAGCAATTTATTTTCCATCATCTACTTCAAATGGTGCATAAAATTATTTGCCAAGATTATAGTCATGTCAAGTACTATTAGTTTTAACTTCCTCATGTCTAACATGATTACGTTCTGCTTCTGATAACAGGAAAATTATATTGTTGAGCGCAATTTTAAAATAAGTACTGACACACTGCTCGTTGAAATAGTAGCGTATAAGCCATGTACTTACTTATTAGTTTATTCAGAATCAGGTATTACATGCCATAAATTGTATCACGTTACTAAACTACAATAAATAGAGAATTTCCGTGTATAATAAATATTTATGGCCACGTTAATAACTGTCTAGTGGGCGAGTTAGATAACGCTTCAAGTCAGCGTGTTGGTTTAAAAATTCGTGTTTAGATTCTATTTAGTTTAACAACACGTCGCGTCGGCACGAAGCGAACATCGTGGCCGAGTAACCGATTTGGGAGTGTTTGCAACATGCTACCAAAAGATAAAAAGAAATATAAACGAGTTCAACAAATTCGAGGAAGTAGCGGAACATTATTACGGTTTCTGAGCGACGCGCTGATGGCGTCGCGTCGTTGCCCTGCGCAGGATATTGTGCTGCGCTGCTACGTCGCGTCAGCGTCGTGCGCAACAGCATCACAGCTGCACGACTCGCGCAGCTGGCAGATAGGCAAACACAGCCTATCTCACTGTTAGTTCGTCATTAAAATTATCTTTGCTCTCAAGGCGCACGTTGTAATGAATTGCGTGTTACACGCATTGCTGCTTGCTGCCCAGTATTCATCGCTCTTCATAGGCTTGGATCAATTTCATTCTGACGGCTTAATTTCTACGGAATTACTCACTTTCAGCGGAGTTAAAAAGTTGTATGAAAATAGCTGAATTGACGTAATACATCTATATTTTAGAATGCTGTAAAAATACTCTGTTAGTAAGCGTGTGACATAACAAATGGCGTCTAGGAAACGGCGGGAGATTATCTCCGACGCGGTTCACATAATGTGGGAAACTCTCAATTAGTTACAGTGTCATCTATTTTAACAGCACACAATCGTTCAGACTTTTGTTAATTAACTTATAATAAAAAAATACATCATAAGATAACGAATCGGAAACTCAAAAAAAATCTTAATATTGCAGTTACTGTTATTATAAAATACTTAATAAACATATGAGATTCTGGATTATTGTTAAATTGACATATTACTACCTATTGGACTTTGTACGTACATAATTATTAAAACGTGAGGCGCAGACGTATGTTCAGCCCACCTGAGATAAATGTAAAGTAATCAACAATTAGGTACCTATCTTATTAAAACACCGCGGACGGCCACCTAATCTTTAATTCATAATGGTGATTAAAAGAACCAGTTAATAATTATTAATATTGAATACCATACCTGCCTGCTAATGTGTCTGTATTAGGGAAAATAATACTTGCTGAAGTTGTTTGGATAAACAATGCAATGTACCTATGTTCAAACAATGCCTAAACTTACTTCTCCGGTACCTACGAATTGTAACTCTACTGCCTCCAGTGATATAGGCGTAATTTAAAGATATTTCATCATCATCCTCCTGCCCTTATCCCAACTTATTTGGGGTCGGCGCAGTATGTCTTCTTCTTCCATAAATCTCTATTAGCCGTCATATCAGTACCTAGTCACCTCCTTTCTAGCCATATCATCTTTCTCACTATCCATCCATCGTTTCGTTAGTCTTCCTCTACTCTTCACATTCATAGTCAAAACTTTCGTCACGACATGTTCCTCATTCCTCCGCATCACATCATATTTATCATAAGTAATAGGTATTATAATCTTACTTACATTAATTATATGTAAAAAACCAATGAATTGAATCTGCTTTCATTAGAAACTTGAGATTTAAACGCAGTCATTGAAGAACTTAGCCTCAGACATCGATTAGTCTTTCCTTTCTCGACGATATACCTATAATATACAGTCATCCCACAAGAGAGTCGCAAGAGTAACAAATTTGTATTTTTTGTGTGAAGTGGCCTGTCAGACGAAGGAATGATAAATGAATACGAATGTGGGTCAGTGGTCGAGCCAGGATCAAATGTGACAGTCCAATTAACACTGCGAGCTGAACACGATGTAAATAGTATTTTGCATGTGTACATAACCTACCGCGGTAACGTTTCATGACGGTAACGGTAAATCTAATCGCGAAATTATGAACGTTATCTGATAATGGATATAAAACAAAGGTTATGCTAATAATATAGTAATGTTTGCGAAGGTTTTTTGTAGAGGGTTATCGAAGTTCCTTTATTACTTAATTTGTTTTAACCTTGTTTTGTTAGGCTCATCATGTCGCCGCCACGCTAGATCTGTTAGATATTTCTAATAATGACCGCCTTCCTGGTAAATAAGTAGACGGAGTGCATGAAGCCTATAGTTACCAGCTTGCGTGTTCTATAAAATTGTTACGTCTTTTTGGCAATTTAAGAAGTCATCTGTCCATCTGGCAGCTGTTCTGCCGAACTTCTTGTCCACTCGCCATCATCACGTCTTGCTAAGTGAATTTTCTGTCGCTATTTCAGAATAGGTAGGTATAAGTGAAGGCAACTACGTTAGAAAAAATAAAATATCTTATCAATCGGTTGGGTTTTTGATATCATTTTGCAATACGACTTTGGTTTATTTATCTTATCTATTTACTGTCCTTCAGTAATGACAAAATACCTAGGCGTAACATGCCTGATGATGTTCGTTTAATTAAAGTTTAAAGGTGTTTTTTTGTGATTATTATTAAAATTGATTTAAGGAAACTAAACAAAGATTCATAAGCAGATATGTCATTAGGTAACCAACCACAGGTACTTATGCGTTGTTTCTATATTTAAGTAGATTTTGTACTTCCACTTACACAAGGTTTAATTAAAATTTGGATTAGGTACATTAAAGATCCAATTGTAACCAGTTCTATAAACGTGCTTAAGTTATACTTAATAATAGGTGCATTTAAAAACGAATGAATATGTAAGTTACCTACACGTTGGTATTTCCGGATGTGACGCATTTAATCATCCCGGGAAATGTCTTTGTTCAGTCGATGTTGTGATTTTAGGGCTAATTCGGAATTGCTATTCAGAGTATGACTAATTAATTACTCATAGTAGTAGAGAATCTAAAATACAGCAGCGACTTATGAACGATATGAACCCACGCGAAGTCACTCCTCATTGGAAAATATTTTATCCATTATTTCATTATCCTGAGAATAACTGTTTAACTTTACTCTAATTGACAGATATAGCAATAAACTACAAGATATCTCGTGCTGATATAGTAGATAATGTTTAGATTAAAAGATGCGTGCGAGTGCAAGGCGTGGTGCCCCGGCAAACGTATTGATAGCGTGAGCTGCGGGCTCGGGTGTGCTCGGGTGGAGTTACAAAGGGCCGATCGGCCGTTGCCCCCACATTGCAAAGGTTCCTTTTTTTATGTCTGCCCCGTTTAGAGTTAGTTTCCGACGTATTCATGTGACTATAACAAGTATAACAATCGGAATTCCTCGCATTAACTATTCTTAACCTTTACTTACCGTGTACGTACTTATAGGTAGATTTGTTGATATTTACGGGAACCATATTTGTTAAACCTGGAATAACTTTACGGATTTTTTCGCGTTATTAATTATACTTAGGGCCGATTTATCAATCGGCAGATAACTTTTGTCCGAGGAATAAATATGGCGGTTTGACATATTTCCTGCACAAAAGCTGTCAAAACGTCAAGCTTATTCCTCAGATAAAAGTTATAATATGTGCAATAACTTCGTCTATAAACGTTAACTTCCACACTTGAAATACACTTAACGGTTCATAACAAAGCGGGAAATTCCTGTTATAAAACAATCTATCGTATCTGCATATTTTTAATACAAAGTACTTGGCTATTATCATGAAAGTGCACTATTGCATATTTTTAATGACATAATCAATTCACATTAACTACTAATTAGCAGCACTCAATGATATTCACGTAATCGTTAAACGTGTTATTAATGCGAAAGTAAATGCAGGGACTGGCTGATTTTTGAAAGAAGAGGATCCATTTTGACTTTCAGCGGGCCATTATACCTACAGAACATCCTACCAAAATTAAGAAACTTCTTACCAATGTTAAGAACTTATTCACTGCCATCAAGTAGTGAGTCAGGAATCAAAATCAATCAGAAACTACTATAATGTTAACGACCGAAGATGGCAAGGACTCAAAATTTTGTTAAGTATTTCGGTAGGTACTTAAAGTCCTTCACTTGACCACCATGGTCAATAGACATAGGTAAACATGAACTTTGCTTATGATTAGATTTCTTCTGTTGATTCATAAAGCATTTTAATATAAACCAATATAAAACCCGAATCCTCTTACTCATCGCTTCAAAGAACCCTTCCTTTGTTTATAGGTATTTTACATTCATATCGCTCATCACATGGTATGCAGTGTCCTCTTTAAACGTCCACAGTTTATAGTATACATTAGGATAGTGTACATAAACGTTAAAAACTTTAATTTATCACGGAATTAGGCGGATGAACTGCGACGAACGGTTCAGATCTGGGGTGTCCGGTCTTTGAACTCGAAAGCGGGATGCCGAGATTGTTTAATGACAACAAATAAAGCATCGATGCACAGCTGTCGGTCGGCTTCGGCTTGCACGCGACATCGCGAGGGTCCCTCTATTATAGCGAAGGGCCAGGTAGTCTCGACATTATTTTATTTTGTCTGCCTTAACATCCTTTATTATAAGAATTCCAATAAAACTGCAATTTACCTGAATCTCATTGCGAGTCTGCGTTTTGGTCATATACCTAAGTATGTTCTTGGTAAAATAAAATAGGTAGATATTCGTTAGCTCATTTAAATTTAAATGTTACCTATCACAAACTGATTACTATAATTACGCAATGACGAGAGGCGATAAATGTAAAAAAAACCCAAGTGAATGTACA